>JASJET010000055.1:34479642-35696428 GCA_034092305.1 Diaprepes abbreviatus
TCCTTTTTAGACCTCACAAAGGCATTCGATTGCGTTACACATAGCATTCTTCTAAAAAAACTACCATTCTACAATTTCCAGGCTGATGCCATTCAACTACTTAATTCATATCTATCGGATCGTGATCAGTATGTTCACTTTGGGCAGTGTAATTCTAAAAAACAATCCCTAAGGTATGGTGTACCTCAAGGGTCGGTATTAGGTCCCATCTTATTCCTCATCTATATAAATGACCTGGCATACTGTAAGGGCAAGGGAGTCAATACTGTTTTGTTTGCTGACGACACAACGTTTTATATAAGTTATCACCCTTCAGAGATTGACAGTCTTGATTACAAAACTTCAGAAAGAGAACTATTTCAATGGTTTCGAGCCAATCGCCTATCCTTGAACAACTCCAAATCACAAAATATTAACTTTACTCTAAGGAATAACAGTGAAATTGTACAGTCCTTTCTACCTCAATGTGCAATTGAGGTCAAATTTCTGGGAGTACACCTAGATGCAGGATTAACCTGGGAACAACACCTTGTTAATCTCTCAAAAAAACTATCCCAACAACTGTTCCTGTTCAGGAGTCTTGTACGGGTAACTTCCAAAGAAACTCTTCTGACAGCATATCACAGTAACTTTCATTCTCTTTTGGCTTATGCTATTCTTTCCTGGGGTCATTCTTGTCATACTGATAAGGCGTTTGGACAACAAAGAAAATGCATTCGTATTATCTCTGGGCTTGGTTATAGAGAAGACTGTCGAAATTCGTTTAAGAATTTAAAAATTTTAACTCTACCTTGTGTGTACATTATGCAGTGTTTGTTGTACGTTAAACAAAATCTTGATCTATACAGATCACACGAAGATATTCACAACTATCCAACAAGAAACAACAACAATCTTGTACCAGACTTTGGCCGGCTTGAGAGATCCAGAAATGGTTCAAGATATTTAGCAATAAAGTTCTACAACTGCGTACCAGCTAGAATTAAAGCTCTTAACTTCTATCAGTACAAAAAACAAATCAAGAGCTACCTTGTGCTGAACGCGTTTTTTTCGTTCGAGGAGTATTTCGAATCTAATTTTAATCTGTAGTATTGTCTTTGTCTGTTGTCAGCTTCTTTTAGCTTTTTTTTTACCAAAACTTTCTTCTTAAGGAAGAATCAATGTCGTGTGATGTTTTATTTGTATTGATGATAATAATTATTTGACAAAATTTTAATATTTTATTTATTTGACTTGTAAAAGTACTATTTGTATATTATTACTAATAAATTATCTTATCTTATCTTATCTTAAGAAAATACTTATAATAACATGATAGTATGCGATCCTCCAGATGACAAGGTACTGACACAGGTGATGAGACTATAGAACATGCCCTACGCGACTATCCCGCTTTTTAACTAAAAAGAGGATTTGTGTTAGGCGACAACTGGCTCATTTTGGTCGATATAAGGGAAATGTCCCATGGTAACTTCCTTGTCTACTTTATATATGTAGGCCGAACGACAGTTGAGTCTGGCAGACCTCTATAAGAGGGTTCACAACGGATTTAATGAAGCCTATATGCTGTGAAGCCTAGCCCATCCTCTTCACTATCCAGATCCAGGAATTATGTAAAGCTTATTCTAAAGTTTAATGAAACTCTGATCGAAAGATTTAAAGCCACAGTGTTAATTTTATTATTATTTTTCTTAATTTTTGGTGACCTTATCCAAAATTCTCACCTGCGGAAATTTTAATTTTTTTGTTGCATATTATTATACAAAAAGAATGCGGTAAAACAAATTATTTTAGTCGCATTAAAACTTTTTATAAAATATATATTAAAAGCTTAGTTTATTTCCGAGGTATCACTGCTGATAAATAAAAATCTTAATCTTTGTGATTACTAAACACGCTTGACCGTTTCATTCTTTTTAATAAACAAGCGGCATTCAACATACTATGGTATACCCGTTTTACACCTACATAAAGCAAATTTTTTGAAATGATGATAAAATTAACAACTTTGTAGAACTAAACTGTCTGATAAATTAACGCAGCCGTGCATAAAATCCAAATAATAAAAAATTATCTATCTGGCTCTGCCAAAAAACAGAGCAGCTTTTACAACATTTAACAATGAGTAATTTATTTATAAACCAACATGGAATTCAATTTTGCACCATATGACGATAGTATCTACTTTGTTCAGAATGTCTAAAGGAACATCAACTGAAATAAAAACACGAATTGTTAAACTGGATCATGAAGGCAAGAATAAATTGATATTCAAAAAGTTTTCCTTCAAATTCAATTGTAACGCATGTCGTGCAACAAATTTTAAAGTTTTGAATTGTTGTACAACAGAAAAATCCCAAAAAAGAGAGAGTCCAATAAAATAATAAAATAAAGAAAGGCCCTTATCACGTAAGATATGGGAAATGAAATATAATTTAGGACTGAGAAACAATATTGTTAGATGCCGAATTATATGCAAGAAGACCAGACAACTGTTTCAGAAAAATAAACGAGTTCTACTAGAATTTGCACAAATCCATGTCAAATCGACAAAACATGATAGGGCTGGATTGTCATCTGAAATGATAAATCAAAGTATAATTTATTGAGAACAGAATTTTGTATGCCAAACGTGTTAATAGAAAACTTACTGAAATACACTGTTTTTACTACAAAACATGGATACAAATCCATAATGGTATAAGGCGACTTTTCAGGCTTTGTTATGTTATGTCTTGTATATCAGATAAAAAAACAATATGGACCAATTTATATACAACATTTTGGAAGAGTTCGAGCTATATTCTTATGATTTAATGTCCATTTTCAGCAGTCGATGATCCTAAACATTTCTCAAAATAAGTAAGAGTGGGTCCAACAACTATTTTGCAGTGGCGATCCCAATTTCCCGGCCTAATCTAATCGAAAACTTACTAGAAATTTTAGACATGAAAACCACGCAGAAAACATATTCAAATTAGCAAGAACTTTTCACAGCGTTGGACGAAACGGAAAAATTTAGATCCTGCAATTATTCATTGTTTAGTGAAGTCAATGAAAAAGCGTCGTCTGGAGATGATAAAGAATCATGGATATGTCTCTAAATCTTAATGTTTTCCCATATTTCTAATTATTGTAAAAAATACAAGCTACCCTACTTTTTCTAAACAAAAATATAAATTATTAATTTTCATATGTCTAAACGGAAAAATCAATACTTATTTGATACATTTATTGAAAAAACTCACAAATTACTACGTTTGAAATAAAAAATTAACTCGGCACTTTAAAAAATATATATTACATATTTTACCAAATTGCTCTAGTTTTTGCTAATACTGTATATCAGTCTGTAAGATCCTACATACAAAACTATTGCATTTATAAAATAAAGATTACTTTACTCTGTTAGTCTTTTAGTAATTTTTCCTTCAATAGGTTTAGTAAATATGATTAATCTAAATAATGTATATTTTTATCTACTGACCTTTCCCATGACTTTGCAAGACTTCTGGAGAAATATAATCAGGTGTACCAACAACATTATTAGATCTCACCAGGCCATCTGAATCCATTCTCATACAAGTGCCAAAATCAGCCAGTTTTAGATGTCCATACTTATCTAATAACATGTTGTCTGGTTTAACATCTCTATGCACAAAACCCATAGAATGAATAACATCTAAGGCTAGTACAACCTAAAAAAATATTTATAATATACAGTTTTTCTAACCAACAAGAAATTCTTATCTTCAGTTTAATAGTTTTGATATAATAAGCAAGACTTTAAATTCAAAAATCTTAGTACTGGCACACACAATATTACCATTTGGTTCTTCAGTAAAATTTATTAATTTATTTAACACCCAATACTTAATGATATCTTCTAATTACACTAAATCTAACGATATGAATAACAAATTTCAGCTAATAAAACAATATTGAAATGAAAAAAATATATATTTGGAAAAAAGAAACAAAAGAATACACATATATAAACGAGGGTAGAAGTTTATATTTTGGGAATAACAAAAAAAAACAAATATTTACCATTGAAAATGGTTTTATTGTTTTTCAAAATATTCTCGATGATTATAAATGTACTTTTCCAATTCAAAAAGCCTGAAGATGGTATTCCTAAAAAATTATTTTTGAAATCGTTTACCACATAGTTTGTTGTCCTCGTACGGGAACAAAATAAATAACTAGGTGCCAAATCACGACCGTACGGTGGATGACCCAGCAATTCCACGATTTGAGTGCTCAAAAACTCGTTTGTCTGAG
The DNA here is from genome assembly GCA_034092305.1 of Diaprepes abbreviatus. NCBI lineage: Eukaryota > Metazoa > Arthropoda > Insecta > Coleoptera > Curculionidae > Diaprepes > Diaprepes abbreviatus. The sequence goes on from JASJET010000055.1 coordinate 34,483,927, forward strand.
CCGATGTGTCATAGTAGAAAATGATCCGTTATCTCCGGCTTGGTTTCCTCAGTTTACAGAAGGTTTACAACTAACCCACGATGGTACCATTGAGAATTGAACGTTTTACGTTTCTCTAAAAACATGGTCGCGAGTTTTTCCGAAAAAAACAGACGACCATTTGATTTGAAGTGCTTCGTACGCTAGCAACTTTTGTTGCTTTTGGCTCATCATGGAAAATCCATACGGTCGACTGTAGTTTACTTTCGTGCAAGACTCGTCATCTGCCTCCATCTTCTAAATGTTTTTTAAAGCACCGTATTTTTTGAGCATTTCCTTGTATCAATTGACACGAGTCTTTTTTTGAGAGATTGTCAAATTATGTGGAAGCCAACACGAACACCATAGCCAAATATTCATGCAATACACCTATTACTTATGCTAGTGTTACTGATGATTAGGGATGCCTCAATCTCACAATGTCATATGACCATCTTGCATAACCAGTTCACGCACAGCATCGGTATTTTCTTGCACTACAACCGACTTTGTACGGCCTTCACGAGACTCGTCCGTGAGCGAATGATGGCCATGGCTGAATTTTCTAAACCAACGCTTTATAGTGGTTTTTGGAAGGTGCTTCCTAGCCATATAAAGAATCAAGTTCATCGATGAAGTCTTGTTGAGATAAACCATGTCGAAAGTTGTATAAAATAATCGCACGAAAATGTTCACAAGTTCCATTTTTTGTCCGAGATCTGAAATTACCGTAAACAACACAAATAATGTCAGTATGTAAAAAAGTTTCGAGTACGAATGCGTAATACGGTCTAAAACGTCAAACTTCCAATGGATACCAGATGGCACCTAGCGACAGCAGCGTTGTCAGCTCCCGAAATATAAACGGCTACCCTTGTATATCACATAACCACTCTTTCCAACTACGCTATCTATGAAAGACTTAATCTTAACATTGCTACTAAAAAAACAAATTTGGTATATCCTAAGTTTAATTAGTGTAGAATATCTGTAAGTTCAGCTATTTTAATACGAGTGTTTCCCAAGATGCACCAAATGTAATTTATAGTGGTTTAATTTTACAAATATTTTATATATTTCCTCTCTGTACCTTTTTAAAAATCGTGAGAAGCCAAACATAGCATAGCATAAGTATCAATTTTCAAATGGTTGAACTTTTAAAAACATCTTATATATTCGTCTGTATGCCACAAAATATCACGCCAAGTACGCGTTGTGTTCTAGGATCGGCCATAATAACAGTTAATTTTAATTATTGTTTTGATAATATTGATTCCTTGATAAGTTGGTCATTTCTGTCACTCAAAATGTAAGAACTGATGACCTAGTTATTTCTGATTAAAATTTTACCAAAATATATTAGAAACTACAGTTTCCGGGATATTCACGACCTCTTGCAATATCAGACATATAGCTAACAGTTTACAACAACATAAATATACCAAAAAGATTTAAGAAACGATTTAAAATAAAAAAATTTGTACAATTAAGGATTATTATTCTTTACCTCCATTGTGTAAAATTTGGCCCAAGTTTCAGGAATCTCATAATGTGACATCAGGTTAACGATATCCCCACCTGGCATGTAATCCATTACCATATAAAGATGTTTAGCATCTTGGAAAGCAAAATGAAGCTGAACTATCCATTCTGACTTGGCATGAGCCATAATATGTCTCTCCTCCCAAAAAAATGCGGAGTCCGATCTTTTAATTAAATCGGCTTTGCTTAACCTTTTCATAGCATATACCTGAAATTCAAAACACCTATTATTAAAAAAAAAATAAAGGATTATTAACTATTGGATGAAATTTACTCTCTGCACCTTAATAAATTATTAAATTAAATCAACGATAATTTTAGTTACCTGTCTAGTATACTTATGACGCACTAACTGTACTTTACCAAAAGCACCTCTACCAATAACTTTTATATGTTCAAAATCATCTGTTTTCATTCGAAGATTAATTATATCGCTTGCAAAGCCATCATCTGAAAACCCACAAGACAAAAAATTTAAAAATCATCGCAATATACTTACATTCCAAAATTAACTAATTTATTTCAATGAATTAAGCCATTCTGACAATACATTAGAAGAAAAAATATAATTTTTAATGAAAATGAAAATGACTTGTTTATAATACCAGAGTTCCTATGCATTTGTAAAAATAAAATTCCCTGACTTTAATTAAGAATCGATGAAGTTAAATAATTGAAAAAGAAATGTAAAAGTAACAATATATTAGAAAAACCTAAATTCCAATTTTCTAGTTATATTTTTGGGTGCACGTAAATTTTCAGCAATTAATGCAAAAATTGCAAAATTCCCTGGTTTTTCCAGGTTTTTCAATCGCGTTGGGACCCTGAATACATTAAGCAAAAGGTACAAAAAAAAGGTTAGGGGAAATAATAAACCGCAGGACAAAAATTTTTATACTTAAAAAATAATTTCTTGTAAAAAAGATTCCTCTTGAACTAAATTGAATGTATATTCTAGTTACAGACTAAAATGCTTAATGTAAAGCTTCCCAAAATAATATACTCCCAGTATGAGAGAGAGAATTTAGTTTAAGGCGCGTCGGTATCTATGACTCTTTGGCGCCTATGAGATGTATCAAGATGCACCATTTCAAAAAGTGGAGGACAAGAAACTATAAATAAGCTTGGGGTGAAAAACCGCATCCTACTTTCTATACCTATACTTTTTCAGTCTTCAACCCACAAACTTATTCCAAAAATTACGACATAAATCGATAACTGTAGAGGGTGGGAATTTCCGTTATATCTTTTCTATTTCACTGACCTAAATGTCCAAAACCATGGAAATATATCCACTTCAAAGCAATTCGAACAAAAAGTAAAAATCGCGTGAAAAAAATCCCTGAAACAACTTTGAACAATGAAAAAGGGTGTCATTCAGAATGCACCTGTTCTCACGCATATTAGAAAAGCTCACATTTAGTTTCATTAATGTCAGTATTTAGACTTTATCTCTCAACTTAAAAGTGAGAATATGTTGAAATTCATAAAGGCTAATCTACCGCTTTTATAAATTGCAAAATCAATAAAATTGAAACCAATGATGTTACAAGGCGTTTTTTAATAGAATACGGTTCCAAAAATCTGTATAAAAGTATATTTACCAGAAATTACTACTACATCACTTGTTCGTACTTTCAATATTCACAATATACATAACAGTTTACAACAGAAAACAAGAAGCAAAGATTAAATAATTTCAACATTTTATTAAAAATCTTCATTTTTTCTGAACATAATATAAGTAACAAGCTCATATCCTATAGTTGTGAATATTATGGTTAGAAATTAAGCTGATAAAAAGAAAATAGTATGTTTAAAAATACTTTAATTAAAACTGAAATAAAGTGACTTACATCTGTTTAGATAGACCTCTATATTTTTTAGTTTCTTAATGGAAGGATGGTCACAGTCTGTATAGAGAGCTTGAACAGTATCCAAAAGGGAATCAATATTTCCCTTTCCCTGAGCATCTTGTATTTTATGCTCCAGTAAATGCAACCTTCTCTTTCTATCTTCATCAGATATTAACTCCATCTTAATTTTCAATGCGATTCAGCCTCACTTAGTTGTGTTCCTGAAAAATAGTAATATAAGATTACCGACATCTACAAATCATGGAAGTAATGAAAAGGAAAGGATGTCCACTCTGAAAGTCAAAGTTCTCCAATAACACCTAATTTTTCCAAAAATTTTCTTTGAAGTTCAACTTCTATTATTTTAGAAAATGTAAATAATTTGGATTCAAGTGGCATCGCTAACGGAGACTATTTCGCGACTGGTCCTTTAATTTAAAGTGAGTTCCGAACAACTGTCACTCGGTCTTCCCAAGCGGTCACCCATCTAAGTACTAACCAAGCCCGGCTTCAGTGATCAGACATGGAATGACCTGGCCACCGAAATGAACAGTCATCTTATTATTTTAGAGTTAAACATTTTTATGAAATATTTTATTTCGATCTTATTATCAATAAGACCCGTTTTTTGTATTTCTCAGTAACGTAGTTATATTCTTTTGTTAAATAAGTAAACCTATAAAGAAAAAATTGTTTCCTGTAATGCCCGAACGAAAATTTGATTTCAGGCAGTTCTAGTCAAAAGACTAGTTTTGATCCAAAAACTGGCTGAAACTGTAATCCTGATGTCTTGACTCGCGTTGGGCTTTGGTTTTGTCGACTGATATAAAAACTTTTAATTATATCGTCCCTTTGTATGTGATTTGTAATTTTTTAGTTAAGCAAAACAAATAAATAACGTTGATATCAGTCCGTAGAAATCGTATTTAATCCTTTATTTAAGTACCTATAAATATCTCCTCAAAAATACCCCGTAAATTGTCAGGTTAATGTCAAATTAAAAACAAAAAATTATCCTGAACAATAGTCAGAGTTTCGTCCGAAACAAGGCGAAAATCGACTTCAGACGCAAGTTTATTATATTAATTTTTATACTACTTTTATATACAGCCTCTGGTTTTTAAAAATGTTTAATATGTATGTTTAGTACTTGTATATTTACGCATGTCTAAAGCTTAAAAAACAAAACATATAGCCTTTGAACCTACACAAAACCAAAAATAAGATAAATTAAAAAAATATATAATTAGTTAACATATTTTAAAGATAAAAAGAAGTTTTGATTCTTTGAATCCTCTTTTCGAACTTCAGGTACAAATTACCACAATTCCAGATACCACGACAAAAAATCTTCAAATTCGAAGTGAAGTCTCCCCCTACTTGAAGTTAATATAGAAATGTAAATAAAAAAATAAATTCCAAAACTAAATGTATGTTTTGCTCACCGAATAAAACATATTCATTATGGAAAGAATTTTTTTTAAATATGAGAAACCAAGCATTGTGCTCTAAAAATGAAATTTAAAGGAAGCTAACATGTATAATGGCACCCATTAATTTGTAAACGAAAAATAATTACTCAAACTTTGAACTGACGATCTTTTATCAAATCCCTTACGAATCAAACTAAAATGTATATTTAGATTTTAAACAAATATTTTTATAATTTTTCCCATACCTCAAGTTGTACAATAAATCATTTTACCAAAATTTTGATTTCAGATTAAATTATACTTATTATACAGGGTGACCCAGATCTAATTGTACATAGCCTAATGGTGTATTCTACTTAATTCCGTAATTGTTTATCTGCATTGAAAAAGTTCTGTTACATACCCATAATGAAGCTACAGTGTGTTTTTCAAAATATGACCGAATATTCCTTTACAGGTATTTCCTAAAGTATTTGAGATATTAGTTTGCTAGTTGATAACGATATTTTACTGCCCATATATGAATATTTCATGTTATAATTTCTGATTTACAGGGCCGGACTAGAAAATTGACATTTTTATTATTTTTTAAATAACAAAACACTCAGTATAAATTTTTTAAGAATTTAATTACACGTTTTAAAACTTTAATAAACACTTAGAAGTTTGATGAAATATATATAGTTACCGCACCAATTCTTTCTCATAACATGTTTTACAATAATTTTAATTCACTCACAAATAGCGTTCGTACGTCAAAACATTCTGAGTATGTATATCATCTAAAATGTCAAACTTTACAATGGATATTCAGTTGACATCAAGCAACTCCAGAAGTACCAGTTCCCAAAATATAAACGGCTACCCTCGTATAAAACAATGTTTAGGTGTTTTTACATCGATTTTCACAAATAATTACTGTTTTGCTCAGACAGTAAGAATGAACTTTGGAGAAAATGGACGGTTTTTTTGGATTATATAATTATGCCTATCATAAAAGCTGTACCTGACCTCACAAAATATTTTCACTTGAAACTATTTTAAAGTATATTTCCTAAAATATCTCAAATATATTTTAAATTTCTTCAAATTGCTAATTTTTTATTAAGCGTAAATAACTATAACAAGTAAAGTTGAATTCAAGACTACCTTTTTATATCTATAGAAATTTAACCAAAGAAAAGAAGAAACAATTCATGTTCCTCAAACCTTTTTATAACTGAAATGTCACAATTAAGTCAAACAGCCTAAAAAGGTTTTTCAAAAGACAATTGTGTATCCAAAGCTTCAATATAGTATTCTTAAGTATAGCGTAAATGTAAAATTTTTAAAGATTAAACAGCTTTGTAATGTTGTTCTAACCTTGGATTTAAAACTGATAAATAGAATAGTGTTATTGAAGGGTAACAAGGATGCTTAAAAATGTCAATAAAGCGTTGGCCATTATTTTAAGAACTACAAAATAAGAACAAAATACAATAAAATCTATGGATGATTTGGGTTATTAAGTTAAACCTAGTTTAAATCTTTAAAATAAAATTCAAAAATTGCGGACCCTAAACGTAAGCTAGTTGCCATAGAAGTTACAACGTCTAGTTGGCTAGTTATTTTTTATTTATGATATTACAATAAAGTAAAGAAAAAAGAAGAAGTACTAAAAATCTATAACGATTTGTCATTTTAATTTATCAATTTAAATAATAACTCCTTTTAGTTTTATTTTTTTAGTGAACTTAGTTATCCTCTTGTTTCACTCACCAATTGAAACCCTTTATAGTCAAAATAGACAGTTACACCCCATATTAGTAGTTAGTAAACTAGTGTTGCTTTTCCTAATTAGTTGATCTGGACAAAATAAGACAAATGTCCACACAACCGAAAAAGAAAATAAAGTCATTCAAAGGAAATATGTTTTCCTCAACGATTATATATTAACTAATTTTTTAAAATCACAATATATTTTGGAGCTATCGAATCTAAGGTAACTGACTCTTTTGATCTACTCTATTAAAACTGATAGGATAAAATTAAAAAAAAAAGAGAGTAAAATATGAAATTTAAATGTAAATATAAACACTTCTTAAAGGGGTAAATACAGAAAATATTAAAATTCTCATGATTTTTGCTGACATTAACATTATTTCACTCACAATTAATAGATTGACCTGTGATAAAAATTAAAATTTTTTGTTAATAAGATGCGACAAAGAGCCTTCCCAAAATTTTGCGACCTTGCTTGCATCGCTACCCTCTATATTACACTGGAAGAAATTGTTAAAATTAGAAAGAATACTGCCACATATATCCAACGCCTTATTTGTATCAGCACTTTTTAATGGCGAAGAGCAAAAGAGTCAGCCACCCTAGATTTGATAGCCCAAAAACATTGTTTTAAAAAATGAGTTTATAATCGTTGAGGAAAAAACATTTCCTTTCACTTGCACGACCTTTTTCTCTTTTTCGGTTGTTTGAACGGCTTATTTTGTCCAGATCAAATAAAAACGAAAAGCAACACAGCATGTGGTTTTACGGTCTGATTTGACTATAAAGGGTTTTAACTGGTTGGTGAAACAAGAGTTCAACTAATTTCATCTGCATTGCTGACTTCACGCTTATGCGTTACTGAGCTTTCGGTGGGTATAGAGACAATTTTGAAAATAAAACGCGATTGTAGCGAATTTGTTGTAAAAATTTAGTCAATTTTAGAGCTTTTTAACAACTGATAGTCAATTTTATAAATTTATGAAAGTCACTATGAATTTCCTTGTCGAGAGCTCTTGTAGTTAATCAACTATCGGCTGTTGCAGTAAACTCATGCCCACGGGACAAGACCCGACTTTCTTACTGATTAGAGCTCAAATCCATCAGACACGCGAACGAAAAATAGTACATAACCTATGACGCAATTCATGCAAGATCTACGAAACGGAGACTGCATTGACGTCATTTTCCATCAGTACAGCAAGTACAGGAGCCATCACAGCTCCCAGCACGCAGTCCGTTAGCGAAACAAGTGTTATGTGAACTAAGCTTAAAGGTAAAAATATTTGTTTAGATGACAAAAAAGTTTGATATGGAATTATCTAATAAAATTTTAATAAACATATTTATAAAAAATACTGAATGTATTTACTAACAACTAGAAACAAAAATAAAAAAATTATTAATTTGTTGTACTAGAATGAAATAAGCTTTTTTAGTCTCTTAATTTAAAGAAATACCGTACTTTCTACAAAAAAAAGGAAATATTAATACCTATTTGGGTTTTATTTTTACATGTATTTTAAATTGTAATCATTAAGTTCACTATTATCGCGGTATTCTGTATAGTTTTAACAATTTTTCCCAGTGTAAATTGGACCCTTCAACTTCAAATGCTCCGCCAAAGCTGTCACATCTGGAAGGTGATTTAATCAGTGGTAATGTTATGTTTTCTTTATTATTTCAGATATTTCATCTTAAAAAAAATAGTTTTAAAGATTCATTAATTAAAGGATGAACCCGAGTTAATTCTACAAATTCCTTGGTTTAGTAAAGCTACTGTCCAAATCCAATAGGTAATAAAAATGATTGAAGTAAGAAAATTGGCATGATAAAAGGTGTGTTCAGAAAAGTTTATATGCTTAAAATGTTAAAAGAATATAACCCGAAGTTTCACTAAGACGAATGTGCTAATTAGCAATGCACAATGATACCAAAAAATAAATGTGTCAAGAGTGAAAATTTTATTAATTACGTGAAGCCATTATTACCATAACTGAATCCAAGTTTTTAAAACTGAAGACATCCTGTTAATTTAAACGTGAATTTTTTAAAATAGTTTTTAATGATTTTTTTTTCATTGTGTCAACTTTTGCATTTCTGAAACATGTTATGAGGATTTCACAAAGGCAATTTAAAAATATTTATATTTCAATGATAAATATTCATATTCACATGTTTAATAATGCAACTTATATTATTGGCATGTTGACAGTTTGTTGGTTTAAGGGGCCATCCCACATTATCAACACCAAAAAATCGATTTTTTTAGACATCTTCAAAAGTACATCCAGTGAAGAGATGTCAGATCATAAGAACATGAACTTTATGATGAGGCAAAAGACATCGCTGATATTTCATAAAAAAAACTTTAAGCACATTTTTCTCGGCTCTCTCCAAATTTTAACCATGTATTCTAGAGATGAATGGTTCTGTCCCGTAGTAAAATTAAAGCAAAATATTCATATTTCCTATTTTTCTCGGCATAAAATGTACAAAAAAAGATCACCGTCTCGCGACTTTCGCCATATAGTTATTTTTGCCTGAAAATTCATATTATTACTGGCGATCGCCCCAATCATACTGATTATGAAACTATGCTTTTTTTGTTTGAGATGAACCAGCACAGCTAATCTCTTTACGCCAAAGACTTATTAAGAAAAATCACAAAATGACCTTTTTTTCGAGCATGTAAAGTGATTTGCTTCTTAACATATTGTACCACTGCAAACACCGTGAACTTAAAAAATAAAATTTTCAGCTAGCCATCCAATAATATATTTAAAATATCGTATTTATATTTCTGTAGCCCCCCCCCCCCTCTACCTGTATATTACAACCGTATAAATACTAATTTTTTCTTGTTTTGCAATGAAATTTTGCAGGCATATGCTTTCAATTGAATATCTTCCCGTATATGAAAATTAGAACTAGGAGGGGAGGGGGGTGAATTTTCGCTGAGCACATCGCGTGGGCAACACTGAATAGATCTTCAAAAATGCAATAAAATGTCATAATATTTTTTATTTAGTCACCCCATTTGCGAAGACAAATCTTCGAAGTTGCTTACAATGTCGTCGTCGCCTCCCGCTGAAAATAACTGGCATAATAGTACTTACTAAATACTTACAGAGAAAACTACGTTCCCTAATTTAGAAGACACAAAAAACGCCGTTTAAAATCTAATCTGGAATATTTCAGGATGCTTTTAGGTCAAAAAAGCAAATAACAAAATCGCTGTTTTTATTTTAATTCACTTTCTGAATTGTGACTCTTTTGAGATTCAATCTTTTTTGGTAAGCGTGTGATATGTTTTGTTTTTTTTTCGAATATCAAATAATCTCATTTTGAGTGATTTTAATTGTTCCTTATTACATGGAGATTATGTCCTAAGGAATAGTATAAAAATTACATTTAAAAACAAAATTATCAAAAATAGTGAAACTATAAGCGAAAATGAAATATTATTATTATTTTTGCCTTTTGTAAGTAAAGTTACATAAAATACCCAAAGTTCCATTAATAGAAGTATCACAGATGGTGAGTAAATCCACATCATGATAAAATTAAATGTGACATGATTAAATTGCTTATAAAAACAGTGAAATATATCGACAACTGGCAACCTATCAAATTCATTACACAATCTAGTACACGTCGACGGCTGGCCAGAAGTATTCTAATCCAACAGCAAAACTTGCATGATTAAGATTATCCTAGAACACAAACACCTGACTGATTATTTAAACATAAGGTAAAAATTTTAAATTAGTCATATCTAAAAATGCTGTTTTTCTTTGAGACAAAAAATACAAAACAATAACCATAAAACAAAATATATTTTAAGATATCCCTTAAAAAAACTACTGTGTTTGATGTAGTATAAAAGAAAGTTCACCTATAAAGTAGAGGTGCAAAAAATTACAAGTATCTATCCCAGGATGTTTATAGGGAGAGTGGAAGAAGAATGAATTTGAGCTCACCAATGCAAATTTACCTTTCGTATTAGAATAAAAGGCAAGTCCAGATTAACAAATTTGCTCTTAAAAATATTAGATTTACGTAGTACAAAAAGTCACTATAAACTCAAATGAAAATTAGCGTGCGACTGAAATCCTATCAAACTGAGCATTAAAATGGTAACCAGTAGGCATATATAAACATCAGTTTAAAAGGTGGACGTCGACGAGGATGGACTTCATAAGATCTGATAATTAAATATTATATTTTATACTTTTTCATTTATATGAACATCAATACAATACAATCGAAAAAATTGGTCTTTTTTTGTTGTCTTGTTTCATTTTGTGAATTTGTACAAGATTATTTATATTCTATTGTATTGTGCTTTTATACTCTCAATAAAAAATGCAGATACAATTAGTTTTGTTAGATTTGAATATAAAATAACAATACTGCCTATACTAAATAAAATCTCATTAAACATATATAGTTAGTCGAAATCACTTTTAGTGTTTTACTCATGAATATCAAAATTTGAATTGTGAAAAACAGAAGCACAAAAGATATTCCAATTTATTTTTATTAGATACTTTATTTCCACCTTTAAAAAAACTTGTAATTTATCAAATCAAACACATATTTCAGTTATTGATTAATTTAGTTTGACAGGAAAAAAGCAAAAAGGTTTGGCATTATTAGAAAAAGACAGCGAACAAACGAAAAAAGGATATAAAATTGGTAAAGGAAGATCATAAAAGCACGTTTTTGCTTGTTAAAAAAAAAACATAATTTGCAACGGGTGACCAGACTAACAGCGACGTTGGCTAGAATATCCTGGAAATCATGAAATGTAATATTTGTAATAATAAAGCCAAAATATTTGACTGTAATGGTTGTCAAACCCGATTGTGTAAAACTAATGCACGTCCGAGATTAAAGTTTTGCAGTTAAAAAGAAAAAGACACTTGAAATTTTATTGTAAAAAGTGAAATGACCGTGATTCTTTTACATTATATAAGATAGACGAAAAACATAGGATCATTAAGGCTAAGAATAAAATTCTAAAATATTTGAACGAAGACATCTTGAAAACCAGTAGCTAATACATCAATCTGCAGGTATACTCTCTATGAGCCTATTTTCTAAAGTTGTGAAAATGGATACTCCTGAATCCGAACAATTGGTGAACCTATAAATTCAACAGTAAGTTGGCAAAAGACGACATTAAGCAAAAAACTGATCCAATAAATATTGATGTTTCTTCTTGTCAAGTTACAAATGTTATTGGCTAAGCAGTTAAAAAGGATGTTGAAGCAATTGGAAACTGCTCTTAGACAAAATTATACAGTGGAGATTCCTCCAAGAAATCCCAGTTAACAATTGTCACCATGAAAATATCAGCACTGAAGATACTGAAGACATTATAGAATCAATAGTTAAATGGAATAATTTGAATACTGCTGACAATCTTCATATGAAAGTATTAAAGAAAGCTGAAAATAAATGCAAAAACGTTTAGTACTTTGTTATAGCTAGTTAAAGTGTGGATGAGATAGTCTAGAAGTCGAGTTTTTAATGACGTTGGTATGCTGCAATGTTATAGCTATCTAGCTAATCCATCTGACTTCAATCATTTAATGAAAGACTGTAATTTTGGAAAAGGTAAGTTATAAGAGTTAAAATGAGGGTGAATCCCAAAGTAATTATGATAATTGGACTCATATATCAGACAAAGTAAAATGTTATTATATTTCTTTTCCTTTAAGTGCTTTATTCTTTAAAGAGCCATGACAACCACCTGTGTTGTGTGTTGACTATGTTGTAACACAAATATGATCAAGCACCAACTTAACATGCCTTCAGAAACACATCTGAAAGGTTTTTACTAAACAGAATATTGTACAATGGTTTGTCACTTACTTTTGTGAGACAACAAGCATATTCCAACCCAGGTTAGAATTTGAATCATCTGGGCTTAAACGTTTAATAATATTTTACCTAAAATAATCATATGTAACTGTTTTTGAGGATGTAAATGTTAATTTATTAAATGTGGCTCATTTAGTGTCTCAAATATTCAATACTTTGGATTTAATACAGGAATCAACTTAACCGACAGGTTCTATTTCTTCTCTGATTGACCCAATCTTTTTTAATGGTTGTGAGGAAGTTGTGAAAGCAGACACAACACTTATTAATGACATCAGTGATCACAACTGATCAATCTTTTCCATTCAGATTTTTGTAACATTCCATGGAACAAAGTATACATGCCAAATATAGATGACAGATAATTTTATCACACTGTTGCAAATTTTGACCCTAGTAAGCATAAAGGAGCTACAGCTTCACATAATGAAGATCTTGAATCTATTTCTAGGTATTCCAGGGAGAACACCTTGAAAATTACCACTAGCAAAACGTCGGCTCTTTTGTTTTACAAAATGACTTAAGAATGAATGCTACTGATTTAAGTTTTTCAGGTTGTGCAAAGAATCTAGGTCTTTACATTGACACAAGTTTGAGTTTTAGAAAACCACATTAAAAGGATGCTTAAAAACAGCTAAGAGAAAATGAAAGTTCTTGATGCCAATAGATTCATTCTTAACTATAAGATATGAAAAAACTATGTGAGTCCTTTTTTTTTCTTATATATTACTACTGTAATATTTTTTATTTACGTTGCTTAGATCTGTTATCAGAAGGCTATTTGCAAGTTATACAGAAAACCTGTTGTCGCTTTGTTTTCTGTTTGAGTAAATATGATCACGTAAGCTAAAAGAAATGAATTAAAATGGTTAAATATATCAAATACAATAAAATTCCATTTTCGCATTTTTGTTGGTACAGTTAACGCATTTCAATGACTCAAATTATTTCAGTAAAAGCTGGCATTTCCCACCACTATTCTCAACCATGACTTGTAATTTTGGAAAAAACTGACCATGCCACATCAGTCTACAATATTTTGACACAGCTTATAATGCATTATCTATTTATCATTCTTTAAATCCACAATTAAAATTAAGCATTCCGAATAAATTAATATAGCTAATTTATTAAATTTACACAATGTAAGACTACTACCAAGAGTCTGATATTAAATTAAGATTAATATGCAACAGTTAGATCTCACTTTACCATTTAGGTAAGGTATGGTATAAATCTATACCCATGCGAGTTAGAAAATGTCCCCTCATTAGGTTTAAAACAGTTGTTAGAGACTTCCTTATACATACAATCTACTCACTAAAGGAATCTAAGAATACCACATTGCCACATTTTATTAATATGGAATATACTTTTTGAAATTATTATTTGTTATAAATACTTGAAATTTTACTGGCGTAGTTTACTTTTTCCTTTTTTTAAATTTTCTTAGAGTTAAATCTAATTCTAATGTTTATAATTTGTGCAAATTCAATTTTTGTGACTTTGATGATTGATATTTTAACTGGTGTTTCATCGACTTGTTTATATTTGAGTTCAGTATGTCTGTCTGTTCATTTTTTACTTGTCTGTCTGGCCAATACAGTCTAAATATAGATTTTCAGACAGTTACAGGTGGATATGTTATATCTAATTAATAACATTGTACAGCTGTTTGGTTTGTCAATAAAGAACTCATTCAATCATTCATTCAGATCTGTAAGTTTTATAATATTACAAAATCATGTTGCAGGGCAGAGATAGTGAAGTGAAACAATAGCCCATAGCTAAATTTCACTATTTATGTCTTGTATGCATAGTGCATATGTGTAAATAATATTTATATGTATATATGTATTCAAAAAAAAAACAATTTATTTTTGTTATTATATTCGTAACAGATCATAATTTAGAACACGGTTTAATCTTAAAAAAGAACATACAGATGCCCTACTATAGGCAGAAAAATCTAATTCTGAATGTACTCCCTTCTTGACTTGTTTTATTTGAAATATAAATTTATGATCCATTCTATTATGCTAAAATAATCTGCACTGCTTTAAAGGTTACGTTTAAATTATCTCTGCACTGCTTTAAAAATGATGATGTTTAAATTATCTCTTATGTATAGTACTTGTTAAGTGTTTAGCACATTTCAGTAGAAATTCTCTCTTCTCTCAACCTGAAGAAGTATGAAGGAATTTCACAAAAAGACCTAAAATAAGGTCCACACATTTGAAATTTTTTCTCTTCTACTTTGAATAAAATAATTTAGTAAAATTTTTCATAAGCTATGCCTTCATTAACTTTTTTTTATTATATGGGAATCATAAAATCAGTTTTGTAAAACTCATTATTTATAACCGTATTATCTAATTTAATTATGGATTAACTTGTTAAATCACAGATATTTTGGAGATTTATTTTTAGCTTATTAATTAATGTTTCAGAGCTGGTCTAGTCTTAAATAAAAAAAAAATAAGATTTATAAAACAGAGTACAAAACACTACAACAAAAAATTTCCAAAAAAGGTGTCCAAGTGGCATAAAATTAAATTTACAATACTGAATTACGTAGAAATGAAACAGATCAAATGCAGGGCCACAGTGAACAACATGCCCTTTAAACCAGTGAAAAATTTAAGATTGCAAGGCTAGGGGTGGAAACATAAAAATTAAAACATGGTGAAAGGTATTAACATAAATTATGATAAACTATAGAAATCATTTCCTGCCTTATTTGGAAGAAATAGATCAAACGCTTCAAAACAAAGTTAAAGACGTTCCACCTTGGCTTGCAATCTCTTTATAAAGCACTTCTTTGTTGTAAACAACTGCAAAATATCCATACCTTTTTTCATCACAAAATCAGCGAAAATAATTTTAACGTCCTATATTTCATTTGAAACTGTGCAAATATCAGTTATTACGATATTCTAAGTATCCAATTTACCAACACAAACATAGTTTCTTTAAATAATCCAGAGGACAGCCATTTTCATTAATCATCACAAAAGTCAAATGAAATAACTGACATTTTGCCGCAAGGCTGCAAAGGATGCCTTCAGAATTCCAAACCATAAAATACAGTACTAAAATAGGGTATTTCGAATTTCCAGGAGCATTTTCAAAATGCACATAGGAAAAAGAGAATAAATTATTAGTAGCTCCGTCCCACGCACTTATACATGCTGTATTCGGCTGTATTATTTAGATCAATTAGCAATTGATCAAAGTGAAAAAAGTGTAACTGATAACTTCATGTTCTTTTGAATATGAATTTACTTTTCATTAGGTCGAAGTGCTCATGATAACTTCAAGTGACAGAACTGAAAGTGATAATGACTCAAAAGAATAGCCCTTTCTTTAGAGTAATTATGGAATGATCAAAGTGAAAAAAGTGAAACTGATAACTTCATGTTCTTTTGAATATGAATTTACTTTTCATTAGGTCGAAGTGCTCATGATAACTTCAAGTGACAGAACTGAAAGTGATAATGACTCAAAAGAATAGCCCTTTATGATCAAAGTGAAAAAAGTGAAACTGATAACTTCATGTTCTTTTGAACATGCATTTACTTGTCATTGAGTCAAAGTGATCATGATTACTTCAAGTGATAGAACTGAAAGTGAAAATGACTGAAAAGATAGCCAACAGTAGCTGTAATATGGGCTATTCTTTTGAGTCATCATCACTTTCAGTTGTATCACTTGAAGTAATGATGATCACTTCGACCTAATGATAAGTAAATGCATATTCAAAAGAACCTGACGTTATCAGTTACACTTTTTTCACTTTGATCAATTGATAATTACTCAAAAGAATACAGCCAATGTTTATGCTATCCGCCATTTTTTGGAAAGTTCACTTATAATGTCAGTATACGTTATCGCCATAGGAAAATTCGGTCTAAATATAATCGGTGATTTCTGAGAAGGGTAAAAGCAATTCACATGTACTGCCCTTGATTCATTGGCATGAACAGCTCTGAACTGTACAGGTGCAAGAAGCGCTTACTTTATTCAAGTAGTGCATTATGCCTCGGCGCTTGTCAGATCTGCTTTCCCCTTGCCCCTCAAGCACCAAAAAAAAATATTTGGTGTATAAAGCCCTAGCAGCTAGCAGTTATCATTTTTAGATGCTATTTTTGGGTAAAAAACATTTTATACATGAAATGGAGCCACAAAAATAAGATTATTTCGCAAGATATCGGACTTACGTTCATAGTTTTTTTAACGAATTGCGAAGTATTTATTGCCAAAAATGCCATGACACCAGACAAAACTCAAAGCTAATAAGTAATAAAATAATATTTTTACCTTTTTGTCCTCAATATGTTTTGCTATGCATATTAAAAACACAAATTCCAAAAAAAAATAATTTGGAAGTTATTTAGCGTTCAAATTAACACTTTAACCGCTTTATTCAGTTTTGCTCGGAGTTACTCAGGGTTTGATGCACCTGAGCTTCAAACTCTTGAATCGAGGGCAGTAATAGCTTTCCGAATCTTTGGCTGTATTCTTTTGAGTAAATTATTACTGATCGAAGTGAAAAAAGTAAAACTGATAACTTCATGTTCTTATGAATATGCATTTACTTGTCATTGGGTCGAAGTGATCATGATTACTTCAAGTGACAGAATTGAAAGTGATAATTACTCAAAAGAATATACCTTTTATCAACATAAGTAGTTGAACAAAACGTATAGTAGAAAGAGATAAAATGACAGTATTACGTTATAAACTCACCCGACTGATCCAATTGGTGTCAATTAATTATAATTTCTGGATATCTGCTGCAATACTATTGGTCGGTCGTAAAAATAACTCGTCATTAAAAAAAGCAATATGTTGACGAACAGTTAAAATGTTAGTTAGATGGTACCCCGTTATTTTTACTATTTTCTAATTTTCAGTTAGTCCTAGAAAGTTGAACGTGTTTCGCAAATTTCAAGTAAATTTAAGGTTACAAACATACAAAATTATCACAGGAGATTATTTTCATATCTTAATAGTATAAGCGTGCTATTTAAAAATGTTTTTCTACGGCTTGTTCTGATTATGGACGTAACACAAATACTTGTGTCCATATGTCCATAACAGCCAAGTATCTTAGTTTTTGAATAGTTAAGTCTAATATAATTCGTTTCATCAATACAACTTAATTTGAGAAATAACAATTTAAGATATTTGAATCTTTTATTTAAGTAACTAACAAATTTTATATATAAATAATGTTAACTACATTTCATTTAATTAGGCTGTTTTAAACACTATACTAGACTACAATTAAATAAATATTACGATTATAATTTATTGGGACATGCAAATATGAACCCGATCGGCCAACGAACGAAGTCCTTTAACATAAAAACCTTATTAAGGTACATTTGATCTTCAAGCCTCAACAAATCATTACAAAATAAAAAAAAAAGTATATTTAAGGTAGAGTGTGGAATCTGCTTGGATGTATTCTAGCTGGCCTTTGGTTTTGGTGTTTGATCTTACACAGTTTCTCTGTCATTGGCCAAATTTCAGATTTTCTTTCAAACTTAATTGTCAGAACAAGAAATCTTGCCGTAAGAAAATGGATGTTAAATGAATTCATGCAATAATTGATTGAATGGTTTATGTAGTTGATTGGTAGGACGATGGATATTAGTCATACTACGTACAGCTGTGGTTTCAGTCGCTTAAAAGTTTATTAGTGCTGGGTTTCTGCAATTACTGTATATAGGTGGCATGTATTCCAACTGACGTCGGCATATTACTTTGTATATATGAGTTGCTGTTTTTCTTGATATCCCTTTTTCTTTCTCTATTAGACTTCTAAAGTATTTGGCACTTTGTAAGTATTTTTGTTGAACAGTTCTAGGCTACCAATTTAAGATAATTTTGTGGTCTATATTTACACCTAAATACTCGACAAATGACTTCGTCTATATTATTTGGTTGTTAAGTAATATAAAATTTTAATCCAGTGAAAGAACAAAGATTTAATGGCAATCAATAACTTCACAACAATGACACTATTTTTTTTTACTTTCGACGGTTAATTTAACGTACCAAAACTAATTTTCCCCCAAAATGGCGTCGAGCACACTACGGACATTTTTGGTCAAGATTCTTGTTGTTCAATCGGTATATCGGTGTTAATTACTTTTTTTTTTGCAAATAATTAGAATTTGTAATATTTACTGATTTTATTTATTAATTCATGATTCACAAGAAAGTTTTAAAGTATTAACAATGTCAATAGATTAAAATACAGATGTCATTAAAATATAAATCAAACTCAATGTCATATCAAACATATACAGGGTGTCCAAGATAAGGATCCTAAGCATGGGGATCTCGGAAACAGTTGGAGATACGAGGTCGGTTAAATTAGAGAAAAGTTGCGCAATTTAGTGCTAAATTAAACGCAGTTAAAAAAAATTAAAAATTTCAAACACTTCCGGAGATTTCCGGAAAAAAACGAAATTTGGCAAAATCGTTTTTAATTTTTGCAGGCTTTATTTAAAGAGATATCAGAACATAAAAGGTAGATTCTCATTGCCACTTTTTATTTTTTATAATTTGGTCTAAACAAAATTTAAATCCGACGTTTCGTTTCTGAGATACCATCATGAACTTTCATTTTTTATATGGAACAAAAAAAAGTATTCCATGTATTTGATAGCATTTTTTTTTACAAATTCAACGGTGTATCACACTTGCATATCAAGTGTGTAGTTCATTGGCTTTTATAAAACTGATATACCTTTCTCTCTCGCTCTCATGGAGCTCTTATGGAAAGTACTTGAACTACGTATTCGATATGCAAGGGTGATACATCGTTGAATTTGTAATAAAAAATGCTATCAAATACATGGGATACTTTTTTTTGTTCCATATAAAAAATGAAAGTTCATGATGGTATCTCAGAAACGAAACGTCGGATTTAAATTTTGTTTAGACCATATTATAAAAAATAAAAAGTGGCAATGAGAATCTACCTTTTATTTTCTGATATCTCTTTAAATAGAGCCTGCAAAAATTAAAAACGATTTTGCCAAATTTCGTTTTTTTCCGGAAATCTCCGGAAGTGTTTGAAATTTTTAAATTTTTTTAACTGCGTTTAATTTAGCACTAAATTGCGCAACTTTTCTCTAATTTAACCGACCTCGTATCTCCAACTGTTTCCGAGATCCCCATGCTTAGGATCCTTATCTTGGACACCCTGTATACATAAGAGCCATTTTACACACACAAGAATTATAACCAAAATTTATCTGATAATTATGTTGAAAATTTTCATAAAACTAATTTGCTGTTTTACACATCAAAGAATTATTGTCAAAATTTTGGTGAAAATTTTCGGCATAAAAATATAGAACGTGTTCTATATTTTTATGACTAAAATGCAGAAAGTGCGCGAAAATCGACGCAGAATAAAATATGTGAATTGACAACCCGCGTTTGGTAATCAGCCTAATCTCAATGTTTACTCATTGTTTCTTGCACAAAATATTCCTTATTTTGTGGTTTTTTTGATTATATATGTTGGAAACTTTCATATTTATGACATTTTAAGGTTATTCCCAGATTATTTAACTGCTTGAACGTCACATGTTATGAAAATGCGCATGAGCACCGACAAAATTACCACCAAAATTATATTCAGATTTCTTGTACGTATCAAACAGAGTGGTATTTTATTGTAAAAATTATCTACAAAGAATTTTTGGCAAAAATTTACTGAAAATTTTTGTTATAATTTTCGGAATAATTCTTGTGTATGTATAACGGCTCTAAGAATATAAAAACAAAATGACACCTTAACAATGTTTTAAAAGCGCGAAAAGTTCCCTGAACCCTTCGTCTTTCATAATTTTGCAATGAAACCGTCAAAATTTGTTTACTCTTAAAGATTGGCTAATATATCCCAACTGGACCCAAGGAAAATATCCATATAAAAATTCTTTTTGCGAAACTAAAAGACGATTTAGGCCAAAGTCCTAATCATAATATCATGTATTTTAAATAGTCTAGACTAAAGCATGGTACATATTAACGAATTGTTTTGTTGATAAAATATTCTGTTGATTAACAATTTCAAAGAAGGCAGGCGTACTTTATTTTACACGCTATCTGTTCCAAATGTATATTACATGTGAGCCATGTGAGCTGTTCATCAAGATATAACTCCAAAAACTTAGCTTGGTCTCTTATTTCCATCACTCATCTCGAGAGCAAATTTAGATACAAAACGTCGTTTATGAAAAGTTGTTGGATTTTGCATTTATTTATAATTAATTTAATCTAGCAGCACCAATTTTTGGTTTGCATGATATATGAATGAGAATATCAAGTTTTGGCTCACAAAGATAAGAATAATATTTGTCGGCCTAAAGAAATATCCAATAAAAGCAAATTATTAATGTCCTTTCTCATTCTCTTAAAAGAAGGGGGCAAACATCCCATATATTTAAAAAAATTCGTGGTACATGTTTTTGTGGTCGGAATATTTTTTTCGGAATAAATGTTCCGGTAAGTAGCCGTGGAAGTGTTCTTCATGCCGATCAAATTCCGCAACATTTCCACGTGAATCTCGCCAAGCCCTTTCAATATTTTGAGTGTGAATCTACAAAAATTTTGTGAATGATTCACAGTTAGGTATTGAAACCCTTCGCATGCTAAGTAGTCGTAAACCGTCCAACAATCCAATATAATCGTAGTTTCAATTTTGAATGAGTTCTAAAAAAGTCTCTCTCAACCATGGCGCAACGGGAACGAGAAAAATCATCTTTGTTTCCCGCTTTATCACTCCGAAAATCGACTGTCCACCAATAAATCAACCCATATTGGTTTTTTCTTATCCATCTTGTAGTCATCTGTACCAACAATTTTCTCTTCTCCATCCAATTTTTCAGAATTTTCTACAATTGTAACTAAACAAATTTCTCTGGCTAATTCATTCATTAGCCACTTCTGTTTAGATTTTAAACCAATCCATCTAAAAACAAACTCGCAAACTAACATTTGAAAGGAAAATCATGTCTGATATCATTGACGAATTATACTGAGACGGCTCATTCTTATGGGAGGATTGGAAGCGCTAAGTATTAAAACTCGGTCATTGATAAATTTGAAAATTTAAATCTTTTATACTTGTTTCTAACAAAAGTATGTATAACACATTAAAATACTGATATGGATATCAGTTATTGACAATATTGTAAATTGCCTTTTATGAATGAAATGGCGTACCAGTTTGGCGTACCATTTAGGAGCGTCAAAATTATAACACAGGATAGGAATTCTTGGTATATTTCTTCTATGCTGATATAAATATGATCCTGATAAGCATTTTTATATGGAGGGAAAATCGTATTTGATATAAAAATTAAAGGGAAAAATATGTTTTTCGGGTACTTCTCTTTACGGCTGTAATAGAAAAAATAAAGATATAGAAATAGAAATATTTTCCTAGATTTCACTTAAGCGAGATAATTATTTTTTTTACTACTGTGTTATTTGTTAATTCTCCACCAATTATGTCTGTTTTAAATTTTAACATTAAGATACTGATAGAATCATCACGATTCTTAAAAATATACATTGTATAAAGAGTAGGTAATTTTAATTAAAATGTACACTACTGAAGGCAGCCTGGAATGGTCATCGCGCGTAGGGCGGCAAAGAGGGAGAGGGGGCGAATGAGGAGATTATGCTATCTCTGTTGCCTTCTAGTCTTATCGAAGGACGCGTATGCCAATTGCGTTTTGGAGCAAAAGGGATAGTATAAGCCCCTTATTTGCTCTCTCTTGGCGGTGTAACGCGCGTGAACCATTGTAAGCTACCTCCAGTAGTGAATGCTCTAAGATTAAAACTACTCTTTTCCCCCATATTTTTGAACAAAGTATTCTGAATGCGCTCTAATTCAATAACGCCAGACAGCTGATTTTGACTTGACACTGACAGATGACGTTTACGACATTACGACCTAACCAATTTTTTACGTCAACAAAAAACTTTTATTTAGTGCTTTTTCCCTAAATTTCTTTCAGTTAGTCTTTAAAAACCATGATTATCATCTCCTACAATAATCGGGAATAAAGGTTTCAAAAGGGAATTGAACGTTGCTTCTTTAAGTGTAGTTTTTAACATAAAATGGCATTAGATGGTATGGTAAGTCCTGATGATACAATCACACAGAAAACAATAAAATCGTGGGATTTCTAGTTCTAATGAACTTTATTAATAAGTCTTACATTGTTTTAACCATTTTTGAAATGTAATTTAAAAAATATTGTGGTACCAACTGTAATACCTAAATTATAAGTATCAATATTCTGTAAACATTTACAGATTTATAATTTCAAGAGAAAATATGAATCACTTAGTTATCAGCAAATTATATTGGTCTGTCTTCCCTTTTTTTTTATTTTATGCCATTTCTTCCAATAATAACCAAGAAATATTCTGAACAATAATGATTAATCTTTTGTTTAGATCTTCAATATAGCTGCCATCCTCTTATTATGGATACCTGCTACTTACCAATTTTATGTCCCTGGAATGGCTCCCACTGATTTCCGAGAAGGTGATCTCATTGAAGTAAAGGCTGTAAAAATGACAAGTATACTAACTCAATTACCTTATGAATATTACTCGCTACCCTTTTGCTTACCAAAAGGTGGTGCAAGTGCAATCCATTACAAGTCTGAAAATTTAGGAGAAGTACTTAGAGGTGATCGTATTGTTAACACTCCATATATTGTAAAAATGGCAGAATCAACTCAGTGTACACTGTTATGCCATTCTCCTGATAGTCCTATGCACTGGAGTGTGGGTGAATCTCAGATGGTTGTTGATAGAATACAACATGAGTACTTTGTTCATTTGTAAGTAATTTTTAATAGATTTTAATAGTGGATCACTCAGGATGCTACTGTTTTTCCACATGAGATTTTGAAAAAATTGATTAATAAATAATGTGTTATCTTTTCTTTTTTTTTTTTAAATCCACACTGACCATGATAGATTTTATACTGTCAGTGTTTAACAATTGATAATCTAACCTGAAAGTAAAATTCAAATTATTTGCTTTTCAATTGTGGTTGTTACACTAATTTGATTTTAAAGTGTTACAGATATTTTATGACACATTTCCATTCATCTTTATCTGTTTATAACGATCTTTTTTCTATCTTAATGTACTTGTTTATTTTTTCTCTGGTTGAAAGGGGGTGCGAATTATGTCAAAATTGGGCTAAAAAGTTGAATGTTCTTCAACTTGTTAGTTGTTAATTATTAATTTTTAGTTGAGACTATGAGCACAAGAAAGTATAAAACTGGAATTACTTTCCTTTTTTTCATGTGGCAAGATAAGGGGACATATTTAATGTTGAAAATGTACAATAGTTTATATTTGCAGGAAGTCCATCTGGACTAATAGCTCTGTTAGCTGTATAGGTATTTTGACAACAATTGGGTTATTGTAATAAATTTTTCATCAATCAAAAATTTTTGTAGACTGATTTTTCATTAATAATTAAATTTTTAATCATCAGCTTTTTTTATAAATATACTGTATATTTATTAAACATTTTAATTGCCAGTATTATGAATTAAAAGTTTGATTGTTAGCAAAGGGTTTATTATTGTTTTTTAATTTTGTAGATTAGTTGATAATCTTCCAGCTGCAACGCCCAGAAGAAACCCAGAGACTAATGAAGTTGAATATGAACATGGTTATAGATTAGGTAACACTGTGGGTGATATGAGTATAATAAACAATCATTTGAAGTTTAAGTTGCAGTATCATCATCCTCAACCGTAAGTTAGTATTTAGTTATTTGGTTAGAATGCTACAAGAGTTATACCTAGAGGTTAGAAATATAATATTGAATTAAGAATTTGATTTGACAAAAGTTAACTATAGTGAGGTAATAAAAATTTAATGGATAAAGGAATAATTAAAAATTTAGTGAATGAGCAGATGTTGTATGCATATTAAATAATTTTTAAGAAATTGTATATTCTTGTTTTATCTGCTTGTGTCTAATTGAGTTCTATCTTGGAACGTCAAAATCACTGAACAGTACTATTTTATTAGAAGCAGTTAATTTTGAGATGTTAAGTGTCAGATGTTCATAGAACTGGTCTTAAACAGTTGTGTATTTGTTATAGTTGTCTTCAACGGTCTCAAAACAATATCCTCACAGTGATGACTTGAGCGTCGGGAACAAAATAAGTCGCATGGTGCCATATCAGTCGAATAAGGCAGTCGAGTTTTTTGCCAAAAATGCTGATTTTGTAGAAAATTCAGTATTTTTGGCACCATATGAGAAGCGACGCTTTTCGTTGTCAATATTTTGATAAAAATCGCATGAAATTGATTCTTTGAGATTTCCAACTGATGTGCTGACTGTCTAACTGGGATACGCCGGTTGAACACTATAGCCTTTGCCTGTGGAACATGATCATCGTGGCCGTCCAGGATTCGGATTATATTCGACGTTTTCACTGGCCTTGGTGAATGACTAATGCCACTCAAAAACTCTTGTATGTAACATACATTCCCCGGTAATTCTTATTTAATATTTCTAATATTTGTGTAAAGTTAATTTTCTTTAAAATACAAAATTTAATGCAAGCCCTTTGTTCACTTGATTTTGACTTGTTAAAAATGGCCTTGAAGCGCAAACAACGTGCAATGAAAACCACTGTAACTTGTTTACTAATAAGTTTAACGACATGAAATTTCACATAATTGTCATTTGTAGTTTTATCATCTTAAAAAAAAGACATGCGATTCTACATAAACATGCGGCTTAAATTTGAAAGTTCCTTTTATTTCCAGACAGAAGATTTACCAGATCATGTATTTTAGGTACAAAGATACTGACGGCGGTTCTTAGTCAACGCTTTAACATCCATTTTCTTCCCTTAAGAGTAAAATTTGGTAGATTGAAGATCTAGTGCAAAATTTTAACTCTAATCCAGTAGTTTTCAAACTTGGCCTGGACCACCCCATTTTAATTCTCTCAATTGAGTCTTGTACCCTGCGTTCAATGTAGAATATTTTGATATGGCGACATGTAAGATGAGTTGCCCCTTTCATAATCTGATCTAAACGTTAACCTTAAGGTTTTAAAAAATTGGCCGTAAAAAATTTTTATTCTAAAAAAAACGAAAATTCTCATGCTCTCTCTACTATTTCTTCTGTTAAATTTTCATAAAAATTGTTTTTTAGCAAACTCTTCTAAAATTTCTTTGCATCCTCTCCCCTGGAATTACTTTCTGCTCGTCTCCCCATCCAAAATTTGTCTTAACTTTTAGTAGAAAGTGGGAAAAATTCCATCGATTTTAGTGATGGTTTTTCATGTCGTTCACCATTTTGAGATTATCATTTTTACTCTTCAACCATTTAGGAAATTTCTGTTTAAAAAGAGATAGCACCTATGGTGTCACAAAATTGGCTCTTTTTAAATCTAGGTTGAAGGTATATAGTTAACGTCACTGATCATGTTTTGGTATTTTAAAATAGTGTAAATACAGTAGCAGGGTCAGAATACACCTAATAAAGATACAGAAGTTTAATTCTTAATTAAACAACTAATAATAAATAAAAAATAAACATTCACTATTTTCTGCAAATATAAGGCAAATTGCACACTTGAAAATTTTTATTCACTGAAGCAAATACAATATATTAAAGAGTTAGAAAATTGAGATGTGATTATCATATAGAGCCAGGGTCCTAGAATACTACTCTGTAGAATTCCAGACACCATATTTAGAATGTTTGATATGTTTTTATTGGGATATTCTCTGAACCCATTGAGTAAAAAGGATAAAGTTAGTCCTAAAGCGCAGTTATTAAAATCTATCTAAGGGTAAATTTATTAAAATTTTCAAAATTGATGGTGTGTTACTAAAGTAAAGTATGTCCCATTTTTATTATTTATTCCTGCTTAATATTGTGTAACTAGTTTTTAATTCTTTTGTCCCCTCTTGCTATTGTTATTTTACTATATATTTGAATATGTGATGTACCTAAATGTCAGTGTAAATTGATCTTAAAGGTGAATAAATTATAAAATATGTACTTTAAGATCGATTATAGAATTTGGTGATTGAACATGTCCGAAGCTTTCGTAAAATTTTTTTTGCGAAATTAGTTAAGTAAATCTTTAATTATCTTGTCCATCAGTTTTAAATATGAAATTTCGGGAAAAACGCGAAGGAAAAAAGGTACCGCGTCAGCGTATCAATAACAAGTAGTTTTTAAAAATTACCTCCATTCTGCGATTTCTGAACCGTACATAAGGTTTTTCATTGATGCCGCAATATCGACTCTTTGAGCAGCTGTTTTCAATTCCCTGGCTTCTTTAGTCTCTTCTTGGGCTTTCATGTTGGCTATTGATACTGGCTGAGAATCCAGTTTCCCGGATAGTCGCAGCGCGCTTGAGCTAACTCTAAGTTTTAAAAATTGCATCATGTATATAGATATACACTTGTATATCTATTATTAAATATACAATCTCCACAATTTTCGCGCCACTGTAATTTACATTTGGAACCATAGATTAAATGACAGCGTTTAGACTTTCGTTGTTATTCTAAGTATATCCTTGTACACAGTGTTCTAATCAACGTTTTCTATTTAAAAAATTAAAGAGTATATAATTTTGTGACAAACTTGATGATCTGTATACTACTGCTTTACAAAGCAAACTAATTCTATGATGTTAAATGTTCAGAGAGTCTAAACTAGTTCCAACTTTATGCACTTGAGTTATTTTCACCTTATGAAATTGCTCAACGTAATGCTTATTACAAAGGATTGATTCAAAATATCTGATATAAAAGAATATTCAACAATACACTTTGTCAAGGCTCTGCCGCGTTCACTTGTAATTGTTATAATTTTGGAAATAATTTGAAATTGTACAACACTAAAAATATTCCTAAAAGTATAAATAATTTCTCTGGCCAAAAAAAAAACGACCTTAGGGTAATATATATATATATATATATATATATATATATATATATATATATATATATATATATATATATATATATATATTTATTTATTTATTTATTTATTTATTTATTTATTGTCCAGTGACTATTAAAAACTCATCTACTACTAAATGCAAAAAATACTCTTTTATTTATGGTTGTATCTGATAATTTATTTTTCTCATTTGTAAATTTTAGAGATGTTTATCGAGTAGTAGGATTTAGTTTAAGTGCCAAATCGGTAGCAATGAAGGAAATTAAATTTGATGGCAAGACCTGTAGTTTCTCCAGCGATGCCAAACCACAAGTTGTCGATCCAACAACAGGGACCAAATTATTTTTCACCTACGAAATTGAGTGGGAAGAATCGAGTGTTAGTTGGGCTTCAAGATGGGATACTTACCTAGCAATGACAGATGCTCAGATTCATTGGTTCTCAATAATTAATTCAATTGCTGTTATTTTCTTCCTTTCAGGTAAGTATATACAAACATAATATCGTATAATATATATTTGTTTATTATCGAAGATTTGGTGAAATTAACGAAAATGGTCGAGATAAGTCTCCTACGATTACTTTACACTAGTGATGGAAAATAACGATACTAATCGTTACAAAATAACCGTTACCAACCAATCACTAGAAGTAACGAGCCCTCTATTTAGAAAAGTCTCGTACCTTGGCAATCCATTACTATATCAAAACAACCTCAGTATGAGACAAAATTATAACTATTATTGTATTCTCGCGAGCACAGGCCGGCCTGCCTGTCTTCTTTATAGTCACAAAACCGCTGACTAGAGGAGTAAACGAGGAAATTCGGGGACGGCTCAGCTAGGCACTGGATTATTTTGACTCTTTATTAGGCATCTGGAGTGTCGGCGATTTTGAAGTTTTAGGTGCGGCAACCACAGGATAGAGTCGTTTAATGTACTTAGATGCAGGAACCAGCAGATTAAAAGAATTTCGCCGAAATAAGATGAAAGATAGTATTTCTAATAGGAAGAATGGATTTTATTCTTCGTGAACGTTATAGCCATTTTCATATAGAGTAGTTCAATTTTGAATTTAGTATGTTTTACGTCAGCCTCTTTACGTCTGTTGTTTACTTGCTACTTATTTTAAAGTGTTGCATACACATAAGTAGGTAGTAATATATATTGAAAAATATCCAATAATAAATATATTTTGAATTTACTAAAAATTGAAATGCCAATAAAATATATTGAGCAGATATAACAAAAAAAATTTAAGGTTGAGAAATGGAAACGCAGAAGAGTTGTGTCTGGATTCATGTTACCTTATTATCTGATGCCAAAGCAAAGTGTAATATTTGCAAATCTATATATTCGTATAAAAATGGCAATATTTTAAACTGTTTCTCGTGCTTTTTTTTTATACTTAAGTCCTTCATCATTGCCATTACCGTCAAATTCAGCAGAAGAAGAAAAAGACAGCAAGGAACTACATCAGAGACCTTCAGAAAAAACTAAAACACGAACAGATTTAAAAGACTTTATTTCTAGACTGATATCTTTATCTCGACAGAAAAGTTCCCATGTTTCCTCTAAACTTATGAGTACTCAAACAAATGCAACCAAACGGTACTCCCTTAAAATTGATAAGAGATGTGCCTACACGGTGGAATTCCAATTTCTACACGTTTAAGGCGGTAGTTAAGTTATCCGGACGGATTTAAGGGTTTTTCATGAAAACAGTTTGTTTTATTTTTAACTCTTTAAATAAATCAAGTTATTTTTTAATGGTTTATGCTTTAATTTGTATATATTTTTCCATATATTGCCTTTTAATACTTATAATTTAAACCAGTACATATTTAATATTCAGTATTAAATTTCATATTTAACACAGACTATAAATTATTCAATTAAAGACCTAAAGTATATATCGTAGATTGCTTGCAATATTAGTTATTTGAACGAAAATAACTAAAGTAACGATTCCAGAGTAACGAGTCCTAGAGACAAAAGTAACGAATAGTTACAAGTCCTTAAAAGTAACTAAACTTTCCATCACTACTTTGAACTGCAACGATAAATATATTTTCAAAATCAAATCCTAGAATTGCTTTATGGTTTAAGAAAAAACATTCATGTTGATAAACAGTTCCATTCAATTTTTCAGAAAAAATCTCGTTTAGTGTATAATTTGTATTTTCAGCCAATGACTTTTTTGTTTGTCTTCGGAACCGTCTTTCGTACTGCTGTCTCTTCAATCTTAGAGACAGATGAATAAAAAAATTTCTTGCAACCGTAGATTAATGTTTTTTTAATCTGCTAATGTTGAGAGATGGGCAAGGTGATAAGAAAGAAATGGCTAATATTACATGGAGTTAATAGAGACTGTTCATTCCTATACCTATACATTAAACATGATGATTCATTCCATTGAATAACCCTTGACCCCTGTTTATGACCCTAGTGATTACCTTTTAATATTTTGTATCCAATTTTTAGCTATTACAAAAATTATTTTTCGACAAAAGTTTTTCTGGGTTTTAGACTAGAGTTTATTTTATAGATGTAGTGAAAAAGCCAACAAATTTTATTTTTTTCAATAGTACGAATTATTCTACTTTTTAATTTTCAAATTTTAGGAATTCTAACCATGATTATGGTCAGAACATTAAGACAAGACATTGCAAAATATAACGCTGATGAATTTTTTGATGATGCGGTGGAAGAGACGGGTTGGAAATTAGTTCACGGTGATGTTTTCCGACCACCGCGACACTCGAGGTTATTTGCAGCTTTTGTAGGATCTGGTATACAGATCTTTTTGATGGCATTGCCAACACTATGTAAGTAATATTTAACTATTATCAAGACACATAGACATCAGACGTACAAAAAATAATATTCCGATCTGTGAATAGTAGAACGTTCACATTTTGGGTATGAAAGTAAATACTTAATTTAAAAACGTACAAACTATTTTAATGTAGGTTATAAGAAAGAGTACAATCACAGAATGGAAGAAAGATTCATGATTTAATTACTCTGGTTGTAATCTATAAGCTGATAAATAAAACATCATATTTTCATGATTTTCTATCCATGTAAAAAATATGCTGTGTCTGTGGTATAAAAAGTTTAGTGTTGCTAAAAAATTTTTATTTAATATAATTAAATTAGGTCAAACTGCCTTTATCTTGGTTAAAAAATATATATTTTTATTTAACATTTCCAAGTGATTTTTAAAGTTTTTTAAACTTGGCAATTCATATTTTCATAGGCCCTACATAAGGTACAAACCTGCAATACTTATTTACTTAGGTGGTAACATGTGATAAGCACCAGGTTGCTTCATTTGTTTTAAAAACACCTTTAGTACTTGGACTCGTTTTTATATTTACAAAAAAACTTGGACTCATGATCTTAAAAGAGACACCTACAAAGTAGTAGATATATGTTGGACTTCCAATGGCTTTATTTTTTGTTGTACTAGTTATCTCTAGCCGTTTTTAAGTGAAACCGAACAAATTCTTAAGGTACACAACTATTTATACTAAAAGTAAAACCAGTGGAGTGGGACCGAGATAAGAGCAATTTATGCTGCATTTAGTTTTAACTTACAATTACTAAGAAGTTGTTTCCACACTTCTCTTATACCTAAAGATGATTTGCCAAAGCAATTCATCTGGGTCACACTCCACTGCATTTATTTTTTGTATAAGTAGTTGTGAATCTTGAGAATTTGTTCATTTTCACCTGAGAACAGCTAGTAACCGAAACATCGTGATATTCAACAAAAAATAAAGACAATGGAAGTCCAACATATATCTACTACTTTTCAAGAAACTTTGTTGTCTACGATCTTCAAAACTTGGTTACATATTCTATAGGATGTTTCATTTAAATATCTGTAGCCTAAGTAGTCGAGAGTGAGGAGTAGTGGGTTTTATTTAAATTAAATATATCCTTATACAAATAGAAAACATACCATAATTGCTGCCTTTGATCAAAGAAAAAAGAAAAAATACAAGTTCGTCTAAACCCAAAAGAGTCGTAATGTTTTATTTTATACTTATGGTATTTTTTACTAATTCTTTTATATTCATCAACAATTGACCATAATCTTATTATAAAAAAAAAATAATTCTAGTCAACTTAATACCTCTTGCTATTTTTAAGTTAACAGTAGTGGCATCATATACATTTATAACGCTGTAAGAGTCAATTTTTACCTCATATCTAATAGTTTCTCTTATAACGGCTGCACATTATCCGATTTACTTACTTCATTTCTTTATGTCAAAACATGATACAATAAACCTTATTTGCCGGTTAGAAAGTTTAAATAATAATTAAATGTCCATAGTTTTATGTAAAACAAATTATTTTTATACCAGTATCCATCAGTTGTTTTTTTTTTCAGTTTTCGCAATGTTAGGAATTTTGTCGCCGGCTTCTCGAGGTGCATTAACGAATGCAGCAATTATCTTTTACCTAATTAATGGTGCAGTTGCTGGTTTTCTTTCTGCAAGATTGTACAAAACTATGAAAGGAAGAGAATGGAAACGAGCTGCTTTTTTAACCGCTGTGTTGTATCCGGCTGTGATTGCTATTTCTTGTTTTCTACTTAATTTCTTCATCTGGGGTAAGTACTTAATAAGTTAAAAATCTAGTATATGACATGTTAAAAAGGGTTTGTTATTAATATTTTTTTAAGACATGTCCAAAAAAAAAATGATTACTAAACTTTAAATAATATATATGGCAAAATGTTTATAAGCAGGAATTTTTCAGTGTGTCTTATGATACCTTTTTGAGACTTTTAACATACTACTTTGAAATTAATTTTCCTCTGCGACGGTATAAACAATTAAAGCAGGGAGTAAAGAATGTAAATTATCGTCTGAGCTCAAAGAATTGAGAGCCCAAATAATTATTTATAATGATATTTCGAAATTTGATCCTCAATAAAAGGAAATTATAAACTTTTAAATGCACAATATAGACTAGGATTCAATTCAGTTAGAATTAAGTTTCATGACGCTTGCAATAAGTCAAAGGCTTTGTGGTTAGTTGTAAATAATTTGAAGCAAAAATCCAGTGAACAATTTTTTGAATTTTCTGAGGATGGTGTGTTCTTGTCTGCTGAAGTAATTGTAGGTATTTATTATTTATATTTCTTAAACAGGAGATCCAAATCCATACAACTATTGAGCTATAAGTCTTTTAATCTGCATTTCAAAACTCTGAATTAGCAATTAAATCGCAGATAGACAATTTCTTTGTTGATAATAAATTATTATTGCCCAGTTAACATGGGTTCACTCAAAATCATAGCACAGAGAGTGCTGTATGCGACTTTTCTAGAGCGGCTATTAATGCTTTGGGTCAAAAGCTTTTAGCAGTTGATCTTTTCATATACTTCTCTAGGGTTTTTGATTGTGTACCTCATACATTCCTTGAGAAACTGTTTCATTACAGGATAAAAGGTGTTCCACTTTCTCTTCTTGAATCATATTTGTCAGACCGAGTCCAGTTTGTCCAGATTAAGGAAGTTAGAAGTAAAAGTAGCTTATACCTAGGGTAGTTCTCCAGGGTTGTGTACTGGGGCCCTTCTTATATATCATATATGCTAATGATATGATTCCTTTCTTGTCTAAGACCTGTGTAAGAGTTATATGCTATGTTGATGATACAAATATATTGATTACAGGTACCAACCGTTTATAACTACAGGCCGAGTGTGGGAGTGCTTTTATGAGTGTTATTAAGTGGGCGTCTTTGGATATGTTAAGTGTCAATATGGAAAAAAAACTGTCATGTTTTTATTTACTCTTTGTAGACATTTTGAATTCGCTGGTAATGGTTTTGCCCTTTTTGCGGTACTTATCTTTGTCAAAATGGTTATTGAGAAATTACTAAAATGCTGGGTGTTCAGGTGAATTAAGGTTTGCACTGGTACTCTCAGATTGATGCGCTTTGTGCTAGATCGCCATCATCTTGTTGCGGTCTAAACTTTATGCCTGGTCAGTGCAGTCGTGGTGTTTTGGTCACCTTATATTATGCCAATTTCCACAGCCATTTACGTTATGGAATTTTATGCCTGGGAAACTGGAGTCAAGCTTCCAGAGGATAATTTTTAAATTACGAATCCTGCAGAAAGTCCTTTAAGCAGAGTAAAATTTTATCTTTATACATTATATATATCTCGAAGCTATGTGTTT
This sequence comes from Diaprepes abbreviatus, assembly GCA_034092305.1. Classification (NCBI taxonomy): domain Eukaryota; kingdom Metazoa; phylum Arthropoda; class Insecta; order Coleoptera; family Curculionidae; genus Diaprepes; species Diaprepes abbreviatus. Next base: position 34,517,647 of record JASJET010000055.1, read on the forward strand.
AAAACCTATAACAAAAAAGTCTTTATTTATTTTAATTTTATAAAATTTTATGACGCTCTCCCTCGAAATGTGGAAGATACCACATGTATTGTAATTTTTAAGAAGTGACTTAAGAAAAAAATTTGCGACAAAGCGACAGCCTAAATGATTTTTTTACCTCATTTGTACCGTTGTTTTTTTTACTAGACTATTTATAACTTGTGAAGTTCAAGTGTAGGTCTATCATTTATCTTTTATTTTGTTCCGTTGTCGATGTAAACGTCACCTTCAATTATTGTAACATAATAATAACAATAATAATCTGTAGTTCTGATCATGTTACAAATACACTTCCCCCAGGAAGTACAAACAACATAAAAAGGAACAGCGTCGATAAAAAATTTGTGTCCTAATCTCCAATACAGTTTTTTATACAATATGGTTTCAAATCGATTAACATTGCTTTAACGCGTTTTTAAAAATATTTTTAACTGTTTATGGTCTTTAATTCGTTGGGTAAGTTATTAGTAATTTTTAAACAAGCATAGTATGGACTTTTCTCAGTTAAAGTTAGTCTATGAGTTGGATAATTAACATTTACACTTCTTTTATTGTATTGATGGAAAACTGATAGTTCAAGGGCACTTTTGTTTTTAAAAAAAGAACAACGCTGTTTCTTTTTATGTTGTTTGTATTTCCTGAGGGAAATGTATTTGTAACATGATCAGAAATAAAGATTATTATTATTATGTTACAATAACTGAAGGTCAGGTTTACATCGACAAAGATGCAAAATAAAAGATAAATGATAGACCTACACTTGAACTTTACGAGTTATAAATAAAATCTAGTAAAAAAAAGCAACGGTAACTTTATTATTTAACTATTATATTTCATATTATCTAATTCCACAGCATATTGAATTTTTATGTTAAAACAGAGACATGGTGTGACCCGTTTAGAAATTCATTTAGATGAACTCCAAGAAACTTTGTGTGTTCAACTAATACAATGTCTGATTGACCAAGTATTACGGTCGAAGGCCTGCCAACTCCGGATTGTTTTGTTTTAAAAATTATAACATTTGTTTTAGACTCATTAATTAATAATTTATTATTTGGAAACCAGTTTAAAGCTTTGTGAAACAAAATTATTCCAGAATTTGTCATATCCTCAATACTTCCTCTACCGGTCAAAAGATTAGTATCTTCGGCATATTTGACACTTTTAAATTGAAGTATAACTTTATTATTATCCCGTAGACTTAGCCAAACGGCTTTCGTACTCCCTCCAGGGCACATTCACTCGTCCCAGATATACTCCGATATAAGAATTGAGCTCCATGTTGTCGGATCCTAGGTGATGTTATAGTCCTATGCATTTCCTCCCATAAACTTCCGGAAAATTCGAGCGGTCCTGGTAGCATTGCCTTTTGCACTTCTATTAGTATTACTTACTTAGGTGTTTTATCTACTAAAATGAGGTCTGGTCTGTTCTGTGCAACTGTACGATCCGTAAGCACAGGTCGACCCCCCAGTACCGCTTAAACTCGTTATTCTCCAGTTAACGTTTTAGGCTGTACTCATCGTGTGACACTTTTTATACCTGTAATAATTTGAATTTCTCTGCCAACTCTTGATAGATGACCTTGGTGGCTGAATCGTGTATCTCCTTGTACTCCGATGCAGCAGATGCTAGACATCCTTCTGTTATTTGCCAGATTGTTTCTGACGTTCGACATACATATCGGCATTTGTCGTTCTGGATGGAGGGATCTCTGATTATGTGTTTCAAGCTATTTTTCGTTAGAGTGACCTAATCTTAAATAGCTAGCAGACAGCTTTCGATTTCAGATTAGTTCTACTGGTTGACGTCAGGGCAAATGATTGTCCGGTGGTGTCAGTAGTCCGACATTAATTTTTCGACATTTTCCTGGTTGATCTCATTAGGGTGTCGTCCATGAAGGAGCTTCTGTAGTCAGACTTGAAGCTTCTCTTGGTCTAGTTAATGATGATGTCATTTCATGATTTCTCAACCGCAGCGCTGTTGAATCAGCAACCTCGCATATTGTCCGATGTAGCATTATTATCCAATAGACTCAGCCAAATAGCTTTCATACTCCCTTCAACGGCACATTCACTCATTTCAGATATACTCGGATATCAAAAGGATGGAGCTCTGTGGGGGCCCTTTCTATATTGTCGGTCCCTAGGTGATGTTATGGTCTTTTGCGTTTTCCCATAAATTTCCGGACAGTTCTAGCGGTTCTAAGTAGCACTGCTTTTTGCATAGCTTTATACAGGTGTTCGCTAGGGCCCAGTCCCTTGATATTAAGCAGAAGACTCTTCGATACTACTCCAAGGATAGTGACTTCTAGTAGTGCTCAATTGGATGTTAAAATGGGGTTTGTCTGGTCTATTATGTGCAACTGTATGATCCTTAAACACAGTTTGATCCCAGTATAGGCTCCAGATTGTATTCATATTATTATTATTCACGAATATAGTTTTATGATAAAAATGATTAACCGTCAAAAAAATTCATATTTTGAACTTATTGCTTAATTTTTACCACAAATATCAAAAATGTTTATAAACACTTGTTACGATAAGAGATTACGGCGTTCTACAGCTGTTTCTTGTATCTTAATATACTCAAAAATATGTAACAAAATATGAATGTTGTTAAAAGTGTAATAATAAGTGATCAATTTGCTAAATTATGTTCACCTTTTATGGATTGTAGTTTCATATTAGAAAACATAAACTGCAATTTGTTGTGACGTCTTATGTTAATGGGTAATATACAGGGACAAATCAAACCTATATTTCTCCTTCAGTTTTTTTTCTACAGTTTTTTAAGAACCTCTAGTTCCTGAAATAAATAGTGAAACAATATTCTGTGTTAAAAATGTAAAATTGGGTTTGTTCAGTCTTTGAATTTTATTTAATCAAAATTTCACTAAAACCCTTCTATATTTCTTATTTTTGATAAATGGCAGCTTTTTTTCTTATTAAAAGTATGTAACCTTGAAACATACTTTTTTGTAGCCTAGTAACTTAGGGTACACTACATCTGATAATTGGGAAGTTCATATATAATACCTTTTCTACCTTGACATCAATGGAATTAAAAAGCTAGGCTTGTATCTATCTCACTTGCTTTGCATGATCTAATAAAAACAGCCAAAAAATGCATAGGAAATAGGAAATTTCCTAATTTTCTCCTGTGCAATTGTACCAAATACCTAAAATTATAATGCATACAGGCCCATCGTAGGCTGTATTTGTCCACTAATGGCCTGGTAATTATATAAGTATGTTTTAAAAATATTAATTCAAATTAAATGAAGTGATTTTTCCACAAGTTTCTACTTTTAATGATGTATAACCTTTTAACTAATTGTAAACCAAATCTTGAACATTTTTCCTATTTAGTTTTTTTATTGTTTTCAGGTAAAGCCAGCAGTGGTGCTGTGCCTTTTTCAACCATGATTTCTCTGCTGCTCATGTGGGTATTTATTTCTTTACCTTTAGTTTATATGGGTTATTACTTTGGATATAGGAAGCAACCCTATCAACACCCTGTTAGGACCAACCAAATTCCAAGGCAAGTTCCAGAACAGCATTGGTATATGAGTCCAATTTTGTGGTAAGTGTATACAATGATACTCCCTACTAATATGGTATTTAATTTGCTAGTGGTTAAAACAAATTAACTTTCATATATTGTCATAGTAACATCAAAAATTAGAATTAGGATATTCACTTACATCATAAAATGAATATATTAATTCATGGACTAATATTTTGACGAAGATTGCATCTGGTTTACGTGATTTTTTACTACAGACCGCCAAAATTCACGATAATTTCTTATATCAAAAATCGACATAATGTTCAAATCCGTTAAAGTTTACTTTTTTAACATACATATATACAAATTACATGGTTAGAATTTATGCAATATGAAATAAAATATCAAATGGTAATAAAATTTTGTTTTTTAGCACTATGATAGCCGGCATTTTACCCTTTGGAGCTGTATTTATTGAATTATTTTTTATATTCACCGCAATTTGGCAGAACCAGTTCTACTACTTGTTTGGTTTCTTATTTTTGGTTTTCATCATTCTTATCATCTCCTGCTCACAAATATCTATTGTGATGGTTTACTTCCAACTTTGTGGAGAGGTAAGTCGAAAAGATAGATTTAGTTTATATTATATTGTTTAATGACATTAAAAAAGTATTATTCAGACAAATCAACTTATAAATCGAACTACTTGAAGACTGACGATAATACACTAGTGATTTTATCGCCAAAATTAAATGGAAATTAATGGTAACAATGTTTAAACATATAGGAACGCCTTGTTAATTTAAAGGCTTCCTTTTCCATCAACTTTTCATTTACTTTTGAACTAAGTCTAGTTTATATTAATACTTCTTCTTTAGGTGCCGTCTTCGTTCCGAAGGTTGACGATCATCAGAGCTATACCATTCTCTTGGATTTTTTAACCAAGAGTTTCGTCTTCTTCCTACAGATCTCTTTCCCATAATTTTTCCCTGCATAATAGTTCTCAGTAGTTGATATCTTTCTCCTCTCGTAACGTGTCCCAGGTATTGTAATTTTCGTTTTTTAATTGTAAGTATGACCTCCTTTTCTTTATTCATTCTCCTCAGTACTTCAGCGTTTGTGATTTTCTCCATCCATGATATTCTTAGCATTCTGCGGTACATCCACAATTCAAAGGCTTCCAACTTGTTAATATCGATCTTTTTAAGCGTCCATGCCTCCATTCCATAAAACAAAACTGACAGTACGTAACATCTTGCCAGACGAACCTTTAATTCAAGACTCAGGTCTCTGCCACAAAACACTCTCTTCATTTTTGTGAATACGGCTCTTGCTTTCTCTATCTGGATTTTGATTTCTTCAGAGCTATCGTTGTTTTCATTGATGACGGTGCCTAAATAGTTGTATTTTCTGACGTCTTCTATATTTTGACCCTGTATGACATTTTGGGTTGATTTGGATATTAACATGCATTTTGTTTTTCTTATGTTTAGTGACAGTCCATATTCTTCATTGACTGTTGCTACTCTATTGACTAAGGTCTGGAGATCCTCGAGTTTTTCTGCGATAAGTACTGTGTCATTAGCGTATCTGAGGTTGTTTATTAAAATTCCATTTATTTTAATACCAACGAATTGGTCAATAAGTGCTCTATTCATTATGTCCTCAGAGTAAATATTGAACAAGATCGGTGAAAGTATACACCCTTGTCTCACTCCTCTTTTTATTTCGACTTCTTCAGTCGTCTCATGCTCCACTCGCACTACTGCTTTCTGATTGTAATAAATATTCGATATAATTCTGATGTCTCTTTTATCGAGGTTCTTTTCCGTCAATAGACTGATAAGGTGATCATGTCTCACTTTGTCAAAGGCCTTATTGTAGTCTATGAAGCACATATATACATCCTGATTTATATTAAGGCATCTTTGAGACATGACATTCAGTGCAAATAACGCTTCTCTCGTTCCGAGTCCATTTTGAAATCCAAATTGGGTATCTCTAATATCTATTTCCAGTTTTTTATGTATTCTAGTTGTATAACTTTTAGAAATGTTTTCAGTATGTGATTCATCAGGCTTATTGTGCGATAGTCGGTGCATTGTTTTGCTTTTTCCTTTTTTGGAATAGTTACAAATGTGGATAAAAGCCATTCCTGTGGTATTATTCCTGTTTTGTAGATATGATTAAAAAGCTCCACCAATGCATAAATTGACTCTTCCTCTATGAGCTTGAGGACTTCCATCGGTAGTTCGTCTGGACCCGGAGCCTTTCCATCCCTCATTCTTCTTAGTGCATACATTACTTCCTCTTTGGTTATATCTGGGCCTTCATCCTCTTGTATGCTGTTTAGATTAGGTTCTTGTCTTTCATCTGTAAAAAGTTCATTAACATAGTTCTTCCATACCTCCAATTTTTCTTCCAGTTCTGTTATTATTGTTCCGTTTGTGTTATATAATGTGTTGGGTTGTTTGCGTTTTTGTGTGCCCGCAAGTTCTTTCACTTTTTTATGTATATTAAAAATGTCATGTTTCATCTGCAGATGCTCTATTTCCTCACATTTCTTTTTATAGAAATTTTCTTTGGCTATTCTGATTTCAGTTTTGATGACTTTTTGTATTTGTTTATAGCTTTGTTCACACTTGCCTTTGAGAGTTATTCGATCATCCATTAGCTGAAGAATCTTATCAGTCATCCATTCTTGCTTTTGTTTTGATTTTTGTTTAGTCAGAATAGTCCTTGCGGGTGTCATCAACGCCGTTTTTAAGCCCAGCCATTTGTCATCTGTGCTCTCTATGTTTTGATATTCGCCATTTGCGCACAGTATATTTAGATTGTTGTTAATGTTTATTTGTAACTCCCGTTTGATTTCTGGGTTACATAGGCGACTCACATCTATTTGATTGGTTTTTTTTTTGTGCAATAGTCGTTTTAATTTAATGTGCACTTGTGCTATTAGAGGATTATGGTCTGAATAGACATCTGCGCCTGGGTAAGCTTTAACAGATTTTACCGAGTTTCTGTATCGTTCGTTTATCAATATGAAGTCTATTTGATTTCTAACTGTTCTCTGATTATCATCTTGTGGCGATTTCCATGTGTAGAGTCTTCTCTTTGGCAGCTCAAATAATGTATTGGTTACCACCATATTATTCTCCTGACAGAACTGGAGCAGTCCATCGCCTCGCTCATTCCTTGTACCAAGTCCATATTCACCTACATGTTTGCCACTTTTCCCTTTGCCGATTTTTGAATTAAAATCCCCAAGAATGATTGTAGTATCTCGTGGCTTTAATGAGTTTATTACTTGGTTGACTTCTTCGTAGAATTGTTCGATTTCCTCGTCAGACTTATCTGCAGTCGGGGCGTAAATCTGTATAATATTAAGTTTACCTGTTTTTTCCTGTAGTTGCAGGAATAGAATTCTATCTGACACTGGAGTAAAACTGATAACAGACTGCAACATGTTCTTAGATACAATGATGGCTACGCCGTTTCTATGATGAGTGTCACTATTTCCGGAGAAGTACACCATACTTTCAGTTGTCAGAAAGTTGCCAGCATTAGGCCATCTTGCCTCACTTATTCCCAGGATATCGATATTCAACCTTTGCATCTCCTGTATTACATTATGCATTTTTCCAGGTTCGTACATGCTCCTGACATTCCACGTACCAATTCGTAGTATTTTCTTAGCTGTGTTTTTTGCTACATCACGGGGTTTCGCTTGTTGACGACCTGGGAGGCCCTATGATCGTTTTGAGAAATACCTCCCCTGCTGGATCTTGGTCTCCGATGTCCATGATCAGTAGTCAAGTTTGTTTTGTGCTGTATAGTCATAATGATCATACTAGAGAAATCCATGAGGGATCTTTAATGTAGTGGTTTCTCCTTGCCTTCTACATTCTTATGTCGTTGACTAATCAATAGTTCCTCCGCCTTTGGACCCAATTTCTTGGTCCCAGGACAAAAGAGTGCCCTTACACTTGGCAGCTCCTCCACCCAAAGCTGTTGGCCACCAAGTGGAGACTGCTTATTCCGGTCGTCAGAGCCTCGTCAGTTATCTAACAGGGTGCGCCGGATGACCTAAGTCATCACACGAGTAGGTGAGGTTGACATTTGGGCTGATATTCATTAATATACTTCGCCCCTTACACCCCATATTAATAATATTAATACTGATGCTAGATAAATTATTTATAAGAAGGTATATACTTATTTCCAATGAATTGTCCCATAGAATTCGCATATGGTCAGAACTAGGGACCTTTGTTTGAATATTGAATAAAGTGATAATATTTTAATTTTTATTTGGAAAACTGTTAGTAATTCTATGCTATCCTTTTCTAAGTGCATTATTTAAAGTAGTATAACATGTTAACAAGTACGTCTTTGGAGAAGAAAGTAACTGATATTAAAATAAAAGCTTATTTCTATGTATATTCTATGATAATTTTCAACCAAGATAGGTATGTGAGTTTTAACAGGAGAAACAGTAAAATTTATTCCAGCTGTATTGAGTGAGAAAACTTCGTTCATGGATGTTGTTCCATATTATTTACCAATCTCTATTTCAATTTCTTACAATAAAATACAGAAATTAAATAAAAAAAAGCCGACATGCCGGCTGTTGAGGACTCAGAATACCCTCACTTTTTGGCGAGTAAACGAGTTACGACAATTTATATTTCTCATAGCATGGCATATTTTTTTTGTTTTTATTATCCGAAAAAATACAGAAATTAAAAATTATGTTTGTAATTTTTTCTAATTTCGCGAGGTTAAAAGTTTTGCATACTTATTTTGACATTTGCCATTTATAACGGGTCTCGGTCACCAATTCTACTTGTGCCAACTATCGTTGGTAAAAGAGAATTAAAACTGTTGCTGGAAAGTTAATTTATTTCATATATCTGGACCTAGTGTACAATTTAAGGGAGCTTCTCTTTAGGAAGGGAAGAGCTGCTAATCGCGGTGGGATTGTTGACAGGACATTGTCACCTGAGGGACCATCTTCTTAAAATTGGTGTGGTAGATGAGCGATGTGCAGATGGTGTCTGAAGGAAGATGAAACTGTTGACTATGTACTCAGAGAGTACCCAGCACTCAATGCACTGAGGCAGAGATATTTCGGATATACAATTTTGTCACCGGAAGCCGTTAGCCAAGTTTAATCAACAAGACTACTTGGATTCACAAAGGCGATCGGCCTCGAATGACCTGCTGCCATGGTGGGATGTAAAGAGCCCAACAAGGCCTAGGCATTGATGATCAAATATCACCACCTTTTATTCATTCATTCATCATTTATTACGTGCAAAATATATTTTCTGAAGTATTCACTTTAAGTCATAAAAGTCAAGGAATTGAGTTGAAATTTTACATCCGATAGAAACTTCAATCAGCATCCCTTATTATGAGAATTTTAAATGGATATACGTAACTGTATCGGATTGGAACATCGCGTTGGAAACAAGGCCTTAGATTGATTTTAAAGAGACTTCAAGACTTTTTGCAATTGGTATAATGATAGAATAACTGGATATTCTGGAACAAATCTGTCATATTTTCGGAACATCTTTAGTGTTAAACTAGGAATAATTTATAACTGTGTCTTCAGTAGAAACTGTAGAGATTAAAAAACAGTTTTCTGATTACTTTTAAAAATTTCAGAACAAAAATATTTCACCAACAAATTACAGTTAATAATTTGTTATTCATATTACCAAAACATATATTTTACTTTTCGTTATTTCTAACGTTCTTCAGGTTTGACTTTTAGAACTACTCTAAGAGTTTTTTAAACAGGATTTAGTTGCCATGGAAATTATATCTTCTAAATGCCAAGTTTCATTATGCTTATGATATTGTTATAATTTGAATTTTATATATACGAACAAAAATATACAAATTTACACACCGACGTATATATGTATACAGACGAAGAGGTTAAAGCTCTTTATGAAGGTGTGACAAAGGCACTTGAAGAACATAAATTAGATTAACTCTGACAATCGGAGATTTTAGTTCCAAGCTAGGGAAAAGATTACATAATAATTAGAAAAGAATGGGAAAATTAAGATATCGAAAGAGAAGTGATAGAGGAGCCACGCTAATGAATTACCTAGAAGAAAGACGTATTTGTAATGTATGTAATGAATTTCGTCCCTTCATTAAAAAAACATGCAAAAGAAAGATGCTCGCCAATAAGCCCCAGTCGCAACCTCAAATAAAATTAATTATTTCCTCTCCACAGACCAAGCCATAGTTTATAATGTAACAGCAACAATAGATCAGTAAAAACAAAAATAAGTATTAGCAATACAGTCGAAAAAAAAATCTCTCCCCAGAAGATAGATATAGAAACATTAAAACTGAACAAATGGTTATATAAAGAACAATTTAAAAAAATATATAATAAAGAACTCAAAAGGAAAACCATTAATCAGATTAAGAAGTTATTAACAGATACCAAAAACTGTACTTCACGGAAGAGATAGGATTTAATACATAGACAAAAACCCTCAAATAACAAGTCAAAGGGAAACCGGATTAATGCATAAACATCGTCAAAACTAACAAAAAGAATATTAAGGCAGACAATCGAAAGATTCAAGAAACTAAAATCGAAAAAATTATTGAACAAAATCAAAATTTGAAATGCCTCAGACTGGGTAGAACTGGGGTCTGTAACTGCGACCTAAGAGATCTATTGTGTCCCTTTACTGCTGCCAAGTGGTAAGACATGCCTTATCGGCTAAAGCAGGTCCTCTAGTCCTATTTCCCTCAGGAACCTTAAGATGTTGGACGGCTTCAAGGTGGGTAGCTCCCCTTCTATTTGGAATGCTTTCAAGAACCACATCCTAAGATTTTCTAGAGCGTTCCACTCTGAAAAGATATAAATAGAGGTTTCATCCTTCTCATCGCAGAATATGCACTCTTCTCCTTTTAACAATCCGAGTTTCTTCAAGTATCCCTTCAAGTAGCAATGCCTCGTCAGGATCCCTGTCGGAACTCTTAATTGGTTTTTACTTAGGCTTATGCATTCTTTGAACCTCTTCTAGTCGTAGTTCCCAAAAAGTATCTTCGCTTGTCTCAATCCTTGTAACTTCGTCCAATAATTGAATCTCCTGCTTTTTTCTTCTATTTTTAGTTATTCCAGCCTTACGCTGCTACTGATTCCACAGAAAGGCTCTGGTGTCTCGGCCCCTTTTCTCGCGAGCTTGTCTACTATTTCATCCTCCTCAACCCCGATATGTCCTGGTACCCACATGAGGATGACTTTAGTGTTCTTACTCAATTCATTTAATTCCTCTAGGCATTCCCTATCCATCTTGGAACTGATCACTTGAGAGCTCAGCGCTTTAATGGCTGCTTGAATTTTAGACCTAATGCTACAACCTATACAAAACAAAACCAACCAGAAGAAACTCTAAAAAGGTTAGAAGCCAAAATCAAAAAGTCAACTAAGGTATCCCCGCGTTTTGTATAAATTACAGATTAGCACTAGAATCCAGAACAAACTGGATTCAGGCAAGAGTTTAGTACATGTGACTATCTCAAAACGAAAATACCGATAGAAATGGCTAACGAATATCAATCCACAATTTATAACGGTCATTGATTTCGAAAAAGCTTTGGACAGCATAAAATATTGTTCCTTTTAAAAGAACAAAATTATAGATATACCGATTTAATTTTAAACATACATAACAACGCTTCAACAACGGTACTGCTTCAAAAAAAAATACCAAACCTATACAAATTAAACCCGGCATCAGACGCAATTTCCCCAAAATTATTCATTCGGTCGAACATTGGAAGACATTTAAAGGACAACACTGAGATACACTGAATAAACATAAGCGGGAACTACTTAAATCTTCTGAGATATGCAGATGGCATACTATTAATATCAGGAAATAAAGAGGAATTCAAACAAATTTAGATGAACAAGCAAGAAAATTAGGTATAAATAAGAGCTGCAACAAAAGCAAGATAATGATACAAGAGCGCGAAAAATAGCCATAACTATATCACAAGGAACAATTTGACAAGTGACAGAGTTCATCTACTTAGAACGTACTGGTATATTGAACAAATAAAATCACTACTATCGACTATCGAAATGAGCTACATACTAAAAAACAAAAAATATCCACAATATTTACAAACCAAATTATTTATTTAGTGCATTCAGCTAGAGCTCTCAGACACAGGGGTGGATCCAGCCTCTTTCTTTGGGGGAGGGGATGATTTCACAAAAGTAACGTATGGCAAGCAAAAGCAAATTGTCGACGGGGAAGAGATGCCATCAACATTCTCATTTCTAATGTTAAAGACAGACATACACATTCCCAGTATAAGAGGCAGAATCGGATCTATGTTCCTGAACCCAAAACTCCTGGAGGGGGGGGGGGGGGGGCATCGCAAGAAAAACCAAGTTATCGACTGGGAGGGAGGATGTCAGTAGCATCATATTCCTAGTATAAGTAGCAGAATCGGGTCTATTTTCCTGAACTCAAAGCTCGTAGGGGAAGGCAAATGGAACGACAAGTGTTTAGATAGAAAACGAAATCTATGGATACGAAACGTAACAACAGTCAAAGATGTCATAAATCAAGCATTGAATCTAAAATAGACGTTTGGTGTTTAGATAGATAACGAAATCTATGGATAGGAAATGTAATAACAGTCAAAGATGTCATAAATCAAGCACTAAGTCTAAAATAGACGTTTGCTGATTACAAGACGAGACATAAAAATGAAAGGCGGAACAATATTATACTATTTGGAAACCGTGGCAATAAAAAAGAAAAAAATGAGGTGAACTGACAATTTAAGAAAATACGCAGAATCAAGATGGATACGCATGGCTCAGGGTGGAAAAACAAAATTCCAGAACTGGACGGCCGAAAAAGACTAAATTTATAGAAGATTTCAACAAAAAAAAAATTTAGAAAAATTAAAGATAAAAGTCTACAAATAAAACCTTGGAATCGGTAAAAGGATTTGTAGATTGCGAGTGAGTCGCTTAGGCTTTTTTTGCCTCTCCACAGCACTTCGACCTATCTAATATGAACCCAGGATATTTAAACTTTCGTAAAGTCCATTATTCTCCTGGAGGGTAGGTGCTTTGCTTCTTCAGGAATTTTAAGTCTCTTGTAGAACGGTGTCACGCATTTACATAGCAGCGATCTCCGAAACGGGAAATATCGCCATCAGCTGTGTCCATTTTTTTGAGATGGTAAGACATTTGTTATTAGTCGAATATCCCATTTTGAGAAAGTCTTTCTGCGTTCTTTAATAATGGCTATATGAATTTTTCCTTTTTGAGACTAGGCGTATTATTCCACCTTAATTTAATTTCATTTTGTTTCCAGCCCCGCAACTTCTCTTTTATGTGGGTTTTTGGTAGTTCCCAGAAGGTTTTATGCCAATAAAAGGAATTTTTGCGAGGCAATCCGCTTCCTTGTTTCCTCTGATTCCCTTGTGCTCTGGCTGGCATCCATACCAGGTTACCTTTTTATTCCTCGCCAATTACTTTAGAGCTTGTCTAAAGTCCTAAGTCAACTTAGGTCTGTGTGTGATCTGAGAGCTTTTAGCGTTGCTTGGCTATCTGACAGAAAGTATATTTTGACCTTTTTAGTGTTTCTATTTACACTCCTCTGCGTAGATTGCATTTCTGCTTGAATGATGGTGGGGGATTTGGCAAGACCAAAATTTGGGTCTGATACCCCAACTAAGACCCCTTCTTTATATTTTTTTTTTGAAAAATGGGGAAAACAAATTTACACAACAATATATAAATATAATTTTTGTTGTTTTTTTTTTATGTTTATAAGGGATTGACACATTTGGCCCGAGGGCTGACACGTGCACTTGCAATTTTCATCGATCGATAATTCAAAATGCAGCAAAGTAACGCTGGCAGACATTGACTGTTTTAATCAACATTTTGTAATCGACTGCGTGATATGCAGATTATTTAAACTTTAATAACTCAAATACTATTCTATAATCTAGAAGTGTATACTTTTTGTATTTTTGTATATTACATCACCTCAGAAACAATGAATTGAAGGTTTGACATATGCAGGTCAGTTATTAGCATTATTAACGACTTTGACGAATTGTTAATAGAAAAAGCATTAACAAGGAAATGACCGACGTGCAGTTTATGGATTTTTACGTTAAAAATTCCATAATAAAAGCACAAATAGTATTTTATTGTAGATAGAAAGGTTCTAATAAAGTGTTTAAACCTCGATAACGATATTACCAAAATTCCAGTTTCGATTAATTTGGAACAAGTTGAAGGCGAAGTTGCGAACCATCCTTGAATAGTTCTAAAAACGCTTACTAGAAAAATAGTTTTTGATGACATTTTGACGCAAAAAAAAAGTCAGAAGACCAGTTTTATTAAACTATTTTCTATCCCTCTTCTTCAATAAAAATACTTTAAAAAATATTTAATAAAATAGGCTTTAGGGTAGACGCCAAAAGTTGTACCATGCGCTTATTAGAACGATGAAATATATATGCACTACCAATTTTATTGTACAAGTAGAAATCTATAATTCATAGTTATAGGAAAATAAGATAACGGTCTATTTAAATTAATAAAGTAACGTCATCCAATATTTTTCAGGACTATCACTGGTGGTGGAGGAGCTTCTTAGTCTCAGGAGGTTCAGCTTTTTATATTCTAGGATATTCCTTTTATTACTTCATGACCAAGCTAGAAATTACAGAATTTATACCCACCCTCTTGTATATTGGATATACTGGATTAATGGTATTTACGTTTTGGTTGTTGACTGGAACCATTGGCTTTTACGCAGCGTACTCTTTCGTTAAGAGAATTTATGCAGCAGTTAAAATTGATTAAAGTGTAATAGGGTGGAAACACAAGTCCACTATAATTATAAGTTGTTTTTCTTTTAACAAGGTTTTAGCTTCGTAACAGAAAGCAAATGCTTAATTTAGAGGCCAGTACTTTCCAAAATAATAATTTTACCAATCACTTATGTTGGTACATTATTTCTGAGCGCTTGCCTCAAACCTACCTAACCTTACTGCAGAGTATTTTCTCTTAGTGAATCGAGAAGCTTAGATTAACTTTGCTTAGCAAAAATTTTATTTAAAAGAAAAACAACTATTTTATGAAGAAAGAAATAGGTTACTCAGATGGGATACTAGTTTTATGTTTTTATTTAAACATTTTAGAATAAGAATAATAATACTGCTTGGAATATAAAGTAGTATTTTTTATCATTTTCCCATATAATTTATTATATAGTTAAAGGGCTATACTTGTACAATATAAGAAGCATTACAAGTTCTGTTGTGCTGTTATACTCGTGAAATTAAGAGGGTATAGTATTTCAAGTTGTTTGAACGTATAAAGTAGAAGATCTTTCAAACGAATTCTGAAGGTTGTGTTTTTAATAGTTCATGTCATTTTATAAATTTCAATTTATACATGAAATTAGGTAATTTAAAAAAATATATATTTTTTAAGATGATTGAGATATAAAGCACTATGTTAGTGAAAAGATAGGTTAGTGCAATATCTCATCGTTCGATGGTTTGGTTAAGGTGGGTATTATGAATCTGAAAAACAATAGATTTTATAAATATACATTTAATGCGAATAAATTTCAATATGAATAGTCTATTCTCGGGCAAATGTGAAAATACCTACTCAGTTAACTTCAGTTTAAAAAGCAAGCAAAAACTTTAAGAAAACTTTCTAAAATAATTTGTGTCGTGTGAATATTTTAAAATTTACCGAGTTACATTATTTAGAAATGTATATTTTCTTTTTTTCCTAAATCATTGAAACAAATAAAAATAGGTATTAAATTTTTAAACATCACTGAATCGCATTAGAGATAATAGATTGATTATGATGGTGACTGAGTATTGGCTTAATACTATACATGTGCAGTGTCACATATACAGTTTCACCAAAAAATATATTTGAAAAATTCTAGCACAAGATTGTTCCATAGATTCTCAGTTTTTTCTTAAAGACGCATGTAACCAACTTGCTGCTTTTTATATTATCAAATGTTATATTGGCCACTAACGTTAATTTTTTACCTAGTTCAATTGATCTGTAACAGAACATTGATTAATCATTTAAAATAAGTTATACTGCGACGGCAAATGACTTCAGCTTTATTAGACTTTAGTTTTGCATGATTACATTTTTTATTGAAAATATTTCTCTATTAGACAAATAATTAACTATCAGTTTATATTATGTAATATGTGTCAATAATATTGCTTTGTAAGAATTGATTGAATTATCAAGAAAAATGAAGAGCATATCGTTAAGTGCAGCTCTGCATCTTTGGCTGTGAATTAATTCTTTGAATTAATGATTTAGAGAAGTAATAGGAACTGGAATTTCTTATTTACAATATCTTTTTTAACTGAAATGTAAGATAGCTCAAAAAAGTTTTGTATTGTCATTAGAAAATGATATGCAATCGCAAATTATTAAGACAATGTAAGAATTTATAGTTTCCAATTGATTTTAGCTATGATCTTATCTGACATTGTTGACAGTTAAATAATGTGTTAAACTTTATTACATCACGTAACCTGTAAGTTATTAATTGGTTTTGTCCTTAATTTTATGCAGACATAAAATAATATCGAGGAAAAATTTAACCGAATTTTATAAAGTTTAAAGCTCCTGTTGTTTATTTCATCATCCTTGTTAAAATCTGCCCTTTAAATTTTTGTGTGCCAAAGTAGGGTTTATAATAACTTAGGTCTTTGTAGAAACTTTGTGGATGTACACTGCAGTAGTAAGACCCATCATCTCATATGGGTGCAGTGATCTGGGGAAAAAGAACCAGAGCTAACCTCTCGAAAGTTCAAAGACTTACCAGTGCATGTATAACTGGTGCAATGAAAATCTACCCAACGGCCGCCATAAAAGTAATCCTAAACCTCTACATATACTAAAAGAGAGTATGGTGAAGAAGATAACATATAGGATGATGAGGGATGAAAACCCTAAATGAATGCCCAATTTCTTATCCAGAAGTCAACAAATCTGAGACATGCCTCGAGATGAAATGAAAAACAAGTTCAACTTTGTGAAAAACTTCAACACAAAGTTGAGTTGCAAAAGTGAATGGGACAGAAATACCATTGAAAAACCGAGATTCAAGTAAATGGTATACAGAAGGCTTCAAAACAATAGAGGGAATTTTAATAGGAGTGTATGAACCCAGTACCAGACACCACGAAAGCTTGGGTAAATCATCAAACATCTTCTAGGCGGAAATACACGACATCAGGTGATGCATCCAATTTAACAAAAAGAAAAACTATCGCAGAAAAGAGATTATTATCTATCAGGTCGGATGCTTAGAGGAACTAAACGAACTAAGCAACAATAATGTCACCCTCCTATCGGTACTGGGACACACTGGAGTTGAACGAAATGAAATAGTAGACAAGTTCGCCAAAAAAAGGGGCTGAGACACCATATCTGGCGCCTGAACATTCCTGTGGAATCAGTAGCAGTGTAATGCTGGAAGAATTAAAAAGAGACGCTAATGTAATTATTGTATTTATTTTCATTCCCTCACTCATTTCAGTTATTCTGGTTCATTTAAAGGAATTATTAAATGAGCATCGGAGTTGTAAATAATAGTGTTCGTTTTTGTTCAGGTGAATTTTCGGTACTTGTTCGGAATAGTGGAAACACCGACTTTTTTGCTGATTTTTACATATCTCTTATTTTGAGATCGTAAACCATAAATCTGAATTTTTTTTGCAATCGCACATAGTTTTCACGAAAAAAAAAATTCACTTTCACATGCGTTCTGCAACCTATTTCTTTAAATTTCCACTAAAACAAATTTGCACATCCTGAAACATAGCACATTTTGTATAAAACTGTACATACCATTTTATTAAAATATAGCAGAAAATCCTAAAAATGAAGCAAAACAACAAAGTAAACAAGTGTTGACCACCTCGACAAACAATGCAAAGCTTTTTTCATAAAACTAACATTTCCTGTAAAAATGAAGTGTCCTATTATTTGTCTTGATCTTAAATTCAATACTAATTCTTATATTAGCTGATAATTATAATTAGTTTCCTTCTAAGTTACTAACATCATATGCAGTGAAGCACTACAAATCCCATCTGATCCTACTATAAAGTTTCTTTGTACATACCATTATTTGTGTAATATTAACTAATAAGTTGTGATCAAATGGTTTTCATCAAAATGGTTTCTTTCATAATAATAATATTTAATGTCACGAGTTAATTAATCTACTGGTGAAAATCAATTTAATTCATTGATACTTATGTAAAAAGTTAGATGTAAGTGACAGAAATGGCACCATTTTAACGAAAAATAGGTTTAGATAATGCTTTGGAGCTGTAAATATAACTTGTACAATTATTTGTTTCATTATATTATTTTTTTTTTTTGATGGCACATTAAAATATTTTCTAGTTATTGAAATTTTTTATGACTGGTTCCTTTCAAAATGACTGAATTAATAGTTACTGCAGTAACGAATATTAATTCCGATAAATACCTGAGTGGGTAAAAGGCTTCAAAAATAATTTTTGCTAAAAATAGGGATGTATGACAAAGTATTCAAGAAGGTCCAATCGTTTCCCATCTTAAATAAAAAAATATTAGATCAAAATGAAAATGAGTTTTTTATAATAGTTTAGTCATAATCTGTAATATCATGATATTTCAATTAATCCGACCCTGTACATTTTATAGAATTCAATTTTTAAAAATGTAAAAATCTGTATGAAGTCTTATGGGAAATCAGGATCTTGGTTCTTTCCTTCAAATTATAATGCCATTTGTTTTTTGATAAAGTTTGAAAAAATTTAAAAATTAGCTTTCTGAAACATACAGATTTTTTTGCAATAAAATATACTGCGCTTCTTGTGAAATGATTATAATGCAAAAACAAAATGCCAGCATCATCCATAAACAAACAGTTCCGCTATTCCTCTGCAGTCCAGTTACGGTGTTCAATTGCCCATGTTCTGCGTACAACGCGGTGTTCCCTGTTTAATCGGGGATGTCGTGCACGTGTTCTGGTTCTAAGACCATGTTCGTGTAACATTCTTCTGATGGCCCGGAGCCAGGAGGCAGAAAACACTCAATTTCTCCGGGCAGTAGTAATCAAAAGCCGATCCTCTCTTTTGGTTGTAGCTCGTTGCTGGCCATCGCCGTGGCGTATATTGGCACTTCCAGTTTCTTGAAAACGATTCCAAACACGACTTATTTCATTTTGCGACACGTTGTACATTTCAGCGACTTCAGACTGTGTACTTTTTCCGTGTTGAGGAAAAGCTATGATAGCGGCAAAATCATTAGAAGACGGTCTTCTCCCAGGCATTGTGTCGTATAACAAATATCAAGCACTTCACGGTTCATGTGGTCAATAATCTTAGCCAAATGTAATGTGTTGAAAATTTGAAATTAACTAGCAATTTTGATCGCTTGAAAAAAAATCGGAATGTGGCCGGTTTTGTTATCTGTGATAAGTAAAATATGCATGCGACGATAAACAAGTCTCCAATAAGTAAAAATAAGTCCTTTAACAGAATTTTAAATATATTTTGCAGCAATATATTTGTAAAAATTAAAATATCCACTTCAAAAGACGCGCAGTGTATTTAGCTTACTGTGGGGTTTACTGAGCTATCAATTAAAATAAATGACAAAATTTAAGTCTAACCTGCATTAAAATGGAGTCGAAACGTTTGGCAACGTTGTATGAGTGCTCACATAAATTCTTTAAAGTTAAGGTAACGTTTATGATATGTATTATTTTCTTTATAACTCTTTATATGAACTAAATTTATATTATTACATTTTATGCATTTTACTTGAAAAATACTTACCCAAAAATTTCCTCTTTAAAGACATTAAAGATATTGGTAAATCACACCACAAATCATCAGTAATACATTTTCCTTCAATCGCTCGGTTATTGATACAAACATACACATGTGGAGTGAAATTTGATCCTAATTTGTTTTTCTTATTCACTCTATTCTAACATTATATTTGATGCTTACAAATTTACCAGCATCTTTACCATGAAGCATTCGAATATTATGGATAAACAAACAATTATTTTGTAAATTTACTTACTATGAAAAAGTAAGGTTAGACTGTCTCAGATATAAAGAGTAAAACACAACGTTATCAAATCACACACTAGATATAAACAACACATTTGTTTTCTTTATAATATTTTTTATTTCAAATACCTTGTAAACTATTTATTTTTAAATTATATGATTTTATTGGCATTTTAATTTAATTTATCAAACATTGGTATTACGCTTCATTTGACTCACTTGGTAGCGAATGGACCTCCTTAATATAATAACGTAATCTGGTATTTGCTCTAATTACGCAAGCATTAGTTTGTACTAAATTATGCTTCATACCTTTATTTGCTTCTATTCTTAAAATATTTTATTATGTACAGCTCATTGTTGCGCCACCTTAGTATTTTTATGGAAAGTCTGATAAATATGACTAGGTCTATTTATGAATTTTAAGCGTTCCAGAATCATTCTTTTCGGGATGTGTATACCTGTAGCAGTCATTAGAAAATAAAAGTAGTCTGTAGTTCTTGTATTACATTTCATCAATAACAAATAAGAAACATTGTTAGATTCCAGCAAAAATATTCTTAATATCTATCACCCCTTTTTTTACAGTTAACTGATCACTTTTCTTATTTATTTTAATAAAATTGAGATCAAAGTTGAGGTTAAAAATAAATTATATTTTCCTATAAATCAATGTAATGCGGACATTTTGAAAAATATAATTTAATTCTAAATTCTGAAAATTGAAAAAAAAAATTAAAAAACATTCAGGGAAAAGTGTTTCTTTGCCATCAAGATTTGACATGACATCTTCTGATGACCGTATAATGAAAAATACGTTCCTTAACGTTCACTAAACCAGTTTTTTTACGTGGTCCATTTCTTTAATTATATATAGCCGCGTGCACAGATGATTTCAAGGGGAGCTTTGAGTTGGGAAGCTCTACAATTTTGAATTTCCTCACATTATCATTTAAGAATGGCTTAATCGCGAATCAATTAAGCTGCACTTTATGAAAACTTAAAATTACTCAATTACCTATAACAAATTAAAAAATTTACAATTTTCAGTCGGTCTCTAATTAGAATAATGATTTGACAAAAAATAATTTACATTTGCGCTGCTCATTTGTGGCAAAAAAAATTATAATATAAATAAACGTCGTCGATATATTCAAAATTGTAGACATCGGGCACCACATTTCTTTCTTCCTGAATTGAAATATTTAACTAATAACTACTTTTTCCTTAAAATTTTCTTTATATACAAATAGCACATAAAAATTTGATTTATAAATACTTTAAACCTTTATCCTAATTAGAAACCGATATCGAAAACTATCACTTTTAAAATTTTCATCATGGATGACGGATATTGTTATATAAAGACCAAAAAATTAATTTTTAACAACTTTTCCTAGTAATACTTTTCTATCATGTTAAAATAATGAAACTTTACTCTTGAACAAAAATCAAGTTTTTGCCCATATCCTATATATGGTAGGAATTTTCAAATTTCTTGCTGTGTGTTTTGGTTTCAAGATATTCAAAAACTATGTGTTACATTTTGATTTTTTTTTAAGTTTAAACAAATTTTCTCCATATAGAGCAACCCACAGATAATTTTCCAACTTTCAAAACTTTATAAATTTTGTATGTTTTAGTTTTCATTCGTGCAAACCAAGTAATATTAGGGCTAACTTATATTCTAAGCTCTACTTTGTTACTACTCCCAACCTGGGAAAATGTCAGTATATGTGGCTATAAGACATATATTTTTGTTTACAATAACCACTTTTGTAGTTTTTGGTTAATAAATGTAAAGTTTCGTTTTTTACCGATTAGATAAATTTAAGTTAAAAATACTTACTTGTCAAGTACCAAATTGTAAAAAGGTTAAGAAACTTTTAATTTTTTTATAACGCGTTTTTTAGTTAAATGTTTTATTTCGTTAAATAAAACCATTTAAACAAACCAAAAAAAGTAGATTTATTGAAATTTTTTAAGTTGTATTAATTTTCTAACGTATTAAGTTTTTTTTTGTATAGACTTGAATTTTTGGATTAAAAACCCGAATTGATACCAAGCTAAGAATATCCTGACAATCTATAATATCATTAATTAGTTTGTATAAAAATATAAGCATAGCATTTTCTCTACGAGTTTTAAGAGACTTTAAACCACACAATAACAGTCTAGTGTTATAGTTGATGTTTCTGGATGGAAAACGGTGCTTAAAAAGTAGATACCTTAAAAATCGGTTTTGAACTTTTTCCAGACGATCTATATAGCATTGATAAAACGGACTCCATATTACAGAGCCATACTCAAGCACACTGCGGACCAAAGAGCAGAACAATGTTGTAATGGCCTTAATATCTCTTATATATTTGGTGTTTCGCTTAATGAATCCTATCAACTTACAACTTTTTAAGACAATACTATTTATATGCTTATCGAACGATAGGTTGCTTTGAAAAATAACACCCAAATCCTTAAATTGAGTTACAGCATCGAGAGGGACATTATGTACATGATATTGAGAGAACAAAGGATTTGAGATTTTATAAAAACTTAACGATTTACATTTATTAACGTTTAAGGATAACAAATTTCTTTTACACCATTCCACTACACGATCCAGATCTGGTTGCAAATTTAAGGAACCACTTATACTATTATAAAACTTTAGATCATCTGCATATAGAAGAAAAGAGGATAACCGGAAACAAGTCCCAATGTCATTGATAAATAGAGAAAATAATACAGGTCCAAGATGAGATCCTTGTGGGATTCCAGATTTCACTGTTATGATTTTTGAGGTAACACCATTCATTCTAACAACTTGTGTCCTTCCCCTCAGGTATGATCCGAGCCATGACAGGTAAACACCGGACACACCCATCACAGATAACTTTTTTAACAATAGAGAGTGACAAACACTATCGAATGCCTTGCTTAAATCCGTGTAGATGACGTCAACCTGTTGTTTGTTTTCCACTGCGTTAACTACGTAGTTGTAAAAAGTGACTAGATTGGTAGTAGTTGATCTTCCTTTATAAAATCCATGTTGCTGTTTGACTATTTTTCTTTTAAACGTTTCAAAAATTTCGTCCGTTATAATAGCTTCAAATAACTTGGGGAGGGCGGATATGATAGAAATGCCTCTGTAGTTGGCGATATTGGTTTTGTCTCCAGACTTAAAGATTGGAATCATAGAGGATTCTTTCCAAATTTTTGGGAATTGTCCAGTGTTAAAGGATAGCTGAAAAAGGTTACGTAGGGGAGCAACTAATGAGTTGCAGCAATGTTTGATAAAAGCATTAGGTATGCCGTCCAATCCGGCATTTTTGTGCACATCAAGACCTTTTATTTTGTTCAGAATTTCGTCCGTGGTAAAAGTGTGGTTGCAGAGGTTTGCAATGAATTCAACTTTTGACGTGTCAACCTGAAATAGATCTAAATTGGAGTGATCAGCGAAACAGGTTTGAAAATAGTCAGCGAAAGCATCGGCGACTGTTTTTGGTGTCGAAAACGATTTATCTTCATAATTCATTTCACAGGGAATTCCGGCATTCTTGTTTAAAGAATGTATATAAGACCAAAAATGTTTAATACTTTCCGGAATCATAAGTTCAGTTTTCGATGTGAAAAGCAAATAGTTGAGATCGATTTGCAGCTTACATTTTTTGCGCAGGAATGAATATTCATCATAATTCTCTTTACACTGGTTTCTTTTATATCTTCTGAGGGCCTTATTCTTCCTAGCTAAAAGCTTACGTAGATTATAATCGAACCAACTAGGATATTTGTTATCTTTTACAGTTCTAGAAAGCACAAACTGCTCTATCGCCCGATATATAATGTTGTAGAACTTACTGAGAGCCTCATTTACATCCATACTCGTTTTTAAGAAGGACCAGTCAGTATTTACAAAATAATTATTTAAGGCGGCATAATCTGCTCTTTGAAAGTCGTGTACTTTTATCGCATTGTCAAGCCTTAATTTTGGAATTTGAGTTTTAATTACAGTAAATTTGAAATGAGGCGGAGGGTGTAAAGGATCAATAGTGCTAACATGGTCACACCTTTGAACCGACGGTGCTTCTATTGCGTCATCTATTAGGATGTAGTCCAGGATCCTGTCCATATTGTTCTTAACATTGTTTATTTGCTGCAATTCAAGATAATGCATTCCATCTATCAGCGTCTCAGCTGCAGCCGGCCAAACATTTACAGGAGTATAATGACCTTCGTCAAGAGACCATGCAACATGAGGACAGTTAAAATCGCCAGCGATTATGAATTTGGCATTTGGGTATCGGTTTCTTAGACTTTCACATGTGCGTAGAAATGATTCGTAGCAATTTACGTTACTGTTGGGGGGAAAGTAGACACCACAGATTATTACATCTTTGCCTTTAACTTGAGCTTTTATCCATATGTCTTCGAAGAATATATTACGCTCTGTTGCTATTATGCAGGCCTGTATGTCGCTAAGCAGGGCAATGAGAACACCACCGCCACATTTTTCATTCAATTGGTCGTACGCCCTATCCAGTCTGAATACCTGGTAACGTTCGTCAAAGTATTCGTTATTTGAAAAATTATCGTTTAGCCAAGTTTCGGTAATTATTAAAGCATCGTAATCAGACGACATTATACTGTTCTTAAAATAATGAGATTTTGTGCGTAGACCTATATATATATATATATATATATATATATATATATATATATATATATATATATATATATATATATATATATATATAATTGCTACAGAACACAGTTCACCCTATTACACCACGATCCAGATGATGGCCTACCTGTACAACCATATCGAGAAGAAAATCAAAACTTACCCTCCCCGCTGTTCTGTAGCAATTCATTCAAACTGTGCAACTTCTAACACAGAAAGGATATGATGGAGAGAAGTTTGCATTTTACTTCATCCATTCACGGAGTTGCATATAGTTGTACGTTTGCAGAATGTGATTTCAGCGCTACAACGGCAAATGTGGATATATTCGCTGCTATTGCATCTCACACGGAGGAATCCGTGAAAGCCGCATAAACACATATACGCCACCCGGTGGGAGGTCGGCGAAGCCGCGTTCAGTATTTGCATGCCTTCTTCTGATCTGTCCTTTGCACAGCCAGGTGCATGTCGATACCCTGATGAGTCTAGTAGAGACGAAACATGTACCCCTGCCGTATCACTGTAGAGGGGAGGGTAAGTTTTGACTTTCTGCTTGATATGGTGGTACAGGTAGGCCATCATCTCGATGGTGGTGTAATAGGATGAATTGTGTTCTGTAGCAATTCATTTAAACTGTGTAACCTCTAACACGGAAAGGATATGATGGAACGAAGTTTGCAATTACTGTTCGCATTTTACTTCATCTATTCAAGGAGTTGCATATAGTTGTACGTTTGCCGATTGTGATTTCAGCACTACAACGGCATAATGTGGATATATTCACTATTTTGCATCACACACGGAGGAATCCGTAAAAGCCGCATAATAATGATCAGGATACTAACTGGACGTTTTATTCACTAGACCACACTTATGTACCTCCCACAAAGACTTAAAAGCGACGTATGAGTTTGCTGGTTTAAGTTTATTTGCTGCACAATATTATATTTTTTACTTTTTATTTTATTTCTGTGCACTTCATTAACGATTAAATAAATGAATAAAAGTCCATGCATAGCGATGTCAAGATGGCTAAAAATGTAGTATGTTGTAGTCCATGACTTTCAGATCGATAACAGGAAATCGATTGTGCGCACGCCGATGGGCACAAACTCACTTTTTCATCTGTGCTTTAGGTGTTTGGCTTCAACAGTCGCGGTCCATTATGGAGGTCAGTACATGAGACATACTTTCAGAGAGATAAAATACTCAAATTGATTGTACCAACTAGTCATCGTGAGCACTAGAATGAAGCGAGGCAAAGAAATGCAACGAAACCTGGTTTTATTACTATGACGTCCCTCAGAAATCATAAAGTGTGGTCGTTTCAAAGTAGGGAAAAAATTACAATTGGTATAGAAAAGGATGGTCGACGTTTTATTCATGAAAAGGTAGTTTGGCTACTGTTGCCGAATCTTGGTAGCAGAAGAATGTCTCTTTAGAATTATTGAAGCCCTGAAAAGTTAAAGTCTGAACCTTAACAGTTAACAATATAACGCGCAGGCTTCCATATGTGAGAGCGCCTCACAGAAGTTCTGGCAAGATATTTTTAGTTCCTAGTTTCGATACATGAAAGACTGCTTAGCCGCCATTGGAAAATATTTTGAGGAAAAATAAACAAATTGTTAGTACAACAAAACTTATGTAGTTACTTATGCAATTTAGTAAATATCCATAGCTTTAACAAATATAAACAGAGAACACATTCTAATATTTAAAAAAGGAAACCTACATTTTTTAAAAATAATTTATTTTAAACATATAAGAAATTTACAACGTTTAAGCATATACACATTCTAAAAATCCATTCACAATATGCGATCTTCTCAGTCTGTTTTCTGTTTTAAAACCTTTTTTCTTATCTGTGTTAATGACATTATCACTGGAATCATTACTGGCAAAAATAATGGAATGTAGATGGCATACCTAAAAAAAAGCCAGCCATACATAAAATGCTGATCTTGTATAGACTAGGAAGGCAACCCATAGTAGCAATTTATATTTTATTTGATGTTAAGGATTTTTTTATATTTTTGCTAGGTACTTCAGTTCTAACCCCAAGAAATTTCTTATATGGGAAAATTAAATAGAAAATATAATTAAGATAAATATTCAATATTTAAACTCTGTATATCTTGGCAGCATTTCTCACGGAAACCCTTAAGAAAAATGTTGTAGAATCGGTCATAATTATCTTGTTTGAAGAATTATGGCCAATGATTACTAATATTTATATTTCACTGATAACTTCATAGACCACATGTCTATCCTCTTATAGACACTCTCGAAGTTAAAGAACTACTTACCTACTATGCATGTTAATAATTGGGTTTTTACAAGCCATGCTATTTTTTTTTTATTAAAATCCCTGTAAAATTAATGTATCTCTTACTCTTGCTTGTGTATATTATTTATAGTTATTCTTTGGACTTTTACATATGAACCAATATTGTACTAAAATATTCTTACATAGTACCTACAAATTTTCCTAAACAGATTTAATTACATTGGCAAAAAGAACATGGATTCCTAAAGAGCAAAGCAAATAAAACGAGATCCTACGACATAACAAATTTTTTCCACAAGCAGTTTGATGGGACCATGCTCTTGTCAGCCTATTCTTTGATCTCCCCTGTGCATCTGACACCCTAAATCTAGACTTTATAGCCTAAAAAATGAATAAATTGGTATAAGAAGGAAGCCAAATAAGCTGGTCTACTCATTCTTAAAGAAAAGCCGACGGCTCGTAAAAGGGGAGAATGGTACCTCAGAAGACAGTACCATTGATGTGGGAGCAGCTCAGGGATCCGTCTTAGCCCTTTTGATTTTCCTGAACTTTATAATGACCTGCGATTGATACCTGACTGTGAAATTTGTGAACTACACAACGGTTTTGCTCTCTGCGGGATGTGTCCACGAGGTTCACAGGAAGATTCAGGACACTATGCAGGAAAGAAATAGATGGTGTCACTCAAATTGGTTAATCTTAAACAAAGAAAAAACAGTTATAATTTCCTTCTACCTATCGGAACTAACGAATTGGTTGGTTGATGGAAGTGAAACGTTGGGAAACACTTCATCATACCTTGATTCTAATATAACTTTTTACGGGCTATTTTTTTTTTTTTTGAATTTTAACCATTATTATTACTGTCTTTAAATATAGAGAACCAGAAAATACATGTGATGAAAATTATAATTTACATTTTTAGTAAAAAATTCAAAATTAACTAAAAATTCATACTTGTGGGAGATACACTATAAAATGATTCAAAATGACAACAGACCCACAGAAATTCCTTTTACAAAGAGCTTAGTAATTCCTAGTTATGTCACCAACTAGAAGTTAGAAGAAAATGCTTAAAGGTATTTGTATTCTACTAGATATACTAGTTAGGGTTTTAATATTTCCAAGATTCTTTTGTCTGACAACTTATAATTTAGTGATTCCCAAATAAGAAAAATATATATTGATATTGTGGACATGTAAAGTATAGACTGTGGATTCAGTAAGTGAGAGATGGCCTCAACAGAGCTGAGTAAGGTTGTAGTCACTCTCTAATGGATGGAATTGAGCCTGATATTATGATCTGGCAAAGATGCAATATCCTTTTCCTCGATCTATGGTTGCGTGGCGCTTAGCTCCGCTCGCATACAGCATCTGCAATCTATGCTTTTTACATCTACAATTGATAAAGATAACTTCACCTTAAATGCAATTCTCTTTACATCTTTCTCTAAACCCTTTAACAATTCGTTCTATGTATTTTGTTCTGTACTTTGGGAATTTCGTCGAACAAATCAATAATTTAGGAGTGAACAAATCTAGACTTTATAAAGTAACTAGAACAGTAAATTTATGGTAATTATTGGGAATGGTGGAAACACTGAAATTTCCTAATTTTCCAATGATTTTTTACATACCTTCTATTTTCGGGTCATAGAACATTAATATGAAGTTTTTTTTGGCGATCTTGCATAATTCTTCCAAAAAAAAAAATTTTCACTTTCACTCATATAATTTGTTCTTTCTAATCAATACCTTTAAATTTTTTGCCCCTTCTAGTAAAATTCTCAAACTTAATATTTAACCATTTTATTAATAAAATTTACCTAACTAAGAGTGGAAGAATGGACAAGAAGCAGATTGGCAAAAAAACTTAATATTCATGTTCTACAACCCAAAAAATACAAAATAGGTAAAAAATTGAAAAATCGGTATTTCCACTATTCCAAATAATTACCAAACTTATATACCTAAGTTAAAGAAAAAATATCACAATACTTACTTCTGATCGTCTGGAAAATATAACAGTGCGAGTAGAGATGGGTGGCCAAAAGCTTCCTCAGAATTTTTAAAAGCAAACTTGGCTTGCCACAAAGCTTTTTCTTGATCACCATTTGCTAAAAATTCTTCAGCTCTCTGTACACTTTTTACTGCTATATTTATTTTGTCAGCAACCTCATCACTAATTACTATGCTATTTATTTCTGATAGTAGCTGAGCCAAAGATTTTAAAGTTTTTTTGGATGATTCTAGCATTTCTTCAATTTTTCTTAATTTGAGATCTTGAATTGCACTTACTGTTGAATTATCTACTTTAAATAATTCTAAAACCATTTGCTTAAACATTAGAGCAATAGTTTTTGAACTTGGGTCAAAATGCCCCGATTCACACGAACTTTTATCAGGATTCATAATATAAATTCCACCCCATCTAGGGCTTACAAAAGCATTAGTTAATGACATTTCATTGTTAGAGTTATAAATGTAAAGAGGTGATCTACAGTGTGGAAAATAAACGACCAGATTCAAACTAGGGCGAGGTGAAATGTGAGACCAAAGTTTGGTTTCTAATGGTGTGATTACATGGGGTAATTGATTGGCTAATAAAGCATAATGATCTAAAATCTTTCTTGGAATGGCTCCTAATTCAGTCAAATAAAGCCATTGTGACTTCACTACAAAATCAGCTATCGGGGACATTTTTTCTAAAAAGTTTTGTAGATACTCATCAATTTCTAGAGCATTTGCTTTAATTTTGAGTGTTTCTGGTTCTGGATGAACAAAGCTTATGAGGATATCATATTCGAGGCTTAATGGAATACCAAATTCAGTAGATTTTCTATTACTAATTTCTAACTCATAAATTTCATCCAATGGTAGATTTGCTCTGTAAACTCTGGTTGTATACCACCATATTGGTATCCCTAACAAAACTAAGACAATAAAATAAGAAAGTATACTTAATGTCCTAAACTTTCTTTCACTGGTATCTAAAAATTAAAAAAAAAAAAATCAAAAGGTTAGATTAAAATAACAAAATAAATATAAGCTATGACTAACATATTCCGTGGCCAAAAACGAAAAAAAAAAAAACAATTACCCTCATCATTGATTATTTTGTCTTTAATACCATCTTTATTTATGGTGAGTTCAGACTCTTCTCGTTTTTTTACACTCATTCTCTCCTGTAAAAAAATATTTCCTTTATGTACATTAAGGCATTAATACCGCACGTGTCATTTTTGAGATTTATTTGAAAAATAGGAAATCTAAGTGAAATTTTTTAAAGTTTCAACCCAAATAATATGACACATCCAGGATTTTTTTTAACTACAAGGTTATATGGTCGTTGCGATTGAGGTAATGTAGCCAGCTTTTCTTTCTCCCGTCCCGCGCTTATACTCTTTTCCGGGAACCCAACGGGAAGGTTTACACGTTAATCGAGTTTGGAAACCGAATTCTAAGATAAAAAAAAATCAGAAGGATACATCATTTAAGAGGCCGGGATACCTCCATCATCCAACCAGGATTGTTGGTCACGTGTATGACCGACTATAATAAAATGTCACTTGTCACATTTGTGACAGACATTTATATATTTTAGACTGATAATTTTTCTTGAACTGCCGGATGCAGAGTAAACCGTCCGTCCCAAGTATATCTATTCTCTGTCAGTGCACAAAGGAATGATTTGTGGGGCGAAAATCGCTCCGCTCGCCGTAGAGCCAGCAACCACGCATAAACTTTCTCCAAAGCACTTTAAGAATTACTTCGCAACGAACATTCCTCCCCTTACACCCTATATTCAGTCCAGACTTCCGTTTTCGTCCCCAAACGACCAAATAACATTTTTTTTGGCTTTTTGCAAAAACACACCGGCTACATGTTGACAGTTTAACGACCGAAACCGAAATCCACATTAAGGTTATAGACCACAAAACACGAAATTGTCGATGAAAATTCGCCAGAGGCGAGTTCTTTTATTCCATCGATAAAAAAGCGCTGAATTAAGCCGATGGGTTCCTGTGACGTCATAAATCGATTTTCAATGTAATTTTTGTGTTGAGTTTAAGAACGTCATTCCTAACTGACATATGACATTTTTCTAAAAACCTAACCTTAAAAACTCACAAACAAATATTTTTTAAATATTTTATTTGGAAGTTTGTTCTTCAGCATATTTATATTGTTATAAAATTATGAGCTAAAAAATTAAGTATATCAATACTTAGTTTTGGTAACCTCTCATTTTAAGTGTCTTTATACATTATAATCTGAAATATATGGTCGTGTAGGTCAGATTTAATAGAAGAAATCCGTCATTTTTACAAAAACAAGATTTTTCTATATAATAACTTATCAAAAATAGTAACAAACGGTTTTTTTTTAATTGGCAAATAATAAACATAACCTCCAAAACTAACACTTATTTTTCCCCCACTACCTATTCATCGCATTCATTGGGGTGTAAAGCCGATGAATTCGATGGATTGTTGATGCGTTCATCGATAAAAAAAAACGGTTTAATGATTAATCGCATTTTTATCACTTTATTTTAAGAACGGTTTGGTGGATTTTAGGTTAGTGCGCAAAATCATCGATGGAATAAAAGAACCCGCCTTAGATTTAAAAAAAAAACACCAGATTTTTAAAAATTGGTTATAAATTCGAAATAAGCTTAAAAAACTAATTAATCAAGATACCTATTACAGCATTAAATATTTTAATAGCTGCAACTTGATTCCATAGATTACATCGGACATAAATCAATATAAAAGTTGGTTCTCCAGATTGTTCTGCTCTTTATCTTGAAGCAAAGTTAATATTTCATCTAATTGTCAAACAGATCTATAAACTGACAATAACTTAAAAGACTCGACAATGATTGTTGTGTCCAACATTTTAATAAGATCCGACACTTCTGATGTTTTTGTTTCACATATTCTCCCTGTAAAAAAATCATTTTCTTGCCGGTACGTTAATTCCCTAATTCACTAACATGGTTTAACTTTAAAATTGGTCTAAATTGACAATAGAGAATTTAAACTGACGAGAACAACAATGACTCCGCTAATTTTGAACCTTAAAAATACAAGCATAAAAAAATTCTTTTATGACTGATTCGGCAAAAATAAGAATTTTATTTATTTTCGGGACACCACTATTTCTGTAGCATTTTTCAAGACTTTATAGCCAGGTTCTTATCCCTAAATCAGTGTCTGTTGATATGCATAATATAAATTATGACAATGTCATAAGCAAAACAAAACTGATCGATTAGAACATCTAACTAAACTGGCAACTAGATCGGGTCTAAATCTTAAACCTTCTTAGCGAATCTGGCTGTAAAGCTTTAGTGCCTCTTTTATCATTTTACAGATTTATCTCAAATAAATACAATAAGTCGACTCAAAAATTTACCATGGGAAAATTTAAATATTAGAATGGTATAGTTCTATGGTATGTATAGAAAAAATATTCGTTCATGCTAGGTAGGATAATCTGGGGCCAAAAATATCGAATTGTATAATTATTTTAAATTTTATGTTAATTATTTAATTCACATTTGAATACAATTTATTTTTATCTTCAATAAATTGCCTATGGATGATACCTAAAATTTAAAATGAAATACTCACCAACCTTTGAAAATTCTTTTCACTCAATTATGAGTGATCAAAGTGAAAGTGATAACTTATATTTTTTTTTTGAATGCTCATTTAGTTGCTATTTGGTTAAATGGTCATGATTACTTCAAAGTGGTAATTGATTCCAAAGAATATGGCTTGGAATGAAACAGATTGTACATTTCGAGCATACATTTGCTCAAAAGGTATACCAAATATGGTTTCTTTTAAAACTTCATATAATTTTCACAATAAAAATTGAGTATAGAACATTTAATTAAGAACAACCTACCACATTATAAAAAACAAAATCGCAAACCTTGTAACATTTATCCCCTAACGGAGAGAAATATATTTGGAAAATTTATTTTTTAGCAAAAACATTTGATTTAATTTTGTTGACCATTGATATATTTATTGTATAGTCGACCTTAAAATCAAATTTTTGGCTCTCCTTTTGAGGGCATAGAGTAAGCAGCAAGATATTTTTAGGGCGCCTAAAAATTTTACTTTTAAATATTACTCCTTTGAATAGCTAAGAATCCAATCACCCAAAAATTTTTCTGTGCATTACTAGCAGGGTTATATTATTTCTTTTTTGTAAACTATTGCTCAAGCTTGATCTAGTCCAGATCAAGAAAAAGGACTAGATCTTCTGCTACATATTCTAGACTTTCGGCCTATTTTTGGGATTTAGAATTATTCTTTAATGGAAAAACTTTTTAGGCCTAAAAAAACTCAAATTTAAGTTTATGTTAAATATTTGGGAAAATGATGCCTCACGACTAGTGTGATCATTAGACTTGTCCCAATTACCATTTTCAGAGATGCACGTAGCACAAAATAAAACGAGTTTTCTTTTTGATAGTGTAAGCCACAAAACGCGACATCACGTAGATATTAAATATAATACAGACCGCGGATCCTATTGAAGCGTGTTGGCTCATGCTTATATAGATAGAGCGAAATAGGCGAGTAGTCTTTATCTTGTGGAATAGATACTACTTACTTATTTTCTCAGTATCTTTTTAAGCAAGAGCCAACGCGCCTTTACAAGATCCGCGCCCTATTTTTTATATCTATGGTAGCTCATAACAAAATAGAAAAATATGGCAAATGTGACAAAATCTAATAAATTTTCTGAGACAATGCGTTTTTCATAAATATTGCTAGTTTAAATGAACTATTGGGAAACGGAAAAAACAAAAAGAGAAAACATTAATGGAAATTATTTTATTAATTCTATTTCAAAAACACAGCCATTACAGATGGGCTGACAATCCCTTGAAAAAGATAAATGAATTCTAATGCGCTTTTATAAAAACAATAAATAAAAATATAAAAAAAAAACTGGGAATGCAGAACATACTAGAACACATGTCCTATAAATAACGAACTAAAATTTAATCTACTTCTTCCATGCGAGACGCATCTTCGGCATCACCACCTTCAGCAGGAGCATCAGTCGTTGGGGCTTCTTCAGTTAACATGGCTTCTTCTTCATCAATGCCCAATCCAAGTTTTATCATTCTGTAAATTCTAGAAGCATGTACCTGGGGTTCTTCAAGAGTGAAACCAGAGCTAAGTAAGGCAGTTTCAAAGAGCAAAATAACCAAATCTTTTACCGCTTTGTCGTTCTTGTCAGCTTCAGCCTTCTGGCGAAGATTTTCAACTATGGGGTGGTCTGGGTTTATTTCGAGATGTTTTTTGGCCGCCATGTATCCCATAGTTGACGTATCACGAAGAGCCTGTGCTTTCATAATACGCTCCATATTGGCGGTCCAACCATACTGTGAAGTCACAATACAGCAAGGAGATTCTACTAAACGGTTAGAAACAACAACTTTTTCCACTTTGTTGTCCAAAATACTCTTCATGACTTTACAGAGTCCCTCGAACTTCGCTTTATCCTCTTCGCGTTTCTTCTTTTCCTCTTCATCTTCAGGCAATTCTAAACCTTCTTTAGTTACAGATACTAAAGGTTTGCCATCATATTCTTTCATTTGTTGGACTACATATTCATCAATAGGCTCCGTCATATAGACAACTTCAAATCCACGTTTCTTAACGCGTTCGACAAAAGCAGAATTAGCTACTTGTTCTTTGCTTTCCCCAGTAATAAAGTAAATGCTCTTCTGATGCTCCTTCATACGGCTAACATAATCTTTAAGGGAACAAGCTTCATCACCGCTGGCCGAAGTGTGGTAACGTAGTAAATCTGAAAGTTTAGCTCGGTTCTGCGAGTCTTCATGAATACCTAGTTTCAAATTCTTCGAGAACTGTTCATAGAACTTCTTGTATCCATCTTTATCTTCTGCTAATTCCTCGAATAGTTCAAGACACTTCTTGACCAAATTCTTGCGAATTACTTTTAGGATTTTGTTTTGTTGTAACATTTCACGTGAAATGTTGAGAGGTAGATCTTCAGAGTCCACAACACCTTTGATGAAGTTCAGATATTCGGGAATAAGTTCTTCACAATTGTCCATAATAAATACACGCCTTACATACAATTTAATATTATTTTTGCGTTTCTTATTTTCAAAAAGGTCAAATGGAATACGACGTGGAACAAAGAGGAGGGCTCTAAACTCTAATTGTCCCTCAACACTAAAATGTTTAACAGCCAAATGATCTTCCCAATCATTGGTGAGGGATTTGTAAAATTCACCATATTCTTCTTGGCTTATATCGTCAGGGTTTCGTGTCCATATTGGTTTGGTTTTGTTTAATTCTTCATCTTCTGTGTATTTCTCTTTAATTGTTTTCTTTTTCTTTTTATCTGTCTTTTTGTCTTCTTCTTCATCTTCCCCGACGTCTTCTATTTTTGGTTTGTCCTTATCTTCTTCTTCATTTTCTTTTTTCTCATCTTCAGCTTCATCTTCGCTCAATTCTTTTTCACGCTCTTTTTCCACCATTAATTTAATGGGGTAACCAATAAACTGTGAATGTTTTTTAACTATTTCTTTAATTTTATTTTCTTCTAAAAATTCAGTTTGATCTTCTTTGATGTGCAAAATAATCTTGGTACCACGGCCTAATGGTTCCCCATGATCAGGACGAATTGTAAAGCTGCCACCAGCAGAAGACTCCCAGATGTATTGTTCATCATCATTGTGTTTTGATACAACAACAACTTTGTCAGCGACCAAGTATGCCGAGTAAAAACCTACCCCAAACTGACCAATCATACTGATGTCAGCACCAGCTTGTAAGGCCTCCATGAAAGCTTTGGTGCCAGATTTGGCAATAGTACCCAGATTGTTTACTAAATCAGCCTTGGTCATTCCAATACCAGTGTCAATCAACGTCAAAGTACCTTCACTTTTGTTGGGAATAATTTTGATGTAGAGTTCTTTACCAGAATCAAGTCTAGATGGGTTGGTAAGTGATTCATATCGAATTTTATCCAAGGCATCAGAAGAATTGGAGATTAGTTCTCGAAGGAAAATTTCTTTGTTCGAATAGAATGTATTGATGATTAAGCTCATTAACTGAGCAATTTCAGCTTGAAACGCAAAGGTTTCAACTTCTTGACTGTCTTCTGGCATCTGTAACAAACAAAAACAAAAATAAGTTAAGCGATTCAAACAAAAATTTTACAGAAAAAATATATTAAATCAGTATTTTTTTTTTTAAATTTTATTAAATTATAATCTATAGGTAGTAAAATTCAAGAGATTTAAATAACCTTTAAGCAAGGTACAATATTTTCTGGGAAAAATGCTTCGTCTTTTTATTATTTACCAAAAAAACTACCAAATAATTTACAATTTAGGCAAAAGAATTTCTGAATATCTGGATTAAACTTATGGAATTTTTTCTTTTCAACAAACACATAATTATAAATGAGTTTTATATTAGGCCTTTTTGTGAAGGAAAATGATGTGATGCTTTTACATTTAGTAACTAAAAAATAGTAATGATTAAGGGTAAATATTTCGAACCTGGCAAATTTTTTATCAGCAAAAAGTCATTTATCAAATCATTTATGATATATACAGGGTTTTTTATTCAATAATATACACAAAGTCATATCCTATTGTAGAAATGTAAGAAATTTGTTTTAAAAAAAAATTCCAAGAGTCGCATTAATTTTCTATTTGGACTTTTGGAATTTTTCAATAACAAATAATTACGAGTGAAAAATAACAGCTCATAAATTTGTAATATTTTACTTAAAGAAAACTAAAATATTTTTCTCCCTTTCATGGAAATCACTTAGCAATGTTTGCGAAACAGTACATAGTGAAATAATTATTTATAATCCAAATGAATAGTGAAGCCGCTTAAGATTTATTTAGCATGTGTTTAGCACCATTAACAGCATACGTAATATTAATTAACAAATGTTCCCAGATATTTTTATTTGTAATTTTATATGCTTTTCTTATAATAATTCGATCATATTGTGTTAAATCATTAAATTATTTAAAAAAAAAAAATTTCTAATTGCAATTCACTCTTACGAAAAATTATTAAAGCAAATGAAAATCTCTTATTGGACAAAATGGTGTAATAAAAAATAGGCCTCTAATTTTTAACATTTTAGTTTTTTAAATTTTAATACTGAAGTGAGCATGAAAATAAGTATATATATTTATAAATAATTGTTCCTCAAGTTATTTTACTGAACAATAAAAACATTGAAAATTGGAAGTGACATATTCCTATTTTTAATATAAAAAATCTGTATTTTTAAAATTTTGACAGGGCAAATAGAAATTATTACAGGTAAATATTTCAGAACGAGCAAGCAATGTTACTTATAAAAACCATGTATGAAATATACAGTGTGTTCGATTCAACAATATACACCAAGTCATATTGCAAAAATGTAATAAATTCGTTAAAAAGATATTGCTGAGAGTTCCATTAATTTTCTATTTGTTTTTTTGAATTCTTCAATAATGTATATTGGTAATTATTTCGATTAAGTGAAATTTAGGAAAACTTTTTTATTTCTTTTGACACATACAACAAAATTCTGACCTTGGTTTTTTTATTATTTTTCTAAGACATTGAGAAAAAGAGCGTAAATCACTTCCCAGTTTAGGTTCAATTTTGCACTAAATCGTTAAAAGTTTGTTTCTGTAAAATATATATTCTTTCTTTTTTCTATTAAAGCCCTAAAGGGAAGGACCAGAAAAACATTTTTCCCTTCTTTGATTTTTATTACGCATAATTTTCTCCCCAAATAATAATGGTTTTTAAGGACCATATTTGTACTCGTCTGTCCCTTTTTTGATGGATTTGTGTAAAGGCTAAACAGGAGTGGCTAATAAATGAATTATGATTAGACTCAGCGACGGTTGTAAATTGGGAAAATTTTATCAGAGAAGTTTGCATAGTTACAATTGTAGAAAATTTCGAAAAATTGTACAGGAAAGGGAAAATTGTTGAAATAGATGCATGTAAGATGGGCAAGAGAAAACAACAGAGGTAGAATTATTGATAGTCATTGGCTTTCTGGAAGGAGAAAGCGGGAAACGAGGAGCTTTTTTCTCGTTCCCGTTGCAGAATGGTCGAAGAAGACTCTTTTGGAAGCCATTTAAAATTGGATACTACTGGGAACTACAATTGTGTCAGATTATTGGAAGGCTTACGACTGCTTAGCATACGCAGGCTTTTAACACCTAACCATGTATCATTTACAAAATCTCTTAAGATTCTGATAGAGGAGCCACCAACCAAATCATATGTTACATACAATGCATTTTAACCAGGACCATTCAAAATGAATAAGCAAGTTCGGTGTTTTCTTCCGAAATAACATTGCCTTGTGAAGGAACAGGTAGTGTTTTTTGTCTTCCAGAAGAGTTAGGAAAAAGAGTGGAAAACCAAGGCCAGAATCGTATTCTATGACCACAAAATAGGGGGTGTCAAAATTTTTTCAAAAAAAAAGTTGTTTCCTAGATTTTACTTAATCAGAATAATTACCTAAATTATCAGTGCAAAACATCAACTCATAAATCTGCATATTTTCTCACCTCCATGGAAATCTCCTTGGCTATGTTTGAAGAACAGTAGATAGTGAAATAATTATTTATAAACCAGAAGAATAGTGAAACCTTTCAATGTTTACTCAGAGTATGTCAAATGTGCTAGAAATTCTAGTACAAGAAATTTATACAAAATTTTAGACACTAGGAAACAAAAGTACACCACTTTTAATCGCGGCCCCCTTTGATTAGTTTTTTGGAAGTTATCAACTAAATTAATTTTATTTTATGTTCTCGATATGATCACAAGTACAATTTATCTGTATCATTAATAGAATGACACCCCCCTTAGGATACATGGGGTCTTCTTAAGGGGGGGGGGGGGAGGCGTCCCACAGACTGAGAATTGCTGGCGGAAAGGAAGAATTTTGAGGTTTAAATATCACACACAAATTTTTCTAAATCAGAGCAATTCTATACTGTTTGGAATTTAATATATTTAACCTCCAAAAAGAAAATGATGTAGGCAAGAGTAAAATTATAAAAATAAATTTCTTACGAAAATTTCGTTGAACTGAGAAAGAGCCATCATGTATTTTTTTTTCTGGAATTTTTAAATCGTTTGTGTGGGCTTCGTGCCGAAAAATCCAAAATATTTAAATTTATAACCGTGTCCAAAAAGAAAAATGCTATGAGCACGTGAAGTTAGTTTTCTTTATTTGAAGTCTTTTAAGCGCAAAAATATTGGCAAAAAAATTAACCTAAATATTACATACCTTGGTATTTTAATATTCTAGTTTTAAGATTCAGAAAAATTCACAATGATTCACTAAAATCACTTGGGGGTTCGCTTCTAAAGCACTTGGAGCTTCGCTCGCGCTTGACAAATTCTAATTCAATTCTGACAACGCTCCTCGCTTGTTTATCGCTTTTATAGCATTCTGTTTTCCAGATTATTCCAGAAAAGATTCGAAGATTTTCGAAGGTTTGCACGCTTGATAAACAGAGAGAGATAATAAGAAACTTCCGGAATTTTCGGCGGTTATTTTAAAACAGAATGGTTATTATTTCTTTTTTTTTGTCATTTTCAGCGACAATTTCAAAGAAAAATACTTTATTGTTTATAATTATAGAGAGAAAAATGTTGTAAAATCGTAAAAAAATAATGGGCTATATTTACAAACATAAACACCATAAATTAACTTTAAAATACCAATATAGTTGAATAAATAATTTTTAAACCTAGAAAAATTAAAAACCTTATGCAGAATTTTTATAACAAGGGCTGCCAAGATATAAAAGCGATTTTCTGTATTACACATAGTTTAGATTTACTTTCGATGTTACTTTCCTTTTGCTTCTTTAAAAAAAGACATCATAATTTAGATATCCATCACGTCCTTATCAATTACAAGTTTAAAAAATGTTGAAACGACATTTCAATATATTAAATGTGATAAAAGGTCATCAAAAGGAGTAAGAATTTTAAGCTCAAATAGTAAATTGCTCGGATGCATTTAATCTTCTACCGGCAATTAAAAAATACCTGCCTATGTAGTCTAGATGTTAGACAAGATATATATTGGACAGAAATACAAATAATCGATTAACTGCATAAACAATAAAATCATCCATATACTCTAATAATTCCTTTTTACATGAAAATACAAGTTTTTTTAATTGAAAGATAATTAAGCATTTTGTTAATAGTGAATAGGAATTATGAAATAATAAAATAAGACAGAGTTTTGGCGATGTCAAAGTCTCTAATTTCTATTTTTTTTTCTTTTTAATAAGCATTTCTAAAATAGCATTCTAGAATGTTTTTGTTTCCGGGAACAACTTGAAATTCCAGAAAGATCTAGGACAGGATGACTGATTCAAGAGTATGAATACGGTAGACAATTTGACTTAAATATATAGATCTCTTGGTACGAGATGGCGCCTTAAAACATTAGTACTGTATACAAGTTCGCTATCAGGACGTGTACGTTGTATTGGCATTTTTGTGCTCTCTGTTCTGGGACTCTGAATGAATGAATGAAAAAGGGGTGGTGATACTAGATCATCGATGCCTAGGCCTCCATTGGGCCCTTTACATCCCACCATATCTGCAGGTTATTCGAGGCCGATCGCTTTTGCGAATCCAAGCAGCCTCGTTATTTGAACTTGCCTAACTGCTTCCGGTAACAAAACTATATCTTCGAAATATCTCTGTCTCAGTCCGTTGAGTGCTGGGCACCCTCTGAGAATATGGTCAACAGTTTCATCCTCCTCCAAACACCATCTGCATGTCGGGTCGCCCTCGACACCGATTCTATGAAGATGGCCCCGGAGGTGACAATGTCCTGTCAACAATCCCACCACAATTCGCAGCTCTTTCCTTCCCAAGGAGAGAAGCTCCTTAGTACGCCGTGCGCTAGGCCCCGTTATATATTCCTTAGCACACCTCATACCAGGAGCTCCCCTCCATTATTCAATAAATTTGCTTTCCAGCAACGATTTCAATTCCCTTTTGCCAATAGCAATTGGAACAGGTAATATTGGTTGGGGTCCATACGTTCGATCGCCGAACCCAACTTTTCCAGACGGTCTGCTTCCTCATTCCCGCGTATGCCTGAGTGACCCGGGACCCATACGAGTCTAACTGTGCAGCCTTTCCTTATCATACCATTTAGTACATCCTTGCACTCAGACACCAGTCGCGAAGTCACGACACTTGACTTCAGTGCCAATATCGCAGCCTTACTGTCTGAGCACGTTCCTCATTTACAATTGCATCTGTGTTAGAATCAAGGGCGGATCCAGCTTTTTTCCTGGGGGGAGGGGCGGCGATATCAGAAGAGCAAAAAAAATCGAAATTAGCCCCAACCCATTTTTGTATTCAAGACAGTACAGTATGATATGCGAAAAACCGAGTTATTGACCGGATGGATCTGTCTGCGACATTCTCCTTCGAAATTCAGCAGGTAGGCGAGTCTATCTGTTGGGGGAGGGTAACCATCCCCCTCTCCCTTGGATTTTCCCCTAGTTAGAATAAATTATATAGAGAGTTGAGTGACATATTAATAGCATAATAATGGTGCATAAATTTCAATTTCATGATGTTCAATAATCAAACTTTTTCGTTCTGAACTCAATTATTGCCCTCGACTCATTAGCATGAACAGCTCGGAGCTGTACAGGTGCAAGAAACCCTCGCTTTATTCAAGTAGTGCATTATGCCTCGGCGCTTGTCAGATCTGCTTTTCTCTTACCCTTCAAGCACCAAAAAAAATATTTGGTGTATAAAGCCCTAACAGCAACCAGTTATCATTTTTAGATGCTATTTTTGGGTAAAAAAACATTTTATACATGAAATGGAGACACAAAAATAAGATTTTTTCACAAGATATCGAACTTAGCTTCATAGTTTTTTTAACGAATTGCGAAATATTTGTGGCCGAAAATGCCATGACACCAGACAAAATTCAAAACTAATAAGTAATAATGTAATATTTTTACCTTTTTGTCTTCAATATATTTCGCTATGTATATTAAAAACACAAATTCCGAAAAAAAATAATTTGTAGGTTATTTACTGTTCCAATTAATACTTTTACCGCTTTATTCAGATTTGCTCGGAGCTACTCAGGGTTTGATGCACCCGAGCTTAAAACTCTTGAATCGAGGGCAGTAAGTGAACCCTTCAATTTAACGGAGTTTTTCCTTAAAAATAAAGAACCGTGATATGGTTGGGTTTAAACTTCCACACAAACACATGTTGGATGTCAAATATTTAACGGAAAGATTTACCATTTAAATTTTAAAATTAATTTTTAAGTTTAATTTAGTGCCCTAATTTTTTTCGTGGTCGAACATGACTACCGCGGCTGTTAAAAATAAGTCTGCCATTACTGTCAAAGGTTCAGCTGAAATAGTTTGTGATTACTTGGGTAAGATTTTTAGTTACCGTTTGCGTTTACCTATCCATCTACTTTTATCCCCCAATATTTTAATTTTTATTTAAGATTATGGAATAAATTCTATTCTCTTCCAAAGGGGCCTTTACCCTCCAGAGAATTTTAAAGCTACAGAAAATTATGGCCTAAATATTTTAATGTCCACTGATAACAAAATCAAAGAATTTTTGTCAACA
Organism: Diaprepes abbreviatus; assembly: GCA_034092305.1. NCBI lineage: Eukaryota > Metazoa > Arthropoda > Insecta > Coleoptera > Curculionidae > Diaprepes > Diaprepes abbreviatus. Next base: position 34,560,044 of record JASJET010000055.1, read on the forward strand.
ACTTTGGGACAGTTAAAAGGTAAGTTTTGGTTATATTTAAGTGGAGTATATATAAACATATTTTGCATTTGTTTTATTTCTGTATTTGCTTTAGGATCCTGTTTGATCGTTGTAAATCATAGTTTGGCTTGAATAAATCTGAACTACACCACAGTGTTTTTAAATTCCTTTTTATGGATTTTCTACTATGTATATTTGTATATATCATAGACAAATCGCCAAAATCATGTAAATGTAGGACATAAATTAAGAATAAGATAAAGGACACCCTACTTATATATATAGATAGGGTATAGAGTAACTATAGTTCTCTTTTTTAATTAAATACCTTTGCTCTTTTATCTTCAAAATTTGCCATTTTGCTCCATTATTTTTCAATTCTATGCTGTATTTTGCTTTTTAAAGCTTTTATAATTCATATATATTTTTTCGTTTCAAATATTTCAGTTTACCTTAGAGTGGCTACAGTGTGTTTTAAATTTAATTTAAAAATAATACGAAACATTTCGAAATAACTACTACTATAGGTGAATTAAAGACCAAAGTATGATTTTTGAAATGATTAAACTGTAATTACTAGTAAAATTAACATTTGAATCTTCAGATTTATGTAGGACAAAACTTTCCATTACAATATCAGGAAGATAGACTTACATACTATATAGATTTGACTATTCAATTAAGTTCTTTAACTGTTTTATGCAAATAATTTATAATTATTCCTACAATCAAATATTAGATGTTTTCTAAAATACATAACCGCTTCACAAATCTTAATTACATTGAAAATTATAATTTTTTTAATTAACCACAAATTAGAGATAAATGTTATAATTATTAAATATTCTTTCTATATTTTATATGTATTTTAGAATGGCTGATTAAGAGAACAGTCAACAGAGTAGCCTTAGTGATTACAAATGTTAAAACATTAGAAGTAATAGAAAGATGGGATTTTAAAATTGAATATGAAGGAGACCCTCAAGATGGTGATGCTCAAACCTCAGATAAACCATTAAAACAAATAAAAAATGAAATTAGAGATGTTTTAAAACAAATAGCTTCATCAGTAGCATATTTGCCTCTGCTTGATTGTCTGTGCAGTTTTGACATTCAAATTTATACGAAAAATGATGTTGAACTACCTAAAGAATGGGCTGAAGCAGAACCAGCAAATATTAAAAATGCCCAATCAGTGAAAATGAGGTCGTTCTCAACAAATATTCACAAAATGGACACAATGGTTACTTATAAAAATGAAGACTGATTAGGTAGACATTTAGGTTAATTTATTAAGTTATTTATATTTAAACAAACTGCCACTTCTTTTAAATATTGCTTTAAGCTCTTTTGAGAATAAATAAGAAGCATTAATAATCACTTCTTTAAATTGCTATATTTCTTCATTTTATTAAGCAAAACTTAATTGGTATGGATAATAAGAAAATAGAACAATATGTTAAATATATTTTTTTTTATTTCCATATCTTTTATAAAATGAATATTGTATTGAATTATTACCTTATTACCATAAGTTAGTTCAGGTCAAGTTAAAGGTTAAATTCTGGTAAAAGTGAAAAACTATTGTTTGAAAGTTAAATGGCTTTAAAGGGCCTTCACATGTCTGACCAGGGTACATTTTTAGTATCTGTTTAGACCTAAAAAAAGTGTCTAAAAATAAAAATTAACATTAATTGTAAAAGATGAATAAATTTATGTCTTGGTTTTCCTAGGATGTTAATTTAATTAAAATTGCTCGAGATTCTATGGTTACTTCTTCAGTGAAACTTACAGTTCTCTGAAAATTTGGCAAATTGGGATTACAAAACTGAAGAAGAGGCTAGATTAATACTTGGTATTATTGGCATTGACTTTTAGGCATATTATAAGCTACATCAATCTAAGTGTGTCAGTTTTGTATTAGTTCATTGGAATTTGCTTGTCTAGTTGTCCTAAAACCTTAAAAAGTTGGTCAGTTATATTTTATTTATTATATTGTTATATTTTATGTTGTATATGTTATTAAAAATAACTTTATATCAGAAGATTAAGGTTTTAAATGGTAGATTTAGATAAGTATTGTTTCTCTAAATTAAATAAGATATGACTTCTCATTTTTATTGTGTTTAAAGAAAAACTCAACTTTTTTAGCTTAATATTTTTAAGGTTTAAAGTCTGTTTAACTTGTACTTGCTAATTAAATGGCTGTATTGTCAGACTGGATTTATAGTCGACCTGTATTAATGAATGGTAGTGATGAAGTTAAAAGAAATATTTAGATACCAGTTTCAATTAATCAATTGATTATAAATCCAGCATTAATGATTGCAAGCTGACACCAATATTTTTACTGGTATTATGTGTTTATCTCACATTCAGTTGGACTAATGATTACCAAAAATTTAGGGGTTATTACTGGTTTTTGTTTTTATTATTTAACAGGAAGAAAGTTTTTTTTTCATTTTAAATCAAATACTATCAAAAAGTTCAAAAAGAAATAAATTCTTCTGACATTGGAAAATAAATTTGTAAGGTGATAGAAATAGATTAGGAACAGAAGTATCAATAGTATAGATGAAAGACAAATATCTTCTGATAGTCATTTTAATGAAAACTAACTTGTCAAATTATGACATAATAAATGAGATAACAGCTATCAGTGCTGTAATCAGCTAATCTTGAAGAAGGGATATAGGTTATCTAGATTAAAAGACTTCCTTCACATTAACATGTGTTTGTAGTTATTTAAAACTTTCACCATTCTATCTTTGTCTTTATACTATGAAAAGAAAGAGAAAACGCACGAACACGCCTAACCTACTATATTTGTAGATGGCTCTGACATTCAGTTCAGTGATTTTTTAAACACTACTTCCTATTTTGGTAGAAATCTAAATATGAAAGTATGTATTATTGTGTCTGAATATATAAATTATTGTGTCAGAGTATTTTGTCCCACATTTAAATTTAACTTTATGGTGTTCAACATAAAATACATTTTTTAGATACAAAAACGCTTTGATATTGTAAAATGATTGTAAAATAAGATATTGACACCAAATGTCAAAAGTACAATGTTGATTGTTTCTGTTGTCATTTATTTTGAATGTTCAATCTGTTGTCATTTATTTTGAATCTTCAATCATAACGTTTAATCTTTAAGTAATTACTTTCTAAAGCTTTAAATAATTTCTGTTTTCTGTGCGTGTCGTTAAAATTTTTTTAACAGTTATTTATTTCTTACTTCTCTATAAGAGGTGGCAGATAACATATTGTACAAACATCCTTTTAGTTTTTGGTCATAAAAATTCATTTTTTTTTTAATAAAACAACATTTTTTTACACAACAATTGCTTTATTGTGTCCATATATTTGTTTTAGGTACATGTTAAGCATTTTGCATACAATTAACGTCAAATACTGTTTATAATAACATACCAGTCTTTAAGTGTATAAATTTTCACTGAGAATTAAGGCTCAGTCTGCATTAGAAAAAAAAATTGATATAGATAAATTCGAATAATGAGTCAGATTTTAACTAATATACCTGAACATAACAGTTAATTTATCTTTCTAGTGGTCAAGAATTTTAATTGCTAGAGGTAAGCTTAATTTTTCAGATACAAAACTTTTAGAATTCACACATAGATATTAAGAGGCAGCTTTTGGAGTACATAATATTTTTCCATGCGAATCAAATGTATGTGTATCTGGTCCAGCCAGTGCCAAAATTTTTGTGCTTTAGGCCAAGTGCTGTACTAGTTAATAGCCAAGAATTAATTTTTTTTTTACAGAAACGGCATGGCTAATAGAAGTTTCCACGAAAAGTGTATGATTGTCAATGAGTTCATGAAAATAGCTCTCTTATTTTTGAGGGAGGGAGAAGCCATTCCGAAACCAACTATTTTCAAAGAAACTATGTTCCTGTTAGTGCTCACAGGACAATAATAATTTGGGTCTTAAAAACTTGACTAACCTGTAGCAAAAAATCCATTATAAACTGAATAAAGTTGTTATGCAGACTTAACCCAGTATTCCGATACTAATCTTACTTACCAATTTGTTATAAATTACTTAATAAATAGGTGACCCTTTAAATGTGTATTGACATGGTGTCCAATGTAAGGTTCACTATCCCCTTATTTTAGGAACTAAAGACCGCTAGAGGAAAGAGTATACAAAACCTTATTTTTAAGTAAATATTCATATTTGACTCATAAATTATTCACTTTTGTTTGAAGATAGATCTTAAATTTGTATCAATACAATACAATTCTTATACTTTGACAGATTACAGCATCTTAGAATGAAATGGTTTACATGCCTGTACACCAGTTTTTATTGCTTTTCTCAAATATGCAAACTTTGGGATTAACTAAAAGTTCAGTAATTTTGAATGCTGAAATATTTTGATATCACATAAAAACCCAGAATATATATAAAATTACATTTTTAAGATGCTGACATCTAAACCAAACTAACTAATTTAAAGATACCATGTTCTACACAAAATATGTCAAGATTTTTAATTTGAGGAAGTTGTGTAATATTAATTTATCAAAAATTAAGTTTTTGCATTCTCTTTTTCTCTAGCCCTTTTAGTTAAGGAGATGATGAATTTCAATTAACCAATTAAAACAAAAGTGCAAAATTCCAAAATATTTGCATGTATGGAAAGTTTACACGGATTTTGTGAGTAAACCATTTTTGAATGTTGTTATGTTTGAAATGTAAATTTTGATGGACCGGTGTCCTAGAATTTTCGCTAAAATAACTCAAAATTTTGAAACATTTTATTGCGAAAGATGTGTTTAGTTTCACCATGTCCCTTAAATAAAAGTAAACCTTTTAATTATTATTTATGAAAGAAATTTGGACATCAAACGTATTTTTTTTTAAATAAAAATTCCTCTCACTTCGTTCAATCTACAAGAACTAATTTTTTAGGTAGTTGACGGATTAAGTCGTATAGGATTGTTGGGATATATAGGGTATCCTTTTCTAAGATATAATGGTTCCATATACTTTTCAGGATATTCTATATAAACGCGATCGCTTTTGTAACTTGGAGTTATGTGGTTGATCTGTAGATCGAAACGCGTGGAAGGGGTTTAAATAAATCTGATGGTCTTTCTTTTCAAAATTTGTTATATTTCTTATTATTCTAAAAGGCCCACTCATAATACTGGCATAATTGGCTTTTAGGTTTTTAACTTAGTGCTATGAAGATATTTTGAAGCATCAGACAATTAACAGAATTTTTATTGTACACGGGATGTAAAAAAAATAAAGTAAAAAATTGGAACGTGGTATTTTTTCTGTTGAAGATATGGAATGAAGCGGACAAAAAAAGAGGTTAAATCAGACCTCTCGTAAAATTATGTCTTTTAAGAACGAAAAAAATTGTATATTATTTTCTTATGCAACATATCCGAATTAGATTTACGACCTTCCATATATGAGTACAATTGAAAATATTTCGCAAATAGAGAAGAAAAACTGACCATAGATTATGGTACCATGAGTAAGATCAAATTAAAAACTGACACTTTAATATTTAGGGGTTATTTATTGATTTCTAAAAAAACTATTTTTAATATGCTCATACCGTTTCACTAAATCTAGAAAAATATATTTTCTTGTGATGAAATTAATTGTATAAAATGGTTTATACGGGTTTTTACACCTGATAAATATTTATTAAAGTTAAAATATCACCCATAAAAGCCTATTGAATTTATTTTTAACACCTAAGTTTTTATAAAGTTTCAAATAACACCTCTTCGAATACTAAAATGAGCGTGAAAATAAGTTATTTTTCTGCACAATAAAAATATCGAAGGTTGAAAGTGATACATTCCTATTTTTAATCAAATGATCAGTGTTTCCAAAATTTGAACTGAGGTTATATTTTATTTATTAAATGTTAAAATCATCATTTTACATATGAATATAATTTTGCAATAAGTTTGATGAACACATTTACGGACAATGTTCTTGTTGCTAGTTTCATATCTCTGGTTTTACCACATTAATATAAATGAAAATAAAATACGTATTCTATCAAAAATAATAAAATTACGTTTGAGTAGAAATTTGGAGTTAACAGGGGTACGTTGTAAGTTTACATTTCAGAAATACGATTAAGAATTATATTGCTAATTTACTTTTACAACTTAAATTTGAACTCCAGACACGATCCGTCCTGTCTATCTGCAGCTTACGTTCTTCTGCGCAGGATATTTTCTATTTAGCTAGTTTTGCTGTGTATTGGACGCTAAAAGACTTAGTAGTCGATGCGTCCCTAATCCATATCTCCCTTTATATCTCTCTTGCTGTTTAAGAATCCATGTCGAATAACACGATGTCTGCTTGCAGACAAGTTATTAGGCTCAGCTGGTAATGAAAGTTTTTTATTTTACTGCTTGAGAAGTCGCTGGTATTTGTTGTGTGACAGAATAACGTGTGAATCAGTCATATATACTTAAATGAATGAATGAACAAATACTTATCATTGATGTCTAGGCCTCATCAGGCCCTTTACATCCCACCATAGCTGCAGGTCATTTGATGCCGATCGCCTTTGCGAATCCAAGCAGCCTCGTTAATTGAATTTGCCTAATTATTTCCGGTAACAATATTGTATCTCCGGAATATCTCTGTCTCAGTTCGTTGAGTGATGGACATTCTCTGGGGACATGGTCAATAGTTTCCTCTTCCTCCAGATACCATCTGCACGTCGGGTCGTCTACGACACCGATCTTATGAAGATGGCCCATCAGGTGACAATGTCCTGGCAACAATCGCACCACAATTAGCAGCTCTTTCTTTCCTAAGGAGAGAAGCTCCCTAGTAAGCCGTGCGCTATGTTCCTTGGCACACCTTATTCCAAGAGCTCTTCTCCACGATTCAATAAACTTGTTTTCTAGCAACAATTTTAATTCCCTTTTACCAATGGCAATTAGGACAGGTAGAATTGGTTGGGGTCCATATGGTTCAGTTGCAGACTCAACTTTGCTAGATGGTCCGTTTCATCATTCTTGCGTATACCCGAGTGACCCGGGACCTACACGAGTCTGATAATGCAGCTGTTCCTTGTCAGCCAGTTCAATACATCCTTGCACTCAAACACCAGTCGCGAAGTTACGACACTGGACTTCAGTGCCATTATCGCAGCCTTACTGTCTGAGCATTATACTTAATTATCTGGAACTGACTTGTTATTGAATTAGGTACCTATCGATCGCTGAGCAGAAATGTATTCTGAAACAAAGCTGTCACTGTAATAGAACGGTTGTGCCCTGACTAGTTAGACGAACTTTAAGCGGACATAATTTCTAAACTTGTTTTACCGTCCTCGGTATAAGGAATTAAAATTAGGCAGAATATACAATTTTTTAGGTTAGAAAAAAATAAATATTTTTTTATATTTGTAAATATTTACGTAAGTTTCAAAGCTGTTACAAGAAATCCAACATTAAGTTTTTTATTATTTAAAAAAAAAAACAATAATCTGAGGCTCCAAAATTCTTTAAATTCACAAATAAAACCAACGCTTAGCATATAACATTAATAAAAATTTAAAATTACAAATAAACAAACAATAGTACATTTATTAAGCAAAGTACAAAAACTTAACTGTAGGTACGACAAACGGCCTAGAGATTCCCTAAATAATTCACATAAAAGGCCATTTATCGCTATCACATTATGCGAGTATCTTAAAATAAACAAATTTATAAAATATATTCTTGCTCCACAAAAGTTTACATAAATTTTTGTGCGTTTGTCACATTTATAATACATTAACTTAATATTTATGTAACAATCTGCGGATTTCCCCTATTTCATATCCTTTCTATAAAAAATATATAACTATGACCATTTTTTAGGGCTAACAGCGCTTCAAACACAATTTCAGTTTAGGTGCTAAATACCCTCATTCAATGGGTTGGTGTTTGTTGCCCGTGTTGAAGTACCACGATGAACAAATATTGCAAACAAATACCCATAATTATCGATAACAAACACAAATGCTTAAATTACCGGTAAAGAATATCAAAATAAAATTTAAGTTTAATATCGCACAAATGCTGAAAAACGACCTATGTTTATGTATACGTTTTTAAGCTGGCTTCAATAATCTAAACTTCAAACAGTTTATATAGATTTTAAACCCTATATTTAAGCAAGTTTTTAATAAATTTAAGCTTAAGTTTTTAGTGATTTAAGTTTGAAGTTAGCTTAAAAATGTAGATACCAACGTTGGCCAGCGATATATAAGCATGTAACTTTAAACAGTGGAAGCGGATTTTTTAAATACCAATATAATATTAAGTCTTTTTTCATTAGCTCGTAAAATTTTAAAATCTATTATTTTTCCAAATTTGGGAAAATAAAATAAAGTTAAATAGAATTTTTAAAATAATTTATGGCAGCATTTTTTAATCCTGATACTTCTTAAATATCTGCCTTTATTGGAAACAAAAAAGTAATTCAAATCCAAAAACAAAATTAAATATTATGTATAATAAAATATGTAACATTATCATTAAAAATGCAATCTGGTATTAGGGTACCTGATCATATGTTTGTGTGGCCTCTAATCCTCCTTATTTAAATAATGAATTACATTTTTTAATAAAAAGTTGTTAAAGTATATATGCCCAAAGAAAAAATCTGAAAATTTAACATTTTCTTTCGTTTCCAAGACTTTGAAATTTTATTCCTGAAAACAGCGGAACAAAAACCGTACAAACTAATTAAATTTTATATTTGATGTCCTAAAAGACTCAATTTTTATGTTTTCAGGGTATACAAGGGGTGCTTTGTACTGGGGTGTGTACTAATTGTTAAGGACAACATTATTATTTTATTAAATATTTTTATCTGTATAAAGGTCATCTATAACCCCTTTTTTTAAGCATCTCCATTCTATACTTGCATTCTACTAAACATTCTACATCAATTTTTAATATGGCGATATTTGTCAAAATTTTCGATTATGCCAGTAGATTTAAATAAATTTTTTTGACCGTTGTTTATGGTCGGTGGGGAAGAGGCTTTTTTATGTTTGGCAGATATAAATATATATTTAATTGCTTGTTGTGACCAGGCGCAGATCTCCGATTGCCCCCCCCCCCCACAAAGCCCCGAATTCTGGAAACATTTACGCACTCTCCCCCGTTGACAGTTCGCTTTGGCTTATCATATCGTGCGATCGCCCCCCCCCCCCTCCCCCCAAGAGCTTCGAATTCAGAAAAATAGACGCATCCCCCCCTGTCGACGGCTCGCTTTCTATTGCCATATTGTACTCTTGTTATATCGCCCTCCAAAAGATAGAGGCTGTATCTGCCCCTAGTTGTGACTTCTATGACTATTTTTAAGTGTCAAAAATTACTACAAATGCGAAGTTTATAATTAATTTCAACAAAACGAGGATTTGAAAAGTAATTCTTATAATGTTGGATATTATTTACATATTGGAAATAACATAATAATTCAGGCAATCAAAAACTCCTTCGTTTATTTTATTGCCCGGTTACTTTATCTCCAGTTAATGCATCGATTAACAGGTTATACTAGTTTAAATATGCAATTAGAAAAAGATATCGTATAATCGGTGTATGTACCAACAAATAAAAGAATTCGTACTATATATTAAAACTTTTCAAAATAGAAATATCATGTTATTTAGCAACCACACAACGGGCCCTAATTCTGATGATATGCTAATTTTACGGGGTAATTTGTTGGTCAAAATTTAAATATATAAAAATCAGGATGGTGAAATTTTTTACGTTTCGCCATCATGTAGTTTGTAGTAAAATTATTGGCACTTTCCTATCCCAGTATTTAATTTTAACTTTTGTCTTACTTCCTATTTAATCGATCGTAAGGTTTTTCATTCCGATTGTTGATCTGATAAGCGAGAGTGGGACAACGCGATACGTTCCGTTTTGAAGACTAAAGGGACCCTTTCTTCAAAAATAAACATAATAGTTTTATTATAGTTACTTTTAAAGCAGCTAAAACTTATATTCTACACAAGTAGTAATAAAAATCTACAGAATGTTCATCATAATCTTTATGGTAACATTAAAGATATTTGAGACCATTGAATGTGGTTTAAGAAAAATTATTTTGCTGACTTGTTTTAGTTTGGATAGCTATTTATGTTAGTTTTTTGTTTAGCATTGGAGAAATAAATTACTTTTCTGTCAAAGCCATAGACTGTGGATGTTACAGAAACAAGTTGGCTCTCGCTTAGAGACAGAGCGAAATAGGACTTGCAACTTTTTTCTATCGTAGTTTCTGAAAAACGTGGATATACAACATTATTTCAGACACCCTGGATTAAATTATTTCCAAAATTTATGCGACATTATTTATGTTCATTGTAAACTAAATTAATAAGTTCAAAAATAATTTCAATATCAATATTCTTTGTTAACAGTTTTTGGTTTAATTCTTAAAAATTTGTCACAATATTAAAAGCACATTGGTATGTTTTAGGTATATTACAAAGTTAATTTAGTGCTTATTAGCAAATTGCATTAAAATTTAAAGCGTTTCTTTTATAAACTAAGACATCTTTATATCTTAGCCTGTCAAACAATCAACTGCAATTTCAAATAGCTTTTACTTTAAGTAAATTATGAACATTACAGTGTATCCTTTACTTCTATTCAAGTCTACAATATGCTAATAAAGTATTTTCTCATTCTTATAGCAGGGATTAATTGGTAACAAATAATTGTACAAAATACTGAAATTTCTTGTTAAACTGAATTTTATAATGATTACTTACTTTTTTATCTGTAAATTTTTACAAAGTTCTTTATTGAAAATAATTTAATCTGCCTAAGTTGTGGGAGATAGAGTTTGATATCATCGAAACAATTGCATCTAATGGTTGATTCTTACATAATTATCAACTATCACTAAGAGTTTCCACTATCAACTTTTAGTTCCAACTTAAATGATATACTTTACTTTCATCTATTCATAGTGCCAACTAAAAATTGACAACTATCAATTATCAACAAGAAGTTGGTCAACTTTTAACTTTTTAAAAATTCAGCATAATTCTTGTCCGCTTTCGGGTGTTATCGGCTGGAGGAAAATTTAATAAGGACATAAAAATATAAAAAATATCATAAACAAACAAAACTTAATAAAAATGTGTCATAAAATTATCGAAACATTTAGAATAAAATTAGTTAAACAACCATAATTTAAAAGCTAAAAATTTGCGTTTTACTTTTAGGTTAGAATATCAATGAAGGGTTTTGATTGGTCATGTTTAATTTTTACTAGTTGTTAATTTTTGAAGTATGAACTACGCATTTTTATTTCGCAGTGTAAGTGTTAATTTAGTGGTGGTTGATAATTTCTGGAAGTACAAACCAATCATAAAGATATGTTTAATTTTTTTAATAGGTGACATATTAGATTATCAAGTGAAGAAGCACCAGGAAAGTTGCTTATTTGATCATCGCCGCTAGCGCAACGCGTTACCATTGCCTCATTTATTTAACTAGAGTACACAGCGTTTTCTACGCAGCTTTCCATTTAAATGAATGAAGTGAGAGTAGAACGCTGCTCTGGCAGCGATTGTCAAAAGTGCATCATAAGGTGCCTTTATCACTCAGAATATAAAAGTTCAAACACAAAACAGAACATAACAAATTTTCTCTTTAAATATAGGATCTTAGTTACTCAAGATGAATCTAACATTTTTATCTAGGAAAAAAAGTTTTTAAAAGTTTTTTTTTAGCTACAGAGGACTACCAGAAATCTACATTTTCGATAAAATAACGAAAATAAAGATAATATGCTTTTCGGAACCAATTTTTAGGCTTGCGAATTGATTTTATTTGGATGTTATTGAAATTAATATTGAACATGAATACACTGCTGTAACAAAGACAACAGTTTTATTCACCCATGCACGTAGTGCTATAAAGAAACTACACAATGTAGAATTATTATATCTGTTTTTACTAATTTTCTAATCAATGAAAAAAATAGGCATTTTAATTTATCAAATTAAAAAAAAAACCAACTACAGCCATACTTCGATTTTAAAGACCCAATTATCTACTTCTATATAAATATTGACTCATTGTATGTTATTGTGACGTTACATTGATAGGACCTGATTAATGTCACACATAATAAAGGTTGGTTTAAGTCACGTGCTACTAGGAATAAAATCGATTATCAGCTTTGAAGGATCCAGGTCTTGGTGACATTATTGTTTGAACATGCTTTTTGTCATTTCTATATTCCTTCTGTTATTTTTTTTTTAAATTTGAAAATTTTGTATTAATTTTAAAGTCTGTTTCAAGCGATTTTTATCAACAAACAACCATTCTTGCCATTAAAAATGAAAACTTATGTTTATTTCTAGATTTAGAACGTAACTGATCAATTATTTTTAAGTTGCCACGTAGGTAAATGCCATTTTGTTTTACACTTAGTAAAAATTAAGAATAACGAATGAAAAATCATCCAATGATAATCTAACCTAAAAGTGGAACGTAAATTTTTTGCTTTTCTGTTGTGGTTGTTTCATTACTTTCATTTTAAAGTGTTTCGACTATTTTATTACACATTTTCAATACGTTTTATTTGTTCAGAATGTTATTTTTTTCCATTTTAATGTATCTGTTTATTTTCCCTCGGCTCGGCTCGCACTTGCGCATTAAATACCTTGGGAACGAGGAGAAAGACTTATGGGAATTTATACACACCTGCCCTTTAATGTTGGGATTAAAGATTGTCCAACAGGCTCAGTATTATTATGTATATGCTTACACTATGGAATAAAAATGCGTTGTTCGTACTTTAAAATTTAACACTTGGTAAAATACAAAGTTGACCAATCAAAATCGTTGATTAATAGTCTTACCTAAAAGTAAAACGTAAATTTTTTGCATTCCAAAGGTGGTTGTTTAATTAATTTTATTTTAAGGCGTTTCGAATGTTTTATGACATATTTTTATTAAGTTTTATTTGTTTATAATGTTATTTTTTCCATTTTCATGGTTAATTTTCCCTCCAACCGAAAACATTCGAAAGCGAACACGTATTAGCTGTTAATTTTTAGAAGTATTGAACCAACCATTAGAGTTGGTTGTTAATTTTATGTATGAATAGACCATACACCTTGTTATAATAGTTAATATTACCAGCCAACGCATTATTCTTTAGCATCATTATAAAAAGTATATCAGTTATCATACATATCCCTTTTATTCATTCAGTCATTAGTCACATTCTTATGAAAAAAGAAATAATACTATTTTAATCATGGTGTGTATCAAACAAAAATAATTAGTAATAACTTTCCAGTTTTTTAGGAAAGTTGTTTAAGAGTATTGCCGTTGTATTTTGGTAAATGGGAGCTATAATCCCTTGTAAGAAAATAGATATTTCAGTATTTATAGGTCAGTAAAATATTGTCCAGTAATAAATGATATAATAATGTAGACTCGATTGTGTCTGGCTTGAAAAAATATTCAACCTATGTCTGGATTTTGTTGTGACCATACCTGCATGAGAATTTAACATGCGTTAGTGACGTCGCAATATTTTTAATTTCTTAACGAGAAATGAAAACTTGCAATGTCAGTCACAGTTTTTTTTAATTGCAATTCGCTAATAGAATTTGTTTAAAGAATAACTCTGTTATGTTAAATATAGTAGGGTAAATCCGCTGGTCTGCAATAGTGTATTTATTATAGTTAAATAAATATTACAAATGAGTATTTACATCCATTACATCTAATGCAATATCTCTTTGGTACAGTTTCTCGCGCAGTTATTGGATTCTAGGAGACTCCTTGTTATTTACGTTCCTTTTTAGAACTGTAGTTGTGTGGTCTCGCACCTTATGAACTCCTTGGGATATTCTGAAAACAATATTAAATATTATTATTATTAAATAACTTTAGCTTTTATAACGTTAATAAATCATAAAACAAACTAAGAAGGGCAATATTTTGTTACTTGGGGTCTTCAATTTTCATGCAATTTTATGCATTTCTTCTGGGATATAAAAAAAAATTTCAGATTTTTTGTCCACTCTTCTTGCACATCTAATTTTGAAATTTGTAGAAAACGACGATTTCCTATTGAAAAGTCAATCTTAAAAATTGTTCGTAACTTTATTGAGATGTTACTAAAAGTTTAATTCTGGTATTTCAATGGACTTAGATGTTATGGTGAATTATTTTCTGCTCTAAATCATCTAAATATGAAATTACATTGCAGGATATATTATTATGTAATTTCAATGTTGTCATATTATATAGCTACTTATTATTATTTGATGAATAAAACAGGATTAATAAAATATGATAAAACTGAATAAAGTAGCTAAATGTTTATAACAAATAATTTTTACTAATATATATTTTTTTATATTATTTTTGTTTCGTGAACGTTTGGCAAGTCGTAGAAGTACATTCGGCTAGTTCGTCAAACAGATTTCACAGGAATAGCAGCACGTTTGAAGACAGCACGAAACAAATTTTATTCTTATGAAAAATGACTTTCACGAAAAATTAAAAATTACGCCTTTTTATACAATAGACATTACCATTTGGGGACGCCTTGTATAATTTGTTACTTACCAGTTAAAGCAGGTCCGTTTCTTCCTCTTTTATTCATCATCTGCAAAACAGTAAAAAATAGCATTAGGCCTTCACGCATAGATATTAAAAATATCGAGGAAAAATACTGCTAAGGATAGTAGGTAATTATGGCTATGCACTAGTTTATAAAGCCAAAATAAAGTTTGTAGAAAAACAAAAATTAAGCGGGTTAGACAAGGAAGAAACATGCATTAAAGTTTTAAAAATCTATTATACAAGACAAAATCTAATTGCACACTAAACCGATGAAATGCAAATTGACAGTGTTATAATCAGATATTTTAAAAAATGTATTTGTGGTACATCGAAAAAAAAAGAACTATTTATCCTACTACAACGACGTAGGATTGATTTACGTTTTAATAGGGTGTCGTCGTCTTAACTTGAAGCTAAAACTTTTCTCCGTATTTTTTTAACTACTAATAAATTATATTAAAAAACGTTCAATATATGTTTCTAGTTTTAATTTTTTTTTCATCTTAAAAAAGTTGATAAATAGAAGAAGTATCTTCAGTTTTAAAAATAATTTATTTGTGGCGAAAAATTAAAAAAAAAATGACTTAAAACTATTATTATGAAAAAATCTATAACTCGTATTTATAATTTTGTAGAAATATGGGACATTTAGTCTAATGATGATCAGCGCCGGGATCAGCCTCTCTCTTTCTTTTTTGGGGGGGACGGTGAAATCATAAAAATTCAGTATGGCAAGTGAAAACAAGTTGTCGACGGGGGAGGAAGACATACCAGCAGTTCTGAATTTGGAGCTCTTTGGGGGAAGGGGCGAACGCGGGTTGTTGACAGACAATATTCACATTCCTAGGTAAGAGGCAGAGTCGGGTCTATTTTCCTGAATTTCAAGCTTGGGGAGGGCCCCCCCTGTATCCACCAGTAACGATGATACATATGTAACCCTCTTTTGTTGCGAAATATTGTGTTTTTTAAGTTTGGCTATATTTGTGGTTTTCTTGACGCAATTCCTAACTGTAAATGTGTAACAGAGTTTAAAAGATTATTAAATTAAAAGAAAGCAAGTAATATATTTTACATCAAAATATTGAACTGCTCATAATAAACAAATTATTGGACAGGGCCAATGAGTTTTTCCGGTTTGCAGTTTAAATTGTTCTTCTTGTTACTATTTTACTTATATTAAAATATTATTTTAACACACTTATAGGTGGTGAATTGCCTATAAAAAGTGGAAATGTTACATACGTTATTTTCTTTGTTAGTATAAGCAGAAAAATAATACAATGACAGAAATCTCTCCGACTACTTGAAAAGTTGTCCTCCGGGGCCGGTGATGAAGCTAGTATTTCACTGGCCAATCAATTTCGACTTGTTTTTCCCTTAATTTTGTGTGTTGTTTCTGGTAGATTCTTGGCCGTTGATTACGAATTTAATCGGAGAAATCTTCGTATCATAGCACCCTTAGATCAATTATACCGAATGGTAGGTGCTATAGAGATCTACGATGTTTTAATCTTTTTAGCTTAAGGACTGACTCCTCCACTAAGTCTCGAGGGCCAAGACCTAACTAGCTCATCCTACTAACATAGCATAATCTTAAATTGCTAGCATACTTTCATATTGGTAGTAGCTGGCGAGTGAGATATCTATAAAGCAGGGCGCGGGGGTGGACTCCGCTCCGTTCACAATTTTGGTTGCTACTTGCGGGCAAGTATCAAAGATGTTTCATTGAGGTGGAGATAGCCGATAGGTTTGCTGCGCATTACATATTGTTACGACTTTGTTAAATATATAGTAGTGACATCCTGCGGAGAGTAGAGAAGTTAAGTGTAGGACGTGGCAAAGCTACAGTAGTATAGTTCCATCTCGTAGGGAGCGGCGAAATTACACAAAAATGCCAGTCATGTTTGGTTAGTCGAAGTATACAACAACATCTTGTAGTGAGTAGCAAACTCAGTTCATGTTTTGGGAAAGTTCTCCTGCGTGATGGTTTGTCTGGAAGTTTCGAGTACTTTTTACGCATTGAGGACGTGTAGTGCAAATACGGGAGACCACCGAGAGTTGGACAGATCCAAAGTTTGAATTCGAAGTGACAAGTGGGATCCTAGAAGCGAAATATAGTACCAGTAGTGCAGTGGCGGAGCAAAGGGGGGCGCGATCGCCCCCCTCATAAGCTTCAAATTCAGGGAAATAGATCCGACTCTTAGGATATGAATGCTGGTGGCTATCCCCCTCGTCGACTTCTCGCGTGCGTTTGCGATTGTCCCCCCTCAAGAAATTTGAATTCAGAACAATAGACCTGGCTCTACCTCTTACCTAGTAATGTGAATGTTGTTGGTATCTCCCACCGTCGGAAACTCGTTTTCGCTTGCGACCCCCCCCCCCCCCCCCAAGAGCCTCAAATACAGAACTGCTGACGTCTCCCTCTCCCATCGACAACTAGCTTATTTCAGGTACGACGCTCACAAAACCCCGTCAAGGTAAGCAAATGCACGTTGACAGTCAATCCAGCGGACATGGGATATATTCTGGATACAATTTTACTCCAAGCATTTTGTTCCAAAATTTATTTCAAGAATTTTTGGATTTATATTAGAAACCGGGAGTCTTGCTTTTATATGTGAACCATGTAAACCTCTCGAGAAAATTGAAATTATTTATAATGGAGCGTCATTTTTTCAAGAACTTGACATGTGTAAGTTTTTTAATGTATTAGAAAGAATTTAGAAATGATCTGAGTGAAAACCGTTTCGAGTAATGATTAGTAACAGAAAAATGACAGAAATAAAAAATAATAACTTTTTAAACAGGAAGTTGACTCGTGCAAAACAACCAAAAGTTTCCATGGAGGTCATATAATAACATTTTAAGAAATGCTTCACTGGCACCAACAAATATTGCAATTTCTATTTTTTTTAGAGCATTTCCTAACAAATTTATAAATAAAATTTCAATACGCTTTATTGCATATTAGTAATAATAAATAGTAAATGTCGGTAATTTCTACTTTATAAGCTTCATTTGAAGACTCTGAAATCCACATTTTTCCCACCAGCAATTTAAGAGCTGTGAAGGTCATTTATTAGTTATTAAAAATTTTGCTACAAATAGTAAAATTTATGAAATTATTAAGACAAGCTGTGACCCTCTTTAGTCTGCTATGAGTTAATATAAATTATCTCCAAACTAAAAGATGTTGATAAGAAAGAAAGGAGAGGATTGTTTGCATGGTTTTATATTTTACATTTACTTTAAAAAATAATTAAAAATAAGGCATGTGTTTACTTTGGAAAGTCTTGATTTTTTTTTAATATTATTGTTAAAACACACAAATCCTGGCTCTGTCTAATGTCCTAATTTGCCATTATGTTTCCTTTGTACTAGTACATCGAGAAAGGGAAGGGCATCCCTTGATTCAGTTTCCATAGTGAATTTTATGCAAGGGTATTATTAGTTCAGATGATCCAAGAAATTATGTAGAGGTACATTTTCTTTATGTATTTTAGGCAGTCAGTAGAGGCGTAGAATCTTAGAGCTGGTTGGTTTAACGGCTTTGTTTCTTATGGCGTAAGGCTGGAGGCGTTGATTAGAGATGTGAGGTTCCTTTAGATTTTGTTTGTTGGAAGCGTCCGAATGACTTTGTATTGTCGCCCAAGAGCTGGTTTATTTTTTCGGTATATTTGTCCTTATCCATACCAACAGTTATATTTGCTTTGTCAGCTGGAAGAAATAAGATGGTGTTGTTCTCAGTCAGTTTTTTAATAGCTTTTCTGGCCGCTGATGTAATATTTGATTTGGTGGCTTTGAGTCTTTTAGGATCTTCGCTGTTTCGAAGTTCTTTCCTTTGAATAAAATTATTTTCTCTGCTTCGGTAAGTTATATACTTGACAAATTGACGATTGTGTTCAATGGTGCGCTTGCTGGGTTATTGTTGCTTAAAAGTCCTTCGAATTTCCTTTTTTGCTTCATGGCTTGTCGATGGATTATTTCTGCTTGTGTTTAGGTGATTTTATTCAGCGTTGCAAACTTGTCCCGGTATATATATATATATATATATATATATATATATATATATATATATATATATATATATATATACCCGATTAATACTTAGCGAAACATGATCCAGCGTAATAATCGATTTCTACGAGCACCAGTCTGGTATAAAAACGGGGCAGTTACTCATCGATGGTCATGGTTTTCTAATCTCGTCGAATAAAGATTTTTAACTCGACCAAAGCCATGGAAGCTTTCGTTCTTTATTACTTATTCATTGCTATTAAGCTTGTTTCTAGAGAAATCCCAAACCAGTCAGCGCCAATCAGAATTTACAAAAACCGTCAGGCGAGTTTACAAACTGTTTTTGAACGATCTAGTTGGCGCTGACTGGTTTCTGATTATTTTGTGGACGGAACTATTATGTATATTAATTTTTTAGCAAATTAAGGCAATGAAAAATAATATTTAGTTTCAATGATACCATACATTTCCTTCAAAATGAGCCTGTCTAAATTTAAAACTTATCTACAAAATATTAATTGCTTTCTATATTTAATAATATTTTCGTAGTTCTAAATTATCATAACAAAACTATATAATTTATATTTAAAATATCAAAATAATATCTATTAGCAAAAGTTCGTAAATATATAGACCAAAAATGAATTCATAGCCTCTAGGAGTTATTTATCAGAATAATATCTAACCAGACTTCAATGATATGGAACTTTTGGATATGTTTGGCAATTATGGCGGGCCTATGAAAATTTAGGAAAGTTTAATATGCTAGAAAATCACATAGAAAGGTGTCGTTGAATCAAATTTGTATTTTGAAATAATTTTAGGGAAAAAATAACAATGAGATACAGGGACATGTCCAAAAAGAGCACAATTTAAAAGCAATATCAGCAAATATCAAAGACAAATCATGATCTGTTTCGAGCTTGAGAATGCGTGTTCACATTTCGGTAAATGTGCGTCGAAATAGCGCCATCCTGTACGCAACCAATGCAATATTAAGGCTATTCTGTTGAGTCATTATCACTTTCAGTTGTATCACTTGAAGTAATCATGATCACTTCGACCTAACGACAAGTAAATGCATATTCAAAAGAACATTAAGTTATCATTTACACTTTTTTCACTTTGATCAATTGATAATTACTCAAAAGAATACAGCCATTATGTATATTTATCACTTCATTCATTGATGCCATTCACTTGTTCGAGGACGAAGCGAGCAGTTAAATAAACAAAATTATACGATAAGGGATTGGTGAAAGTGCAGCAAAAAAAATTAACTGATGTTTATATCTAATCAAATATAACACAATTTGGAGTTATTTCTGGAACAAAATTACGGTTTGTAAATTATTCAGGTATACATTTTACTTGGAAAACAAAATTTTGTACGGTGTGAGACAAGATATCTTTTGGGAGAAATCGAATATTTTTTCCTGAAATTGATGCAACAAGAGTCTATATTTAGACCTGTTTAAGAGATTAGTAATAAAATTTTGACACAAATATTTCTCAATTAATTATTGGTGAAATACATAAAATAACTCGGAAATAATTTTAGGAAAATAATTATAGATTTCTACAAGGTGCTGTGATTTTTTCCATATTATTAAATTAAAGTAATGAATAATATAGGGCTGGCAAAAACTTTCGCTAATACTTGAAAATGTCAAAAATAATTTATTAAAATTGATGTTGCAAGCCCAATTTTTTTTTGGGTAGTATAACAAATTAATTCGTTGAATTGAAAATACACCCTAGGCGGGTATTTTTGCTGAAATCTGAGTAATTTGAGAATATTCTCAAGACAGGTAAGTATTATAATATGCTATAAATATTTACATGTTTATAAAAATATTGATAGATACGTTTTTGGTATAATTTATTATTTATAAATGTCAGAAGCATCATACAACGTATAGTATAAATACAATAAAATAAAATACATATAACATTACGCACTTGTTCGCCCAAATTTGGCCACGTCTAGCGCATATGGCGTTGCGCACACCAGGTCCTCCATTGTGCATATGTTTGGGCATATAGGCATTCCAAGGAATACATTGTGGTTTGTTCTTCTTCACAGTCGTAGCAGGCCAACTCACAGGGGAAGCACCATTTCATTTGATTGGCTCTAGATCTTATCACTCCCGCATGGAGTTAATTGAGTACCTTCCATGTTGTTCATTCTTCTTTGTTTCCTGGTGGGAGATCTGCGGACGGCACCATTCATTCATTGTTGTCGTTCTGAGCTCTCCATAGGTCAAGCCTAGTCTCTTCAGTTGGCTTAGTAAGATTTTCGGTGGTATGTAAGAGGTTTTTCCTAGATATGGTAGGTTTCTTTTATTGCTTTATCAACTTGGTTGGCGGTTGTACCATACCGGATTAGCATATTCCTCTGCAGAGTAGTGTAGGGCTATAGCCCTAGTTTTGAGTTCAAACACGGGTTTGAAATATTCACTTATCTAGCGCTAAGCATCACCTGGAGTTGGAAAATGACCTGAGAGAAGTAAATAAGCTTATGAATCGAGCTGCTCCTTACAAAGAAACTATAGGGATGGACCTTGGAGGAATGATTTGTCAGAGCCAAGATCCGAAACATACAAACTCTTCAATAGGACTAAGCTCGACGGAGAATTCTGGCAGATTCAAATATTCTGCGAAGATCTTCAATCTACACTTGCCGCAGCAAAAGCACAAAGGATAAGATTGATACAACAATGGCACTCATAAAGCCAGACAGCAACGTCACGGGAACGAGGAGCAAGCGCACTAGTCTTTCTTACTTAATACTTCCCGGAGCAAGCCTAGCACCACGAATGACACAACATAACACCATGATAGACCTATCATAGAAACTATAGTAATGACTAGACACATAGGCAGTAGCTGTCGTTTAAAATGGATAATGAACACCTTCCAACTATGTAAAACCTCAGGAGTCGATGGAATACTCACTGCGTTGCTCCAACGAGGGCAAGAAGAGATTCTACCGCATATAGTGCGTATTGGTCGAAACAACTTGGAATTGGGCTAAATACCAGAAATATGGAGAAGGACCAGAGTCACCTTGATTCCGAAAGAGGGGAAAAAGACATTACATAGCCGCAGTCTCTGCGGCCTATCAGCCTCACATCACTTATTTTAAACACGGTAGAAAAAGCTGTTGATCAGAACAGGAATTTTTGAATGGGTGCCACTGTGCCCCATAAATATCGCAGACAAGAGATCAGC
This sequence comes from Diaprepes abbreviatus, assembly GCA_034092305.1. Classification (NCBI taxonomy): domain Eukaryota; kingdom Metazoa; phylum Arthropoda; class Insecta; order Coleoptera; family Curculionidae; genus Diaprepes; species Diaprepes abbreviatus. The sequence continues at coordinate 34,581,934 of JASJET010000055.1, forward strand.
TTCCAGATGGTCTGGGAATGCCTAGAGGAACTAAATGAACAAAGAAAGAATAATACGAGCACCCTTCTGTGGGTACCGGTACATACTGGGCTAGTGGGCCATGACAAGGGGGCGAGACATCATTTCCGGGGCAATGGAGTCAGTAGCAATATACGAATTAAAAAGAGGGGAATAGAGCGGGAGATTCAAGGAATGAGACAAGCGAAGATACTTCTTGGGAACTACAACAAGCAGAGATTCAGGGAATGCATTAGCCTAAGTAAAAACCAACTTAGAGTTCTGAAAGAAATCCTGACGGGGCATTGCCACCTGAATGGACACCTTAAGAAACTCGATCCACATCCTTTCAGAATGCAGCGCTTTAGAAAACCCTAGAATGCGATTCCTGGGTGCATACCAAATCGAAGGGGGATCTACCCATCTACAGCCGTCCAACATTCTAAAGTTTATAAAAGCAATAGGACTGGAGCACCAATTTTTGTTGGCAAGGCATCCCTAAGGATTTGGCAGTCCATGTCCACATATGCTTCTATAAATTTAACTGGTGTTTAGTAGTACGCAGTGCTGATAAAAGCAAATAAATGATAATACGCGGAGCACTAGAAAAGTGAAGGAAACAAAAATTTTTAAAATTTTATTTTTTAACATAGTTTTCCTTAACTTCAGCTCACTTGCATCACTTGCCCTGTAATGATTTTATTCCTAATGGCCTTTAAAATACCTATAATCTCTTTTCAACTAGTTATCGCCTGTAACATACCGTCGCCTCAGGAGCTTTTTCATATTTCTGAATTAAAAGAAGTCAGATGAAGTCAAATTTGGACTATACAGTTGAAGGTCCAGTTCAAAAAGCTCAAATTGTGGAGGATGGGTAGAACTTTGTCTTGTGAATTTGAGCATTGTTGTGAAGAAGGAGGGCGTTCTTGTGACGTAAACTCGGATGTTTTTGACAAATAGGTGTATGTAATTTTGTTAATATATTACAGTAGGCTTCTGTCGTTAGTTTAGTGTCTTTAGGATTATCTTCAATAAGAATAACTCCCGCTTGAATTGTGCGTGTGTTTTTGGAGTGGTCCATTGCATGGACTTTAATTTTGTTTCTGGACCACCTGTCACTATCGTAGAGAAAATTCAGGTCTTGCATCTAAAGATTCCAAATAATTTTGAGAGATTTATTGCTTAAGCAGTTTTTGTTCTGTACTTAATGATGTTGAAACTTTACTGTCAAGTTTATCATGAAGAATTATCAAAATGCTTAGTTCAGATATATTTAAAGTTGTAGCAATAAAGACATTTTTAATTACGATCTTAAAGAACCATTATTTCTACTTTTCTGTAAGGACCAGGACTGGTTGCATTTGAAGCTTTTCCACTTAAATATTTTTAGTGCTATTATGTTCGGTTTTTAAAACCTTGATGACACTGCAACGTCCCAAATTCCCGAAAATCCTTCTTATGTGTTGTACGAGTGCTCATTTTATTGTATGTCGTCTAACTCTTGATTGTTGTATTACATTAAATAATCACGCATACTACTTGCGACAAAGGCTCCCCACGTTTATGTACCAGACCTTAAGCTGTTAGATAGTGGCTGTATTAAAAAATTTTCTCTTTTCCGTTGATATATCAGTCCTTTAATAAAATAAACAGATATGGAACATTAATTTTGGTATGATTGAAAAATCAATCCAATATAAGCTTATTTCATATGTTAATCACATTACTTTTAAGTATAATAATTTGTTGGTATTAAAGTATTTTTCGTGAGAATTTATGACAGCTCTGCGCTCTTGTAACTGAACTTTTAATACGTTGATTTGGTTCAATTTATGAAAGTAATCTGAAACTTATTTAACCACCTTGATTAATTGCATAGATGGGCAAGGGGCGCTTAATTTTTAATAAAAAATTAAGGGTTCTCATCCTATCTGGCATTCTTTAAAACCTTCTTTTAGCAAATATGTCTTTATTTTAAATTAATTATATTAGATTTGTATTCCTATGCAACTACAGCCGAACCCAAAGAGATTTTAGATTAAAGCAGAGACAAGCACAGCCAAGGAATACCCTGTCCAAAATTCCCACTCTATGTAAACAATGTTTAGCGTTTAAGAATACTCGCGTAGCAGTGGTAAGTGCCAATCTTGTTGCAAGTCCTCGCTATGTTTGTAAGAAAATAAGTTCTTAAGATATAAAAAAGATATATTTTAATTATATAAATATCAAAAGATATGACGCAATTTTTAGAATGTATCGAATTTTTCACTTAAAAGTTATGGGCTTATACCAATAATATTTTTTCAACAAATAGCTAGAATATGTAACATTCTCAAGATTAACCGCATAATCGGCAATATATCTTACTATTGTGCTGTAACTGTTGTTTCAATTCATTTTGATTTTAATTGATTGTTAATGCTATTTTAAAGATATTAGTTTGCGCTTGTGAGACAAAGCGAATTTAATTGTGAACCAAATATTGTGCAATTTATTAGAATAAATAATGAATTTGTTGAGTACCAAACTCTGTTCTGACGTATAAAACGGCGTAGTTTTTTCTTCACGTATCCATAGCAATTTTGGCTGTACACATTGTATGGGTGGGAATAGGCTTTGATTGAACATCACATTAAAAATTGAACTTTGTAGAAATATTATTTAATTTTAAGCAGTGAACATTATTTGGGAATGATTTTAACAAAATATAGATCACCTTCACAAAAGGTCTCGCACAACTGTTTTTAAAACCGCTATTTTTCCTACGGTGCTTCATATATAAATTACCCATTTTTATAATTTTTTCTATCTTGCATTTTTTTTTATACCGTTAGATTGCCTTTTTTTTTATCCAAACTACCTTCACTTTCCTGATTTGCCCGAGAATTTGCACTCCCTCCTCCCAAGTCTCTTTGCACTCACCTAGAAATATTTATCCTAAAAAGTGTTTTAAAACCACAATGTTAATTAAAATCCTGCCAACATAGTTAAAGGAAGGAACCAATTACAACAAATTGTATTTTTTATATATTTTCCTTTAGTCGGTACCCGATAGAATATTCAATTGAACGTATATTTAGTAACTAGACTAGCTATATCATCAAAAAAAAGTGCTTGAATAAAGAAATTTTATCATATTTTTCAATGTGACCTTGAGGATAAGGTAATCAAATTTATTCAACTTAAAATTTATCCAAAAGCTATAATAAAAAAATTTAAACATGATTATAATATTTGTTTTAAATCATTAAAATCACCGTTTTTTTCTTGATATTAGTTTTGTTCTGATAAGCTTAATTTCAATATGGTAACGTTTTATATTTATTACGGAACAAATAAATAATTGCAATTCAGTATTCACTTGATATCAATTTCAAAGTACTTTTTTTTCTCGAAGTTTGGATTTCAGCTTGTGAGATCTCAGCGGCTCCAAAGGTAGTACTTTTACAGAAATATAAGGTACTGTCAGCTTATTGGATTGTTTGATATACGTCCAGACAGAGACATATGTATAAATGACAATCAAATTATTTCTTTGCCTTTTTAATGTCTGTGAATATCAAAAACAGGATTTCAAAAGGTTTTCAGTTGTAACGGTATTCGAGCGGGAGTGTAGCAATTAACAAATAAAGCGGCCATTTGCAACACATTTTAGCGAAGTAGAAAATGAAAACAAGGGAATATCTCATTTAGAACCAGAAGAAATGGAATGGAAGTGCTTGAAACTCGTCTAACGAACATATGGAATACTATTGTTTCCACTAGTATATGTTTAACTACCAAAGTTTTGGCTACATGCCATTTAAGCCCAATGAAGTGATCTGCAATTAAACCCATTTAAAAGTTTATGGGCGAAGAAGGTGAGATGGAAGAAAATAAATCCTCAGGCGTAAAGAATTCGTTTTCTGAACCTTATCTATTGTCGAAGGTTTAACCAGATATATCAACCTTACCTAACAATGTATAAAATTATTTAAAATCAATATAGATAACAAATAAGACGAATTTGAATAATGTTTATGGGTTTCTCCATATTATTATATAAACATGATTTTCGGCTGTTGTTAGGTAAATTTTATATTCTAATAAAGACAAATTTGGGTTTAACGAGGAAAATTTTTTTTTTATTAAAAAAATAAATAAAAATATACAATTAATTACTTTTGTAAATTACTAGCAATGCTAATCCGAACACGAGCATACGAACAAGCGTTTAATGTCGAAAAGAAACACTCATAGGGTTTTTGCGTTATCAGATCACGACACAACATAAATCAAAATGTTTAGAGGTACATTGACCTCCAAAGACTAAATGAAAAAACAAAACATTGGGCGACATCTATTGTTGCCAGATTTTTTATTACTACCAAGTTGGTTGAGAGATTAATATTTTATATATTTTACAGAAGGCCATTTTAGACTTTTGTTCCATGAAAAATATATTATTTTTTATTAAAACTAAAAACGCAGTACAAGGAGTAAAAATTCAGTGGGAGGAGGGGGGAGTTAGAAATGGGTTTTCCGGTAGGCCCCATCTACGAGGTGTGGCAATTAAGTTCCGGGAATCTGTCAACAAAAAACAATAGTATCCCTCTAACTCTATACAACGATTCCAACGTTGCTCCCATGATTGGAAGCACCCTTGGTTATCCTTCGAAATTAACCTCTTCAGCACCAAGGTAACAGTTTCTTTGACCTCCTGTACGCTGTCACGATGAGTTCTTTTGAAGTGCGACTTCATCTTGGGGAATAAATAAAGTCACAGGGGGCAATATCGGGGCTATAGGGTGTGTGTGGCAACATTGGAATGTCCTTTTTCGTCAAAAACTCTTGCACAAAGAACGAGGAATGGGCCGGCGCGTTCTCGTGGTGCAAGATCCAGCCATTCTTGGTCAGTTCGGGTTGCACACGGCAAAGCGTGCCCGCAGTCGCTTCAGGACGCCAACATAGAACTGTCTAGTCACTGTCTGGCCGACAGGAACATATTCACGATGAATAAAGCCACGGATATGGAAGAAAACGATCAACATTGCCTTCAATCGCGACTTGGACATCCTCGCTTTCGTTGGCCGATCCCCACCCTTTTTCAGCCACTACTGACTTTGTTTACGGGTCTCAGGGTCATACTTAAATATCCAGGTCTCACCTCCAGTGACTACCCTACTCATCCAGTCTCTGCCGTCGCTCCGAATGCGGGCCAAAAAATCCTTGCAGATCGATTTTTGCATTTGTTTCTGTTCATGGGTGAGAACTTTTGGCACCATCTTTGTGCAAATCTTTCACTTGTTCAAATTCTCGTGTAACATCTTACGAACGGTATCTTTGTTCATGTTTAACTCGTCAGACAACGCACGAATTCTTAGGCGTTGGTCACACGTGATCAGCGCCCGCGAACGGTCGACATTGCGTCGGTACGAGAGGTCATGGGAGCTCCTTTACGTGGATCGTCTTCTATCGATTCATGTCCCTTCTTCAACCATTTCGCCCATTCAAATACGCGCGTTTTCGACATGCACTCGTCTCCATTCACCATCTGTAATTTTCAGAGGATTTCGGAGGGTTTTTCGCCAGATTTCATTAAAAATTGAATTGACGTTGTTTATAATGTAAGTCACTCATTTTCACGACACCATTAAAAAGTTACTTTCAAATAATGCTCATAAAACACAAACCAAACGTGCCATCAGCTTCAACCTTGGAGTGCAACTAAAAGAAAGGTCCTCCCTCTCTAGACAGATGTTGGTGAATGACGCAGTTTTGCCATTTTCCGAGTTATAACTAAATTCCCGGAACTTAATTGCCATACCTTGTAAATGGTGTTTTTTTATAGAGGTATAGAACTTTAAGTTGGTAACACATTTTTAACTGGCGGCCCTTTTGTCAGCTGTCAAGTGATTTATGTTTAGTTTGGTTTGCCATTTCAACATGAATAGACTGACGCCTGAATAACGCTTCCAAATTGTGCAAATTTATTTTGAAAATCATGGTTCTGTTCGAAATACGTATCGCGCACTACGTCCATTTTACGGTCAACATAATCGTCCATCAGAGCAATTAATTCGATTAACTATGGAACGTTTTCGCACCACGTTTACTCTAAATGATAATACGCATCCACATAGACGTCGTACAGTGCGTACAGAAGAAGTCATTGCTGCTGTAGAGCGTAGCGTAGAGGAAGACCCGAATAAGTCTATCCGCCATCGTGCACAGGAATTGGATATGTGTCCATTCACTTTATGGAAGATTTTGCGGAAAGATCTTGGTTTGTGTGCTTATAAAACCCAACTCGTGCAAGAATTGAAGCCACACGATCACCTAGCAAGGCGTAGATTCGGTGAATGGGCCCAAAACAAGATTGCCGTTGATCCCGATTTTCATAAGCGAATTTTGTTTAGCGATGAAGCTCACTTTTGTTTGAATGGATACGTCAATAAACAAAACTGCCGTATTTGGAGTGATGATAATCCTCAAGTGTATGTTGAGACCCCGTTACATCCAGAAAAACTGACCGTTTGGTGTGCTTTATGGGCTGGTGGAATCATTGGTCCGTACTTCTTTAAAAACGATGCTGGTCAGCACATTACAGTCAATGGTAACCGCTATAGAGCCATGATTACTGACTTTTTCGTTCATCAATTGACCAACCATGATGTGCAGGAGCTGTGGTTTCAACAAGACGGCGCAACATGTCACACAGCTCGTGCCACAATTGATTTATTGAAGGAAACGTTTGGTAACCGCATAGTTTCACGTTTCGGACCCGTGAATTGGCCTCCAAGATCGTGCGACTTAACGCTAGACTATTTTCTGTAAGGATATGTGAAGTCGCTAGTCTACGCCGATAAGCTCGAAACGATTGATCTCTTGGAGGACAACATTCGCCGCGTTATTGCCGATATACGGCCACAAATGTTGGAAAAAGTCATCGAAAATTGAACCTCCAGATTAGACTACGTCCGAGCCAGCCGTGGCGGTCATATGCCAGAAGTTATATTTAAATTATAATGCCAGAAGGTTATCTTTCGAATAAAGTAAATTTCATGTCAATTTAAAAAATTCATCTTTGTTTTATCCAATTTGAAAGTTCTATACCTCTATAAAAAAAACACCCTTTATGTGCGCAAAATCAAAATGCAATCATGATCAGCTACTATCTGGAAAGAGCCTGTACCGCCAGTTGACCATGGCGAAATGGAATAATATTGCTTTAGATGTTTTTTCTTCACATACGTGTTGGACACGCATTATGTTAGGGTTTCGTAGCAGTTACTGAGTTTTCTTTTTAATTTCTGACACATCTGTCTTTGGGTTAATCGAAAGCATGTGCTTGTAAAATTGTGTCGCAAAATACAGCTGTCGATTTACTAATATATTTGTTGGTATATACTAATGACATCTTTGGTGTTAAGAAAGGTAAACATATATCATTAAAAGCTAGTTTGTTATCAATTGTCATTGTGCAAAAACATATTTCTTTATAGGTTCGAAAATGTCGAACTTTGTACCAGGAAAACAGCTGCTGAAACATCGATTTTTAGTTGAAACTTATGGTGAGAATGTTTCAACTCAAAAACTTGTGAACAATGGTTTAAACGCTTCAAAAACTGTGATTTTGTTGTAAAAGACAAGGAGCGTCCAAGTCAGCTAAAAAAGTTTGGAGATGCAGATTTGCAAGAAATAATGGATGATGACTCAAATCAAATACTAAAACAATTAGCAGTAGCATTGAATGTTCTTCCACTATTTCCAATCATTTACACGCATAGGGCAAAATCCAGAAAGAAGGACTTGCCAGACAACCCGAAGAGCAAAGATCATGGATAGATTAAAGCCACAACCAGTGCGCAATATACATGGAAAGAAGACTTTGAAGTATATTTGGTGGGATAATAAGGAAGCTGTGTAGTGTGAGCTGTTAAAACTGGGTGAAACAATTACTAGCGATCGATATCGAAAACTGATAAAAATAAAAAAGAACATTGAAGGAAAAACAACGAATATACGCCGAAAGACACGATAAAGTCATTTTTCAACATGACAATGGTCGGCCGCATGTTACAAAACGTGTAAAAAAACTATTTGGAAAACGTTAAATGCCACGACCTACCCCATCCGCTGTATTCACCGGACTTAGTCTCTTTGGACTTCCATTTATTTTGATCAATGCAATTTCAGAAAAACACAATCTTACGAAGTAAAAATTTGGCTTGATGAATGATTGGTCTCAAAAAACGAAAAACTTCTTTTGGCGCGGAATCATTTCTTCGATAGAGAAATGGGTAAAAGTCATAGTTAACGAGGGTCAATACTTTGATTATTGAGGTAATTCATTTTGTTCAGGAAACAGATGCTCAAATGTTGCGAAAAAATCCACATTACTAAGTTGGTAAACGTCAGATAATCATTTTAATGGCAATTTTCGTTAAAATTATTTAAAAGTGCTACTATGTCGAATTTTTCCAGATTTTTACTGGTAGATTCGGTACGGTTCAAGAATTTACAAGGAAGGTACCTGAAGTGCCTCGCTTCGATTTTAATGAAACTTCAATATGTTGTCGAGAGTACAAAAATAAAAGAAACGATTTTTTTTATCTGCGGAGATTCATTATAACGGGGGGAAAACCGCCCCTAAAGTTTCCCCAAAAACAGTAATTTCTAAAATATCTCAGATTCTAAGTGAGGTATCTTTACAAAACAAAATGAAAATTACTTGTTGTTCGAAATGACGTTAAACTATGGTGTTTTCACTCCCAATGATATCATCCCCTATTTTTTATAAGGAGAAATCATCTATTCGCGAACGTAATTTAATTCTAAAAATTACGAAATTTAAACTAATTGTTTGAAAACATTTTTTTCATGAATACCATAAGTAACTTAAGTTGACGGGTTCGGGATTTTTAAAAATAACTAGTAAAAGAGGGTGAGCCTCCTCCAAATACTTTTTTTTTTCTTAAATCTCAAGTTCTAATTGAGATATCGTTACAAAGCAAAATGGGAATTACTTGTTATTTGAAATTATGTCGAACTAAGGTATTTTCACCCAAGAATATGACCCCATTTTTTTTTAAAGGTAAACCATCTTCCCTTATAAAAAATAAGGGATGATATTCTTGAGGATAAAAATACCTTAGTTTAACATTATTTCGAACAAGTAATTTTCATTTTGTTTTGTAAAGATATCTCACTTAGAAATAGACGGATTGTGTATTTCAGTGAAAATTTTTTAAATTATTATTTTCGACCAAGCGCTTTCGGTCTAACTCAGACCATCTTCAGGGCTCAGACCTCGTCAAAGGGCACACCTTAATCCTGTCATTTTGAGAACAGTCTCCAACAACGTCAGCGTAGCCTCTACACCGAAAAAATCATATATACAATTAAAAAATAAATTGTGTCCCAAATTAAAATAAAAACATTCAAAATACTGTATACATTAACATTATTAAAACAATAAATCTTTACAATAACAACTCAACAGACAGTATTTTGAATGTTTTAATTTGGGACAGAATTTATTTTTTAATTGTATATGTGACTTTTTCTGTGTGGAGGCTACGCTGGCATTGCTGGAGACTGTTCTCAAAATGGCAGGGTTAAGGTGTGCCCTTTGATGAGGTCTGAGTCCTGAAGATGGTAGGAGTTAGACCGAAAGCGCGTGGCCGATAATAATAATTTAAAAAATATACACTGAAATACACAATCCGTCTATTTCTGGATTTCTTTGGTGTACAACCTGTTAATAACTTATTTATCTCACTTAGAACCTGAGATACTTCAAAAATACTGTCTTTTGGGGTGAACTTTAGGAGCGGTTATCACCCCATTAAAATGAATCTCCGCAGATAAAAAAAATACGTATCTCTTATTTTTGTACCCTCTACAACATATTGAAGTTTCATTAAAATCGGAGCCGAACACTTCAAGTACCTTCCTTGTTAGACTTGATCTAATGGCCACGGAAATCAGATCGTCTAATTGACTAGATATGAAGCTTTGGAATTAATAAGAGGGCTAGCTTGGTTCTGAAAATAAGTTAAAATTTTCTATTTTTGCCCCTTTAACAACAAAATATATATATATTTTAACTTTGCGTTTCCAAGGTTCAAAACTCACTTGACTTGTCAATTTAAACCCTCTATTGTTAATTTAGACCAGTTTTAAAGTTAGACCATATTAGTGAATTAGGGGATTTAAATCAATCGTTGAAAGCTTGAAGGGGACCACGCACTGTAAAAAAATTTACGGGCTTATATTTCACGAATAAGATGAATATTGCGTAACATATTTAATTGCATTTTTGAAGACCTATTCAATGATACCAAACTCGATGGCATAAATGAAAAAAAAACATTCTTAAACATGAGAGATTAAATTTTAAAGACTTTTTTTTATCTCATAAGTTAGCAGACCTAACATTACCGTATGTTTTCATTGAAGCCAATGCTATTAGGTTATTGGGGTTGAGGGTATTTAAAAGCAACTTTGGAGACTCCTATTTCGCTAATCAGACTACTAAATAAAAAATATTACATAACTAGTTGGAGGAATCAACGAAAAAAATATTTTTACCCATATTTTCTCCCTTAAATACTTTTTTGCAACTTCTTTTTTGGTAAATTAAAGGCCTGTATTCACGATATTTCATAGTAAATAGGGAAAAATACGAAGTTATAAAAACTGTTTTTGTGATTATTTAAGATATTAAATGAGTTAACCTGAATCCAAAACTTCTTATTGATTGGTTCAAATAATCGCCTTATATGGAAATATTTTGCTTCCGTTTTAATTTTGAATTAATGAAAAATGCTGTGTGTATACGGTCGTCTCCGAAAACTAAAATTAGTTTACTGTGATATTGGTTATTACTACTTTTAAACTTATCAGGTTAATCAATAAAGTAAAACTATTTTGTTTGTCTCCAAAATTTCTACTTCTACTTAACTACAGACCATGCATTAAGGGTTAAATACATCCGACTCACAACAAATCTAAAAATAGTCTAGTAAAGATTAGTAAAGTTATAAAATTTGGTTAATATGTGCAAATCAAAGAAAACCTTGGTTACATACCTATTAACATATAAATTCCTTTGGAATCTCCCTCTAAGAAGTGGCAATTTTGGGGTTTGTTCAAATAATACAATCGATCTAGATTTGTAAGTCACAATGTTTTATTAATAAGTTTTACAGCTATCTCTAGACTTTGTTATAAAGACTTTAGGATTTCAGAATTTGTTGTGAGTATAGATGTAATAAATAAATATATCTACAAGATTTTTATACAAAAAGTAATAAAATATCGGTCCCTGATATTTTATAGGTACGTACAAATCTTTTCACCCGAACTGTAATGATATGAATCCCCTTATCCATACAAACTTTATAAAAAATATAAATAGTATATACATAGTATATAATAAAATGTATGATTAGGAGGAGGTTAAATGTCGCGTCAAAACTTGCCAATTTTAAGGAATGCATTCGAGGCAGTATGGTTAAATTATTTAATGATGTGTGTGAAGTAAATTCAGGTGAAAAGCTGGCGATGACGACATGACTGCCTTAGTATACAAAATATAAATTCTTAACAGTCTTATACAAATAGGATCATTTACAAATGTACAGTTCCCAAAGGATAGGAAACATTATTTACATCGGAAACAAGAAAAATTTACACTTTTAAATTTAGATCTTTTCCTCATTAGCAATAGTATTTCGTTGAAAGTCCTAATTTACACGTGTATAATGAGGTTTGGGGATACATACTAGCAGGTTGGTACGATGTTTTCTCTGCACAACGTTTTCCTGTAAATCCATTTGGACATCTAAAAATAGAAAATACAAGTAGATTAGTACATGACGAAAGATTTGAAACGAAGATATTGCAAGTCCCAAATTTGATAATAATTTTTATACAGTGCAGTTTAGAACTCCGCAACTCATGTTTCACATTTTGTTGCTCTTAAGTAAGTTGTTTCACTGAATTAAAATATGAATTCAAATTTTGGTCTAGCACTCATCAATTTCCAGAAGGATATATAATGTAAATTGAACTAACCCACATCCGACGAAATGTTTCAGAGAGATTTCAGAAACGTTTCGTGCAGCGATCTAAACGTTTCAGAAAGGTTGTATTGAAACGTTTCAGAAATGAGGATATGACATATAAATAAATGTTTGTGAAAGGATTCCAAAAACGTTTCGACAAATATTGCATGAAAGCTTAATGAAATATTTATGGAAAATAAACTTAGAAAAATTATGGCATAATAATGAAAGAATTTTCTAAAAATAGAAAATGATTTTCTTTTTGAATGATATTAATATTATATATCAATCGATATGGCCGAGAAGCATATCCTAATATTGCAAAAAATATAAAAAAAAAACAGGAGAGTATGAGCCCGATACCCTTTTTACTCATTTGGTGAGAATCAGGTGTCGGTTACTCAGCCCAGTAACTGCATAATGCTCCATTAAAAATATATCAGGTCTCAGTCCGACTTGAAAACCAATAGGCGAACTCCGATAATCTGAAACAGGTCTTAGTCATCAAGGAAAACAGAGGAAAATGGTATACAGGGTTATTCATCCTATACGGCACGGAATATTGCGGTCAAAATACGTGACTTTCAAAAAGTTTTACTTTTGGGATATATGGGGGTCTAATATAGTTACTTTTTAAGATTATTTTTATATTATACAGGGTGTCTCAAAAGCTCTGAAAGTATCAAAGTTGTATTTTTTAAATGGAACCCCCTGTATATTATTGCGTTTTTGGATTCTCTGATCAAAATAAGTGCCTATTTTCATAAGGTTTATAGTACCTAAACCTTAAGGGTTTTAAATAATTTGAATTTTGACAAAATCTAATCCAATTTTCATGTTTCAAATACTTAAGAAGTATTTCAGTTATGTACTCGATATTTACAGTGAGGTGTAACAATAAATCATAAATTATATCCCAATTATAATGAACTTGCTATATTCCACAGGGTGTCCAAAAATTAAAACTAATCAAATAAGAAATTTAAGTGGCTATAACTTGATTAATTTAAATAGAACGCTATACTTTTTAACTTACCAGAAAATGTACTTTTTAAATACCTATCGAATGGTATAAGGGTGTTCTATAGCTAAGTCTTCGCGTTTTCACAGAATACGCCAAATAATCGTTTTCTGCACCATTTTGTGTTTTTTGAATAGATGTTCTAATGTATGTAGTTGCCTATGGCATTTGGAAATGACAGGTAATTTACAACTATAAGAATTATAATCAAGAATATCTTTACAAATGTTCAGAAACTCGGAACCCGATTTATAGTCTTCCAACAGGCTATTACAGCAATAATGGTAATAGTATATTGATGATAGCACAAGACAAAAGCAAAAAATATCGACCATTCATTTCCAAACACTTACATATTCTTTTTTCGAAACCACTGCTAACTTTGGACATTTGCGGGGTTACAGTTTGAAAAGCGTCTCGTACATGCGTATTTTCTTATCTTGTGGTGTAGTTGGGGCGCATTGTAGACAATTCCTTTTATGTATCCCCATAAAAAGAAATCGGTGGAGTTAAGTCCGGAGATCTCGGGGACCAATTTTCAAATTCGTCTGTCCCAATCCAACTCTTCCGAAAATTGACATTTAAAAATTGCCGAACCTCGCGATCATAATGAGGCGGAGCTCCATCCAGTTGAAGCCACATAGTTGTTCTAATATTTAAAAGGACTTCTTCTAATAACACTGAAATTTGGTGTAAAAGAAAATCGCGAAACATCAAACTATTTAAAGATCCTTCAAAAAAATAGGGTCCAATTAAATATGGACCTAGTATTCCTCCCCACACATTAATCGACCACCTGTTCTGGTTTCTCATAACTCTGTATTCATGCGGATTTGAATCAGAATAGTAATGGAAGTTGTGTCTATTCACAAAATCATTATTATGAAAAGTACATTCATCCCTAAATAGCACATTATCAAAAAAGTATTCATTTTCTGTCACTTTATCTAACACCCACCAGTAGAATTCAGCTCGGTTGTCAAAATCATTTCCGTGAAGCCCTTGACAAAGCTGGATTTTATAACGATGAAATCTGTATTTGTTAAGAATCCTTGAAACACTTGCTTGGCTGATGTTAGTATTTTAGGATATATGATTTTGGCCAATATTGGGATTTTCGATCACTGAACTAAGTACAGTAAAAACATTTTCTTCATCCTCAGTGACAGGTTTTCTTATAACAGGTTTTTTATAACTGACACTTCCACGTTCCCGAAACTGGTTTAATGGTGTCACAAAAACGGCTGGTTTAGGATGGTGTCTTTCAGGAAACCTTAGAGCATAGACTCGAGAAGCCAGCTAACAATTTTGATGACATTCTCCAAGGATAAAAATCATATCGATACGCTCTTCCCTCGGATAAATCTTCATTTTGACAAAGCAATAACACAACAATATTAAAATAATTCAATTCAATACATGAAGTTTCACAGTTACAAAAAATAATACCGCTATTATAGCAACAGGCTTTGCAGATTAAACTGACAGATTAAATGAATTATCTGACATTTCTAAAAGCCATAGGCAACTAGATACATTAGAACATGTATTCAAAAAACACAAAATGGTACAGAAGACGATTATTTGGCATATTCTGTGAAAACGCGAAGACTTAGCTATAGAACACTCTTATAACATTCAATAGGTATTTAAAAGCTACATTTTCTGGTAAGTTAAAAAGTATAGCGTTCTATTTAAATTAATCAAGTTCTAGCCACTTAAAGTTCTTATTTGATTAGTTTTGATTTTTGAACACCCTGTATAATATAGCAAGTTTATTATAATTGGGATATAAAATATGATTTATTGTTACCCTTCACTGTAAATTTCGAGTACGTAACTGAAATACTTCTTAAGTATTTGGAACATGAAAATTAGGTTAGATTTTGTCAAAATTCAAATTATTTAAAAATTCTTAATGCCAGATTCACTAAAAACATTTAAAATTTAAACCCGATCTAGTTGCCATGAAATTAAAATCTTATAGTCGGCTAGTTTGGTTTTGCTCATTACATTGTCATAATTTATATTACATATGTCAACAAATAAACAGTTAATTAGGTATATTAAGGATAAGAACTTTGCGATAAAGCCTTGAAATATGTAAGAGAAATAGTTGTATCACGAAAATAAAGATCTCCGTTTTTGCCGGTTTAGTAATAAAACAAATTGATTTTATATGCTAGTATTTTTAGGGTCTAAAACTTGGTTGACCTATTGTTGCTCTTGTCAGTTTAAACACTCTGTTGTCAATTTAGGATGGTTTTTAATTTAAACCTTGTTAGTGAATCCGGCTGTTAATGTTTAGATACTATAAACCTTATTAAAATAGTCACTTATATTGATCGGAGAATCCAAAAATGCAATAATATACAAGGAGTTCCATTTAAAAAAACACAACTTTGATACTTTCAGAGTTTTTGAAACACCCTGTATAATATGAAAATAATTTTAAAAAGTAACTATATTAGACCCCCATATATCCCAAAAGTAAAACTTTTTGAAAGTCACGTATTTTGGCCACAATATTCCGTGCCGTATAGGGTGAATAACTCTGTAGAATCGCTTTAAAGGATTTTTAAATGGGTTTAACTTATTGTTTATTGCAAAGGTTTTTTAGACTCTGTGAAGACCGTGCCCAATCTACATTTCTCTTGATGTCATCTCTTTCTTTTAGAAAGTTTCGAAAAAAGTTGAGTTTCAGTGGAATTAACGTTCCGTTTTAGTTTCAGTGCATTTTAACTGAAACGCTTGTTCATTTGTTTAATATCCAAAGTATGCGTGCATTTCTTTGTTTACTAGGTCTTTAACATTCACTGAGAGTGTCAAATTGTACATACATTATTGCTTGGTCAGTGAAGTTGCAGATGCATAATAAAAAGTATACTTACTCGCAGTAACGTTCAAAAGGCATTAAGTCCATAAAACATTTTCCATCATTGAGACAGTAGTTTTTATCGTAGTCTGCCTCACAAGGTTGTCCTACAAAAACAAGGACTTGTTATGTTATGTATGAAAGTAACATTTTTATTATTAAATATGTCACTGAATAGGTGTCCTAAATATCACTACCCTTTACTACTCATAAAAATAAGAAACATTTTTTAATATGAATATGTTCCTGAAAATACCTCATTTTCACAATATAGGGCGCTAATTAGAGAGAGTTGAAATTTTTTCTATTAATTTACTTTTACCATTTTCCATTAAGTGACTGTAATTAATTGAGATAAAAGAAAGGATTAAAGGATCAGAGGAAATTATGATTGTGATTGTAATCATTTTTATGTGTCTATGCATAATTAAACTTAAAAAAAACATCGAAAAGTTTAGTTATATATCAAACCATGAGTTTTGCTCTTTGAAAATACTTTTATTTTTCAAAATAACTCAAGAAAAGTGAATTTTTGATTCTATATCTGTCTAAGTTAGATGACAATACGGTGTTCATATGAAGAACATAACGACGTTTCTTGCGATGTAGTAGATATCTGTGGGACTTCCATTGTCTTAATTTTGTTGTTTATCACAACATTTCGGCTAGTGGTTATTTCTAGTCTTTTTCAAGCGAGTACTAAAAGGAAATGCAGTAGAGTGTGACCGATATGAGTGCAATCATGCTAAGGTCTCACTAAGAAGTGGTTTCCATACTTCTATTATATCTAAAGATGGTTTACTCAAGCAATTCGAGTTGTGGTGTATAAACATGGCTTCTTTGAATTTCAATTTTCTCCAGAGTTGTTCTCGGTGCACGATTCTAGATTCTATTTTAGGGGATGTCCATGAATCCAGGCGTGGTGGGTGGCACTAGATTTTTTTGTTTCTTACTTCAAGGGGTTTCTTTGTTTCGCCAATGTAGGAGTTGCCACATTCACATGGTATCTGATATACACAGTTGTTCATGTCCCTTTGAGTTGTTGGTTTGACCCTAGTGAACTGACTTCTCAGAAAATTATTTGAATTGAAAACTACGTCGATGTTATATCGTTTTCTTATTCTTCTAACTTTTTCTGAAATGCTTCTAACATAGGGGATGTTCAACGCTGGTTTTCGTTCCACGTCCGCTACCGGCTTTGTCCCATTCCTGCGTTGTTCCATAATCTTATCTACCTGATTTACTAGGTATTTTTCGCTGTCAGGTCACTTTTAATGTGATTTATTTCTTTCATCAGGTTGTCGTTGCAGTTGCAAAGAGTCAATGCTCTATCTACAAGGTTCCTTACAATTCAATGTTTGGTGTTATTGAAGTGTTTGGATGAATAGTTTAAGTATTGTCCTATGTATGTGGATTTTCTGTAAACTGAGGTTTGAATTTGTCTGTCAATTCTTTCAACCAAAACATCCAAGAATGGTAATTTATTTTGTACTTCTTTCTCCATAGTGAGTCTAATGGTTGTGCTAATATTGTTGAGATGAGCAAGAAAGTTTTGAAGTCCTTCGTTGTTGTCATTCCAGATAATGAAGGTATCGTCTACGTATCTAAGCTGTATATTTGATTTCCTAATTGTGGATTCAATGGCACCGGTGAGAGCGAAGCTCCCATTGATAGTCCATCATCCTGGATGAAGAATTTTTCCGTTTCGTGAAAATGGAAATTGGTCAAGCAACATTCCAACAAGTCCATGATGGCGTGTGGAGTTAAAGATGTTTTTTTTGCTAAGGTCTGGTCTTTTTAAGTTTCTTCCTTATAATATTTAGTAGAATGTTGGTGTACAGGCTTTCCACGTCGAATCTAATAAAAACGTCTTCTGGTTGCAGTTCTAATTAGACAGTTTAAATCAGTAATAAAAAAATATATATTTTTATTTGTTTGGATTATGGTAGCGAAACATTTTTTAATCTATTTTCATAAAACATGTTTTATGTTTTTACTAAAGATCTGTCTATGCAAAATGAATAAATAAATTAAACAGTTCTCTTATTTTTATTAGTATTATAAGCAAGTGAAGCTTAGGAAGTGCGTGGCACCCGATTGATATTTTTTTATTGACTAAGATAATTTGGAACTTAGTTTTCAGTAGATTTAACGTATAGTTTTTTAGTTTAGTGGTTATACAGAGTGTCTGGAAATGATGACGACAAATTTTAAGATATGATTCTACACAAAAAAATATAAAATAAATATATTAGGATCTACTTAGAGAAATAGACTTTTAGTCTAGTTAGTATTATGTATTAAGTTGAAAGCTTTTTGTTATTCGACGTAGGAGGCGAAAAGGTTCCTTCGCTTGCTATAGGCCCGATGTTGATATAGACCTGGTGGCATTTTATTAATAAAATTATTATTCAAATATTTTGCTTTGCTGAGCTTTAAAGTCTATTTATCTCAAAAATGGTCAATTATACGACCTAGAGGACTTTATTACATAAAAATGTTCAAAGAACCATAATTTACTTAGAAAATTGCAAAAATATGACAATAAATAAATAGTCACCCCTTTGTTCCTATGCAATATGGGTCACCTAATATTTTAAAAATGTGACCCCCAATAACACTAACTTATACCTAAAAGTTCATTTCTATATTGTAAGAAAATCCTTAAAAATTAAATAAAAAACACTTTTATAACAGTGTTTCAATGGACTGCAACAACAAATCGATGCATTTGATACCTAGGTTCATCTGAACTTTTTCATTTTTTTTTATGTTAAATCATCATTTCCGGACACCTTGTCTATATACTTCGAACATCTTTTTATGTTATAATATAGTTACTTTGGTGGGGTAGTTTTTAAAATAATAATATTTAATTAAAATATTTGTTATAGACCAATTCCGTTCAAAATCGTGCAGTGAAAATAGTCAAAAAAATAAAATGCATCCTCTGTGAAATATTCTAGAATCAAAGAAAGTGTACAGGTTTGTTATATATGTAATTCTCCTTTCAGGCACGGAATATGGAAAATATATATACAAAGTTTATTTCCTGCAAATATCGCTCTGGTCCTCTCTCCATGCCCGTTTCGATCACCTCATGATCTCGTCAGTGAAGCTGTATCGAACCGAGAGCAACATTAGCAGGAAATAACTAATATATGAAATATAAATTTGAAGGTATGTCAGCAGGATATTGCACCTGCCATCTGCCGACCTCGATGTCAGATTGAAAAATATCGCCAGTCGAACATCTATAAATCCCCAGAGTAACGTGAAATTTTTCAAAATCAAAAATTTCAGCAAGAAATAAAGAAATCTTTCAAACTGTGTGAAAGGAAAATTACATATATAACAAACTATGTAAACACGGCAAACTTGATTTTTTCAAAAACTGCATTTTTTTCAGAAAGTTACTTATATGTTTCTTCAATTAAAATTGTTTTCATGGGTGCTAGAATGCAGGGGGAGACACAATTTTTTTTTCAGTGGCCGATTTCATTTCATATTATGCAATGAGACTTAAAAAAATACTTTTTCCGTACGATATATCATTATAGAAACTATAAAAGTCGACACGTATTTTGCCGTTTTGCGAAAAAATCATTTTTTATCAAGTTATCGAGATTTTAAAATTGAGATTAGTGTTTTTGCGTATTCGATAAGTCGACTTGTAGAATAAACTTAGTTTGGCTATTGAATCAAGTCCGTGCAGCTATTCGTGATACAGGAATCATTTCAAGTGTTATCTCTCATCTCTTGAATGCATACTGAAATTGTACAATAAATCAACTTCGTAAACAAGTTGCTACTGGCAAATATTTGTTTATATTATTTTACTTTTTTGATAATCGTACGAAACCTATTTGGTAAATAAAACATATAAAAAAGTTACAAAAATGATAATTATATAATGAACCCGAGAAAAAGCCGTTAATTTTGAAAATTTTTCGGCTTTCAAATTTTTTCTTGAAATTTATAACGCACGTCATCTCAATCAAAAGAGAAAATTAAATTATGTCGATTATTTATAAAAATATAAAATTTTGAATAAAACAATGACTGTATTTTTCTTGACTCTTAAGCACTAATCTCAACTTTAAAATAACTTCATTGAAAATGATTTGTTTGCAAAGCGGCACAATATGTGAACCCTTTTTGACTTCTATAGTGATATATTTCAAGGGGAAAGCTTTGATTTTTTTTGAAAAAATCTCATTGCATGATTTCAAATGGAATAAGTCATTGAAAAAAGAAAAAAAAATTACTGTTTCTTCCTGAATTTTAGCATCGATAATTTAGAAAATTTTTTGGTTCTCAAATTTTTTTCTGAAAGTTAGACTTATGTTACCTTAATTAAAAGAGAAAACTGAATTAGGTCCATTGATTATAAGAATATACAATTTTGACTTTAAAATAGCTTTCTTTTTTCTTTGCAGCAGAAGCTCCAAACTAAACTCTAAAATTTCGATAACTTCCTTGAAAATGATTTTTTCGCAAAACGCCAAAACAGATCTACATTTTTTTGAATTCTAGAATATTCAGTGCATGATTTTTTATGGAATCCGTCTATAGCTTTTTTAGACATGATATCCAATTCAAAATGTAATAAAAACTTTATTAGAACTGATTCTAAACTACTTAATAGTTAATCTAGTTAGAGAAAATATCATTTAGTTAATAATAGTACATATAGTGCGGTCAATGAATTCTTAGCCCAGCATGAAAGGAAATACAGAAATAAAAGGAAAATGATATGATTTTTGAGTTGAGTTTCCTTTTATTCCAATACATTTTTCACAACATTTATTTGAAGCCTCTATACTATCATAAAAATATTCCTTATCGATAGCTAGTTTAATTGCGTCATCGTTGTTATTTTTTTTCTCCTAGTTTTAGCTGCAGTCTTGAAGGTATAAAGTCTGAGGTATATATATATATATATATATATATATATATATATATATATATATATATATATATATATATATATATATATATATATATAAACTTACAACAAAGTGGTCTTGGTAAACACGGCTGTGTATACTGGAGCATTGTCTAAGAATACATGGACCGTACTATGTAAATGAAACATATATGGTAGTATAATCTAGAGTTCACATAACATTTAGTAACAATGCCTTTATCCTATTATGGTTAGTTTTGTAATAGTAAGACATTATAAAGTACTTGTACAAGGAAATGTATGGCTTATTTTTGTTATGAAAAAATATAGAAACTTTGTGTATTATGATTCAAAAAAGATACTAAAAGCAGAAATTTTAGTGTGAGCAGTAATAAAACGGTAACAAAATGTCGTTTTCGGAAAAATTTTGAAATATATAATTTTTCAAACATTAATGGTTGTATATATAGTCTGGTGTTTTTTGATAATATAATTATTTTGATAATGTATTTACAAAGTTTCGAAATCTGTCGAGTTTTAAATATAGGAAGTAATTTTTGATGCTTCATCATAAACGTACTATAAATATTATAGGTTATTGTTTATTGTTTATTATTATTTGTGTTTAACCTCTTCAAATTTCCATTAAAGTGAAATTACTTCAAGGGGTCTAGCCGAAACTGCCCCATCGGTAATAAAAAAATAAAAAACATTCGGTTGTTCTACATCAAAAAGTACTCAAACAAAAAAAATTTAGCCACTTTTATCGTCACATAACCTCAAAAAAATTAAAACGTCTTTTTTTTGTTTTTTTGACGATATCTTTGGTTCTAATTATCGCAGAAACTTCTTTTTTTTTCGTTTTGTAAGTTTTTTATTGCCTACAATAAGATATTTTTTATAAAAATTTTTAGCGCGAAATTCACATTTTTATGAGTGTTAGAAAATTTTTAAATTCAATAAAATAAAAACTAGGACAATAGCAGGGCCGGAAAAAAAATATGTTGTTTTTTAGACGCCAAATTATGTCCATGAATTTTTTCAGATTGTTAAAGTGGTGAAGCCTAGTCAAAATCGCAAAAAAGGCATTATCATTTTTTCGCATTTTTATCAAGGTTTGAAGCATGGAATTTTCTTATATATATATATATATATATATATATATATATATATATATATATATATATATATATATATATATATATATATATATATATATATAAAATATAAAATAGAATCAAATATTGGCGAAGCGGACGTGAAAATTTATCAATCTACATGATTCTCGTGTTAAAAAGTGCGGAGCACTCCAAAATATGGAAAAACTCCGGGTCCGACAGATGGCGACAGCGCTGTTTCGTCCTAATATGGGACTCGTCAGACCACCGCATTCGGTACAAACCATCATCTCGCCTTTGCATCCTATAAAGCTGAGTTTAAAATCAAAAAACAGCAAACAAGACGGCAAAGGCGACATCTCGATGGTCCACTTGGTAACACAAGAACCACACAGATTAACAGTTTGTAAAAATCCGTCATATGGTGGCGCGACGGTGAATTAAAACAGAAAAATGTAAAATCGAGTACACGAAACGCGCTGCCCAAAGGATAGGGGTCGCATTTTTCGGTACTGGCAAGCAAGCCTACTGCTCATTTTAGCAGCCAAAGCCACGTGTCGCACCAAATGATCCCACCATGAGAGCAACGTTTAGCGTGTTTCAAAACCAAACAAGTAAATAAATAAATAGATAAGTTTTTGTCCGTGTAATTTAAAATAAAATAGAATCAAATCATGTAGATTGATAAATTTTCACGTCCGCTTCGCCAATATATATATATATATATATATATATATATATATATATATATATATATATATATATATATATATATATATATATATATATATATATATATATACTGAGGATTTATAAGAAAATTCCATGCTTCAAAACTCGATAAAAATGAGAAAAAATGCCGTTTTTTTTTTCGATTTTGACTGTTCCACCATTTTTAAAAATCTGAAAAAATTCATGAACATAGTTTGGTGTCTAAAAAATAACATATTTTTGTTGCGGTCCTGCTATTGTCCTAATTTTAATTTATGAATTTAAAAATTTTCGAACACCCATAAAAATTTTAATTTCGCGCCGAAAATTTTTGTAAGAAATATTTTGTAGGCAATAAAAAACCTACAAAATGAAAAAAAAAGAAGTTTCTACGATGATTAGAACCGAAGATATCGTCAAAAAACGAAAAAAGACGTTTTAATTTTTTTTGAGGTTATGTGACGATAAAAGTGGCTAAAAATTTTTTTATGTGAGTACTTTTTGATGAAGAATAACTGGATGTTTTTTATCACTAAGGGGGCAGTTTCGAACCTCTTAGTCCGCTAAACTCTTTGTTAAATATTGTTTGTGAATTGAAAAATGAAAAATTGAAAATGTTATGTTATGCAACAATTAGCCAGCACGGAAAATACAGAACAGAAAAGAAAGAGAATATCTCACTAGAATCTATCTCACTGGAAGATGTGGCCGCCTTTTGCACCTCGATGCTCTTGGAGACGGTGATGCCGTCGACGCCCCTAGCGACGCATTCGTACCTGCCGAAGTCGTCTTCAGTGGGATGTCTGATTACCAGCGTACTCCGCCACCTGCAAAACCAAGCCTTCTCTGTAATTATAAACTATACACATCAGCTATTACTTTCTATACATATAATGTTTGTAAAATTATAAATAAAATTATGGAATAATAATGAGCGCTATTAAGTTTTGGAGTGATGAACATCTCGAATCGGGACTAATAATTGGTCACTGAATTACGTCATGTATGCAGTTACCCAGAAGGTTTTTTTGCCTAATTTTAAAAAAGCACTAGGTCCAGATCAAATCCCAGTAGAAATCTTAAAATGCATGAATGGTGATACCATGGATATATTGTTAGATCTGTTCAACACAGTATATAAAACGGGGAATATACCCAGAGAATGGTTTCTCTCCACCTTTTGCGCTATTCCAAAAAACAAAAATGCAAAAACTGCAGCGAATATAGAACAATATCTTTGATAAGCCATGCACTCAAGGTGTTTTTAAAAATAATACACGGACGCATTTATAAAGAACTTGAAAAGGGGATAGATGATAGTCAGTTTGGATTCAGAAATGGTATAGGCACCAGAGACGCGTTGTTTGCACTTAATGTGCTTTCACAGAGGTGTATGGATATGAACACCGATATACACATTTGTTATGTTGACTTCGACAAGGCTTTTGATAAAATTAGACATGAAAAACTAGTCGAGATTCTAAGAAGAAAAAACATAGACAACAAAGATTTAAGAATAATAACTAACCTATATTGGAATGAACGCGCACAAATAATAGTAGATAACGAAACAAGTCCGGAAATTGAAATAGGAAGAGGAGTGAGACAAGGATGCATTTTGTCAATGTATACAGTGAATCGATTTTCGAAGAAGCACTGTTAACGAAAGGTAAGGGAATAATAATAAACGGAAGAGCTGTAAACAACATAAGATTTGCAGACGACACTGCTATCATAGCTAGCTTCGCTGAAGAACTCCAAGAACTAGTGAACGAAACAAATAACGTTTGCGAGCAACACGGATTAAGAATGAACACCAAAAAGACTAAATATATGGTAATAACTAAAAAACAAAACATGCAAACAAGCATAAAGTTGCGAGGTGTGAATTTAGAAAAAGTGCAAAAATACAAATACTAGGGCACATGGATGACAGCAAATAATGAACAAACAACAGAAATAAGAACGAGAATAGAAATGGCAAGAAGTGCGTTTGTAAAACTGAAAACCATTCTGTGCAGCAGAGACATCACTCTAGAACTAAGAATGATAATTTTAAGATGTTATGTATTTTCAGTGCTACAGTATGGGTTGGAAGGCTCGACACTAAAACAAGAACCCATAAATAAACTGCACGCGTTTGAAATGTGGTATTACAGAAGGATGTTGAGAATATCTTGGACGGAGAGAAAAACAAACGTAGAAGTATTGCTAGCGATGGACAAAAACTATGAAATAGTTAACAACATAAAAATATAGAAACTGCAATATCTTGGACATATAATGAGAGGCCAGCGATACGAGTTGCTTAGATTGATCATGCAGGGTAAAATAGAAAGAAGAAGAAATATCGGAAGAAGAAGAATTTCATGGTTGAGAAATTTGAGTGAGTGGTTCAATTGTAGCTCAGTAGAACTTTTTCGAGTAGCAGCAAATAGAGTGAGAGTGGCAATGATGATATCCAACCTCCAATAGGAGATGGCACCTGAAGAAGAAGAAACAAGAAATAAATTATGACTTTTATACAACGCAGACCTAGCGTAGAGAGAATGGTGGAGTTCCTTTTTATTATTTTGTGTAGAATTCTATTCAATTTTTATAGAATCGAAGTTATTATGATATATATGATTCAAATGAAAATATATCTAATTGGTTGAACCGGAATCAGGTTACATGATTTAAATAAAAGTTTAAAAATTAAGTTGAATACACACAACCAATTGTAATTGGTTTTAATAATTAAAAGTGCTTATAAATAAAATGATGTTTGTAGAGGAATACCATCATTAAATGTCTCTCCTCTTTATCTCTAAAGATACTTACAAAAAGATAATATAAAAATACACAACAAAAATTTCGGAGGAGATATTTTGCAACTGAAATGGGGAGGACAATAGAAATTTTTTGGTTTGCCTATTAAAAGTAGTGTTATAATACTAATTCCTTTTATATCAGCGGTGTCTATGATTTACCAAGTCTAATTGTCAATAATTATTTATAACCACTTACCCTTCCTTCCAATGTTCATCACTGAAACGCATGGAAACAAAAATAAAAATACAAGGAACATAAAGTTGACTGATATACATATGGAGGTTTTGAATATTTTATTAAAAAACAATCAGCTTTTAAGTAAAAACTTAATAAACTTTTTATGGATTACTTTTTTTTTTGTAGAAATAACTTTGTATATGCCTTAAAATGAGTAGTAAGTTTTAGACTCAATCATGTAAAAAGATAACTTATTTTATAGGAATCGGTATGCACTGCAATATTTTCTTTAAGTATACTCAAATGTATTTTTGGGACCTATTTCATAGATGTGTAGTTTAATGTCAAAATTGGGATTCAAGTGAGAAGGTATTAATGATATTTTAGATTGTAGATTGTTAGTGGGTCGTTAAGGCTTTTCTTGACCCTCTACAGCATTCGACTTGTAAGATTTTTTCTGAGTTATTCTAATTTAATATAAGTCCGGGATATTTAGACTAGTTACGAAGTCTATTATTATTTTTCTAGGTTGCATTTCTTTCTCGGCGTTAAGATAACGCATTTAAAAAATTTAAGTATCTTGTTAAACAGTGCCGTGAATTTACATAGCAGGGGTTCCGCTGTTTCGGCTGCACGATCGCAGAAATGGTAAATCTCATCATCAGCTTAGCCCATCATTTTGAGATAGTATATCAGAGGGCAGTGTCCTGTGAGGAGATTTGTTATTTGAATATCTTTTTTTGGGAAATCCAGAAGCCTTCTTGTTTGTTCTGGCGATAAGTTAATACATTGTCTAAGACCAGGCGTATTATACATTTTAATTTTATCTACTTTTGTTCCTAGCTTCGGAGCTTCTCTTTTATGTGGTTTGTTGGTAATCCATAGAAAGGTTTCGGGCCGAGAAAGGAAGTTGTGGCCCCTTTTTCGTGAGGTTGTCAGCTTCCTCATTTCTTTTAATTTCTTTAAGCCCTGACACCCTCATCAAGGTTATCATTTTCTTCTACACCAATTGTTTTGGGGCTTGCTAATATTAATGTATTATTTAATAAAATTACAAGGTTAGATTTATCGTAGATTGTAGATTGCGAGCGAGTCGTTAAGGGTTGCTTTGCCAATCTGTAGCTCTTCGACTTACAAGATATCTTGTGCATTGCCCCGATCTAATATAAGTCCAGGATATTTAGACTTTTAAAGAAGACTATTATTCTTTTGGGGGATAGAAGCTTTGCTTTTTCAGGCGTCAAAGTGATGCTCCCAGAAATTTTAATCTCTTGTAGAACAGTGCTATGCATTCTCATAGCAATGTTCGGCTGTTTGGGCTGCCTAATCTCCGAAACGGTGAATATTGCTCTCAGCCTTGCCCATTTTTTATTAGTGGAATATCCCTTTTTGGGAGATCGGGAAGCATTCTCGCGTCCTTTGGCGATGGATATATGAATTTTTTTGCTTGCCTGAGACCAAGCGTCTAATTTCATCTTAATTTTACCTGATTTTGTTCCCAGTCCCGAAGTTCATATTTGATGTGGCTTTTTGGTAGTTAACAGAGTGGTTCCGGGACAAAAAAATAAGTTTTTGCCTCTTCTTTTGCGAGGCTAAGCGCTTCCTCGTTTTCCTTGATTTTCTTGGCACCCACATCAGGGTTACCCGTTGTTTCTTGCCATTTGCTTTAGGACTTGCCTGTAGTTCCAAGTCAACTTCGACTCGTAGGTGTTTGACCTGAGAGCTTTTAGCGCTGCTTAGCTATCTAACAATACGTATATGTTGATCTTCTTAATGTTTTTGTTGATACTCGTCAGCGCAAATTTGGATTTCATGCATTTCTACTTGGAAGATGGTGTCTCCTAGGAATTTGGCCAGCCCAAAACTTGAACCTGATATTCTCCTCCGACTCCTTTTTCATCTTGGTTCCGTCAGTCAACCATACCATTGAATCCTTCTCTAGTCGAGGTATCCCCTCTGCTTGATAGCAGTAAGTTACTACTTCATAGTTCATGTCAAAATCGTACCTAATAGATATGATATCTGTTGATTTCGATATATATTCTGCTGAAATTGTATCCAGAATCTTAATATGTCCAATAAAATTTCCATGGTTCAGGTTTTTAGTTCTAGAACAGCTTGACGGAATTTGTTTCTGCTGCTCTTATTACAGCTTTATGCAGTGGAGGGTGTTTCAGCAAACTAGCTTGGGTCCACAGTAAAATACTGGACGTGCACCCTGGGTACCGCTAAATGAGCTAGAACGACTCGGCAGCCAAACCTAGTAATGGACTTCCGGGTTAAGAATATGTAGAATAACCAAAACTACCGAACATCAGAAAATAGTTCTTCTCAGGACCAATTGACTAAGAAACTTGGATCGTCGTGTGCCAATTTGAATATAGAATGTATTAGCCGAGTTAAGTGTGAGAATTTCTCTAAACTCCTCAGAGAAAATAGCACTGACGTCGCTCTAATCCAAGAAACCCACCCCCCAACTGAGGAAGATCTACGTAAGAGAGGCAGTTTTTATGGCTATGATCTAGTGGGAGCTACATATCACAATGTGTATGATATTGCTATTTATGTGATAGCGGATATTGAGCATGTTCATCTTGATCCTGCAAGCTTCCCAAATGAAATCCATTTGGTCTCGGTAAGACTGGCGGAGATTACCATCAACAATGTTTACAAACCATTTAATACAATATGGCTGTATGATGTTTAGCCAGATACTCGCCATCCAGCAACATATGCTGGCGATTTCAATAGCCTTCATCAATCATAACTTTAACTACATAGTAGAGAACTCGAAATCATCACGTGACAAATAACACATTATAGAAGTAAAACGAGAATATACAACCCTAAAGGTGCAATGCCCAATCGAGTCAGAATTGTCCTGACTATTTACACTGGATGCAGTAGGCCCTAAGGCAAACTAAAGATGGTAAAGCACCTGGGATGAACAAGTTAGTGTACGTTTTAACATTTACGACGTCCTCTCCATCAAACATACACCACTAGGCTTTACTGTAACTGTGCGTCGATTCCCTATTCAGATGAGGCAAATCCAAAACTAGCACATGTGATTGTGGCGAGGAAAGATAGACAATCTACTATCTTACGACTGCAACAATAGGTCTGGTTATTGTACAACTCAAGACTTTTTGAGGTCGGCTCCATTGGCTGTTACTTGTATTGAAAGTTTGAATGTTAATATTCGAGATGTTTATGCATGTATATCGTACGATAAATGACAAATAAATTCAATTATATTTAAGATGTGACATTTACCAAGACCGGACAGCATTTCTAGAACCCCAGAGAAGTTGTTCACAAATTTTAGTATTTGTTCCGGCTGATCTCCAGTGGTAACCCTGAAGTTAAGATCATTAATATACAATGATTTAGTGTTACCACCTATTCACGGTTGTTTCTAATACTGAAGTCGTATCTGGTGAAATTTAAACGACGTGATGTTTATTGGGTTCAATGCATAAGAGAATACTAATGGGTCTAACAAAATGCCCTGCCTTCATTTTGGGATTGTACCTCTCTTGAACTTGTTACTCAAAGGTATTTGCAGTTGGATACTTGATCTATAGATCGACATGAGGTGCTCTAAAAAGGATATAATACGAATATCGATCCTGTACATTGTCAGTCGAACTGCTAGACATTCATGTAATACATAGTCGAAATTTCTGTGGGAGTCGACGTAAGCGACGAAAAGATTGTGATAGATTACAGAGAGAGTAGAACAGACAATATCTTTCTCTTCACAACACGTGGGGCTCCTGTTACATCATTTTTGCTGAATTGAAATTATTTTGTTTTGCTCGCAGTGTGCATGGATATGTTGTGTTAGGCAGGATGTGATTTTCTTATACATCATGAAAATGCAGATGACTGACTCGTATTCAGCTGGGGTTTGTATATTATTAAGATATTTTGAAAAGAGATACATTACTTCTTGTATAAGAAACATGACTGAACCGTCAGTTGATGTTCAATTCTCCAGAATTTTTTGTGCCAGTTATGACTCTGCAGTTCCCAACGTTAGTTTTTTTTTATATTCCCGGGTCCGTCCTAAAGCCGGATGCACTGCGACCAGAGTAGGCCTATTGTGCTCACCCTAGACATTACAGCCACTCTGTCAATCTAGCCCCCTGGCTCAATCTGTACAGTCCCGCTAAGGAATGAGTGAGTATTTCTCTCGGTTCCAATTTTACTGACCTGAAAGTTTGTTGTCTAAATCTCACCAGTGACTCACAGTCATATATGATATGCTTCACCGTTTCCTCGGCTTGTCCACATAGTCTGCAGCCGAGGTTTCCGTTATATAGATTCATTCTATTCAGATGTACTTTGACGGCCATGTGTCCCGTCATTATACCCGTGATAGTCCTTAATTTGTTTCTAGTCATTTGTAGTAGTTTCTTTGCCAGTTTCGGGTCCGGATTCCCAATAAATAGCTTGCTGTGGTTTAAACCTTGTCTGGTCATCCAGTGATTTTTATGTTCTCTTTTGAACCATTCTGGCCGGTTCTGGACCAATGTATTGAGATGCTGACCCTGCTCTAGCTAGCTCATCAGCTTTTTCATTTCCATGTATGCCTTCGTGTCCTGGTACCCACTTTAACATAACTCTGTTGTCTTTTGCCAGAATTTCCAGCTCACTCTGACATTCCCAAACCAGCCTCGATGACACCTTTTGGCCCTTGAGGTCCCTTAGGGCTGCCTGGCTGTCAGAGTAAAGAGGATTTGCTTCCCTTTGTAAGCTCTCCTGTTTATCTCGTCTGCGCACCGTAAGATTGCGTATATTTCTGCTTGGAACACTGTTGGGTATTTTCCAAGGGGAAGGGTTAGTTCCTTCCTCGGTTGTAACCCATATATCCCAGCTCCAGCACCCTCACTAGTTTTTGAACCGTCAGTGTACCAGATACTTGCACCCGAGAATGTTTCCGGTCTTTCTCTTTTACTTGCCATTCGATCCTCTATTGTGACTTCAAACGGTATATTATAACGGTAGCTCGAGTTCATATAGTCCGTGTCCATTTCCAACTCAGGGCTCCTGATTTTTTTACATATGTTTTTATGTCCTGACATCGTCATTTGCGATTTTACTATTGAGTGATTTAGTCGGTGGAGTCCCATTCTTGCCTCTGCCTGAATCACTATGTGTAGCGGAGGCAGATCCAGAATACACTCAGCTTTGTCATAGTTGCTCTCTGCATTACCTTGGGCCACCAGACCAAGGCTGCGTAAGTGATGGCTGGTCTCACAACACTGGTGTATAACCAATGTACCATTTTCGGTGAGAGACCCCATGTTTTCCCACATAATCTTCTAACAGTCATAACAGTTGTTTCCGATTTTTTGGTTATGTTTTCTACTTGTCTGTTCCAGGTCAGCCTGGAGTCTAAAATCACCCCCAGATATTTTACTTCTCTGGCAAGTGGTACTGTTTCCTTGGAGGATGATGGGATTAAGATCCTCTATCCTTCTCCGTTTTGTAAAGGGGATTAGAACAATCTTTTGGGGACTAATATTGAGTCCCTCCTGCCTTACCCATGTTTCTACAACTTTAAGAGCCCTCTGCATTCTCTCTCTTACTGTTGTATTAAATTTATCTTGGGTTAAGATTACCAAGTCATCTGCATATCCCAGTACAGAGTGACCCCTCCCCACTCAGGGTTTGCAGAAGCCCATCCATTACTAGGTTCCAAAGCAGTGGGGAGATGACCCCCCCCCCCTGCGGTTACCCCCCAGTCACCCGTGCCATCAGCGACTCTCCAAGCAGTTCTGTATAGATCTGATGAGATAGATGTCTTTTAACATATTTTCAATCCACCTGCAACAGTTGGTGAACGCTCGATGATGAACAGCTCAAATTACGTCTGACTGTACTCTTGGTAGATTTGATGTTCTTTATTGATCTAACAATTTGATGTTCTTCATTTATCAGCCATGTTTGGTGAAGAAACTATCTTCCGATAGAGACTCTTTTTCTTTAAATACGATTTACGATAATAATTGATAAAATAATCGAGTACTGTATTTCTGTGTTTCATTTTAATGAGAATTATGGAAACACAGCTTTGTAATCTAAAAAGTTGTAGAAGCTTATTAAGGGTGATAAAGGAAGATAATAAATATCTGCGTTTTTTCCTCCAAACTCATAATGGTTTTCAACATAACTGTATCGAATCAAAAGTGAAACTTTCGGCAAATAACAACAATTTTAAAACTTTCCTACCATTATTTATCGGTTGGTTATTACGCCTCTTGATCAAGTTATAGTAATTTTGAGATGATACCTCCTATCTGCCAGATTCTATCTCAGTTCGATACAGCTTCATTGATGAGACCGTTAATCTAGAGTTAAAATCTCTAGAGAACAGTGAAACTTTATCGATCGGGTAAAAATCTTTAATTTCTAAATAAATTATTCAAATTTTTAAAAAATTATATTTAATAATATAAATATGCAAGTAAAAATTTAAGTTTATATACTTTCTTACTAACTCTTCTTAATTATTGATAGTTACTAAGGCCGAGGCATCAAATGAGTATTTTGAAAGAGGATATTTATAATTAATAATTTTTTAAATCAATAATGGACTACTTACTTTACATAAGTGATTCGCACGAGACTACTATTGGTAATGGTGACGTTGTCCCGTCTCCATGAAATCCGAGGAAAGGGCAAGCTATCTGCTCTACAGACTAGCTTTAATCTTTTTTGCTTTTTTTCTTTTTGATTCCAAGAAGATTTGTCCTCCAACTTAGAGATGTGAGTGCGATTTACTTCTGAAACCAAAAATATCTTTATTGATAATATTGTAGTCATGTAGAAATTTCGCGAAATTTATAGTCTTTCGAATCAGAGGGGTATGGAACCATAAGTGAGAGCAGAATATCATAGTCAGAGTAGAACTAAAACAATCAGTGGCTTCAAACGGCTTTGCGCCAGTCGAAGTTTTCCGTAATATCGAAAAGGCCTAATCCTGATTCTCTCTTGAAAGCATTCTAGTGTTGTAGGGAAAGCAGGGTTAATAGATTCAAGCTGTAAATGGTGATATTACTTTGAATTTTCAACTTTTGAATGTTATGTATTTTAAACGAGAAAAATTTTTTTGCATATTCCCTAAAACATGTTTTAACAATATTTTATAAGAAATTGGGGTAATTATTAAGTTCCTTTATAGTTATTACTATCCCACGCCAAAACTAAAGTTTTTTTTTATAAATAAGTTTATTTTAGGGAATAGATATTTCTTTTTAAAATGTACCTACAACTTTAGGGACCAGGTTTATTCAAATTTAAAAGAAAATGAAAACGAGGAATCAAATCTTAGTTGCTTTTAATATTTTTAAATTATTTGACTTTCAAAATGAACTTGAATTTAAAACACTCCGCATAAGAATTGATTGAGTAGGCATTATAATAATTAATATTAAAAATAGAAATTATAAAAATTTATTAATATTTATTTATATATTTAAACTAACTAACTATTTAATTACACATCGACACTATATTGTATTAAAATTAAATTATACATACTAACAGCCTCATGATAGAGCTTGAAAGTTTAAGTAAAAAATACTTTTGTACTTTGTAATTCCAATATTTATAGAAAAAGGAAGCAAGTCAATATGTCAGAACTATTCAGCGAAAAGGCCCAAGAATCGCATACAGTGGATATTACCTGAATCTTTTGCAGTGTATGTACTGTAAAAATTTTCGTTGTACTCAATATAGTTGTAACTTTATCCACACCTAATACTGGGGTGACAACACAATGCTACTATACTTCAGCTTCGGCACCACAAGGCATTCAAATAATTTCAAATACACATCAACACTCAAATGTTTAACTGATCTGATAATGAAACCCATCTTTTTGAGATTATTATGAGCATTAATTATTTGTAAAACATCGGAGTTAATTGAATAATCTCTACTTAAGGGGTTCTTTTTTAGTGGGAAAGACACCGAAATACATTTATCACCATTCAGATTAAAATCATTTTTAGCACAGCAATCACATAGACTGTTTAGGTCATCCTGGCGAGAATCATAGTCAGCACCAGTCAAGAATTTCAAAGACAATTCAAAATCACCTGTATATAGTAAGATTCTCAAGCTTTTAACCACCGATATATTTCTTTGATTAAAATTATAAATAGTGGCTCTAGGTTTGAGCCTTGAAAAACTTCAAGTATAGTAATCCTATATTAACTAGTTGAGAAGACCATCATGTACTATACCACTGGCACGTCAGGAAAACAAAATTACTATTTATGAGTCAAAAAAAAAATTTGAGATTTGCTTTTAATACGTTTAGATTTAGCACCCTTAACCTCAACACACTCTTCTCTATCTCACAAATAGGACAATATCAAGCTGACAAGACTCTCTGTTAAGTTTATTGATTTTAAAGACTATATCACAATATTGTACTTTATTTTCTCGAAAGTCTCCTCCACATCAGTATAAATAACAATTTTACTTGATATTTTTTATTCAACGTTCATGAAAAACTGCATAAATGACATGAGATTGGTTAAAATTAATTTATTTAGTAAAAAACCATGCTGTTGGAATGTTATGCTATATTTAGCTTCACTATAGATTCTATCAAACACCATCTCAAAAACCTTTGACACTGAGTATTGAGATTGGTCAATAATTAATTATATTTTGTTTAGTACCCTTTTTAAGAATTGTAATTACCTTACTTTTTTTAGGGGCATAGGATAAGTAGAACAATTTAGGCTAAAATTAAAAAGATACAAGAGTGGACTTGATAAAAAATAACCATACCCCTTTATTATATATCCAGAAACCCCACCTGGATCTATAGCCCTGTTACATTTTAATTTACTAAGAGTTCCTTTGAGTTTAAATTCAGTAATCGGATCATAACAAAAGTTCTGCTGAACTTCTGAAAAGTATATATTTTATTAGATTTTACATAATACCAACAATACCTAGGATTTCTATATAAACTAACTGCTACTTGATTAATATAATCATTACTATCTTTTTTAAATTTGATCTTAACTATTTGTCTTACCTCGTGAAACTTCTGTATGTTTCTGTAACTATTCGATATCCTTTTTTGTATTTGTTAAAATATACCTCCTTAATTTTAATCAATCTTATTATGTTTATATTAAACCAAACTATTTTACTCCTTTTAGTTGATAGAGTGACAATATGTTCTTAAGTATTTCATAAAATTTATCTTCTATCTTATTGACAACTATAGTCAGTCATATAATATCTGCCAAGTTTGATTCTGATCTGTTAATCAAAGGATTTACATGAGGTTGATAAATAATTTGATGACATAATTTTAAAAAAGTACCAGAGTCATTCAAAGAAGATATTGGTCGAGACAAGAAAGCTGTTCAATAACTGTATTTCTGTCAGCCTCAAGGTTCTTATCCTTTCTGGACAACAGTAAATTTAACTCATGGTTAACTTATCATCGTCTATCCAGTTTCTTGATGATTGACTTTAGCTGATGATTACTAATCATGCTCGGCTTCAGAGTCCAAGTCATAGTCACAACTATCTTTAGACGCTATGATTAACAAACAAGCCTTTGTATGTAAATATAGGATAGCAGATGATGTAGTAACCATTTAAACTTTTACTTAAGTTTAGGACCAAAAAACCCGACCTTATAGCGGGTTATTGTAAAATTTTAAATAGTTATTACACCATCTGTTATCCTATATTTATATACTTTGTTAATCATAGCGTCTAAAGATGTACTTGTTACTATGAAATAGCCGTAATGCCAAACATTTTATATATGTGATAAACACAGTATAATCTTGTTTATATTACATTTAAAATGCGATATTATTACCGAATAACGGACGAATCCATCACAATTTTCTACCTAACCTCTCAGTAATGACAGTTCCCAAGTTTGGCTGGAAATATTTGTTTTGGTATTTTTATTTTGTTTTGTGATGTTTTGACCACAAATGCCAATAAAGATCCAGTCAAAATGAAAAAGAAACACACTCCCAAAATATTGTCACAAAATTCACTAATTAATTCTTATCAAATACTTTAATATCACAACCTATCACACAGCGCGAAAACAAACTTTTGATATTAAGATCGATATTTTCTTGACAAATTGGTGGATTAACAATAAAGTACAATGTTTTAGTATTTAATTTTTCGATATAGTTACTGCAGAGAGTGATGTTTCCCATAATGTTTATATAAGCAATTTTTAAAAGCTATCATTTTAATATACAGGTTGTTCAAGGGATTATTGCGCAATATTAAATCATTTCATTAAGAAACACCGGAGGACCCGATTTTTAAATAATCTAGCACCACTTAATTACTGAATA
Organism: Diaprepes abbreviatus; assembly: GCA_034092305.1. Lineage (NCBI taxonomy): Eukaryota > Metazoa > Arthropoda > Insecta > Coleoptera > Curculionidae > Diaprepes > Diaprepes abbreviatus. The sequence continues at coordinate 34,617,982 of JASJET010000055.1, forward strand.
AATACTCGAGTTAAAATTCAAATGAAAATTATGGATTGAAATTTAAATACTGTGATTTACCTTGTGCCGGGAAATAAACGGAACTTTTGAACTTTACTGGTATAACTGTAAGAGACAATCATTTGAAATTTAATGACGCTACACACCCACAATAGTAAAAAAGTTATAGTCGTTTTGGTTAGTTGTTGTTTGTGGCTTCCTGGCGATTTTTATCAATTGAATAAAGAATTTTCATTAAATTTTGTGTTTTGAATAAAATTAACGCAAACTCACACATAAGGCATTCACTGTGGGCCGTGAAGACGTCAAAGAGGATTCGCTTCCTAAACGGTCATCAATATCAAGTGAAGAAGATCACTTCTAAGGCTATGATGCTCGAAACCAGCTATTTCTCAGAGAGCTAACACTTGAGTTGTGAATCTTAAAAACTCAATGCCATGTGATTTTGGCTAAAAAACGCATCACTCCTCGTTTGGTGCAAGAAACACGGGATTTTCTCCAAAAGTAGTATTGAATTTCAATGGCTTTGGAGATGATTTCCAATGTAGCCAGCAACTCAAACTTTTTCAGATGCATTATTATCGGTAATACGACGTGTATGTATAGGTTTGATCTGGACACATTGTAAATCGGAATAGAAGCTAGGGCCAAGCAAAGATCAGTAAGATCCCGTCAAAATCTTGTTCAATGTATCCTTCGAGGTGGTTCTCGCAAGGCTAAATGGTTATCATGGAATATTATTTAACCGTTATGCATTATTTTCATAAAGTCATACGCAAAAATTGCTCCATGATAATGCTCCAGTTCTTACTTCACTCGATATTCGTGAGTTCTTGGCGAAAAATTTAGTCAATTAAAACGCAGAAAATATAACTTTGAGTAATTATTTTTTTGTGACTCTATCTTCACAAAATGGTGACCGAAAACATATTTGCTAATTTGTAAAACTCTTTTATTGTTCAATACCAAAGATTATAATTAGCGTTAGCTATAATAATCTTTGCCAATACTTCATGCGATAATATTGCAGCTGATTTTCATAATTAAGTTTATTTGTTTTTAAAAAATTAAATTTCAGTAAGAAATAAAGAAATCTGTCTGCTGTATTTCAGTGATTGTTTATATGTATTATCCGTTCAGGCAGAGAAAAGGAAAGCATACTTACAAATAGTTTATTTATTGCAGATACTACTCTGGTTTTCTCTCCATGGTCTTTTCAGTGAAGTTCGGTTCGATACACCTCCATTGACGAGACCATAAGATGGTCGAAACAAGTATGGAGAGAGGACTAGAGTGGTATTTAAAGGAAATGAACTGTTTGTATATATTCTTCCCTTTTTTCTGCCTGAAAGGATAATACATATAAACAACCATAAGTTTATTTGGTTGTTGTTTATCGCCGGTAAGGGAGCGGTTTTTGTCAAACATTAATGCAAACATAAATATTTTTATTTTATTTTTGCGTTCAGTTTTCTTGATTGTTGCGACTTCTTTGAGTATTTTTATCCTAAAAGAAGGTTTTAAATTCGACCACTACGCTCTTTTATTTATGTACGCCAATTACTCCGGAACGGCTGAATCGATTTAAATGAATTTTTTTAAGTTATGTTTAGGAAGTTGCTGCAGTGATCCTATATCTTGCAGGCCTCGCGGTGCGGGGGGGGGGGGCAGTCATTCCAGGGACGTCCTCAAGTCTCTTGATGAAAATGAATAAATACAATGGATCAAGACTGGTGCAAAATAGTAGGACGCCATAAAAAATCTGCCGAGGGGGAGGGGGGCGCACATACTGTTGAAATTGGTTCAGTAATTCCAAGATGGAGTTCTCCGCACTTTTTTTAATACGAGGGTAATATTGATTAACGGTCTTTGTCCGCATAGCCGAGAATTTCTTATTTTATTTTAAATTTACACGGACGATAACTTCTCACTTTTTTCTATTTATTGCCTTAAAAAACAAGCAACAGTTCTCTTGGGTAGATCGTTGGTGCGACACTTTACTTAAACTATGGAATTCGTAGTTGGTTTGGTTACTGATGCCGGATAATGCGACCTCTATCCTTGGAGTAGCATGTTTCGTGTGTCGAGTTTTGATAAAAGATGATTTAATTTACCGTCACGCCATCACATGGCGGTTTTATACAACATTGTTGGTTCTTGTTGTTCTCGTGTTATTAAGCCATCGAGATGTCGCCAATGAGTCTTAATTACAATTTTTCAACCGTGGAATCTGTCTATAGGACACAGATGGTTTGTACCAAATGCAATGCCTGATGAGTCCCATACCAGGGCGAAACGGAGTTGTCGTCATTTTTCGGACCCTGATTTTGGAGTTCTACGCACGTTTTTTTTGACATGAGAGTGATATTTATCAACGGTCCTTGTCCGCATAGCCGAGAATTTCACATATATATATATATATATATATATATATATATATATATATATATATATATATATATATATATATATATTCATTAAAATAAAAATTTCTGTTCCAATATATGGATCGTATTTAATCCTTATTTTTGAATATATAATTTAATCTATTTTATTGAATGTTAAATTTATTAGATACAAGTTTTGCGATTTGAAAATTTTTCTACAATTATTATCAAATAAGTTTCAATGTTAAAACCACAAGAGGTAGCCTTAAACTAATAACTGATAGAACATGTGGCACTCTGGACCTCAATTTTCCATAAATGAGTTTATCCCAATGATTTTTTAATTATACAAAAATATAAAAATAATTATCTTTTTACCTTTTCTTCATTACGTACTAAATTTAAATCATTTTGTTAAATGATAATTTGGTATGTCACCCACAAAATATTTTGACACTGAAAACCATTGTTATTTTAAGTAAACAGTGGGCACATACACAAATTATCTAACAACAAATCACTCATTCATTCATCATTGGAAAAATGTTAAGGTCCAGGTTTGGTGCCAACTTGTGCTCAGTAATCCAACAAAAATACTATGTTTTTAATGTCATTTGAAGCGATATATATTTTAAGGTGTGTAGTATGGTTTCGAATTTAAAACTTTATAAAATATTAAAAAAGAGAAAATAATTTGAAGAATTAATATTTAAACAGCTATTAAATTTTAAAAATTACGTCTATATAAATATTAAATGATGAGTATAGGAAAAAATTTGCTAAGTTGATATGAGTTATAAATAAAGAAACCTGACTGATAGAAACTGACATAAATGTTTAACGAGGGATTGAAAATTTTAAACGATATTGGTATTAAGGCATGATGATGAACTTATTATTGGAGATGAGTAGTTATGCCATGTTAAATGCCTATAACTTTAACGGGCCCTACACTATTCAGACTGACTGACTGACTGAAAGGCAGTATCTGATCAATCATACTGATCATGGTACAGGAGCCGAAATACACGGAGTTACTAGCAGACTCAATATAAGCGACATAGTAAGGCAACACATTACTCTATTCGAGGCAGAAATACAGGCAATTGATACCTGTCAATGGTGTAAATACCGATCCTGCAGGCCTCGCGTTACGGAGAGGGGGGGGGGGCGCAGCAAATCCAGGGACGCCCTCAAGTACCAAAGTGTAAATACGAAGAATCAAGACTGGTGCATTAAAAAATTGCGGAGGGGGGGGGCACACATACTCTTCTGATTTACATTACTGCCTGGGTTCGAGAGAATCTGACAAGGGTTTATAGGGGCAGGACTGTTCTCAATTTCTCCGACAGTCAGGTAGTGCTAAAAACGTTTACATATCATCAGATCAAATCTAAACAGGTTTACAACTGTCAAGACTTTATAGTTCTGGCAAAACACAACATGGCTAGTTTTGGGGGGAGGGAAACCAGGACATTAAAGTGACAAAGTTGTAAAAAAATGGTGTGTTACCACATTTATTGGATTGGAACCAGTATTTGGCACTACTAAAGCTGCTATTCGGAGGGTGGATAAATTGTCCATCCGGCAAACTAAACCTCGATGTCCAGCACAGCTTTACACATCATCTTCGAATGCGTAGCTCTGATCTATTGGAAACATTTTCAGGGATCGATTAATCCTGAAGATGCGTTTTTTGAAAAATCATTCGGACACATTGATTTTGTTTTTGATACGAATTCTTCTGTTTGCAGTTCTATTTCGCGTGTAATTTCTACAAAATGTTGCGACTTATTGACACAGGACGATGTATTTCCGTGTAACGATTTAAGGCATGTTTTGTTTATGTATCTTCTGGAGTTCATAAAGATGTGGGGTTTTGTTGTGGTGAGGCGTCAACAATAGTTTCCTCCTTCTATTGTAGGTGTAGGATTTTTAGCAAGAGTTGTATAGTTTCCTTTCCTTAAAACCTCGTCAATTTTTTGGTTCTACGTCTAATCTTAATACTGGAATCTTTCGGTAGGTTTGCTAGGGCCGTTTTCTCGTTTTTGCTGATATTAGGTTTCGTTTTTTCCCGATTTTTGTAGAGTTTTTTTGCCTTCCACTTGAACTCATTTGCAAAAGGATCTTCGATGCTTCCTGAATTCGCGGTGCTAATTATATCGAGAACGGAAACCTCTTTCAGAGCAACTATAAAGTTCAAACCTTTGGCAAGTAATGATTTTTCGGCTGTGGTTAATTCTTTGGCAGATATGTTAGCTATTATCTTCTGTACAAGAATATGCACTTTATCAACGGTATCTTGGGTCGTAACCTTTATCAAAGGCCTATCTCCATGTCGGTCTTCACATGAGTTCTCTTACCTTTAAATTTAGGGCACCACTGTTTTACAGTGTCATAAGAAACAGCATAGTCATCCGAAATGGTGAGTTAGTGAAATATCATTTTTTTGAAAGTATCTTATCACTATTCTTTATCCGACAGGCTTCATTTTGATACTAACATATGTTCTGCATCCATCAATTTACGTAAGTGCCAAGTCAGCAAAAAATTGTAGAGACTAAAAGTTTTGTATATATGATTTACAAACGTTTATGTAATAAACAGAATTTGATACGTAATATTAAAAGCAAGTCGGAAAAAAGGTACATGGGCAGAAATATTTAATTCCTAATTTATGATCTAACTTTAAAAGCTCCTCTAAGTTGGCAATATATAGTCCAAATTGACAATCGCAACAATAACTCAAGCTAGTTTGGTATCTTAAAAATAAGAATTTAAAAAATAATTTTTTATATTAATTATCAAACTAATTCAGTTCAATTGATTAATAAATTAACCCATCAACTGACGAAACACCACAATTCATATTTTACTAAAAGCGTTTAGTGCAAAACTAATGAATACTAAATCATTTTTAATATTCCCTTTACGTGCCAAGCATCACCAGGAAAAGCTACATTATTTATCATATTTTAAAAAGGCAGTGTGGGCCAGTCTCGTGCGGCTAAAACCCACACAGTTAGGCCTTTATAGTAAGGAGTGTTTTTTAGAGGAAAGCGTTTATGAGAGTGGAATGAGCGGCGTCTAGTAAGAGTGGCCGAAAGCCAAATGAATCACGATGCCATTGTTGCCAAATCTCGGACTATTATCTTCACACGAAATATGGCTATTAAATCACGAAGACTGTCAAATAAACGAGATACGTTGATTTCTGGCAAATACAAAACTTAGAGTTTCAGTCGATATCTTATAATTTGGCAAGAAAACCCCAAACAAAAATACTAAAACATTATGTTAATGGAATGTTGGAACACAAGAGCGATGTGTTCTTTTAGTGCAGTTTCAAAATGAAAACAACACTAGAAAACAATATTGTCACTAAAGATTCATGAGAACGAAGATTCAAATTTAAGTCCAAAGTAATGTGTTTGTTTATACTACTGAAGTAATTTTTCTCAATGACACTAATCAAGGTCAATCTGTCACTTTTAATAACGACAATTTATTAATTTCTGTATGCAAACCTGTTGAATGAACCGTTAAAGGAAAAAGACAAACAGTTTACTTCCTGCAAATATAATTCTGATCCTCCCCCTCTATACGCGTTTCGACCACCTAACTGTCTCGTCAGTGGAACTGAAACTAATTCTACTGCCGTAGATATTTCTTTGTATTGTAATAACATTTTAATTTTTAAGCTTCTCACTATTTCGGTATATGTATAGATGTCGTTGGACTGTTGATATTTTATTGTCCGGCTCTGGAAATGGCGGCAGGTACGAGAACTTGCTCTGAGTGCCTCTAGGGAAATTCTCCAGACAAAAAACTGAAGTCAGAAGAATCTCAGAACTCTGACACTAATTAGAATGGACGTTTTGACCAAACTAATGGACCTAATGTCTTCAGTGTGCGATTTCTAACGCTTTTTGGCTCACTTATTTGGTAATCAAACAGTTCTAAAATGTAGACTTTCAAAGTTACAGGCAAAACTAATAAATGCAATTGACTTATGTGTCTCAGAATATCCTAAAGAAGGCTTGAAAGTTATTATCGTTTATTTCCTTTGGAATTTTTGTCTCAAAGTTAGCGTAAAAATGCCGACAATTAACTAGGAAGACAGAACAGAGTTACTTTCATATGGGTACTGGATAAAAGAGGACTGAAGGACAATGAAATTGCTGATCAACTGAATTCGACACCTTCCTGTGGCGCCACTAGAGGACACCTCTGCCAGGAACTGGGAAAATGGGAAAGAAGTGAAAAAAATACTTACCGGATATTTAAACCGTGTCTTACGTTTTAATGTAATGTATGTACGTGTATTTTAAAAAGACCAATTAAACTTTTAATTATGGCTGACATAAAGTCAGAAAAAAAGGTGATGCATGCGAGATTAAATTTTATCTGCTTGAGGGCATTTAAAAAATTACTGAAAAACAAATGTCCCCATTTAAAAATAATGGTAAAGGCTCTTTGATTATGTATGAAAGTAAACTTCAATTTTTTCTTCAAGGAAACAAGAAAAACTTGATGGTTGATGTTCCAGAATTACCTTCAAGATGTCCTTTTTGACTGACAGTAATGGTTACCGCTACCGCCACGCCTTCAAGCATTAAATCAATCGATTTAATGTTTGACCATCTTTCCATGCTTTTCTAAAGCTACCTCTATGACCATGGGAATGAACGGTATAGAGCTCAATTTTTTATTTCATCCCACGGGATAGATATGAGGATAATTATGATTAAAACATGATCGGTTTCTTGACAGATAACGAAGGTACATACATGGTTTCGAAATATTCTAGAATGGATAAAAAACAATTTCCAATCTTGACTGTCGGAGAAAGATATTATGTTAATCTCACAATCAAAATTTAAATCTTCGAACAAGGTTGTGTAAACCTCAACATTATTTTTTAAGTATTTTATTACTTCGTAGTTTATATGTTAACGGGCATCACTACGGATACGTCCGTTAAGGTTGTTTAATTTTGTCTGTTATTTTTCTATATTTTCTAATAGCTATCGTGATGGAGCAGCTTTTGAAAATACACCGGCAACACAGTAAGTGCGGCGTCGCGCCGCCTGGCATACTGCCAAAAACTCAGTGGTGGAGCAGGTAGAAAAACAACGTGTCTGATTTATAAATAACTTTTAATGTAAGTGTTTTATTATGTTAAAGTCTTTTAAAACACGCTGGTTTTAGTGGAACCACTATGTGATATTCGGTGTATATACATTTTCTTGTATGTTGAAAGATGTTGGTATTTATGAAATATGTTGTTTACCAGATTTTAACAGTGTTGACTTGGAGATGGGTAAATAATCATAGAGAAAGCCATAATTTTTCATCCGTAGTATTCATCGTAAAATGCAAATGCACATAGGAAAAATCATTATTTTTAAATGTGCTTCTGAGTATCTTTTTAAAGAAAAAGGCATACAATTTTCAATTTCGGTTGGTCTGCTGTTATTTTTGTAATTGACGTTTTTCAGAATAGTCTGTCTGGGCCAGGGGCGGATCCAGCCTCTCTCTTTGGGGGGGGGCGATGATATCATAACAGTGCGAAAGCCGGTTGTCGACGGGGGGGGGGGGGGAGAGACACCAGCAACATTCCCATTTCTAATATAAAAGACAGGATGGGTCGGGTCTATTTTTCTGAATTTCAAGCTCTTGAAGAGTGGAGGGGGGGGATCACAAGAAAAAACAAGTTACCGACCGGGGGGAGGATGCGAGCAGCATACACATTCCTAATATAAGAGGCACAATCGAGTCTATTTTCCTGAATTCAAAGCACTTGGTGGGGGGGGGGGCTATTGCCAGAAAAACAAGGTTGTCAACGGGGGACTGGGGGGAGTATCAGCAGCATACATATTCCTAATATAAAATGCAGAATCGGTTATATTTTCCTGAACTCAAAGCTCCTGGGAAGGGGAGGGGCGATCGCAAGCATACACATTCCTATACTCTATTCAAGAACTAGAGAGAGTAAGAAAACTATTACCGAAACCTTCAGCGTACCTGCTCCAGTGCGCAAGTAACTGAGGACTGCCGTAAATCTAATTATATTTAATTATATTTAAATATTATAAGCTTTTATAAATTTACTGCAGCAATAAAATTTCTGATAGTTCAATTTAATTTCTGTCAGTGAGCAAAGTACACTTTATAGTGCATCCTTAGTGATTTATCTTGTTTGTACTTGTTTTTATATATTATTTGAGATTAGTGAGATACCCAAAAGATATGGCTTCCACATCTATATTTATTCCAAAATCGTTAAACCAGGGCATTTTTTCTTCAAGGAAAAACTTATTACGATGAATGTTGATGATGCCTTAAGATAACAATATCTCGATAATAATGTTAAAAGTTCTATAGAGAAGTATTCCAACATGACAGGAGTTGGAAAATCTACTATGTACCGAATACTAAAGGAGAAAAAAACGACTGGAATTGTTAATACTCCCAAGCTACATTCGATCACACAAACTGTACTAAAAGGAGTTGGACATATATTTTATTATGAGAAGCAAATCCCAACCGTCGACAAAATTCTAACTAAAATCAATGAAGATCGGGATTTACCTGAAATTAAAAGAACCGAGCTCTAGAAATTCCTCAGAGAACTTGATTTTTGCTGGGAAAAACCAGATAGGAAATCCGTTCTTATAGATTGTACGGAAAATGTCCGTTGGAGAAGGAAAATCTCTCTCAAGTACAAGGTAGAGTTGCTAGAAATAACACAACTTACAAAATTAGTAATTTAACTGAAATTATTTTTTTTGAATAAAGTTAGTGCAGAAAATTGGGAAAAATCCAGATAATAAAAGAATAAAAGAAAATGGGGAAACTCGATCTCATGATCGGTGAGATAGAGGAACCAATTATATTTAATTTGAGCGAAGATAGCTTCACTGACTTTGATTACAAATTAAATACGTAATGTTTACCAACGTAAACACAATTTATTATTTAAATTTTCTGTAACATATAAAAATTAATTACATTTATCCCTTTTTAGCGTTCAATTTTAATTCTGCAGATGATTTAAGAAATAAATAAACTGAAACGTCAAATATCCTAAAAATGTTTTTAATTAATAATAAAATGACCGATAGCTTCAACAAAATTTTAATATTATATGGACGAATTGATTTTTTTATGTGTTTAACTTCTTGCATTTTTGATAATGGGTATTTTGTAAGTATTTAAATTATAACTTAGAATTTTTTTGAGAGAAAAAGGCTACGTTTTAGTCTGAATGTACCTAAAACGGTTTCTATGCCAAAATTAAAAATTATAAAAATACTGTAGTAATTTGTGTTAAATATGTCAAAATTATCTATATTTTCTAATCTATGTGAATTATTTAAAAATCATAAAAAATAAAATAATATTATAAAAACTTTTAATATTCTATGCCATAAATACTTGGTGATAAAATAAACCTCCTTCCGACGCCTATAACAAGGATTAAAATAATTTTTAACACTTCACACAAACCAAATATTTGGTGTTATCCAACCCAAATAGTCCATTATTATAGACCGGTATTTTTGATTATAAAATTTCTATCCAATTCCTATGAAAAATATATGTGTCTAACAGATTTCGCCAAAGACACCGGACTAAAGAACACAAGTAGTTTGCGAAGAAAAAAAAAGTAAAAAATGATTTATTACTCTCTCTAGTTCTTGAATAAACTATAATATAAGAGGCAAAATCGGGTCTATTTTTCTGAACTCCAAGCTCTTGGGGGGGGGGCGATCGCCCCCACCGCCCCCCCCTTGGATCCGCGCCTGGTCTGGGCTAATCAGCAAAAGTTACCGAATGGATTTTAATCCGATTTTTACCGTTCACTGGACAGTTCTTCGAGCAAGGTTTTGAGATATGAAGCACAATTTACAGGAGTAACTGAACATTGTAACGTAACATCGCGAACCTAGGGAAGAAGGTACGGTACGAACTTTAAATTAAAAATTATGCTGTGAAACTGGGTTTTGACGAACAAAGTTGTGAAAATAGACAAATTTGTATAATGTAATTCCGTTCACACGTTGAAGCATCAGTGCGTGTCGTTGCTAAGTTATATCGCTTACCGATAACTGGTGGCTTGCAGCGAACGGTACGTTTTATGAAATGTTATTTTGCGAGGTTACACGCCTGGACGCGGTTTAATACATCGATATATAATCTAAGGTAGCTGAACAGTGACGATGATCTTAAATTAAGTAGGAGACAAAAAAAAGTCTGGGGATTTTCTTGGCTTACGCTGACCAAACCATTTGGGATACATTAAAACAATCTGAGACATGCCTTATGCAATATGATTACTTATAATTTCCAAGTAAAATTTGTTTGCCCTGGAGGAAAACCACAACATGGTTGTTTAGAATCCTATTAGTATCCTTCCTAAGAATGAAATTTAGTAGGTATTTGTTTCTAATCTTACTCAGCTATATGTAAAAATTTACATTTGCACTGAAATGAAATGAGTTTGTTTTCTATCATGTTATCCATGTATTCGATAATGGTCCATTTAAAACATCAACAGCCATATTCATTAAGAAGGTTTAAGACCCGATCTGGTGGCCATGGTGTCACGGTTCAATTTTCCACTTAAGTTCACTATGGTTCTCAGTTAATTTAACCTTATTTTTCCAAATACTCTCGTTATGGGAACACAGTATCATTTTCCTTAAGTATTTTTCAGGGATTCTTTGAAGAAAAGCATTTCATAAAGTACCGTTTTAATCAATTTCATTTTCCAAGTTCGATCATTATTCGGTATTTCACTACACTGTGCTTAGGTATTTAATTATCGATGTTGAATTTAACTGCCACCTTTTTTTTATTCAGATAGATCTCGTTTTTTCCTTGCCATTACTATTTGAATGAAATCTTATGTATGTTGGGTTGCAGGAAATTTATTTTTTCAATCGAAACGTATTTCTTTAATTTAAAGATAACGATCGGGATACTTATTTAATTTTTTTTTAAACGGAAAATGTTAATGATTAACGATTTGGCTTATGTAACAAATGTATTTCATCTGACTGTTGTTGCCCAGTATCATTCTTTTTGAGCTGTCACTTCTTTCAAACATGGCAATTGAACGCGTCTAACAGAAGCCGACTAGAGCGCAAGCTGGGCCATGGTCATAAATGAAGGCAAAATGGTTCCTATTTATAACCATGGCTCCTGGCGTTCAACGTGGGGAAAATGATATTGTGTTGAACATGACGAGAGTATCTGCAAAAATAAGGTTAAATTAACTGAATTAGCCATAGTGAACTTAAACGGAAAATTGAACCGTAATAATGGAAGTTAAATATTTTAGAGGGTCAGTTTTAATTTACTTATGATGTTGTTATAATTTATGTTACATATGTCAACAAATAAAAGCTTACAGTGGAATTTTAAATGGATATAAAGCCTTGAAATCGGTAACAGGAATAGTTATCTCCCTAAAATATAATGTAATAAAATAAAATGATATGTTTTTACTTGTGTTTTAAAGGTTTGTGAACGTGAACAGAACACCGAAACGTAAATTTGTTGCATTTCAGGTGAGTATGCCAATTCGCAACAAGAGATCGTATTATCACAGAGTCGCGTTCATTGTCAGCCTTTTTATTGGAACGATACATAATCTTATGGGACCAGATAATACGAAGTGATGTTTTGTTACACCTCGAACTTAGTCACATCGTATCTTCGTTGCCTAACATACAATGTTTTCCGCGGACTTATGATATGGTGTTCGGTTATATGTCTGTATGTACCTTTAGCGTTTGAAGTTGGTTGCCAGATGGTTGTATTATAAGTGGGAATTGAACATAAGGACAGTGTGTAAGAAAAATGAGCCACAAAAGAAATTTTGTTTATTTTTTTAGACCTACTGTTACACTTGTCAATTTAAACTCTCTATTGTCAATTTAGTCGGGTTTTAAAGTTAGACTCTTGGGGAGCAAGTGACCAAAAAGTTTTCGAAATTTCGATATTTTTTAATTTTTAACAATTGACTTACTAAATAGTTCAAATAATTTTTAAAACACTATTTTTTTATTTGCACGGTATTAGTTTTAATTTATACCACTCTTACTACTAGGGAATATGTAAAAATCTTTTAAAAACTTGTTCCTTGAACATTTTTAAAACTATTGATCTTAAAAGAAACTAATCGAAAAAAAACTGATAGTTTTTTCCTTTCATAATACGTTACTAAACTTTGTATGTAGTCTTACTTTTGAGTTATAACTTTTCTTTTAATAAAAGTTGACCTGGATTTTTTATTTAATTCCGAAACTTGTTCACGATCTTAATTAGAAATTAACAAAATTTAAGTAATTTTCTGTGTGTAATAGTTATGTTTAGAAATTAAAAAGTTTTTTAAAACCAAAATAAATAATGTAGCTCTGTACCAAAAAATTGTTAGTAACAATTCAAAAGGAGAACGTTATATAAAAAACTTACTTGAAGATATTTCTGAAATTAATTTTTGTTAACGTTTATAAGTTCTACATTATCTCAAAAAGTATATAAAACTAGCAACTTTGTCAACATATTGTTGGACTTTATAGCATTATATATTTCATAGTATTAGTTTGTGTTTGTAAATAATTTGTTTAATTAATTTTATCTTTGTTAATTTCCTGCTGAGACGCCTATGAGAGAAAGTCTGGAACTTTTTAGAAAATTCTATTTCCTTATTTTTAATATGGAACGCCTATGACATAAGGTCTAGAAACGGTCAAATTACTCCTTTTTCTTATTTTTACTACACCATATAGTATGAAAATCCTTCTAGAAAGATGCAGAATCTTCCAGATCGGCTCTCGTGGGCAGTTGAGTTTGAGACGTCGTTGATCTAACTTGGATTATTTGACAAGTTGTCAGAATTGAAGTTGACAATAAAAAGTAATTAAAATAATACAGTGCATTTTAAAGACCGGTCATCTGGAACAATATTTTAATTACACGTCAAAAAAGATAAATTTTCTTCCATTTAACTGAATTTTGTATTTGTAATATTTAATCCTAAGACGGTATATCCGTAACAAGCGTAGAAAAACTATGAGATGAGACGAAAATGCCATGAGAGGTATTTAAAATTTTTTCCTGATCAAATTTTCTTTTGAATTCGAGTAAATGTATGCCAATATTATAGTGCGTACAAATATGAACGGAACACAGTAAAGTAAATTCAAGTCGGGATGACACTTCGCAACAGAAGATCGTGTTATCATCACAAAGTCGCATTTTTTTTAGTCTTTTTATTAAAAGAATGTTACGCGCCGATGCTACACTAATTTGGAGCGATGCATAATCTGTTGGGACCGGATAATTTTACACGATAATGTTTTGTTACACCTCGAACTTGGTTACATCGTATCTTCATCGCGTAACATAAAATGTTTGCGGCGATTTTCCCGCTCGCCCCTCCCTATGGGCGCTTATGAGGAGCGCTCTACTTGTGCCTACGTTATTTGCGTCACCCAGTAAATCCGCCACCGCCTAACTCTTAAATTTCTATGTCGCCTATGAAACAGTGTTAGAAAACAGTACTAATTTTCAAAGATCATTGCAGCTGTACCTAATGATTTTGCTTTCTACGGCCTGATTTTAAATTTAGATTATCAATTTCTACTCCACTTAACTTTTGTAAGTAAGCCAAAAAATGATCTGGGTGACATAAACGTAAGCTAGAGTAACTTCATATTATTCATTAACGTTCATTTCCTGTTGGCAAATGTTCTTTTCAAAAATATGGCGATTTTATAATTATTTTTGTTTTTTGTCGGGTTCAAAGTTCTTAAAATTAAAATATAATTTATTTTTGAGGCATGTCGTGTCCTTAACCTTTAAAAGATTATTTTCGTTGATATTTAAATAAAGCCGGCCAAACGTACGTACTTTATGCAACATGGGTTTATACTCATCTAAAAACATATCATTGCGTCAACCGAGATCTTGTTGAAAAAAGGTTTCCACCAAACTTACAGCAAAAAATTTAAGACATTTCGGGGTTGCTCAGTGGTGTGTCTTTCGACTACTGGAACTCCCGATGATCTGGCGACTTTTGTAATAAAATCGTCAGTACAAGGATCGACCTCACCTCGACACGTGGTAATCTTCACTAGCACAGAACCTTAAATGGCTAAGCTTATAAAAATAATATTAGTATCTTAAGAGTTCGCTCCTTCACGAACATACACGTGAAAAGAGGCAATATTCAGATTATTTCTGATATTTCTAAGGATGTATTAAACACCAGACCTAGTGAGTATGAAAAGTAGGAAAATCTATATCAACCCTCTAAAATAAAATAAGTAACACAATGATGCATCATTGCCTTCCTGTTATTTAAGATCTCCACTAGCTTCATTCGATTTAGGGCCACTAATACTTATAGAAGTTGAATATTAAATTATTGATGTAATATAGTTTTTTTTAATATACGTATTTACAAAAAAATCAAATAGTAACTTTTTAGAAAAATGTTCTTTTTTCGATTCTAATGAGTTTAAAATATATTTTTACAGATATTATTCTATTATCTTTTTACTTTAACCAACTTCAGCATCAACCATTTGGAACTATTGTAAACTATCTTAAACTAATCTTACGAACCTTGTTCTTGCCACCAACCTTGGTAACACAATTTTAAGCAATATATATACTCTATAGAGGATGTCCGGGAAAATGTGAGAAATCTCCCGGACATAAAAAACACGTGAAAGGAATACTACAAGTTAGTTAGTTAGTTAATTTAATGGTTAAAGGCGCGTCAGTAGCTCAGACCATTTAGCGCCTTCTATAGCAGAGGTCATTTATGCATTAAGGTCGATAAAAACTAATAAAGCTCTTGATCCAGATGAAATGCCAGGTGAGTTGTTGAAGCTGATCAATGACAAAAATTTAGATTTATTGGTGAGATTATTTAATACAATTTACACGACAGGAACTATCCCCCGAGAAATGTTAACATCAACATTCAAATGTTTACCAAAGAAAGCAAATTCAAAAGAATGCAGTGACTATCGAACAATCAGTCTCATGTCACATACTTTGAAAACCCTTTTAAAAATTGTACATGCTAGAATACAGTCCAAGTTGGAGCTTGATATTAGTGACACACAGTTTGGCTTCTGGAACGGGGTGGGTACAAGAGAAGCATTATTTGCTTTTAATGTGCTTACTCAAAGATGCTTAGATATCAATTAGGACCTCTATGTCTGCTTCATAGATTACAACAAAGCTTTTGATAGGGTCAAGCATGACAAACTAATAGAGGTTCTCAGAAGCAAAAATTTGAATGAAAGGGATTTAAGGTTGATATCAAATCTGTATTACAATCAGCGAGCGGCAGTAAGATTTGGACAGGAAATATCCGGAGATGTGGAAATACAAAGGGGAGTCAGACAAGGTTGTATATTGTCACCTTTACTATTTAACGCTTATTCTGAAGAGATCATATTGGAAAGTCTTGAATCTGAAACAGCAGGGATAAAAGTAAACGGAGTTTTAATCAACAATATTAGGTATGCAGATGACACCGTAATAATAGCTGATAGTTTGAAAGACCTAGAAAAGATAATGAATAAGATATTGAAAGTCAGTGGAGAATATGGACTCTCTCTTAATACGAAAAAGACCAAGTTCATGATAATTAGTAAAAACAACACCAATAATAATGAAACCCTAATGGTAGGAGGCCAGCACATAGAAAGAGTTAAGAAATACACTTACTTAGGAACCCTAATAACAGAAAATAATGACTATACCGTCGAAATAAAAACCAGAATCGAGAAAGCACGTGCCAACTTTATTAGAATGAAAAAGGTTATCTGCAGCAAAGATCTAACGTTAGCCCTGAAAATACGACTGACTAAATGTTACGTATATAGTGTTCTATATTATGGAATGGAAGCATGGACACTGAATCGAGAGGCAATGAGAAGACTTAACTCTTTTGAGATGTGGACCTATAGAAGAATTCAGAGGATTTCGTGGGTGGATCGAGTTACGAACGCCGAAGTTTTGAGAAGAATGGGGAAAGAAAAGGAAGTCGAGATAACAGTAAAACAGAGAAAACTGCAATATTTCGGACACATTATGCGAGGAGAAAGGTACAACATCTTACGGCTCATAATCCAGGGCAAAATAAGTGGCAGAAGAGGTGTGGGACGACGACGAATTTCATGGCTAAAAAACCTAAGGGAATGGTTTGGATGCAGTTCAAAACAACTATTTAGAGCAACTGCCTCAAAAATTAAAATAGCTATTATGATTGCCAACCTCCGCAATGGAGAAGGCACTTGAAGAAGATAAAAATTATTGGTTGCATTTAAATTTTATTATAAAGACCAATATGTCTCAAGAAACAAAGTAAGCGTTTGGCCTTAGTCAGATCAAAAGACATAACTATCGCAAAATTATTAGAGGTAAAATACCTCCTCTAGCATTTCTGTATGAGGGACAGTCAGATATTATATGTTTTGTAGATAGGGGGAACGACAGGACAGACATTGCGGGGGATAATATTACAAATTCGTATAAACTTTTTTCGTATAGGCCTTCTTTTTGAAGATATGGGCTCCCAAAGTGTTATATCTCAGATATATTTCAATTTTTTTTAATATGATGTATACCAGGTAAGACCCTTCAAATTACTACCCAAGAAAGTGTTGTGAATTACTCACAGCTACAGGGACGGACTAGTTGTGACACCCATGACTCATTTTTTTACGCTCTGTATGATGAAAATTTGGACAATATTGTATGCATCTGATGTATGGTCTTGCATCTTGTAATGCTTTGGAAGCTAGGAGGTTATGTCACGACAGATATCCTAATCGTACTCTTTGAGATCAGAAAACATTTCAACGAGTTGACCAACGTCTAAGGGAGAATCGTAGGCTATTCCATTTAATAAGATAATATTATTAAATTTCTTCATAATTTTACGAAATTTTGAGAAAAGAAGTACTGATGCTGGTTGGGGAAGAACAGTACGTACTCCGCAATTAGAGAAAAATATTTTAAATGCTGTAGATGACACTCCTCAATGAGCACTCGAAAATTATCTGCGCAGTTTAATACGTCGAAAACAATAGTACATGAAGTTCTTCAAGAACAGCTATTATATCCATATCATTTGAAAAAAGTGCAACTGATTCCTGAAAATTTTCCTCGTAGAATGCAGTTTGCAAACTGACTATCAGCAACGAAATAATGTAAACTTCATTAGCACTTCACGGATGAAGCAACTATTGTTTCGCATCATCATCAGTTCCAATCAATTAATGTCCGGGTAGGAATCATTGGTATTTTTTTGATTGGACTATTCGTATTGCCGGCACGACTGAATGGAGAACTTTATTTGGAGTTCCTCCAGAACGCTTTTAATGATTTAGTAGAGCGCTTACCAATTGAAACCTGCCGAAACATGTACTACATGCACGATGGGGCATCATCTTATTTCAGCGTTGCTGTATCGGAGCACCTGAATAAGGTCTATTCAAACCATTGGATAGGTAGAGGAGGATCTATTGCCTGGCCTCCGCGATCTCCTGACCTAACGCCGTTGGATTTTTACCTGTAGGGACACCTCAAAACCTTGGTGTATTCGACTTCGGTCGATAGTAGGGAGGAACTTCTACAAAGAATCATGTTTCTTTGTGATCAAATAAGGAACAATGCTGAGTTAACGTGACGAGTACAGCACTCCTCAATTTGTTTAGCCCGCGAGTGTATCAGATTTCAGGGAACCCATGTTGAACCCTCTTACGAAGTTTTTAACTAAGCAGTTAGTTTAACTTTTTATTGAAACTATGGTGACAGGGGAAAATTCCTCTTCTTTTTATTCAACTCGACAGAAGTCACAGAGTAAATAAAATGAGGTTCTTTCGAAAACGGTTAGGATTAGGGACATGAATGCAGAGAACTTAATTTTTAGTTCATAGTTAAAGATATGAAAAAAACGTTGTCCAAAGTTCTTATTAAACATGGCCTAAAAATATTGAGGCCATGAGTGTCCCAGCTAGTCCGTCCCTGCAGCTGTGAATAATTCACACTTTCTTGGATAGTAATTTGAAGGGTTTTACCTGGTATACATCATATTAAAGAAAATTGAAATATACCTTGTGGTTCAATAATTATATGTAAAAAACTTGATTCCATTGCAGCTCTTGGGGAGTCCATATCTCTGCAGAGGAGGACTATACGAAAAAAGTTTTTATGAACTTGTAATATTCTTTTCAAGTGTTTTTTTATGTCCGGGAGATTTCCAACATTTTCTCGGACACCCTGTATAGTAATCTAGACAGCTACTAAGAAAATTCAAATTGGTATGGTATGATGATGTTTCGCAATTAGCGATTGAATGATGTGCCACCAATGTATATATATCAAGAAATTAGTCATAATATTTTATTAAGAAACCGAAGCTGGAGAGTCTAAGGTCAAATCACATCATCAATAAAGCGAAGTTTCCGTGCTTAATTTTTCTTAAAACGAATATATGAAATTTGTAACCGAAAAATTTTACCATTATTAGTATTAACTACATAATGTCGAGGGACGTTAGAATGCTTAACATATTGAGATGCCTTCAGATATTTTATCTGAAATAATCGATTACAAATAGTTCTACGCTATGGTTTCACAGTATCACTTTTCTATCATTTCAGTTGGTTTGAAAACTAACACGATGATATTCTATTAAACTTGCGTTAAAAATTTGTTCCCATAATCTTTTGCAGCATCGATATATATATATATATATATATATATATATATATATATATATATATATATATATATATATATATATATATATATATATATATATATATATATATATATATATATATATATATATATATATATAATATACATATTTGAATAACATTTCATTTGCGACACTGGTGAATAAAAATAATTCAGATAAATAATGTCATGACAAACGATTGTTTTAATGCAGTTTAAAGTATGATTTTTTTTAAACGAAGTCTGTTCTTGTCAGGTATCATAAAGCTATTTAGGTTTTTGGTAAAATACTTATAAAATAATTCCTTATTTTCATGATTATCACCATCTCTAGAAAAAGAAGCTTAAAAATATACTGTTCTATTTTTTGAGACGTGAAAAATGGAGTTAATCACTGTCTTGTTTTCATATAACGAACCACAAATTAAATATTTAGACATATCTGTTGCATAAAAATAGACATCTTCTTTTAAAAATTGGGATCACTGATGACAAATGACTAGAAAAGTTTTGTTTATAGGTACAGATACTCATTTTATTTATTCGAAATTTTGTTAAGAAATAGACTAAGGTCTATTAAAAATAGAACTCCAAGGATTTTTCAGGTGTACTTTTGTCAATAATATCATTTTGTGACCAATAATAATGAATGAAAATCCTTTAAAAAGGAAAGTAATCGAAGATTTCTTTAATTTTACATTAAATATCGACGATGAAAATGATAGTCTAAAAGATATAAGAAATATTAGATTACGTTATGTATATGTAATTTTATATAAGAATAAAGAACTAAGAAATAAATCAAAAACAATACTAATTGTAAATTTAAAACACATTTTATTATAATGAGTGGAAAATTATAAAATACTTTATTTTTACTATTTTTTTTAATATGTCGCTTGTATGGCTTCAAAACTTCATCTAATGTTTATGTTACACATATCTTTTCTATACAAAACTTGTTCAAAAATACAGACCATTTATATTTGACGTACAAATTTTAAATTTACTATAGAAAGGTTTAAGGATTTAAATAAAGAGACAAATAAAAAACTGTTAAAATGTTGTCCTCTAGATCACCTGTGAGAGGGGTCTAGAATGGGATGTTAGATTCTCCGATCATTTGACAGTTACTTGATTTAAACAAAGTAACTTATATAGCCATTTTTTTGGGAGCGTTTATTAAAGCTTACTTCATCATTTTCCATAAAATAATCATTGATATAAAGTCAGTTGTGAATTTTTGTATTAATATCTCACTAATTTGCTGAAATGGGTAATTAGCTGACACAAGCTTGTCATCATTAGTCAAATTCATTGAAAAAGAAACCTGTATATTTAAAAACCACAACTTATAATTATGTTGACTTAGGAGCCACCTTTGTACTTTCAAGAAAAACATTGTTCAATTTTTAACCGATTTCTAAAAGAAGTCGGCGCCAAATTATTTCTAAATGAAATAAATGACTACTAATATATACAAATTATGCACTTTTACAAATCGGTTCAATTTTTTTTTATAAAAATTTTATTTATCTCAGATAGCAGAGACTATTCACAACCACGCAATTCAGTATTAACGAAAATGAAAATATTTAGTGGTATTTTATAACAAATGAATACGAATGGTGTTTTTTGTTCTTTGGCATTTAGATCTTGTTGCCGGAATTCGTTTGACTGCTTCAGGCGATAATATTGTATCCCCGAAATGTCTTTCTTTCGCTGATCTCAGTATGTTAAGTGCTGGGTCATCTGCGGTATCAATCTAATGAAGATGATTCAGCAAGTGATAGGTTTCGTCAGTAGTTCTATTTAAGATTCCTTCTTTGGAGAGTAACACCCGTATTCGGTCCCATTATGTATTCCTTGGCATGCTTCATTTCCAAAGGCTTTTTTCTGGCATTCAATAAACTTGTGTTCAAGTAGTCCAGACTGCCTTCTCTCCGACTGTAATTGGAACAGGCATAAACGGTTGGGATCCATTTCATTTAACCTCGGCTTCACCTTTGCTAAACGATCTATTTCCTCGGTTCCGTAGATAGCTGACTGGCACACATCAGTCTGATTAAGTAGTCCTTATTTATCAAGCTATCAAAGACATCCTTACATCCAGAAACTAGTCAATAACGAACAATACCATAACCATACATTTCTGCTTGTTAAGTGCAATGTTGTAAAATTTCTGTCTAGATCCAGATTAAAACACGATAATCCATTTATTTGAGTAATTAGTTTAGGGTTTTTATCCAATACTCAAGGTAACCAACATAAACTCTGGGTTGTATTAGACCCCACATAACAGCAGGGTTCATAATCATAGAACGGATCGTCATTGTGTCTATCCAATATAATTCTTATTGCATCAGTTACTGTGTGTACTAAAATGCTCTTTTAAAAGCCTAGAAAGCACACATGACCTACTTAGTTGGTATTTAAATATGATCATTCCAACTAAGTTGTGAATTTTGAGTTGAAAGAGTCTTCCAGACAATATAATTATAAGTAGTTTTTAATTTTCTTTTTTCTTGTGAAAAGCACTACGTTGGCCTTACTTGATTGTCAGCCTAGGCCTCTGCAAATAAATTAGCTTGGTTTAATTTACTTAACAGGTCGTCCACTACGAGGCTCCATATTAAAGGTGATGAGTCCTGCTTAACAGGGATTCTACACTTATACTATTAAGTTCAGCCTCGGAGTTAACATTCCACTGAATCATTCATCTATTGATGTTTTAGCGCCTCGTCATTACATATCAAATCGTGAGATATCAAATCTTGTAAGGAATCGATGCTGCGCTGGATCAGTGGATGTTCCTATTTGATAGGCAAGTTGTAGGATATCTAGAGGACTACACACCAACACCCCCTCAATAATGTGTGGGTCTACTAGCGTGTTCAATATCTGATAAGACAGAATGTGTTAGGTTTTGCGTACTCCACTTTTGCTGTTTTAGGAATAAAAACTATTTTAATTTTTCTTCACGTAGCATAAAGTCAAAGGAGTTTTGCAGTAAGACTGAAAAAATACCATACTAATCAAGTATCACTAGCAGGTAAAGCTCTCTAGTCTCTGTTGAAAAGAAAAAAAATAACTTTTCATATTTTTTTTTATTATGATGAGATTTCATAAAAAAATAATTAATTTACGCAGCAGTATTCACAATAACAGTTAATGCTTGTTTGGTTGCTAAATCACCTTATAAACAAGATCAGGAACGGATGAAATATGTATTTTTTATTTATGGTGAATTATGTCGAAAAGTAAGGGAATAATAATAAACGGAAGAGCTGTAAACAACATAAGATTTGCAGACGACACTGCTATCATAGCTAGCTCCGCTGAAGAACTTCAAGAACTAGTGAAGGAAACAAATAACGTTTGCGAGCAACACGGATTAAAAATGAACACCAAAAAGACTAAATATATGGTAATAACTAAAAAACAAAACATGCAAACAAGCATAAAGTTGCGAGGTGTGAATTTAGAAAAAGTGCAAAAATGCAAATACTTGGGCACATGGATAACAGCAAATAATGAACAAACAACATAAATAAGAACGAAAATAGAAATGGCAAGAAGTGCGTTTGTAAAACTGAAAACCATTCTGTGCAGCAGAGACATCACTCTAGAACTAAGAATGATAATTTTAAGATGTTATGTATTTTCAGTGCTGCAGTATGGGTTGGAAGGCTGGACACTAAAACAAGAACACATAAATAAACTGCAAGCGTTTGAAATGTGGTGTTACAGAAGGATGTTGAGAATATCTTGGACGGAGAGAAAAACAAACGTAGAAGTATTGCTAGCGATGGACAAAAACTATGAAATAATTAACAACATAAAAATAAGGAAACTGCAATATCTTGGACATATAATGAGAGGCCAGCGATACGAGTTGCTTAGATTGATTAGGCAGGGTAAAATAGAAGGAAGAAGAAATATCGGAAGAAGAATTTCATGGTTGAGAAATTTGAGAGAGTGGTTCAATTGTAGCTCAGTAGAACTTTTTTGAGTAGCGGCAAATAGAGTGAGAGTGGCAAAGATGATATCCAATCTCCGATAAGAGATGGCACCTTAAGAAGAAGATGTCCTTAAAGTAGGATATATATATATATATATATATATATATATATATATATATATATATATATACATATATACATATATATATATATATATATATATATATATATATATATATATATATATATATATATATATATATATATATATATATATATATATATATATATATATATATATATGAATTGATATGTATATATAGCTAATGTATACTTTAATTTCACCCCTGCAAATATCATAATTTTACGCTTATGAGACGTAAATTCTCAGTAACAAAAATAAATTTCGGAAATGCGGAGATAGAGTCCTCATCCTGCAATCAATCGAGGCTAGTATCACTTTTGAATGTAAAATTATTAAATTGAATTTCGTTAGTATGGAAAGAATCTCTTAAAAGATGGCCCTGTTGAATTACATAAATTATAGTCCATTTGATTATTAAAAAGGTTTAGATACTCAATATACCCATTTTATAATTTCAATACCGGAACACTTTTTTCGGACTTTTTCTTTAACTTCATTTTCCTCATTATTTAAAGTTGATGCAGTATGGGGAGCGTTATTTGGTGATAACTAATTGTGTATTTATTATTAATAACTTTTTAATAAGTGGCTTATTATAGGTCTATTACTGATTTGTAAAGGCTGTGGAAAACTCTTTTAATTTTCCACTAATTTGCTCTAAAATGGTAACCGTTGGAGTCAAATTATTTGAAAAACTGGCATAAAGCTCTTTTTTGTAAAACGGGATGCGTGTTCTAGTATTGCTTTTAAGACAATAATAAGCAGGACCGTGCCGTGCTATGATAGAAAGAGATGGTCGTATTAGGCAGTACCGTAAGTGAGCAGCATAAGCAGCGAACCTACAATTTTAACCATTCAAAATTTTAAATGGTTTAAGAAGTTCACTAAGTCAAACAAAACTTAGAAGTCTGTCACTAATTTCTCAGGCTTCTACATTGGCTCCCACTCTAGACCACACATCTCTAATAAACGAATTTGCTAAAGTTAAAATTAGAAGGGTAGAGCTTAGTAGACTGTTGTAGTTGATAGCTGATGTAATTATTTTAAAGTGTTTTTTTTTTCGAAATAAAAATAGTAATCGTATATTTTGTGCATTTTTTTTAATTTATAATGTAAGGTAATTTTAAAGAAAAAACATTTGAGGGGTGGCATGTCGAAGAGTTGCATGTTATTGAGAAAATCTGTCGCACGATCCTGATAATTAGCATATGCTACAAGGACAACAAAAACGACCACTAGTTCTATATCCTAAAAACCACAGATTATGATTCATATTTATTTAGATTTGGAAAACTAAAAATTAATTTATAAGAATCTATGTCTGATAAAACCGGCTCCATCAGCTATTTATTTGATTTTTTCTCTAGTTTTCCAAATTTCCTTCTGCGCTTACCTCCTTATGCATTGGTGAAAAATATCGAGTATTAGAACCAAATTATTCTAAAACCATAAAGACACATTAAACATTTTTAATAAAAAATCCTGGAAGTACTAGTTTATAATATAAGTGATCTATAATAAAGATCATCATCGAGGAAATGGCGGTACTTCTTACTCAAACGACTAATAAATACCAAAGAAGTGAATTTCATTATGTAAATATCAACATTTTTGAAATACCATGCAAGTAACTGTAAACTGTCTGGCCTTCCGTCTATTTTACGAATTAAAAACTGAACTTTATAAATAAATCATGATCATCAAGATCGTCTAGATGTTTAATGATATTTCAGAGATATATCCCAGGCATGACCACGCATTTTATATTGATTTTCCTTTGTAGATATAAAGACCTTGAGAAAAGGAATTCCATGTTAAGGTAAATATATTTTATATATAAGTGTTACATGTAAGCACTAATTATATTACATGACATTCAAATTAGAGTGACGGAAGAAACAAAATTCCATTTTCACCTCAATCCGCTTTTACTACTTTAAAACTCCCAACTGTTTCAATTACTAATAGTCTTTAATAAAGAAAAATATAAAATATTACTAGATTACTGTCTTTAGTTATCTATAACTGATTAAAGTGCCGACCCTTAATCTAAACATTCACGAAAAGTTGGTACTTAGGCTGCAGACCTCGTTGAATTTTTATATATCAAAATTAGAAATGAAGAACACTGACATTTTCTTTTATTTTTATTATTATTATTTCTTAGATCAACAGTTATGTAAAACTCAAGGACGTTTATAGTTAAAGTCTTTTTTGTTGTTAATCATGTAGGGGAGACTACCCTGATGTGGTGAGATAAAATTACATAGACGGTGTTTCGGTAGGGGAAGAACGGGTAATGGGACTCAACGGGTAATGGTGGTCACATCTACAAAACAAAACATCCGAGAGCCGCGAATATACCCTCCCCGCCCCCCTCCATGCCCGTCACCACTGTTGTGAATGTAATCCGTTAATAGTGCCACGCATCTCTGAGTGAGTGAAGTGTTTTGTTTTCGCGCCTCGCTGATGTAATTTTTTGTCGAAATAAAATAAAAAGCAAGTATTTCATTTCATAGTGTACTTAAATGATACTTATAATAGTATTTACTCTACAATTCAAAATAGTGATGTGTAGTTTAGATTGCGATAATAGTTACATGTTTTTTTTATATTTAATTTTTTTCTCAATAATCTAATTGTAGGTAATGAGAGTCGGGTGACCTCCATTGCCCACAAGTGATTACCATTACCCGCAAAGTAATGTGCCTCTAATTTTGATTCCGTAATTAATGGTTTTGGGCTGTTTTTTTTTCTAGATGCCAAAAGTACGGGTCAGAATCACCGAAAAAGCTTCCTGGTCTTCCGAAAGCCTGGAAAAAGCTATACAGCTTATCGATCAACAAGGTTTTTTTATAAGAAAAGCTTCTAAAACTATGAGTATTCAATTTTCATTCTACAGAAGAGATATAAACAAAGATCAAATATGGCTCCTCATCTTGGACGATATACTGTCGTTACCCCTAAAGTAGAAGATGAAATAGCAAACAAGGTAAAAAATATGGCTAACATTTTCTATGGATGTACCGCTAATCAGGTAAGAAAAGTGGTATTCCAATATCCTGAAAGCTTGAATTTGAATCACAACTTCAACAAGAATTCAAAAATGGCTGGACGTGACTGATTGAATTCATTTATGTCCAGAAATAATATTTCTATTAGAAAGCCAGAAGCAACAAACATAAATAGAATCACAGCTTTTAATAAAGAGGAAGTGCAGTTGTTCTATAAGCATCTAGAAGAACTGATGGAAAAGCGCAAATTTGTCACTAATAACACATATAATTGTGATGAAACAGAGATTTCAACTGTACAAACTCCGGGGAAAATATTAGCTCCAAAGGATAGAAGAGAATGGGATCTATCACAAGTTGGGAGAGAGGAAAAATATAACCTTGTTGTGTGCAGTGAGCAATGCTGGAAGATTTATCCCCAATGTTTATTTTTCCTAGAAAGAGGTTGACTTTACTACTTGAGAAGGATAGCACTTTATAAATACTCAGAAAACGGTTGGATTCATGAAAATCTCTTTCTTAAATGCCTTTTGCACTTCAAGCAGCACGCTAAGCCATCTACAGATGAATACGTCCCTTTGGTACTAGATAACCATGCTAGCCATATTTCATTACCCATCTTTGAATATTGCAAGAGCAACCATATTCATATGCTATCTATACCACCACACACGTCGCATAGAATGCAGCCCCTGGATGTCTCTTTCTATGGACCACTAAAAACAGCTTACAAGAAAGAATGTGACTTATTTATGAAAATCCATCTCGCTGGAAGATAACTCCTTATGACGTAACATCCTTAATAAGGAAAGCGTTTAATAATATTGCATCTATTAGCAAAGGGGAATCTGGATTTAGAGCAACTGACATTTTCCCAATAAATCCCGACGTATTTTCCGATGAAAACTTTGTTGCAAGTGAAATTCTTCATCTGAGTCTATTGCAGTTCAAGATTGTGACGAATCTATTTCAGCTGCTGCTTCTGATCCAATGCAACATATACGATCAAATCCTAGCACATCGAATCAAGTAGCTCTATCAGTTCCTGGCACATCAAACCAAGTAGATTCTTCACTTCAAGTATCAAATGCTATATCAACTCCACAAACTACAATACAAGATTTCATAAAATTGCCACAGAAAACATCTGTCCATAATACAAGACAAGGCAGAAATAACCAGCACGCTACAATTTCGACGCCAATCAAGGAAGCCCAAGTAGAGAAAGAAAATAAAAAAATGAAAAAATCTCAAAAAGACAAAGGAAAAGGGAAAGAAAATAAGAAATGGAAAGGGAAGGGCTAAGGAAAGAATACTAAGGTACAGAAAGAGGGTACTAGCAGAGCAAAAAGGCAAATTCTCCAAGACTCAACTGATTCTTCTGTGTCTGATATGAATATTAATGACCTGTGCCAGGATGACGAGGATGACGATGCAGACACAGAAGACAGATGTCTTATATGTGGCAAATTCGGAAGGGACAATGAGATTTGGTACAGATGTACTTCATGTGGACTGTGGGCTCACTCTAACTGCACTGAATGGGACTCAGCTCAAGGATATATCTGTGACTTGTGTTAAATGTTTATAATTTATTTGTTTCTGCTTACCCCCAGGGTGACTACTATTTCCCTCACGTCGGTGCAATGGGAGTCAAATCTGTTTTTTTTATACGGTAATTATTTCCTAAGTTGATTGCCAAAGTTATTAAAATTGATTTCAATCGACAGATGAATAAGTAAATTTTGTTATTTGGCGGTTGCAATAAAGATTTTATTTTGAAATAGGCATTTATTTAAATTCTTGTTTAAGTGACTCCCATTACCCTCTTTTACCGTATATATGCATTTGCGCTTTCTAGGAAAAAATTAAAAAACTTACGTTAAGTTTGAAACGTATTAACCATATACCTGTTTATTTAAAGTTTAGACACACGTCAGATCCCCGTGTTTTTTTAACCCACTTATTAATTCAGCATTTAAAAAGCCAATAAAAATAAATAGCTAAGTAGTAGTAGACGATTTACGTTTTGATTGATTTTCAAAAAATATGCTACTACAGTAAAATGACACAGTAGAATTACTCAGAAAAGGATATGGGTATGCCATTTTACCAGAGGCTCTCTTATTCAACTGAAATCATAAAATCCTGACTTTCGTCGTGGTGTGACTTAATATATTTTCCGTAATAAACCTATCAAATGAATACATAACAGATTTATGTTATTAATAACGAACATCAAAGAAAACATTGTCCCAGTATTATGGAAACAATGTCATTTACGTTATTATAATTGGTGTCAAGTGGAAATAACAAACGCGAAGCTGTATTTTTATGGGTTTGACAGTATTACAAAGAAAATAAATTAAAAATTGAGAAACCGATGAAAATATTTACTAACTACGTAAAATATATTACAAAAAAGTAAACGTTCTTTGGTTGCAAAACTGTCCCATTGTTATGAAAACAATATACTCAAATTTTGTTCCGGCTCGCTAAAAATACTGCAATTTTGTATTAAAAATTTTCACATTTGTATATAGAGTTGTCATAAAGAAATAGATCAATCCTTTTCATATGGAACACTACTTATTTGATAAAAAATCGCCTAGACCCTTCAATTTAATTTTTCTGAAATATATTTATTAGAATAGAAAACATTATACTGAGTGGATCGTAAAAGTGATTAATATATTAACTAAATTTACATTACATCATTTTTAGATTTCCATTTAATTATAAACAGTTTTCATTAAATATGCTTTATACTTATCTTCAACTGTTTTTCAAATATTTACACTTTTGATTTTTAAAATAAAATAGGCCAACATCAAACTATGAAAACAACCTGTTTATAAAGATGTTGAAAATGTCTTCCAGCAACTATTCTGCAGTAGATCAGTCGGTATAATATATCTCTTTTGTACATTTTGTACTATTTCTGTTATTTTTTATCGAATGAATTCCTTCAGCGTATCTACCGAGCCACTTCTAGAGAACATGGCGAAGAGGACGATTTATAGGATGATGAGAGATGAGGTCATAAAACGGAGGCCCAATCTCTTATCCAGAAATTAACAAATCTGGGGCATGCCCTAAGATAAGATGAAATGAAAAAAAAATTCAACTTTGTGAAAAATAATGCGGAGGAGTACCGTTCTATTGAAACCATATGGTTAAACTTGCTATATCAGGATCACTATCATCTGGAAACAGAGTTGTTAGAGCTTGAACTAGATCATTTTGAAGAAAATATAGTTATTTGTCTCCAGTGAGACTATTATGAAAGAAAAATATGCGGATTACCCTATTTTCAACAAGACTTGCCCGGATATTAACTCTTTTATTATTCTGGGTGTGATTTTCTTCGATCCAGTGAGGAGTTTCCTGTACCAAGTATTTGCAGCTTTTTCTATTGACCTGGCGATTTAAAGAATGAACAAATATTGCGTTATTATTTGTTATTTCCATCCATCCAATTATCCTATTTTAAAAATTTAGTAAAAGCGGTGCTATTACTAAGAGGATCTTCCTGTACTGATAATAGGAGGTTTAATTTTTTATCTTCGTACATACCAGGATGACCATTTTTAACACAATTTTGAACAGAACGGGTTCTTCATTTCATTATTACCCTGGACACTGCCGATTGATTAATAGGAGGGAAATTTTGGTATTTATGTATGCACATATTACATACTCCTAATTTTACCTTTACAATCCAACATCAGCAAAATTTCTATTCTTTCATCTTCAGCGAGGAATATTTCTGATATAAAAACAGCACAGAAAAATTAAATTTTGAGTTACAATTAGATGACATTGATTTGACATTAGATAGGTTATAATATCAAAATTAACAACTTAGACTACGATAAATGCAGGTAAATTTGAAGATGATTTCCAAAGCCAAAAGTGTAAATATTGTGAAAACCGCTGAAGGTAAGTATAGAGCGTATCGTATAAAAAATGTATTGAAGCAACGAAAAATGTAAATAAACAAAATGTGTTTCATTAAACAAATATGAGTTGATACACAATTTGCTGATTCACCCCGTAAGATATTTTCTTTTCTAAAAAATGCTTTAAAAAATAAACCTGCCCGGTCTGAGCAATTTATTCATCAAATAAACGGTGTTCCATATAAGACCCTGATCAGTTTCATTATCACAGCCTGTATGTATTTTAGGATATATGGTATTTGTTTATGTCTTAAAGTTTATTGTATCTCTTAGGGTTCCATGCCTTACTAAGAAAAAACGGAACTCTCTAGTCGATTATTTCTGGAAGAAATAAAGGTAGTAACAATGCTTGAAATTTGGGGTAACTCTGGAAAGGCCTTTAGAGAACCAAAAAAATATTTTCTTCGGTTTTATGTTACATGGTTTAAGAGATATTGCTATAAATATGTCTAAGAAATTAATTCTTCCTTCATTTATTTTCAAAACTAGCTAAGCAAATACTTTGAAAATAATGGTGATATTAGAGATGCAGTCTATCTTTTACAGTTTTCGAGATATTGCCATTATTTGTTTGAAAGTTGTAGACAATGTTGAAGATTGACTAAAATGTGGTTGTCGGACCTGCACTGTCTTTATTTTTACTTATTTGTACGACGTTTCGATTGGGTTGTATCTCTAACTGTTATCAAGTATACGTTTCGCTTCACTGCACACACCTCAATGAATTGATGTTACAAAGTAATGGTTGCAAAAGACTAGGAATTTGAACACAGAGTTTACTGAAGATTTCATTATTATTTTTAATGTAAGCTGCTTCTATAAATTATCTTCATGTTGTGTTCTTTATATATTGCTGCAGATTCCGACCATTTTATATGATGTTATTTATTCCAGGCTTGTTCCGCACTACTAGATCTCGACATTTCTCCCTTTGGTGTTTTATGTTCCTTAATTCTAACTTTTAGCGGACGCTTGG
Organism: Diaprepes abbreviatus; assembly: GCA_034092305.1. NCBI lineage: Eukaryota > Metazoa > Arthropoda > Insecta > Coleoptera > Curculionidae > Diaprepes > Diaprepes abbreviatus. Next base: position 34,649,210 of record JASJET010000055.1, read on the forward strand.
TTTCACCACACTCACATGGAACTTTGTAAACACATTATTTCTCATCGGCAAATTTTCGGTTTTGTTTTTGTTCATTAAGAGTGTATTTCTTGATTTGAAGGTTGTTTTTATATTGTAACTGCTGGCAATTCGTCTTATTTTCTCCGAAGTTCCCTTCATATACGGTATTGTGAAGAAGCGCCAATATATTTATGGAATGGTTCGAAATACATGCCATAGAAACAGCAACTGTGAAACCGAAAATCTGATTGAGATATGCCGATGACAATTTCATTGTATGGAAGAATAATGATCAAGAACTAAATGATTTCTTGACTCATCTAAATTCCATTTGACCTAGAATTAAGTTTACCATGGAAAAAGAAGTAAATGATCAATTGCCCGTCCTAGATATCATGGTGAACTGTTCAAACCAAATTATTAAAATTTCAGTATACAGGAACTCAACACATATTGAACAATATCTCAACCATGGATCTACTCATTCTGTTGTAACAAAACGAGAAATTATGAAACCTCTATAATCCTGTTGTATCTATATGCAATAATGCCGATTCATTTGAAAAAGAGGTAGCAAACATTAAATCCGATTTATAACATCATAGTTATGCTCTAAAACTAATTGACGATGTTATAAATAACTTTAGAGCAAAAACCACTGCACAGCAAGAAACACTTTTTTTTTCACATTTTCGTATATTAAGGGAACTTCGGAGAAAATAAGACAAATTATCAGCAGTTACAATATGGTAACATCCTTCAAATCAGAGCTCATTTAACAAAAACAAAAACAAAAAATACCGATAAGAAAGAATGTGTTTACAAAGTTCCATGTTACTGTGGTGAAATGTATATTGGGGAAACCAAACGTCCACTAGAAGTTAGAACTAAGGAACATAAAAGTCATACATAAAAAGGAGAAACGTCAAGATGTGGTAATGCAGAACATGCCTGGGAGTTTATCCCATATAAAATGGTCTAAAGCTACGGCAATATAAATAGAACTCAACATGAAAAGAAAATTTATAGAAGCAACTTATATTGAAAACAATATTCAGTAAACTCAGTGTTGAAATAGCTAATCTTTAGCAACCATGAATTTGTAACAACAATTTATTGAGGTGTGTGCAGTAAAGCGAAAATTCTCGCTTCAATGGACCCAGTCCCTATATAAACTCGTAGCCTTAGGACCAAACGTTCATTTTATACTTGATAATGATTAGAGATACAAATTAATCGAAAAGTCGTACAAACAAATAAAAATAAAGGCAAATGCAATTCCGACAACTAAATTTAGGCCATTGCCATTATTGTATTAACAATAAATTTAATTACTTTGGCTATTAGAAAACAATGGCATAATTATATAAAAACTTAGAGGATTTAATATTACTCGCAAGACTTTGGCTAATTAGGTTGTATCATTAGTCGAACCTATATGATAGTTTTACATCAGGCGAAGAGACCTTAGTATCGGATACTTTTTAAAAATTAAGTAAAAAATATTAAACATAACCGTAGTTGAATAAAAATTAGTGTAAGTACTTTTGGTTCCATATATTATATGAACACAAAATTATATATTTCACTTTAATAAGAAATTCAAGTCTTAACCCAGTAGGCTCCTAATAACAGATATCTGATAATATCTCAATATCGGATATCCGATATTATGCAACCTACGTTACACAGTAAATTAAAAAAAAAAGATATAATAGTTTTTTTAACAGTCTCACTAAATTAAACACAAAACATAATCTACGTATTTAAGGATGTAATATCAATTAACTGAAGTATTTAACCTAATTCAAAAAAATTCTTGTAATCTAATATTAATTAACTGGGATATATACTTCAGAGATCTGAATCGGCATCAATACTCTGTCTGGGTGAGCTCGAAGCTACATCTAGTCTAACTTTTGTAGATAATATGTTTTGAAAGGTATCATAAATCCCACATCTAGCGGTTGCAGTTTATGAGAAGAATGCAGAGGTATAGAAACTAGAAAGTCATTGTCTCTTGCACTTTCAATTAACTTTAAATTTCTCGTATGTGAAAAATGACCATCTAATAGTAACAAAACAGGTTTTTCCTTATTTGGCTTAATGTAATTAACAAAGTGTTTAGTAAATAAATCAGACTGAATCCAGTCAGATTTATGAGCTGCGAATATAGACCCTGGTAGTGCTCTGCCTTCCAGTTGTTTTTTATATTTACTCGTGGAAACATAAACAGCGGTGGCACATACAGTCTAGCAGCACTAGCACAAAAGACTAACGTCACAAGACTGCCTCTTTCTGCCAACTTGCTTCTGGTCTTTCATATATAGAACTTTGTCATTTTGAACCATAGTCCCTTCAGTTTCATCGACGTTAAAAATTCAGGTGGGGTCATGGTTGCCTTTTGCCAATTTTGGTTGAAACATATTAAAAAAATATGACTCTTTTTGGGCGCAATGTGCTGTGGTAGCTTCAGGTGTGTGGAATGGCAACTGTGAATGTCTTTTTAAGAAATCTGATAACCACTTTTTACCAGCTTGTGCATATGAGGAATGATGTTCCTTATTGCTATTTGGAATGCCATTACTCTAATATCTGACCCGCGTAAATCATAATACTTATTGACCATATCTATACAATATTTTACTAACTCATCTTCTTGACGGAAGGTAGGTTTTCGACCGAATTTACCTTGCAGCAGTGCATCTATACCTGTTTTTCTTTTAATATAGTCTTTCAAAGTACTTTTAGTAACACCAAATGTTTTTGATGCTTTAAGATATTTCGTATCCTTATTTTTCACAGCGGAATAAGTCTTTTTCATGGCATCTGCTTATTAGAAGCAAGAAACGAATTGAAATGCATTAATTTTAAGCAACTTACCTTGGAAAACATGACCCATAAAGGCGGATTTCCGATATTAAACAACACCATGTATCCGATATTGGGAATTCACACATGTAAATAAACAATATCTAAAAGTTATGTCTTAGTTTTCCTACAAAACTGATTTTTTAAATAAGTAATTCAGCAATTAATAAAGTACAATGAAGATATAACATTCTTAAGCATTTACTTTTTACAACAAATGTCTTTAAAAACCACTATTTAATATTTTTTTAGTCAAAAATCAAACTCTTATCGGTTTCGTCGCCATAGGTAGGTAGTAGATAGGTGGGTGAACTCGCTGCAGTGCTTCTATCTAGTTGCGTATAGATGACGTTACTTTGTCCAGGATATATTGATATATCCGAAATTAGGCAAGGACCAAAGCATCAATATTGAATTTTGTTTGATTCGAAAGTTTTTTAATGGATGCTCCTTGCAGATCTGGTGCTCAAAATGCAAATAATATGGTTGACGATACGGAACTTTCGATGCTTGGGTCTTTCACTAAGTACTCCTTAATGTTTTTTTAAGTGCTTAAAGACCCACATTTCAAAAGAATTAAAAGTTAAAAGTTGACCAACTTCCTTGTTGATAATTGATAGTTGTTAATTTTTAGTGAGGACTATAAAAAGATGAAGGTAATGTGTTTTATTTAACTTGCAAGTGAAAGTTCTTAGTGGTAGTTGATAATTTTTGGAAGTATGAATCGACCATTAAGGTTGTTTATGGCATAGATTCGTGAGAAAGGGTCTTACCTGGTATACATCATATTAAAAAAAATTGAAATATACCTGGTGGTTCAATAATGATGTGTAAAAAACTTGATTTCATAGCAGCTTTTTGAGAGCCCACAGCTCCGAAGGATTTCCAACATTTTCCCGAACATCCTGTTATAGTAAAAAGATAAATAAAAAATTCTATTTAATAATATAGCGTTATTTGAAATAGTTTTATTTGAAATTAACTGTTTCACTAATGCTTTGCTTTAGGTAAAGCGTCCCAAATGTTATGTCATGTAATATGGATAAGTTAGTGAATGAGATCCCTTTGAATAAAATCGGCTTAAACGCCGCTTCACTGTTAGTGTGGCTTGAATTTCCTCAGTACACTGCTGTCAAACTGGACAGTACAATGTCGAAAAAGCATTTTGGTGCACAAGATGAAAAATATTTCCTTAAGAATAATACGAATAAAGCAGTTTTTATTTATGTTTCATGAACAAAGTGTACGCTATTAGAAAGATATGGTCATCCTAACTATATAGAACTTCCTTGGAGTTCTGACAATCAATCCTACATAATTTTTTTTGAAATAAATTCAGTCATACACTTTTATGGAACTAGACGAAATATATAAAGTTATATATTATTGGGAAAACCTATAATAAGTCTAATTAAGAAATAAAATTCCTAAAATAAAACTAAAAATAAATATTTCCAGAAATTTAATACTCTTGAATGCCAAAAGGTTTTATAGACCTATTAGTGAAAGTTTTAACATGGAAAACAAACAGTTGGCATTATATTGTAAACACTGGGAAATTGAGATTTAATACAAATTTATTGTAAGTAAGCGAGTAATTTAGCGATTTATAGGTTTTCTGACTGCTATTGATATTAGAAAGACTGATCTAAAAGGTAATCCAAATATCCAGATTGTGTTAAATAATCTTGTAATCTTAACATACGATTTTGTTTCAGTTAATGGTGAAAGAGTTGTTGTAATGATCAAATATCGCACTTGGAAAGCAGAGTTATTTTGGTATTGAAGAGTCTGAGGAGACAGATGTTTCTTTTAGTTAGTTTATTGCTAACTGTAGTAACTATTATCACATTACCCAGACATACATAAATCTTCAGTTTAATTAATCAACCTAGTTACTAAGAAACTAATTATTTGTAGAATATACAATTTTAGCTCTCCTATTGAGGCTGGAATTAAGAAAATAACTAATTTACTCAAAACAGTCTTTTTATACCTCCACCTGTGTATAGAAATTTCAAATAGTTATTAGAAATGTTACGAATCTCGAATTTATTATGCTTTTTTCATGATTTCTTTTGTTGATATTCGTTCATCTAATTTCAAGTACTGAGTTTATTTTTCAACGCGTTTTGGGAAATCAGATTGATTTATATGGCTTAGCTGACCTAATAAAATTTCGGAAAAAAGCTACTTTTTCATTTTCTATCTTTTCTAAAGACACAGAACATAATTTTAATATCTTTTCTATGAAATTATGTCTTTTGCAAAGCGGAAAATACGAATTGGGATTCATTATTTGGTGAATAACTTAGTAATAGAACAGAAATAATTTTTAAAGCTGAAACAAACTGTTTCCTAAAAAAATTCCAAATCCAAAATAAGAGCAATAGTTCCAGAAGATGTGTATAGTGTAAACTAACGTTTTTAAAAACAATTTTCGCTGTATATGGCGTATGTAGACATCATAGAAAGGAAAGGTGGTCACTATAGACGGAAAAAAGCTTATAAAACATTTATAATGATCTACGAAACTTTCGATTTAAACGAAAATTGGTTTGTGTAAATAAAATTTAACGTTTGTTAAACATATTATCAATTTTTATCAAAACTGAAAAACAATAATAATTGCTGTCCGTTGCTATTTTAGAGTTACTACAAGTACCGTTGTCCGTTTACAGCCCAGAAGACGGAAAACCAAAACACGAGGTAGAAGCATTCTACGAGAACTTGCAAATCACCTTAGACTCAATACCTGGTGAGGAAGCTACTATTTTATTGGGAGACTTTAATGCCCGTATAGGAAACCAAATAATCCCCGGAATTAAACAACGCTTCAACGAACAGTATTACAACACCAACGGAGAACTAATGGTAAATTTCTGTGCTTACAACGAATTAAGGATAAACAATACTTTTTTTCAACACAAAGATAAATATAAATACACTTTTGAAAATACAAGAGGACACAAATCTATGATTGACTTTATAGTTAGCAACCGAGTTGTACATCCCACCCAGATATTGGATATTAGAACATTGAACTCTGTTAATGTAGGAAACGATCATAAATTAGTTCTATCAAAAATTCGAATAAAGATTAAACAAAAGAAAAAGCAGCTGGAAAAGGTTAGGATACAAAAAAAGAACATGGACTCTCTGTGGCATACGTCAACGAAAGAATTATATCAAAAAAGATTGATGGAAAAAATTAAAAGAAAACCAATAAATGAAGAGGAAGATATAAATCATAGCTGGGAAAAAATTAAGGGAAACATAGAAGAAGCTTCAAATGAGTCATTGGGCATACATACAATCACAATCAACAACAAAAATCCTAACAAAATTCCATGGTTCCGTAAGGAAGTTAAAGATAAGTATAACGAAAAAAGAAAAGCATATTTAGCATATAAAACGTCAAAAACGCCGGAAGCATACAATAGGTACAAACTAATTCGTAACGAAACTAATCTACTAGTCAGGCAACTAAAAGGTGAACATTGGGAGCAGTTCTCTAAAAGAATGGAAGAAGACTTCTATAGTGTACAAAAACAAATGTGGCGACTGATAAGACAACAGCGCAAAGAAATATCTGAACTCTCCGAAACAAACAAAATATCAGAGGAGAAATGGATAGACTACCTAACAAAATTATTTGAGGGAGATGCTAACATTGGAAAAAACAACATACCAGCAATAAGGAATAATGTGGAAGTCACCATTCAAGAAGTAGAGAAAGCTATAAAATCCTTAAAAAATAGAAAGTCTCCCGGACAAGACGGAATTCATAACGAATTGTTGAAATACGGAGGACAGCGACTAACACAGGAACTCACAAGCTTCATTCGAAAAATCCTGCAATGCAAAGTACCAGATAGGTGGAGAACAAGCACAATAATGCTTATGTTTAAGAAAGGTGACAAACAAGAACCAGGGAACTACAGGGGTATTAATCTACTGGACACAGCTCTGAAACTCGTTACGAAAGTAATCAAAAATAAAATTAATTCGGTTACAACACTGGAAGACGAACAGCAGGGATTTAGATCAGGAAGGTCTTGCGTGGATGCAGTATTTATTCTACGATAGATAGTCGAAAAATCTCTAGAATACAATAAACCAACATTTTTATGCTTTATAGATCTAACCAAAGCATTCGATCGCATAAAGCTAGATGACGTAATCCACCTGTTATATAAGAGAAATATTCCTATCAATATAATTCAGACCATCGAAAACATATACGCAAACAATAAAGTTCAGATTCGCACTAACGGTAAATTATCTACACCCATACCAGTCAACAGCGGTATTAGACAGGGAGACTCGCTTAGTCCTGTGTTGTTTAATATGATAATGGACGAAATAATAAAGGAGGTGCGACTTGGTAGAGGATATAAAATGGGTCATACAGAAATAAAAATTCTTTGCTACGCTGATGACGTTGTGATATGTGCCGAAATTGAAGACGACCTTCAGAGATTGTTAAATACCTTTAATCTTACGGGAAGAAAATATAATATGATTATCTCAGCCGAAAAAACTAAATGTATGACAATCTCAAAAGAACCCCTCCGATGCAAACTGGAACTAGACGGTCGAATAATACAACAAGAAATGAGTTTCAAATATCTAGGAATCGACATAACTAGTTATGGCAACATCGAAGATGAAGTAAGAGGGCAGGTGGCCAAAGCAAACAAAGTGGCGGGTTGCCTCAACGACGTGATCTGGAGAAACAAACACTTACAACAAGAAACAAAAGTTCGGATCTACAAAATCACAATTAGATCTATTATGACATACACCTCAGAAACACGGCCAGAGACGACAAAAACGAAACAACTATTGGAGACTACAGAAATGAGAATACTTCGACGAATAACAGGAAAAACGCTACTAGACAGAGAAAGAAGCGATAACATCAGGCAATCATGCAACACAGACTGCATTAATGAGTGGGTCCTACAATGTAAGACACAATGGAACAAACACATAAGCCGAATGACAGAGGATAGACTGGTAAGGATCGCATGAGATAAATCGCCTAGTGGTACACGCAGTAGAGATCGACCGCGGAAAAGGTGGAGCGATAATTTAAGTCCAGAATGAGGAAAATCGAAGAAGGAACAGGTCAGGGACCTATTATGGAAGGTAGAAGAAGAAGAAGACTACAAGTACGTAGTTTTCGTATTTAAAACTTAAAATTAAGAAAAACTAATTTTTGATCTATATTTAAGCAACAATAATGAGAATTTGCATTTATTTTATGATGTAATGGTGAATGTATAAGCTGAACTTTGAGATAAATTTATAATTTCTTTATAACCAAGTCCAATATTATTATTGGTTTCTTGTTCCTATAATTTATAGTGAAATATCTAATTTGGATATTATATTGAAATAAACTTTCTCGGAAGAAAATACGATGAAATCGGCGAGATTTTTTTTAAACAATTATTAATATTTTTTTTATCAGATTTTGTTTGTGTGATAATTAATATAATAAAAGAAACATTACCAAATATTACATCATTGTCATGATTTTTGTGTCTTTCTTCTTCTTTATTCAGCCTTCGATAACCCTATGCTATCGACCTCAAATTCTCTTCATTTCATTTTGTTCTGTATCTTTGCCATCCATCCCTTCCCTATCTCTTTAATATCGTCATTGGGAGGCTTCTAGGCTTAATTTTCTTCCCTATGGTTGCTTTCGGTTGTTATTCTCATCTAATAGTTGGTTCCATGCATGCTACGTCATCTGTCAAACAAAATTTCATTTTTATTATTATGTTCCCTATATCTTTTGGTTTCTCTGGCCGCTTGATTCATTGCATGTGTCGTTCGGGAACTTGTAGTCCATACAGTGTTCTTCTTGTAAGTACCCAAGTTTCCTTTTTATGTTAGAACAGAAAAAAACTTATTGTTTTAAAACATGTGCTTACATGTGTGGTTTAAATTTTCTGTCTTTATTTCTCAACATATAATTCAATCTCCTAAGCGGCCTTTGCTAAACTTAATACCTTGAAAATCTGTATTATGTATGTTTATTTCTAGTATTATGTAGGTTTATTTATAGTATTGTGTTTCGTCATGATTTCTATGATTTTGTTTCCTAGCTTTCTATCTTTTCCTAGCGGAACTGAAGATTTAGTCATTATTTCTGATAAATTGACGTTCATAATAAGTCCGATTTCCTCTGATTCTTCTTACAATTTTTAAAACATTTCTGTTACATGTTGTGTATTATCTAAAAGTTGTTTTTTTAGAGGTTTGCTTTTTAAATTGGCAACATTATTTCTAATGACTGTAAATTTGACCGTTGATAGTCAGTACGTTTTGCCATTGCACCATGAATAGATTTGCTCCAGAACAACGCTTGCAAATTGTGCATATTTATTTTGAGAATCATGGTTCAGTTCGTCAAACTTACCGTACGCTACGTCCATTTTACGGTCGAAATGATCGTCCATCCGAGCAAGTTATTCGGCAAACCATGGATCGTTTTCGCACTACGTACACTCTGGTTTCTAATACGCATGCATGAAGATGCCGTACAGTGCACACAGAAGAAGTGCTGTGGAATGTAATATGAGGAGGACCCGAATAAGTCGACTCGCCATCGTGCACAACAACCGGAGCTGTGCCAATTCACTTTATGGAAGATTTTGCGGAAAGATCTTGGATTGTGAGCTCGTGCAAGAGTTGAAACTTCTTGACTATCATGCGCGCCGACATTCGATGAATGAGACGACAACAGTATTCAGCTTGATCCTCTTTTTCAACGCAAAATTTGATTCAGCGATGAGGCTTACTTTTATTTGAATGGTTACGTTAATAAACAGAATTGCCGAATTTGGAACGGAGAAAAGCTATTGTTTTGTGTGCTTTTTTTGGCAGGTGAAATCATTGGCCCATATTTCTATAAAGATGATGCCGGCTAGACTGATACCGTCAATGGAGAGCGCTATAGAGCCCTGACTGCTGACGTCTTCGTTCCTCAGTTGAATGGTATTGATGTGACAGAGTTTTGGTTTCAACAAGATAGCGCAACATGCCACACAGCGCGCGACACCATCAATTTATTACGAAAAACATTCAATGAGCGCATAATTTCGCGTAATGGACCTGTAAACTGGCTTCCACGATCGTGTAATTTTACACCTATGGATTATTTTCTTTGGGGATATGTAAAGTCACTAGTCTACGCTGATAAACAACAAATTTTGGACCACTTGCAAGTCAATTGTTGATATACGGCCCCAGTTGTTCGATAAAGTGGTCGCCGTGGAGCTCATATGCCCGCAATCATATTTAAACACCAATAGCATATAATTATCTTTTCAATAAAGCCAAAACTACAACTATTAACATTATTTATAACGTGATTTATTTCATTTTAAAATTATATACCTCTAAAAAAACAAATTTTATTATTATATAGCTGGCTTTATGTATATTTTGAACTAGTTCGATATATTATGAATGTATTCGACAATTCAGTTTCCACTGTCCACTATAGTAGTAACAATTTAGATAAACTTTTTTTTGACAGGCCTGTTACTATTTCAAGCAAGTTCTTTGGTTTTCTTAAATCAAAAATTAAATTTTATTTGTTCTGGGTTTTTATTCAATCTTAATTGATAACTTAAAAATTATTTTTTCATAACAAAAATATTAAAAATTAGTATCGCTCTTCACATAATAGATAATTTATAATAGAAGCTTAACGCCTGATTAATAGGATGCAATACATTAAAGCTTTTCTGCTTCACTTCAAAGTAACGAATCTCGATTTCTGATATCGCTTTCAAACATCTGTTTGGTGTGCTGGTGCTAACAGGAGCAAATTACGATAGGTTTGTTTTACTCAAGTTTATTTTAATAAGATAGCAATAACTTTATATTTTCTAATAATAAAATGCCTCTGCCATATCCACGTTAAAAAAATGAGCTAAGTTTTTTTTGCCATTAAATTATGGAGATCTATAACAGGGTATCAGTTTCAGATTCAATATTACAAGTAAGCTACACTATTTGGACAGAAAATTCTGAAATAAATCTTAATGCAGTGTAATCTCTTTAGGATTTTACATAGAGAAAAAGGCAAACATAATGAAGAGAAAAAGTTTGTATTGTATGTATTTTCTTTGTATCTCAGCTAGAGAGCTTTCGGATAAAGTTTTAAAAAACTTTTTTTATTTGCACGTTACAAAAATTGAATTTTAGACAAGTTAAAAATTAGTCGAAACTACATAAATTCGATTAGCACTTCTCCAATATTGTTCAATTGACGTTATGCTTTTTCTGTGCAATTTGAACATGCAAGTACTCTAACAAAATTTTATTTATTTGAATATAAATTGAAAAACATATTATTAACGTCGGATCGGAGGAGATGGTAATATCAGTAAAGATGAATTCTCAAGAACCTTAAGGCATATAAAAAATAGGAGAACCTCCCCCCCCCCCCCCCCCCCCCCGAGAGATAGAATTTCTAGTGAAATACTGAAAAGGGTGGAAATGCTTTAATTGACGCATTGTTAGTACTGCTAAATAAGTGTCTTATTGAAGGTAGAATCCCAAATTCCTGGCTAAATGCAGAGGTGTTTTTACTCTTTAAGAAATGATGTACCAAAATCCAAGAAAACTATATTTTCATTAATTTACTGGCTTATATATACAAAATTATTGACAGTCAAATAAAGTGGAATTTTATCAACCAGTAGAGCAGGCAGAATTCCGAAATGAATTCAGCACTATTGAACACTTGTAAACTCTGCGTTCTCTTATTGAAAAAACCGCCGAATATAATTTCCCAGTACATTTAGCTCTTGGTAACTTCTATATGGCTTTTGTCTAAACTTTGTAACTATTGGGAAGTTTAGGAAATGCACGAATTGACTAGATAAATAAATCTGCTGAAGTATCAACGCAACTTTATAAGTACAAAGTGACGAAAATACAACAACAAATAAGATATGTGTTGGAAAAGGAGTCTGATAATGAGACATATTTTCTCAAAAACTATTTACTTTAACATTAGAGACATAATTCGAACATTACACTGGAATAGAAAGGGCATAAATATCGACTATATATTTAAGCCATTTGCTGTTTGTAGATGTAGTTCTGATGACAGGAGAACTGTGAGGTATGTTGACAAAATTACAATAAGCGTCGGCCTAAAAATGAAAATGAATAGAACAAAAATTAGGAGCACAATAGAAATGACTTCCACCACTGAAAACTGAGATTACAGGCAGAATCAAATTGGGTTGTCTTTTTTTTTATTATTTCTAAATGTTCCTGATAAATTATAAACAAGTTATTTTAGACTAGATGGATTACAATAAGATGTGGAGTATTCGGTAGAAGCTCTGAAGTCAGAGAGTTTTACTTTCTAGGACAGCACGCAACGGTCTTTCAAGGGGTCTACAATGTGGCCCTCTGTGTGAGAGGGACATATGCTCGGACAGTAGAGTTTCAATATTAGCTCTGAGGTCCTATGTAGAAGTTTCATGATTGATGTCTGAGTGCAAACTCGTGTGGATTTCAGATCAATCGGGTATATATGGAAACGAGGAAGTGGACCTTATGGTAAAGATAGGAACCGCGGTTGACCCATATGACCCCAACTCATTATACATCTTCCAATTACTGTTCGTAAAAGAGAACTGAAACTGTAGCTGGAAAGCAAGTTTATTGAATGCTAGGCGGAAGTCTCTAGAATGAGATGTGCTAAGGAACATATAAATGGAGTTCCATTTACTGCTGGTAAGAGAGAATTGAAAATGTTGCCGGAAAGCAAATTTACTGAATGCTAAAGGGAAGCCTAGAGAATGAGATGTGCTAAGGAACATATAAATTGACCTAATGCGCGTTCCTAAAGAGGAAAGAACCTCGGATTGTTGTGGAATTGTCGGTATGATATTGTCACCTACGAGAATACCTTCATAGGATTGGCGTCGTAGATGGCCTGGTATATAGATCGTGCCTCGCGGAGGATGGGACTGTTGACCATGTTTTGAGAGAGTATCCGACACTCAACGGACTGAGACAGAGACATTTCAGGGATACAACAATGTTGCCCCAAGCAATTAGGCAAGGTAAAATAACGAAACTGCTTAGATTCGCAAAGGCGATCGCTCTCAAATGACTTTCGGCCTCGGTTCAAGTTTTTTTTTTAACAGTCATTTTTCCCCTGGAAAACAGTAAACGAAGCTATAAATCTCAGTTTTCGCGACTTACCATTACTTGGTTTTAACATTCTGATAAAGAATTCTGTTTGATGTAATTTACGGTAGAGACCACGCGGGGATCGATTCCTCGTATGCCTTTTAAACAAATCTCTGTTACAATTGCCAGAACAACGGCTGTCAATCCTCGAATTGTAACTGTGGAATTGCCTAGGCTGAAATTACGCCGTGCACAACCAAGTTTTAGTCCTAACCTATGTTGTAAATATTGTATTTATCTTGTATATCTCTCACCTCAATGTACCATGTGGTCATTATTTTTTAGTTAGTTTAATTAGATTAATGATATATTATGATAATTTAGGTTAGTTATAGGTTAGATGATATGTAAAATATAGACGTAAGAGAAATTAATATTAATTAATATAGACTGAGGATTCTATAGAACAATATTGGCTTACGCTTAAAAGGAGATGGAGCGTTTTCGAAGAGTACCTCTCTTTTTAATGGTGCAGTTAAGCACGATATTGCATACGTCATTGGGTATCCTTATTTTAAAATGTATAATAACTTTGTTCGCGGAAAGGATTTAGAACCGATTCTGAACTAATAAGCATGCGCAGTTGAAATAGTAACGTTCGCGGATACAAAATTCTGAGTTTTTAGTTACAGTCCCATGTTCGCGGAGAAAATAATTCGGTTCGAAATCGATTCTGAACCAGTTCTGCCGGTTCCAAAGATTGAACAAGAACTGTAAGTTCGGAATTTTATGCAGCGCCAGCTTCCATGCTGCGGCCGCAATGTGCAACTATTTGACAATTGTTTTTATTTTATTTAGGTTTTTCTTTTGTTTATGTTATTTGTTGCATTTGATGTTCCAGTAGATATTTTATTATATTATATTGGTTTTACTTTAATTATTGTTAATCTACCTAGAATCTTAATTGGTAAATTAAAAAAGTGTTTTTTACCTTTTAGTTTAAACCTAAAAAAATATATGTTTTTAGTGAATACTCCCATTATGTCAAATCATTTATCGTCCTGCGATGAGGACTTTGAAGAAATTTTAGAGTTATTTAAAATTCCTAAAAGTGCTAATTATTTTAAAGAAATAAAAAGCACAAAATAAAGAGCAAACAATAGATTTCAGTTAATATATATATATATATATATATATATATATATATATATATCAAAAATTCTACAATTGTAATTCAATATTTCTTTAAAATAATACAAATAATAAAACCTATTAAAAACAGTTCTAAGTTATTTAAAGAACTAGATTAATCAGCATTTAACACCGTATGTTAAATAATGAGACTCATATCATAGTAGACGATTTAAAGTTCCAAAATCGTTCGTGGTAAAAAAAATCCTGAACCGGTTAATAACTGAGCATGAGCTGTACGACAATCCTGAACTAATTCCGTACTAGTTCTGAATCGGTTCGGAAAGTGACCCGCGAACAAAGCTAATGTAGGCATGGTAGGATGTAATGTGCTCAATGAGGACAGCATCGAGGATCGAGTATCCCCACTCTTATTCAATCGTTCATTCATTCATTCAGTTATTTTCGATACATTTGAATTTTTCACTTAAAATGTGTTATATTTCCTAAAGTTTTGGAGATAGGTATATGCTACATAGTTTGATCGGTAATTCAAGCTTCTATTCGTTACAGTTAAAAAAAAACAGGGTGTTTCACTTCAAAAATCGATTTTTCAATATTTTTTAAAGAAGGTTTAACACACTTTTTTACCCTCCCTGTCTTATTTTAATATTGAATGAATAATTTCTGAGAAATCGTAGCAAAAATTTCAAATTTTTAGTAGTAGTGTTACGAAAGATATAATTTTTTGTAATGAAACCGTTTTTACTCTTGAAAATTGCGAAATAATTAATATCTTAAACATAGTAAGAGGTAGGTACATGATATGTTACAGAAAATATGCTCAAGAAATTTTTCCAAATTTAAAAAGATAATAATATGTAAGGTGTCATATTTGAGAGTTTACACTTTAATATCAGCTAGTGATATATCTAGCAACATCACATTTTCAAAAATATTTTAAGGAGTCAGATTACTATTCGTTGTCCACAATCAAAATTTTAGAAATATATCTGAAGTGGTTTCTAAATACTTCTAATATGCCACCGGATTTGGCGCATCCTGTATATATAAATTTATGTTAGAATAACACAAAATTTACCCAATTATAGGTTACATTAGATAAAAAAATTCATGTTTAAAACCATAATCATAAATACAGTTTTTAGTAGAGGTGCTTTGGTTAGTTACACTCTGACATCATTTTGTAGAAACACAAAAATAGTAATTGCATTTACATCTCTTGGCAGATATTTAATTAGTACTATTCGCTATGCACTACTAAAACATGTGCTTCTGAAGGTTGATTCAGTACATTACTCTCATAAACTATCTTTTAACTATTTATTTAAAAGTTCGACTTAGTTTATTTTTTAAAACTATAAATTATTTTAGTTTTCTAAAACATATAGGAAACGTGTTAGGTCTGTGCCAATCTAAATGTCGTAAATTCGGTGAGACATTTGAGCGGAATGTAAAAATTTATTTTTTCTCTATCCAGTTTGGTAATAACCACTTAATTTTACTTGTTAGATTTAAGTTACCTGAACCGGTTTGCGTAAGTTAGAAAAATAATGAATGACTAATTTAATAATAAAAAAAATGTTTAAATACTGACACCCGACTATGCTTACTCAAATGCAAATTACCCAAATGTATGAGTCATCTAACTCATCTGCTTATAGTTCAAGTTTTTTGAGGATAGTTTCGAACTTAATTTATAAATTTGCGTAAAAAGTTCATTAAATATAGAAATTTTTATTTTGCATCTATAACCATACGATTATTGTAAACCTAGATATTGACTAGGTGGGGAAAAATATTAGTCCAATCCATAGGTAAAAATTAGTGCTGTTTTCGACGTAAATACCGAGATGTATGATACCTATGCAGGGCTGTTTGAGACAAGGTAAGAACAAATCCTGGATGAAATATAACAGCAAATACAATTTTTATAAAAGAAATTGAACCGCCTTCTAAAAGTGCTCTAAAAAGTGAAAAATAACTATAAATTTTAATATGAAATTGAAACTTTTGAAGTCGGCGCCAAACTAATACCTGGCAAAATGTGATTCACATAAACAGATTAAAAATACCTTATTTGTAATTACTTTCTTACCATAATTTCAATGTATTAGTAGTTATTTAATTCATTTAGGAATTATTTGGCGCCGACTTCAAAAATTTCAATTTCAGATAAAAATTTATAGTTTTTTTCACTTTTTAGAGCACTTTTAGAAGTCAATTCAATTTTTCTTTTATAAAAAAATTATATTTCGATTTTTAGTTTTGAATTTATTATGATATCCATAAATTGTTTGAACTAAGTATTAATCGAGTGACTCGCAATGACTCCAAGGTGGCTCCAAGAACCACGCAATTTTTGTCAAAATTGGAAAATGTAAAATTTTCAGTCTTTTATATTGTATCTTATAAAGCCAATGATTGTAAAAAATTAACTTCTTATTCGTAATACACGATCCCGAAACCAAATCTGAAAACATGCGAACAACCCACGATATTAGATCCGCCATATTGAATTTCAAAAAAATAATTTTAACGTCTTAACCTGATCTAAATCTAAACCCTTCAAAGCCCCTTAGTACTAATGTTAGATGTAATCCGGAAATTTAAAATTTCTAGACCGTCATATTGCCTCTGACATATTAGATTTTCTTAAAATTATTTTATATTCACTATTTACATCCTCAAAAACGATTCAGTCCCATCTTTGAACAAAATCGAAAAGTGTAAAATTTTTTAGTCCGCTATATTGGATTCGCCATATTGAATCATGAAAAAATACTTTTAAATTCATAATTTACACCCTCAAGAACCCCCTATATCAGATTAGTTTTGGAGAAAATCGAAGAATGTAAAATTTTCAGGACGTCATATTGAATCCGTCAGATTCAGTTTTTCAAAAAATATTTTAAATTCGTAATTAACTCTAACAAAAATCCCCCAATACTGGTTTTTGCACAAAATCGAGAGATGTAGTCTTTAATCCGCCATCTTAGATTTTTATTCGGCATATTGGAGAGGCCATATTTATTTTTCTTTAAATAATTTCAGATTTTGTGTGCGAAAAAACTCCCCCATATTAATTTTGAATAAAATTGGACAAAATTAATTTATATCCGCCATATTGGTATGCCATATTGAATTTTTTAAAAATAAATTCAGATTTATTATGTGCAACCCCGAAAACTCCCCGATATCAATTTTGGAGAAAATCGGACAAAATTGATTTTTTCGTCCGCCATATTGGATACGCCATATTGAATTTTTTAAAAATAATTTCAAATTTGTTGTGTAGGACCCTGAAAATTCCCACATACCAATTTTAGAAATTTGGACAAAATGAATTTTTTTGGCCGCCATATTGTCAACGCCATCTTGGATTTTACTGTACCAATTTCATCCAAAAAATATGGAACCACTGCAGCAACTTCCTGTACATAACGTAAAAAAAATTATTCAAATCGATGACGCCGTTCCGGAGTAATCGATGTACATACATAAAAAAAATACATAGTCGACGAATTGAGAATCTCCTTCTTTTAGAAATCGGTTAAAAATAGGTTGGAGCCTAGAAAGGAGGATCAAAGTGGCCAAAACAGGTTTTATAGAGATTTAAGAACTTACAATTTGAGCTTTTGTGCGATCATTTTCGTTAATTTGTTATCGCGAAAAGGCCAAAAAACCCTTAAAATCGGCCATTTTTTGCATATCAATTATTTATTGCGAAATTAACTTTTTGAAACTTTTTTGCTTTTAAAGGGAAGTCTTCATCGTTCTGAACAAAATGATATTTTATAATAGTGACTCAGATAATTTGTTACTGAGATATTGCTATTTGTTTGTCCTACGACGTAAAATGTTGCTTGTTATTACTTATTTTGGGTGAACATTTTGACCTCCCTAAAGGCTCAATTTCTTCGAGAAGGCCTAAATTTTCATTTCTTGTTAGGGGAAAATGCAACAATGAATTTTCAATCCCTTTAATATCACTTTAAAAAAGTTTTACTTTATAAAAAATAGAGCTGGAGCCTTTTTCTTACACGTTTGATATTTCTAATTTAAATATTCGAATAGCTGAGTTCGACACGAAGATTTTGAAAAAAAATGTTTTTTTTTTGATCAATAGGAGCCAAGTTAGGATTTTTTTTTCAAAAAGTCGCAATCCTTTTGTTTATAATAATTAGGAAACAAATCCAACGGCGTTTGATACTCAAAGAGTTATATTTTCAAACTTCATGATCACATTTTACTAAGTGAGGCTTTTTGTTATTAAAAATCATACTATTATACATGACAAGCATTGATAATATCCTAGAAAAAAATCGTGAGGAGTTTATGTTGAATTACCTCCGTTTTCTCCATTTTGAGCTTTAAACTAACAAAGACACTTTCAAGCTTCAAAGTTTGTCGCTAATTTTATCGAAATAAATTAAGAGTACCTTTTTTGAAGAAGAACGACCAAAGTATATAAAAAATTAGTTTCCAGCTCTGTAAAGTGACACCTGTGAAAAATTAGGCCCAACGAGTGTGGCTGCAAGTCCGTTCCTGACTTCTCTAATGATCTAAAACATCTACTGTAGCATAGTTTAATGAGCCTTTATGGCTTGTATAAAATATTAAAATTTCATTAAATTATATGTCTATTGAAAACATAAAACCGATAAGGTAAATCGCTGGGTACCCCTTTAGGGCTCTGTATTTCTGTTAAGGGGCTCTTTAGGAACTTTTTTTCTATTACAAAGTAGGGTTATTTTGGTTTCTCTTGTATGCTCCCGAGAAATTAGGGAGTACTTATCGGACACCCTGTATAAAAAGGTGTGTAAAATTATATTACATGTGTAAATGATATTACGATTGCAAAGCTGTATAATATTACGCTTTATAAACATCACTGAAAAATCGAATACAATTTGAAAAACTAAATTTTATTAAACCACATACAGGTATTTTTATTTACTCCTGCTGGTTTTGAAAAATAAACTTTGAAAGTTGATTCTTCCATTGATTATTGTAACAGTACAAAATTCTTGAGGAAATATGTGCTGATATCATGTGTTTTAAGTAGATCGGTAATAAAATTTTAACATTCTATTTTATCATGGGTAATATCGTGAGAAATCCTACTTAATCGATTTAACTAAAGAAAATGATCGAAATAGTAACAAAGCAGAATAAAAATAACAACCTTATATATAAAGAATATTTATTAGTCAGTATTTTGACCCGACCCTTAAATTAATTTTATAAACTAACAATTTATGGAGAACTTAAGCCAAGAGTAAAACTGATACTACACTGCTATAATTTGATTTTATGTAGTATCTTATCTTTTTGTATACGTTTACGCAAAAAGATAGCCATTAAAAATGTGAATAAACTTATATCAAAACACACTTCGAAATTTCTCATTTTATGAAATAAAATAAATGCAGTTAAAATGAAAACTTTAATGTGAAACTATTCCAAGGACAGTTGGTTTACGTTTTCACAAGTATAAATATAATTTGTTTAAAATATTACAATCTGGTGAAAGTTAAAATGCACTGGATCAAAGTCGAGGTAGTATATTATAAACATTAAAATTTCCACAACAATATCTACATATATACTACTAATGCGAATAAGATATGAGAAATATGCCATTTTTTTATTAGATTTAGAAAAACAAACCATAACCAGAATGTTTGTCTATACCTTTACCGATTAATAATAGTAAATTTTTTTAAACAAATATAAAACCTATTTATTGGTTAAATCGAATGGGCGATTTTTTAAATTTCATTGAACATTAGTTAGTTGCGGCTTGTTAGTTTGCAAATTTCTTTTCTATTATGCAACATAAAGTAGTTGCTCTGATTGGTGTAGCAACAGCAGATTAAACACCCTTAAATCCCTAAACTGTGGTATATGGTATTGGTTGTACCATTTTTATAGATAAAATCTGACATATGAAGCTTTGTTGCATTTAAAGGTAATCTTCAGGATTTGGGCACTTCTTATAAGAGAAGTGAGACCGCTTTTAGTTTACAAATATCTCTGACGTGTCTAGTGTGCTAGTATGTAGACTTTTAATTTACGGACTTGTTATCATATGTCAATATGGGCTGTATTCTTTTGAGTAAATTATCACTGATCAAAGTGAAACTGATAACTTCATGTTCTTTTGAATATGCATTTATTTGTCATTGGGTCGAAGTGATCATGATTACTTCAAGTGACAGAACTGAAAGTGATAATTACTCAAAAGAATATACCTAAGGCGACTGATTTTGATGATTTGTATTTATTTCGTTGTTCTGTGTTTAAACCAGTCATAAATGAGTAGTGAACATAACCCGATTCGCTCGATCCCCCCACTCCTCGACCTTGACCTTGACCTTGCTTCACCCCTCTTTGGCCCCGCCCACATGTCCTTGTCATTGACCTTGAAAGTGCACGTGTGCTTTGGCCTTGGCCTTGTGTTCAAGGTTGTGTGTGTGACCTTGACCTTGACCTCGGTCGAGACGACCTTGACTTTGTTGAAGGTCATCTTGGGTGTGTGACCTTGAAGTAGTTATTTGTGCATTGTAATAGTGTGGGATGATCTTGAAATGATTTTGACCTTGCAAATTGTTCTATAAATTGTGTGAGTCTACTTGCATTCATTCAGTGTGAAATGTCAGATACGGAACTATCTAAAGAAAAAATTATAGAGCAAGTCGGCAGAGTAATTTGTTTATATCAGAGTAATTTAAAAAGTTTGTGTGATTTTGAAGAGAAGGATCTAGCATTTTTTCCTCTCGAATATTTAAAAACTTGCGTTGATACGCTGAGTTTACGGCAAATTTGGGATAAGCTGCCAGCGTCATATCGGTGTAACAAGGAACTACAGTTAAGCTTACCCTGTTACATTCACTATGAACAAATATATCGTCATCATATAGATGGGCCACCACCAGCAATAAAAAAGTGTCGTGAATGTAAAAATGAGTGAATAATATGAATAGTGCTTTTCAAGAGACAGTAAAAAAATTGGGCGATGAGTTCACTGAAACGGCTAATAATTATTTCAATGATGCAATGAAAAGTCGAGCAGAATGGGCGTCGCGCTATTGTGATTTGGCTTATGAATATGAAAAGGCTGCGAATGCATGTCGTAAATATTGCAGCAAAACAATAAATTTACAAGACTTTGTTCGTGAGATAAAAAAGTTGGGGTTTAGTGACTGTTTGGAAAAACTGATTAGGTTCATTGCAGATCCGGTTGTGTTAGATGAAATTAGAGTGTAGGACTTAAGTTTAACGTAGTAGTAGTTAATATGGAAAGTTTAGTGCGAGAAATGTACGAGGAATTTCTAATTTCTGCAGCCTGTTCGGAATTTTACGCATATGAAATGCAAGATTCGGAGGCTCAGGACTTTAGTGTATTTTTTAAGT
Organism: Diaprepes abbreviatus; assembly: GCA_034092305.1. Lineage (NCBI taxonomy): Eukaryota > Metazoa > Arthropoda > Insecta > Coleoptera > Curculionidae > Diaprepes > Diaprepes abbreviatus. The sequence goes on from JASJET010000055.1 coordinate 34,670,831, forward strand.
ATATGGACCATGCCGAAGTGTGTCTTTTAGCTAGTATAGTTTGTAAGAATTTTCTTAGATATAAAAACAAACAATTATTATTGAACAACTTAAGGAAATTAGGTTTAGGTGATAATGTTAAACGCATAGAAGAATGGCAGAAAAAAATCAATGAATAAAGTACATAAAATGTAGTTATTTGTTTCATTATATTTTGTCCTTGAAGTTATCCTTATACCAATTTAAATGTGTGACGTCATTTGACCTTCAATACTCCTCCCACTAATTCTATCGTTAAGCTACCCCCACCATTGTTACAATTCGACCTTGAAACCCCGCTATAAAGGTTCGTGGGAGAAGAAGTCACTTCAAACAGTCGCAGATATCAGTGGCATAAACATCAAATATTGTGTTCGTGTAGTGTTCTGAAAGTGCTTTTATATTCACGGTAATTTTTGGATTTATATACCATTTTTTTCAATAATGAGTATTGCAAAAGAAACTCTAGATGAAATTAATGAAATGTTTAGCAAAGATTTCGAGGTTTTAGAGAAAAAAAAGGTTACCGAAATGATTGTAGGCAAAGTGTATAAAATTGTAAAGATGGTTTCAATGACTACACGATTTGGTAAAACTCTTTTAGTGGCTTTACACGATGACGGTGATAATAGCACATTTGAGACTTTTTTACCAAAACGTGTGGCCGAAACACTATCTGACGATATTGTAGATATTATGAGTAAAACTAAAGATAAATACACTCTAACTTATTTGGGGCAGGGCACTAGAGTTTTTGGAAATAATACTCGAACATTATTACGTTTTGGCTCATTGGAGTAAATTGTATGTAAATTGTTTGAAAAAAAGGATGTAATTAAATTTAAAATATAGTTGCACATGTCAGAATACTTACGCGTGTTCATTATTTCTGTTAAAGATGTCTGCTGATGCGACGACGACGACGACGACCGCCAACGAATGTGTAGATAGATACATATTTTGGTTGGGGAGAGAATTAAGAAATAGGGCTCACGATATGTTAGATAGCGTAAATGATTGGTCGCATATTGATGTAACCAAAGATCAATATAAGAACGAGATCAGGGATACAATCAATTTTATGGCTGGGGCACACTTGTGCGACAAATTTTTATATGGTTCCATAGACATGGATACATTTTGTGCTGAAATGGTTGAAGAAAAATTAAAAGAATACCTCGTCAATATTCCACATTTACCAGGTGAGCTTGCTGCAAAATATGAATTGGTTTCTGCAACAGCAACAGCCCAAGACGTTGACGATCGAAATAGTGTCGGATGGGATAGAATTTTGAGCAATGAAAACGAAGACATGGAAAACTAATTTTTTATAATTTTTGTATTTGTGCAATTAAATTACTGTAAATAAATATCTGTTACAATCACAGTTTTATTTTATTTCTTTTATAAACATACCAACCCAGTAGATCATAGTCAGTGTTTCTTTTTCTCAGCTGAAATATTTAATATAAGTAGGGCAAATAAAAATAAAATAGTTTAGTAGAGATTGAAAATGAGTCGAGGAAACAACACAATTGATAAATTTGGTCGTCAGAAATATAATGAAAAATATCATATATTATCTGGGCCACAAGGGATTGGTTTTAAACTTACAGCGGATGGGCAGTATGATATGGGTGGAAAAATCATAACCAACTTAGGCGAACCTAAAGATGATGACGATGCTGTGACAAAACACTTTGTTAATAGAAAGTTTTACAATTTTGCAGTTGTAATATGTGACATATTTAACAAGGATGTCCTCCCCATGATATACAAAAATAATAGTGAGCTTAAAACAAAAATTGAAGTTATGCAGAAAATACTCTATCATCAGCCTTTAAATGACTCATTAAGCGCACTGTCGTACGACTCAACTTCAAAAAAAATCTAAAAAAAGCAGGTTAAAGAATAGGAGAACGCACTCCGAGTGGCATAGCCTTGAAGATAACGTCGTAGTCGTCGGTGAATTGGACCTTCCCTCCAAGAATATTGAAATGTTATTTATGTGTATGATGTTTTATTGTCATTGTTTTTAATAATGAAGATTGAAATAAAAAACTTTATTTTACAATATATTGTTTATTTATTTTACATTTTAAATAAAAAATATAGTCATACAATATGTTATTTAAACAATATTAGCTTTATCTATCCAAGAGTTGAAGTGGTTGGGAAATCCTAGCCATTTGACAAATAATTGTTCGATGTGATTTTTCTTGCGTTGTCTAAGGACCTTTTCTACTAGATAAACGTCAGGACTGCTTGTTTTTTGTAGTTCTGATTCGTAAAAACACCCTCTTATAGGCTGACCTTCTAACGATTCCAACAAGTAAGTAGGTGGATTTGTAACGTTAACTTTTACAACTTTAAACAATTCGGTTGACCAAGAGGGCGTATATTCTTTCTCGAATAAGCTTTTGTACTTGCTAATACGCACAATGTCACCCATGGAAAACTTAAATTTTTTAGGTACAATTTTTAAATAATCATATGCTTTAATATGTGTTTTTTCTTGCACGTCTGCAGGCTTCATTCCAATGGTGCGATGTTTCGAATGGTTATAGGTTTTTGTTACTGCCGATAATATATGTATCCATTTGTAAGATCCTCTTGTCGAGAATTGTTTATATAAATTATTTTTTAAAGTCCTTATGACTCGCTCAACAATTGCAGCTTTCTTTGTGCTGTAAGTGGAATAATGATTTATATTATATTTTTTCATCAGGGCTTGAAAGTTTGTATTATAGAACTCCTTTCCTTGATCACTTTGCAGATTTGTTGGTGTATATGATGCCTCTTCAATGATGCTTTTCATCGCATTAGTAACTTCTATACCAGTCTTGTTTTTTATGGCTTTGGTATAGACAAATTTCGAGTAACAATTTATACAGACCAAAATATAACGATAACCATCGTTTTCATCAGCATACTGTTGCATTTCAGCCAAATCAATTTGCCACAAATCTCTGTATCCTTTTATTATCGTGCGCCGTCTTACAAAATTTTTTCTAGCCGTTCTATGTAGTTCATTAACAATCTTGATTTTTTCTAGACTGGGCTCCATATTATTAGTAATACTAAAGGTTTCAGATCGAAGGAAGAACTGAATAATATCATTAAATATTGAGCTTAATATATTATATCTTCTTCTCGTAATTCCTCTATGATTGACATAATTTCATTTTCGTGTCCAGTGTGACCGGCCATTTTGGAACTCCACAACAAACGTAAACGATCCACCAACTCTTTAGCTTTGTTCCAGTAGACATATTGAAATTTTTTCGAAGATAATTTCTTTTTTGTGGGTAACTGTAGTTTTTCCGAGAGATTTTTTCTTGTAATAGTACCACCTAATTTTGTGCCCATTATCAGAGGTTTAATAATTCGTAAATATTTGTTCCATCTGGTCTCCCGTAAACCATCACTTTTTTTAAAATTGTTGTAGACAGCATTCGTTGATTCCAAAATTTCCTTGTACGTTGAAAGTACATTATAACTTAATTGTTGTTGTTCCTTGCCTACACTTGGGGGTGTTTTAAGAAATAACAAATCATAAAGTGCCGGTGATCCACCATATTCTGCAATATTTTTCCCTTTTTTGTATAAGAGAATATTTCCATTTCGAAAACGCACCTCTAAATTACCAATAAAATTTTTGTTATGATCTGTTTTTGAACCAAAACGTACACCATATACAGTATCGTATAGAGATGGTTTCGAACGTAATCCTTTCAGGTGTGCGTTTAAAGTATCGGAAGTTGTGGTGTCAGCGGATGCGAGAGATGTATTAGTTGATGTCGAGGGTGTATCAAACACCGATTGGCTAATATCTTCTTTTGAAATGCGATGCTGCTGCTGCTGCTGCTGAATAGGTGTGGAGGTTTGAAAGGAATGTGTAGGTTGGGGAAAACCTGATATTTGAGTCGACTGCACTGATGTACTGAGACTATGTGACTTTGTAGCTGGATAATGTTGTTGCTGTTGTTGTTGCTGCTGCTGCTGCTGCTGCTGACGTTGCTTAACCACATCAGATATAGTTGTCAACGGCTTAGAAATGGGTTCGTAAAACTATTCCAATTCCACAACATTAAACTCTTTAGCCGCTTTAATTTGTTTAAATTTTTTTCTGACGGCATTGGTAGCTTCCACTAGTTTACGTTTTAAGTCGATCGCGTTATTCATGATGTTAACAAAGGACGTTTCAACAATCAAATGAGCGTTTTCTCTTATTATTACAGTAATATATAGCTATCAAATCCTTTGCGGTATCTTCCCGATTTCACATCACTGTCTTTATCAATTACTAAAAATCCATACTTATTATCCCAACATTTTGAGCACATTTCTTGAAATTGAGTAAAAGTTAGATCCGGTGAAACGTGGTCGGAAAATATGTGTTTCATATTCAACTCATCTTGTTTAAACATAATAATAAAATTGGCGTTGTCTCGCACAAGCTGTTTAGGCACTCGCGAATATGTTTGCGCTAGGTAAAAGGAGTCGATATTTTTATGACGTCCCATGCTAAAGTACGATCTTATAACATCTTGTTTTTCACATATAACATCATCAAAGATAAATATAGAGTTTGGTTTTGCATCGGACGGTTCCACAATATTACTGGAATCACTAAAGGCATAGTAGCCTAAACCTTTGATGGGCGCTAAAATTTTCCTTAAATACTCATATTTCGGTTGATACAGAGATTTCGAGTAAATATAGACATTTTCGAAACGTAGCCCAAGGGGGTGTGTAAGCAGCGAAATCATGACATTAGTTTTTCCACAATTGGATGGACCAATTAACAGGCCGCGAATAGAGGAAGGAAGTAAAGGACCGTGTCTCTTCATTATCTTCTTTTCAAATCCAAGTCCGACTTTTTCATCGAGATTGTCAATAGGAAGTTTTTGTTTAAGATCGATAACGCGCATCTTGGGAAAATTTGATATTTTATAGGCAATTTTTCACAAAAACTGTCATTCAGATGCCGAGCGTCAAACGAAGTGGACGGTCTCACGTTTCCAACAAAACTGGATACGGTATTGTGAATTCGTTAATAAATAAATTACCATTCGAGGTACACATTCCTGGTTATCAATATTGCGGACCCGGAACAAAAGTAATAAAACGTGTAACAAGAGGTGATCCAGGCATTAATCCTTTGGATGCCGCATGCAAAAAACACGATTTAGCCTATTTACATAATAAAGACAACATAAGTGCGAGACATCGAGCGGATTACGAGCTCGAACAAAGTGCTTGGAATAGAGTAAAATCGAAAGATTCCAGTTTAGGTGAAAAAACAGCAGCTTGGTTAGTTACAAACATTATGAAAGGAAAACAACGTTTTGGTATGGGTGTACCATCATCATTATCAACAAAAAAAACATCTAGTAAAGGCACGCGTCATACAAAAAGGAAAGGTGTTAATAAAAATCGACATGTTCGGAAAGCCAGTTTCGGAACAGCTATTCGACAAGCAGTTCGAAGGGAATTATTAAAAGCCGGAAGTAAAAATGTGTTGGAAAAAAATGTCATGAATGCATCTAAAATAGCTCTGTCGGCAGCACGTAGATCGGTAAAAGCGGCAGGTGGCAAAAGGAAGGTTCGTACACCGAGAATAATACCGATTCCTAAAACTGGTGGAATATTACCATTAATACCAATTTTTGCCGGGTTATCAGCTTTGGGTTCATTAGCCGGTGGGGCAGCGGGAATTGTGCGCGCCATAAAAGCAGTAAAAAAAAGCAGCGAAGATAAAACCGGTGCCGGCCTGTATTTAAAATCGAAAGGAAATGGTTTGTTTCTAAAGCCATATCGTAAAGGTATGGGATTATTTTTAAATCGTAGATCAAAAAACTAATTGAATCCCTACCTCGAAGACCACTATCTAACATCGATATAGAAAAATATGCCAAAAAGAAAAGAATAGGGCACTTTCGAGGCGTTTATATGAGGGATTTATTACCTAGACAAGGTCCTCGACGTTACGAAGCAGCAATAGTGAATTTGGATAGTACGCGTGGTGCAGGGACTCATTGGGTAGCTTATAGAAAAAATAATTCTAAAGTAACATATTATGACAGCTTCGGCGATTTACCCCCACCGATCGAATTGGTACGATATCTACAAACGGGATCGGAACCATCAAAAATTATTTACTATACATACGATCGTCAGCAGGATTTTGGAACAGTCTGGTGTGGACATTTGTGCTTAAAGTTTCTTGTCGAATCATCAGCGTAAAAGATGTCATCATCATCATCATCGTCACCATTAACACCGCAAATGGATCGCAATAACTATACTAAAATGTTGCAATCACTGAAAGCATTTCATCTAGCCGGTGGATTAAGGAAAATGACCGTGAAACAGTTAGAAAACATGCCCAAGGAAGTGATGATTGCATTAGCCCCAAATGAAATTCCATTCGTTTGGGAAAAGTTGCCCGAGCACCTTAAAAGCGATATCGATATATTAAAATATCAGTGCGGTTGCAAACATTATTTCAGCAGCAGCAGCAATTTAAACGAGGTTACGTCTGATGAGGATCTTACAGCTAGAAAAATATTTTGTTGTTATTGCAAAATCAGCGATGTGCGCATAAAAGCAGAAAATAGCATAAAAACATCACTATCTAATGCAGTGAGAAAAGGTGTGAAGATGAATCTTTTTAAATGTTGCCGCTAAGAATAAAACCGAGATGTGTGATGTTTAATGGTTAGTCATGTCTTATACGTTCACACTAACAGGACACTCGAGCGTCTTAAGCGCCGATTTTTATCCACCAGTCGAATTAAATAGAGAAAACAAATATGGTCTGGCATTGCTGGGATTTTACACATACAATTCAATTTTTAATGTGGACGAAAGCAACAATAAGTTTGCCTACATGAAGGAGGGTTACACCACCGAGTCGATACAATTGCAGATTCCACCTGGGGCCTATGAAATAGATGAGATAGGTAAAGCTATGTTGGAGGCTTTGAGGATTTCAACTGAAGAAAAGAACGATGGAATCTTTTACTTGGTCGCTAATAATAATACGCTGAAATGTGAACTGAAATCCAAATATACTATAGATTTCCGGGGAGAGGCGAGTATCGGTAAAATGTTAGGATTTAATCATACAGTGTTAAAAAGAGACAAAAAGCACGAATCAACCGAGATGGTGGAAATAATGAAAGTACGCATCATACGCGTAGATTGTAATATAATTTCCGGAGCATATATGAATTCGGTGGAAGGTCATACCTTGTTCGAATTCGATATCGACGTGGAGCCCGGTTACAAAATCAGTAAAGAACCACAAAATAATATTTATATGCCGTTAATGCCGGCAGGACGTCAGTTTATCGACAACATTACTCTTCGCATCTTGGACGATAGCGGTGATCTAATCAATTTTCAAGGCGAGAAAATAATCGTGAAATTGGAACTGAAGAAACTTTCATAAAAATGGGTTTTTGCTTCAATCGTCAATTGTGTGTGCTGTCGACTAAGATGGGGGAACCGCCGAAACATAATAAAAGTAAAAGAAGAGTTAACGTCAAGGTTAGTCGTCGTCCAGACGTTAGATCACAAACATCTCAACAGTTATCTGCCGAAGACTATAAATTTTTAAAATCAATCGGTCTTAAAGTGCGAAAATGATTTCCACCACCAGCGATAAAATAGAAGTTTTCTCCGAGCCCATCTTGGACAATTCCATTATTAGTCTAGAAGAGCATACGTATAAACCATACGGATCTCCATCATTCAACAATTCGGATGAAGTCCGTATCCCCATTAATTTTCAAGATATTATACTGGATATCGCCGAAAGTTACATATATATCGAAGGAAAATTTAAACCCATAGACGCAACGAAAAGATGTTTTTTATCAAATAATGCCCTCGCATTTTTGTTCGATGAAATTCGCTACGAGATGGGAGGTGAGCAGGTCGCCGTGGTTCGTAAACCTGGAGTTACGACGACATTAAAAACCATGGTTTCATTCGGAAGTTTGCAACAAAGATCTCTCATGACGTGCGGATGGGGTCTCGACGAAGCAAACCAAGATATCGTAGACACGGCAAGTAACGTATTCTCCGGGAAATTACCCTTAAAATATCTTATGGGATTCGCCGAAGATTACGCAAAAGGTGTTTTCAACGTAAAACAAGAGCTTATTATGATTATAGCTCGCACTTTTACCAATTGTTACGTCGGCGAAGTAGAGGCAGAAATTAGTATCGACAAAATCGAATGGAAAATTCGTCACATCATTCCAGACGACAAGCAAAAATTGAAAATACTGTCTCGCATTAATAAAGGAGGAAACAATGCCAGTATTCAAATGGCATATCGTAAATGGGATCTGTACGAATTACCAGCTTTAAGGCAAACATCTTCCGACGTATGGGCCTTGAGAACGAGTACAAGTCTGGAAAGACCGCGCTATATAATCGTCGGGTTTCAAGACAGCAATAATTGCGACAAGAAAGAAAAAAACGCAACCCAGTTTACCCACGCCGACGTATGCGACATTAGACTGTATCTGAATTCAACCGTTTATCCATACGAAAGATGGAATTTAGATTTCGCCAAGAAACTGTACGCAGCAGCCTATTACAATTACGAAAACTTCCAAAGCAGCTACTACGGGCGCGAGATAAACGATCCGATGATAACGTTCGCGGAATATATGAAAAACCCCGTTTTTATTATCAATTGCAGTCATCAACCAGAGGCGATTAACTCATCGACAGTGGATGTAAAATTGGAGTTCCAAACGAGAAAGAATAAATTCCCCAAAGACACTAAAGTGTACGCATTAGTTATTCACGACTCATTTTTTAGTTATAATGTATTAAACGGTTCGGTGACCAATAAATCTATATTTTAATGTATCTATTATATGTAACACAAAATAATGTTCTTGAATCAATAAATTTGTAATGAGTGAAGTAGTAGTTTTATATTTATTTGAAACCCAACCAAAAAAAAAGCTGGCGGAAAAGCCCGCTCTTTAAGAAAAGAGTACGGGAATTTAGAAAAATGGTGGTTTATTAAGTGGAAAAAAGAGCTTAAATAACACAAGAAAAAATTTTTAAGGCAAAATATGAAAACAACGATTTAGAAAATTTGTAGGAAAGTAACGGTTAGGAATAGGGAAAAAAGTTATAAGAAAAAATTATAGAGGAAATCGAGTACTATAAGCAAGCATTTTTCTCGATACTAAAAACGTAAAAAAAAAAATTTTCAAAAAAAAATTGAAAAATGGTGAATGCGCGCCAAAGTTGAAGTTTTGGAGCAAAATGATATTAGGAAATTAGAAAGAGAATTTTTTTCTACATATGGTAGTACTTTTCAAAATTCGGAAAGATGAAATTTTAAGAAAAGGGTTATAGTAAGTTAGTAATTTGGATTTTTTAAAGCGCTGTAGCTCGGGAACCGTTCAAGATAGAAAAAAAATAAAAGCACTTTGATAGCCCAAAATTTTGAGGAGAATGCGATGGTGTAAAAAAAATTATAATTTTTTTTTTTTTTTGAAAATGCTGAATACGCGCTAAAGTTGAAGATTTAGAGAAAAACGGTATTGGGAAATTAAAGAGAGAACTTTTTTCTACATATTGTAGTATTTTTGAAAATTCGAAAAAATGAAATTTGAAAAAAAGGGTTATAGAAAGTTAGTAATTTGAATTCTTTAAAGCGCTGTAGCTCGGGAACCGTTCAAGATAGAGAAAAAATAAAAGCACTTTAATTACCTAGAATTTTGAGTAGAATACAATGTTGAAAAAAAAATTTGGAAAATCTTAAAAATGACAAAAAATTTAGATGAAAAAATTGAAATTCTTGAGTTAGGAGGCTAGGGCCGCCGAACGGGAGTATGTGGAAGTTGTAGGGGAGGGTTTTTTTTTTTTTTTTTTCGTAATCGTCACTTATGGGGCGAGATATTCGTTTAACGACGATTTGTCTCGTAGCTTAAGTGCCAAGTTATATGCTTGAGAACCTATGAAAATGTTAACAGTTCAAACAAGGTTTCTATTATTTTTTTTTGTAATGTATTCTTCACAAAATATTAAGAATAAGTCTTATTGTCTAAACAAATCTAATTCCTTATTTAAAGTTTTTGAAAAAATCAATAATTCTATAAGCTCTCACCAATACATAACATTTAGAATCCGTTGGTGGGGTGGGGGTAGTTCTATATATATGAGACTGGGCCAGTTACACAGTCATATATTCATCAACCCTCATACGATGAACATGGAGGAAGAAAGACCCGCCAGCCGAGGCTCATCCATCTTTAGTGATGACACCGTAGCCGACAACGTTGGAGACCTGCAAGTCTTCGACGACGAGGTGGATTTTGAAATTGACGTCCTACGTTGGGACGACTTGGATGAGCCGATTCCGCTAGTATATGACCGTGATCCGGGTCTAGTGGAATTAGACGATGCGGGCGATTGGGTCTTACAAAGACTCGAAACTCCGTCGCCGCAGCCAGAGCCGGACTCGACGGAAGATGCGGTGCTGGAAATTCCAGCATCACCAACACCCGACGACCCACAAGGCCCCTGCGATTCGTCAAGCTGGTGGTCGACCAGCGAGGATGGGGCACCATAAGCCCCACACTCTCCCTGGCTCTTTTTAAGGGCACACAACAACGGTCCTTTTCAGGACCACAAAATACTTTGATCGTAGTTTTAGTACATATTAGTACTTTGTTACTAATATTGTATGTATAGAATATACAATATTAGATACAAAGTATTAAAACTTTAAGTGCTGGTGGAACCCAGCTAAATCGTTCGTTCGTATTTGAGACCACAAACAACTTTTGGTCTCAATACGTAATACGACATTTGTTTTCACCCCCCACCATTAATTTGTCTCTATATATACGACCGCCAATACTTATTACAATCATTTTAGTTCAACATGTCAGCGACTCAACAACAACAACAACAACAACCCATCCAATGCCCTGTGGTAGATTCTACCACAGAGAATTGTTTGGAGTGGGAGCCGAACGATCCTAGATGGGATGAACTTTGGCGGTTCATCATCGAATATACAGAGGACAACACCACCACCCCCGCTGATGATGACGGGCCGTGCGACTCCACAACTCAATAAAAGAGTCGCATGTTTTACAACCAAACGGTCCTTTTCAGGACCACAAAATAATTTGATCGTAGTTTTAGTTGGTTATAATACTTTGTAACCAATATTTTATGTTTTTTTCATAAAAACATACAATATTGAGATACAAAGTATTAGAAGTTCTGGCGACAGAACCTTAACTTCATAAACCGAACCACGTTTTAGCATACTTGTAAATATTATCAGAAAATATTTACAACTATTGCTATTGCGTAGTTTTAGTGGATTATTCACTCTTTTTTTTTATTACCTAATATTATGTGGGACAGGGCCTATATGAAATAACACACAAAAATAAATTTTCAAGTCATTTTTATTCTCATTATAAAATATAAAAAATTTGATCAAACACTTTTTTATTAACTACAATATATATATATATATATATATATATATATATATATATATATATATATATATATATATATATATATATATATATATATATATATATATTTACAAACTTAATACTATAAATTAAAAGCTAATATCTACAACTACCTAACACCTACTACATAATTTATTAAAGTCCTCTAATTGTCTTTTTAACCGCGCAGATTTCACCTTTTTTATCTCTAATTGTTTTTCAAGTTCTATAATGTCACTGTCACACTCGTCCACTTCTTTCACTAAGCGTTTTTTCATTTCGTAAATGTCTGTCAATTTGGTCTTCTGAGAGTTGGTGAAGTCTTCGACCCACTCCGGTTGTGATGGCTCGGAATATATTAACGAAGAAGACGCGGTTTTATTTGGTGAAGACGATGACGATGACGACGACGACGACGACGAAGCAGCGGAAACTTCATCGCCTTCAAAACAACGCTTAAACCGCTTCTTCATGGGTTTCCGGCACCCCAATATCGGCGACAGTGGCGCTGGCGCTGGGGAAGACTTCACCTCCGACACTATTTCATTCTCTACGCTGGCCGGTGTTGGTGGCGTTGGTGGTGTTGGTCCATCGGGGCCTTCTATGACTTCCACTTCTACTGATAATGGCTCTTTTGGTGCTGTTTTTAGGAAGTCGGGTAATGGAACAGGGGTGGAGGGACGCTTAAAGTTAAACTTTTTCTTCTTCCCTTGTCCCACACCTTTAATCGCCGAATAAAATGTTTTTTTATCGGCGATTTCCGACTTCGGCATAGTCAAGAGCTTTTTCAGTTTCGAAGCTTTCGGAGAAGATTCCCTAGGCCGCGATGCTTTTCGCACAACCACATCACTAATCACATTTATCTTTGGCTCCTTCTCCTCCGTCCAGCATTCCAGGAATTGCGCTGCCGACTGAACTAACTCTTCGTCGCGACCATCGTTGAGGGCTCGGTCTTCGGCATCTTCATGCTCCACGCCATTCCAGTTCTCGAACACCCCCGGACTTAACACTTCCAAACCACTCATGTTATCCAGCATGCCTTGCTGTGAACCGCAGCTCACGTCAAGAGCATCTAAAAGAGACCGTACACTAGACATTTTCGATATTCAAACTCACACAATTAACTTTTTCTTAGCACTGTACTGTTTGCTGTTCTGACGAACTGTGAAGAGCTCGAGCCAGCAAGTCTGCTTTTATGCCCATTTCCCCCACTACACCGCCTTTATTCCTTTTGTTCGATGCATTAAGTATAATATTTAAACTTGTCAGATGCAAGGCCAAGGCCAAGGCCGACGTAACCGGCAATACCAGGGTCGTTTTCAGGGCTGTAATTTTCATGGATTTTTTTTTTTGTCCCTGTCAAGGTTATTTTAAAGAAGCATATAAATATAGTACTAAACTTGTTAGATGCGAGGCCAAGGCCAAGGTCAAAGTACCCGTCAATGTCAGGGTCGTTTTCGAGGTTGTAATTTTCAAGGATTTTTTTGGTCCTGTCAAGGTTATTTTAAAAAGTAATACATAATTAGAGTACCGCGATTGAAAAGTACAACATATTCAAACATCATGTTGCCAACCGATGAACAACCTAGTGAAGCAGCCAAAACATACAGTCATATACCAAAAGCTTTTTATTTAACTTGTCATCATTGTAAAAGACTAGGTATCTGCTGGCGAAATGATCTTACGTACGACTTCAACTACATTGACCTTTTCAGGGTTAAATTTGTACAATGCGGCTTTTGTGGACTAGTTTACTACCAGTTCAAGGACATTAATGAACGTGCCATCCAGAGAAGAAATTGGGTCATAGAAGAAGCTTACCTGTACAGAAGAAATTAACATGTATTTTATTTCTTAATTTTTAATTTTTTTGTTTGTTATTTTTTTTATTTTTTTTTTAATAATAAAAAGTAAACTCAATCTTTTGTTATATTTTAATTTTTTTTTCAATAAAACAATAGTAAAATGAATCTGTATGTGTATTTATTAAACATCACCTAAAATACGTTTTGCAATCCATATTTTTCTGCAGAGTCCGTTTATTAATGAAATATAACCATATATTAGGGTGAAATCTAATGGTTTCAAATCAGTCTCACATAACAATGTCAGAAGTAAACACTATTGATAAGTTCGGTCGCAAAAGAAAATTTAAGGATTTTAACTTTATGCGAGGTCCTTCAGGAATAGGTTTTAAACTTACACCTAATGGAGACTACGACATGGGAAGCAAAAGATTGTGCTATTTAGCAGAACCTCTTGAAGGAGACGATGCGACCACACGAAATTATGTTGATAATAACCTTGCTCAGTGTGTGCAAGATACGCAGAAAGCTTTACATGACTCAACAATTGTAATTAAAGATATATTCAGAAACCAACTTGAAGGTTACGTACGCAAGAAATTAATTGAAACCGGTCAAGAACTTAGAGGATACATTGATGATACTGTTATTGCAATATATGAACTTAGGCAAGACGAACTGCGTGATGAACTTAACTCTAGAATGTTGAAAATTGAAAAGACTATGGAGGATCTTGTCAGCAAACCTGTTTCACATTAAACATTTACTCGTAGACCTGTGCGTTTAATTTACTATTAGACAAATTTTTCAACAATAACTTTTACAGTTTGTTATTTGTCGACACTTCATTATATTTATAATTTTAAAATAAAGGTTCAATAAAAAAGCAATCAAGTAATGAATACATGTTTTTTATTTAAAAAAAAAAAAAAAAAAAAAAAATTACAATACTATCGTTACATATTAATGTTGTATGTTTAATAGAAATAATAAAAACAATACAAATAATGAAATATGGATTTTCCAGATTACGTGCTGTCCTGACTTAGAAATGATTCCAACACGGTGACTAAATTTGCTAAGTTTTCTTCCGGGTCTGTTTTGTAAAAATCTATGTCTGCATGCCCCCAAGGTAGAGTTTTGGTTGAACTGGGAATTACATAACGTTTATCATCGCTATGTGACAATGCTACTTTATTTATTATGTTGGTATAAATGTTATGTAATTCACTTCTAAATGTCTTCATCTTTCTTAATATCAAACCACCCCGTTCAACAATTCTTTGGTAGTCTTCCTGATGAAGGTCTTTCTCGATAACACATTTTTTGATACCTTTGGCTTTTTTTAATTCATTATTAATGGACTTTACATAATAAGCCTTCGCGCCGGTACCATAAAAACTTATTATCGGATCACCAGGAAACTCATCTTTCATTCTACCAACTACAGAATTACTTTTAATTATGTTGAAATTATTAATTTCGGGGTAATTTGATGTATCGAATTTTTCGGGGTTTTCTGATATAGTTTGATAAAAGTTTTCCGTATACACTTTTAATATAAGCGAGTCAGTATCGGTGTAAAGTAACGAAGCATCATCGCCAAACTTGGATTTAATAAAATTATAATAAAAATCGTATATTACAGTCTTTGATATATCTAATATGGAAAAACCGATATAAATTGGTTTATTGCACAATATTTTAACTTTATTCATATGTATAGCAACAAAGTTCTCGGTAAATATCGAGCTACTATTGAAATTGGGGCGGGATATTAGTGCTCTAGCTCCATTTCTGCCTACACTGTTCTCCCAATGTGTTACTAATTTTATATCCTTTCGATTTTCCACATTTTCCATAGTTTTACCAAATATCGCGTTATTTTTTAATTTAAAAGTGTCCTTCGCAAATTTTGTGGTGGCCTTGTTACGTAAATTGGTATTAAAATCAATATACGATTTTAGCCATTTTGATTGCTCAAACTGTAATACTCGATGGGTTTGCATTACCACTAAGCCGTTGGCGATGGCTTGTTTTAAAGTTGTATAGTGTACAATGTATTTTTTTTTATCTTGTAAATTAGGAATTAATTTCGGTAATTTAGCGTTTTCTGTTGGCGGTATGATATTTTCTACTAGAAATGGAAGATCAGAATGTGCATCATGCAACTCAGTCGGATAATGCACATCCACTTCCAAAACGTAGCCATGTAAACTATCATCACCAACAGCCATAATATTTAAATCCAGAATTTCGCGCTCGCTTAACCATCGAAAACCACCATATGGTAATGCTTGTGACATACTATGACCATATAGATTTGTAGCATCAAGGTATGTTATAAATGAAGAAGGTTTTGTTGGGTCATAGTCTGGTAAAAAAATATTATTAGCGATGTGCTTCCTTTCTGTACACTGGCTTATGCCGCCGCGTATACCTTTCTTAAAAAAATGTATCATGTCTATATCAGTTAAGAGCTCTAACTCTACCTTAGTCATACGTAGCATACAATCAAATGATAAACTTGGAAGGGTATAGTAATGTGCTGGATCAAGTTTATCGAATTTTAAACAATTATTCCGAAATTGCTCAAAAACATCACACAATAGCAACACATCTGATTTTAAATACACGTCCGAATAGTCCCCCAAAGTTTTACACCCAAACAAGCGCCATACTTCTTTTGCTCTTCTATAGCTTTCATCGCTAATATGTTCTTCCCGTAAATTATCATAAAATTCATCTTTACTTGGAAGACATGTATTTTCCATTTTTTCTATAGAGTCAATAAAGCTATAGGGAAAAACACCCTTTTGACGCATCAAATTAAATTGGTTGATATTTGAAAAATGTTTCCGCGTTTCAATAAAATCGTCGTCGTTTAAACCGCTGCCTAAATTTTCCAAAGACGTTGACAGAAATTTAAAACTATCAATAAATCGCAACTTTAAATATTTCCTCTTGACTTTTCCACATTTACTATCAAAATAATCGTGCACATAAATGCTTTTGGTAAATGATATGTACTTTTCCTTACTTTGAGCCAAAACACCAATTTTATCCCCATATTTACATAACTCTTTTATAAATAAATGGCTGTCGTAGCCGCTTAAGTTATGAAATATGATAGGGATAAAAGAGGGTAATTTATAATTTAAATTACAAACGGAATGTGCAGCACCAAATCTTTTTGCACCAGTTATGTGACAGTGGTCTCGTATTTTAATCTCACCCTCTTCAAAAGGGCCTTCACATATACCACATATTTTAGCATCATTAAACTCCCTTTTTTCTTCAGGCGTTAACGGTTTCATAGGCTTAATGTCTTTTAAATATGTGTTGTATAGAGCCCTTAAATCACACTCGATACGATCCACAAAGACTTGAGCTGCATTATTCCCCCGAAATAGCTCAAATTTCGAAAGTGAGTCGTCAAAAGAGCATTTAATTAAATAAGCAAAAGAATATGGTTCATGTTTAAAACTTTTTACAGTGTAAGAATTTTGTGGGTTTGGTTGTACCGTTTCAACGGGTTTTAAAACAGATTCGAAATCTGCATAAACCACGAATGGAACGCGCATTTGCTTTTCTATACCCTCGAATTTTAAAATATTTTCCGGCACACTCTTTCCAAATTTATCGATTTTTAAATCCACTGAGGGTGTTTGCGTGAAAATGTGGTTACAATCGTAGCTTTGATGTAAAGTTAAAGCTGACGGTGTACTAAAATAAATGAGGCAACAATCACAGAAATATATTTTATGTTGTTGACAACTAATTTGACTTGAAACTAAACGTGATAAATCCCGAATCCAACAATAATGACTCTTTGAACAAGTCGTATCACAAAAATGTTCACCGCCATCTTTACTACTACAGTCTTTTGTAATTAACAATAAATTTACATGCCTATCCAACTTTTTTGACGCATACCTCAGTGGACCAATAACTTCATGTATTACTTCATTATTTTCATATTTAGATTCCAGACCGTATACGTTAATTGATATGTTGTTCATTTCCTCAAATTTTTTAATGTCACGTAATTTTACTGGAAAATCCATACCTGTTACATTTAGCACTCTAGAAAAATGGGGGTAGGATGTCTTCTGTGAAGGCTCTGCTGTTGGAGGAAACAATGCTGATGTTACAGCCCACGCAAAGCAAAATTCGTCCTGGTTAATCACATTGACGACAGCTCCTTTCTTTTCAATAGAACACGGCAACTTGATGTATGATGAGCCACCCATAGGCATATACTTGTTGATACCAACTTCCAAGTATAAAATTCGCACAAGAGCCCATCCTATAACAAGAAAAATAATATATAAAAATCAGTTTAATATATCGGGTTTTGATTTTTCCATACCTGAATCTTTCTCCAGGAACTCTGTCGCCTGCGTTTTTATTAATTCGGTGAAAGAATGGTAAACGGCATCCAAATCACTTTCTACACTAATTATTTGATTAGCAGTGTTGAAGGATTTTTCACTGAATATTTCTTGTGATGGAAGCATGTACTCGCCAACAGCTGTCATGTTAACTTTTAAAGCATGATGCACACGCAATAAATTATTAACAAGTTCCACCACCTTGGATTTAATGTCTGCAAAGAACATTACGTAATCGGAATGCTCCATATCACTGCTAACCCGATAGGTTGCAATTCTCCTTTTGAAGGCACATTGAACGAGTTGCACACCATGACATACCGGCAAACATGAATTATTTTTATGTTGTTGTGTTCGTTTATGCACCGACATATGATTTATTGGAACATTTACATTACATGTAGCGCAATTAATTAGCGGAATCGTCGATGTATACTCTTCAATTCGGAGCCGTTTTCCTCCAGGCACTTCATTAAATCTCGCCGCACACGATTCTCTTTGATGACGTCTCATATTATAAATATTAGTAAACTTAGAACCGCAATTTTCACAAACATATGCCATGATTTGTCAAATATTAACACATGTACTACCTATACAAGTCAGAGCCAACTGATGAATGAAACTGCCCCATACCTTATATAAAACCATTCAAGGTCACCCCCAACCACGTAACATATCTTCAAGGTCACACACCCAAGGTGACCTTCAACAAAGTCAAGGTCGTCTCGACCAAGGTCAAGGTCAAGATCACACACACAACCTTGAACACAAGGCCAAGGCCAAAGCACACGTGCACTTTCAAGGTCAATGACAAGGACATGTGGGCGGGGCCAAAGAGGGGTGAAGCAAGGTCAAGGTCAAGGTCGAGGAGTGGGGGGATCGAGCGAATCGGGTTATGTTCACTACTTAAATGATTAAGTTATTAGCCTTTTTAGTGTGTAACTTATTGTGCATTTTTTTTAAAAATCATAGTGAAGAAATTGGTAAGTAAATTGAATTCTTGATTAAGATTATATTGATGGAAACGACATATATCATGAATTTTTTTATATATCAATATCCCCAAATTGTGTCATGTTTTAATAAGTTTAAGCTTGCTTTTACATCTTTTTAAATTATGACATAATGTTAGTTTTACTGTGAAAACAAGAAATATGAAAAGATACAGGAACTGTTTTGCCTCTGGTTGTATTGATTCAACTTCCACGAGACATCATTTTCCCAATCTTGAAAATTATAAAAAAAACGCTTCGGTAAGTGAATTATTTTGTGTGACAATCCACCTCAAGTTATTGACTTGAAATCTTAGTCTAGAATCGTGTATGTCAGCAGTATTTTAATGTACTAATTTTACTATCCTTAATAAGTATAGGCCAATCACCTGCCTACCCACACTGTATAAGGTGATCACCTCCTGCTTGATCCAACGCACCTATGCACATTGTGAGCAAAATAACATCAACAGAAAGAATGCACGAGGGGAACAATGGGATGTAAGGAGCGATTGATTGTTGACTCTGTCATATATAACCAAACCTGTACCAACCGAGGAAGTCTCTTTGCTGCCTACGTGGATTATAAAAAAGCCTTCGACTCAGTGCTAGATAAATGGCTTAAAACAATATTGAGAATGTATAGGGTCGATAATCATTTTGTTTCCTTCTTAGAACGCATCATGTCTACCTGGAGAACTAGGATCCAATGGTAAGTGCCATTCAGCGATACCATCGAAACACAATTCCAATAGGAAGGGAAATATTTCAGGGCGATTCACTTAGCTCATTGTGGTTCTGTCTTGCAATGAACCCACTATCATGCCGTTTGAACTCCACCAGATACGGCTTTAGTATTAGAAATAACAACGAAGACGTAATAAGAGTGAATCATATTCTATCCATGGATGATCTTAAACTGACGGCTGCTACCAGAAACCAGCTGGCATAAATGCTTAAAATTGTAGAGAAGTTTTCCGGGGATATCGGAATGCAATTTGGACGACAAGTGCCGTATTTTGAATATCGTTAAAGATAAGAGCATTTGAAATGCAGAACGGTGAAACTATAGCTGAATGGAAGACCAAACATACAAGTATGAAACAGGCTAAAAGAATTAACCATTGCACTATGAAAGCCGAATTGACAACCGAATTTGTCAGGAGGGTAAGGCGGGTATTACGAACTAACATAAATAGTAGAAACTTGTTTAAGGCGTTCAACACGTACGCTTGCTCTGCACTTAGCTACTCTTTTGGAATTGTAAAATGGAACAGGATGGACATCCAAACCCTGCAAAGAAAAATAAGAACACTCCTAACAAAAGCACAAAAACATCACCTTCGGAGTGCTATTGAATGTACAATGCTTCCGAGACATCAAGAAGGAAGAGGATTGGTGGATTTTGGTAAGCAGCTCGACCAACAAATAATAAACTTACGTTTATATTTCTACAGGTTAGTGGACTCTTCCACACTACATCGAGCAATATGCGAAGCAGACGATTCATCGCCACTACAGCTGAGGGAACAGGATATTGCTTTTCACCACCAAACATACCAAGAGAAGTTACAAAGCCTTGCTACAGGAACCACTTCATGGACGGCATCCAAATGAGGTCAGTCAGGACAATGTCGACAACTCAGCGTCGAACTAGTTATTGATTTCGGGACAGATGTTTCCGGAAACGGAAGGCTTCTTGTTAGCTATCCAAGACTGGGTTATTCCGACGAAGAATTATCGGTAGTTCATCATTAGAGATCCGAAGACAATGGGCAATGAGCGGCGTTCAAACGATTTCCATAATTTTTATCAACAACTGGAGTGATACCAAAGAACCTTATATATTTATATACCTGGTATGAGTCAATATTCCTTGGAGGGTGTGCGAAGTCGTTTGGCTTGTAAATCATAATACTAATAATTATTTATTTTTGTTTTCGACACAGCAATTACATTTTGATAGGCAGAAGAAAAGTGAGAACATAGAAGTTATGTCCTTTCAATATGATGTGATTATCAAGTTAGATCAATTTTTACAAGTTGAGATTTGTTATATGGGTTACTCCTTGCCAAGCGAGGAGATATGTGTAATCCCTACCACTGGGGAGATATGCCCTATACCCACTATATCAACAGACATGTAACACATCCTCATTTCGATCTATTTTAAAATATAGTTTTCAGTTTTCAGATACATAGTTTTGTTCATTGATTTTTCAGAAAATTTTATAATTAAAAATGTTTTGACATCACATATTTTTTGGTCTAATAGGGGATGTTCAGAAAATGTAGAAAAATGACTTAGTAAAACAAAAAAAAAATAGTAGATAATCTAGAGTTTATAAATTTTTTTTTTATTATTACGTTATAAATTAAATTAAAATTTAATGTTTTTTTTTTATAGAATACCATTCTCCACTAAAAGCTGTGGAAGTTACACGTCAAGTTAATTAACTCCTAAGAAAAAGCGCTTGTGTAGAAAAGCTAGGGAATATAAGCATTCTGTTTATGTTTCTTGCCAACATGGAGTATCATTTAAAATAAAATTTAAATTTAAAAAGAAAATTTGTTAATAAGTTAAAATTAGAATCTGACTTTTAATTAAGGTAGTTGAATTTTTGGCGCTAGCTCTGTACAAACATTTTGGCAATGATTATCGTTTTATGGCAGAGTTGTTTCATTTACCATCGTGAAGGACACTGATAAGATATATCAGTTGATATTAGCATTTATGATTCCCTTGTGGGAAATAAAAAAACAATTTTAAACCAAAGGCATTTTTGTCCATGTTGATTTTTGGTGAAATATCATTAATGCATAGTGGAATAATATATATGATCATGTCCTAGTATTTATGGACAGAGATGTATGCAGGAAATGGAAGCAAACTGTCTGTTTCATACACATTCTACGAGGGTACAACAAAAACGAAAATTTTTTTGCAGTAAGGTTTATGCAATGAATGGTTAACTGTTTTTCCTGTTTTATATAAAAAATTTGAAAACGTACCAAAAAAATATATAATTTATGAAATTAAAGTCGTTAGTGTGTCCTAAAATATTGTCATAAAAATTTTAGGTTTAAGTAAGGCAAGTTTTCTTCCCCCTATATATTATGTATTTACATATTGTAAACAGTAAATACTTTTATAATGTTTTGTTTTCTTTTAAATTTAGTAAATGTTAAAATTCTATAGAAATAATCTCTGAAAACGATGAAAAAAAAAACACAACCAACATAAGCTACATTATTTTTTTAACAAAATAAATTTTTACATAAGAATTTTTTGTTTATGTCTATAACATAAAGTTAAAAGTAATATTTAGAACTCTTCAAAAAAGTTTAGACGTTTTGTATATTTTGTGATTTGAAATACCAATTCAATATTTCATAATATTTCTAGATCTCTAACAACTCCTTCAAGTGTTCCTTCTAGCCAAAGTAGAGCACATATTTTATTACATTATAAAACAAGAGAAATATTTGGGTTCATTGAGCACCCCAAACTAATGTATAATCAATAATGGAAAAAACGTCGAAAATCGCAAAAAATAAAAAACAGTGTATGTTGAGCTAATTATTTATACAATTTACAAGACTAATTTTCATAAAATTTTTACCTAAATCTTAGGTTAAAAACTGAATTAAATATAAACACAAAAGAATGTCTTAAATAAGAATTTCTTATATTTATGTCCGAAGTGGCGAAAAAGCTGATCTTTAGCTATCTCGATGTATTTCACATAATTTTTACGTTACGTCATAAATGTGGATTAATTAATTTTTTCCTTACGTCATTGCTAGTATGCGAACATCTCAGGAGAGGGCGCAGAACGCAGCCACAGAAATTAGAACTGAATGGCCTATCTATCCCTACCTTGTTTAACCTATGGTAATCATTTTAAGAATATGAACATGATTTACAAAAAAAAACAGAATAAGTAATGAACAAGTAATAAAACAAACTAATGGCTAAGGAGAAATAAGAGTTAAAAATAACCTCTTTTACAGATTTTGTTCAATCGGCAGATAATTGGGGATTCACAATATTTTATGTATATATTAACCTAAACATTAACGTTGCTTATTTTTCCAAAGAATTTTTGTGAATTGATATTTGCAAGATCCACGAGATATATATAGATATTGTTTAATATATTTATATTACACTAAAACCTAAATAATTTAAGAAAAATTTCCTACAGAGATTCAAACTTTCTTTCATACTTTCTTAGAACACATCTTCTAGATGTAAAGAAATTTGGGTAATTTTTAATCATACCGAGGGATATTCCTAATTAAATTACTAAAGGATAACTTAATCACACATTATTTTTCGAATAATGAAAATGAAACTGATAATTTTGCTGCAGAGACTGTTTAATATTCTGAATTTTATAAATAAAATTGCAAAAATTTAATAATTGTAATTTTTCGACCCGTTTTGTTCCAAATTAATGAAAATATTCTCGGTTATAAAATTTTACTGGTATTATAACATCCTTTTTGTCTACTGCTCTACTGGGTATGAAGTAAAAATGTCATCAACCCATTTTAGAATTGATGCGATGAAAACTGGGTACTAGTTATATTAAGATTGGCCAGTAGAGTATTCAGTTTTAGTAAAACATGGCTTTACATGTAAAAATTGCTGGCGTTTCTGCATCCTTCAATATTAAGAACTTTAAATCATAGAAATTTGAATCCTAAAAGAGTGTTTAATATGTAGTGTGTAATATATAAGAAATATATTAATGCATTGCAATAAGGTGACTGTACGAACTATGCCAATAAATCAGTCTTGAAGCCCAGAAACAAAAAATTATACAACACAAAAACAAATAGGAACAGAAAGAAAAGATTCTGAATCAAAAGGAAGAAGAGAATATTTGATAAAAGATTAAAACAAATTAATGCTAGTTTCTGCAAAATGGAAAGAGGAAAATAATTTCCAAAAATTTTATAAATTGGGGAACTGACTAAAGATAATTCAATTAATTTACACATATGACAATACAAAAAGAAGCAAAATATAAGAAAATCAAAATATAAAGCAGGAAAACTTTCTTGGTTCGTTATACCTAAGTTTCCAAAAGACAAATTTTAATATCATCTTTCTAATGCTTTTTCAATAATGATGTAATTTAGAAACAACAAATATTTTTCTCCCATTTTCAAATGACAGAGATATTACAATTTGCCTGGCTTGGTGTCGGGTATAATTTCAAGCCCGTATTTTATTCTTTGCAGAATTTAGTTGTTTATAATTCTGTTGTTCACATTTCAAAAGTATTGATTTTATTGCAAAAAACTTTAGTTAGTATCTAAGATTCGATTGGAAACATTGGTATCGGAAACAGTTTTTGGCTGCAGTTTTAAACTGCGTTTTCTCAGAATAGATTATAACTGCTTCAGTAAGCATATTTTGCTTGTTCAATTTGAATACATATTTTCAAGCTATTGTCATTCTTTATCATTAGTGGTAGTTCCCAGATATTTGTATCTATTTGTCCTCTCTATAATTTTGTTGTTCTTTGTTCGACCCATCAGCCTTGGTGGCTTTTTGAGATAATAACATAAAGTACAAAAATAAAATACACGTATTTTTTTTTATGTGCAGAGGTTTATTTTAACGGGGTGAAAACCGCCCCTAAAGTTCACCCCTAAAAACAGTATTTTTGAAATATCTCAGGTTATAGGTGAGATATCTTTACAAAACAAAATAAAAATTACTTGTTCAAAATGATGTTAAACAATGGTTTTTCACGTCCAAAGATCTCATCCTTTATTTTTTATAAGAGTCTATTCGCGCACGCAATTTAATTCTAAAAATTACGAAATTTAATATAATTTTTTGAAAATATTTTTTCACGAATACCATAAGTAACTTAAGTTGACGGGTTTCGGGGTTTCTAAAAATAACTAGTAAAAGAGGGTGAGCCACCTCCAAATAATTTTTTCTTTTAAATCTTAAGTTCTATTGGAGATATATTTACAAAACAAAATGGAAATTACTTATTATTTAAAATGGTGTTAAACTAAGGTATTTTCATCCCCAAAAATGGCATTCCTTATTTTTTATAAGGGTAAACCATCTATTCACGCACGTTATTTAATTCTGAATATTACGAAATTTAATAAAATTGTTTCACGAATAAACTCAAGTTCACATTTTTCGGGGTTTGCAAAAATAAACTAGTAAAAGAGGGTAAGTCAACACCAAGTACTTTTTTAAATATCTCAAGTTCAAGTTAAGATAAGTCTACAAAACAAAATGAAAATTATTTCTTATTTGAGATTATATTAAACTATGGTATTTTCATTCCCAAAATATGTCATCTTTTATTTTTTATTAGGGTAAACCATATATTTGCGCACGCAATTAAATTGTAAAAATTACGAAATTTAATGGAATTGTTTGAAAATATTTTTTTCCATCATTAGTTACTTAAGCTGTCGTGTTTCGGGGTTTCTAAAAATAAACTAGTAAAAGAGGATGGGCCACCCCCAAATACTTTTTTTTCATTTCAAGTTCTAATTGAGATAACTATACGAAATAATTGTTATTTGAAATGAAGTCAAACTATATAGTATTTTCACCATCATGGTTATCATTCCAAGGATGTTATTTCATACATATATAAATTATTCCTAAAGTTGTCAAATTTCAGTTGATGTGAACGTTACAGAGCTTTCTGAAATTTTTCCTTTTAACTAAGAAAATATATAAACTTATTTTATTGGATAAGCATAACTTTCGTTTAAGTTATAATTTGACAATTTTACGAATAATAGGATATGTATGAAATGACGATTTATTTTTATAAAAAAATAATGAATAATATCCTGAAGAGGGGAGATCCCATAGTTTAATATTATTTCGAATAACAAGTAATTTTAATTTTGTCTTGCATAGATATCTTAATTAGAATTAGTAATATTTACAAAAACGTATTTGGGGGTGGCTAACCCTTCTTGTTAATTAATTTTTAGAAGTCGAGAAACACGATAACTTAAGCGACTTATTGTATTCGTGAAAAAAATATTTTTAAACAATTCTAAAAAATGTCGTAATTTTTACAATTAAATTACATGCGCAAATAAATGGTTTACCATAGTTTAATATCATTTCGAATAACATATCATTTTCATTTTGTTTTGTAGAATTATCTTAATTAGAACTTAAGATATTAAAAAAAAGTATTTGGGGGTGATTCACCCTCTTTTACTAGTTTATTTTTGGAGACCCCGAAAGATGTCATCTTGAGTTAATTATGGTATTTGTGAAAAAATATTTTCAAACAATTTGGTAAATTTTAGAATTAAATTACGTGCGCGAATAGATCGTTTACCCTTATAAAAAATAAGCAATGATATTCTTGGGGATGTTAACATCGTTTCAAGGAACAAGTAATTTCCATTATGTTTTGTAAAGCTATCTCCATTAGAACTTGAGATTTAAGAAAAAAAAATATTTGGGGGTGGCTCACCCTCTTTTACTAGTTATTTTTAGAAAGCCGGGTTTCGACCCGTCAACCTAACTTACTTATGTCATTCGTGAAAAAAATATTTTCAAATAATTATATTAAATTTCGTAATTTTTAGATTTACATTACGTGCGCGCATAGATGGTTTACCCTTATAAAAAATAAGAGATGATATCCTGAGAGGTGCAAAAAAACCATAGTTTAAAATCATTTCGAATAAAAAGTAATTTTTATTTAGTTTTGTAAAGATATCTCACTTAGAACCTCAGATATTTTAAAAATACTGTTTTTAGGGGTACATTTAGGGGTGGTTTTCACCCGTTAAAATGAATCTCCGCAGATAAAAAAAAATACGTGTCTTTTATTTTCGTATCCTCTACAACATATTGCAGTTTCATTAAAATGGGAGCCGGACACTTCAAGTACCTTCCTTAATAGGTACAGAATAAAAAACTAGGCAAGAAGTATTAAAAATGGGTCGATTGGTAGGTGCCAAGAATCATATTATTATACAGTTATGAATATGGGCCTTCATTCCTTGTATTTCATATGCATAAATTGATTTCTGATGCTATATTGCATTTTTTTTGGTTTTGTTGGACGATGCAACGTGATCTCATTAGTCGAGATAATTTTACACTTATTAAACAAGATAAGATATCTAATGGCCGTTGTAAATGAACTTTACCTGCCACAATAAAAAATTTACTTTGGACAGTTCAAATATATAAAAGGATTCCAAAAAATGCCATGCCACCTCTTTGGCATCCAATTAAGTCTCGACCTACATTATGTTTATTAGAAATCTAACAATAAAACAGACAATTTATATCGGCACGGTGCAAATTTATTTGTTTTCGATCGACGCAGCTTTCCAAAAATTTCAACAATTTTTGCGGTAAACTCGATTTTAGTTTTCGGCATAAATTTTCGGATTCCTGGAACACACTCCTGGAAGGCGAACGCGTGCTGAATGTTAATCGAGAAACAATGCCATGGAATCTGCTAATAGCTTGGGCCAAATATGTAGCGGTGCCGCCAATAATATGCACTGATTGGTGCAGTGTCAGTGGCTCGCCTTGAAATAGAACAAAATTTTAGTAGTTTATTTTCAAAACTTGTAAAGAAAGCTAAAGTAATCATAATTTATTCTTTCGTTTATTACAAATTTAATGTTTTTGAATGTAGTACAAAAATTATATTTATATTTTATGCAAATGCCAGTAATTATTAAAAATATTACATATAGTTTGTAAATATATCCCAAACATACATTATGTTTCTAATGTCGGGTGCTAAATTTAAAGAATACTTACATCATATCGCAAATGACGCACAGTGGGGCATTCTGGATTAAATTTTTGCAAATCAATTTAGATACCTCAATTTTTATGAATTTTTGTTTAAAATGTAGATAATCCCATTGCCAATCGATTCCTCTCTCAACTGATTTCTAAATTTGGCCCTAAATGATTTTATACTTTTAAAAGAGCAGTATGATTTTTTCGAACTTTCAAATTTAACCTTGCTTAGATACATGTTCGTTGAACTGCAAACTTTTCGAATGATCTTAATATAAGCTAGGGATAACCTAGGAGCCACAATAACTCCCAAGGGACAAGACCTAGTTAGCTCATCATACCAGCATACTATAGTTTTGAATTACGTGCAAACTTTCATATTAAGACTAGCCGGTGAGTGAGACATTAATAGCGCAGCGATGGACTCCGGTTCGTTGGCAATTTCGGTTGGTACTTACGGGCAAGTACGTTAGTTATGTATTGTTACGACTACTTACGACCATGTTAAATGTATAACAGTGACATCTTGCGGAGAGTAGAGAATTAAGTGATGATGTGTCAAAGCTATACTAGTACAGCGCCCTCTTGTGAAGAGGGGCGGAATTTTGCAAAATCGTCGGTTATGCTTGGTTAGTCGAGTAATTTCGAGAGTTTTCAAACATGTTCTACGCAGCGAGGATTCGTGGTATAAATACGGGAAACAACGGACAGTTGGACTGAAAATCAAAAAACTACCAGAAGCTGATGGTGTCATAAACCGGATGCTAAAATTTTTACACAGAAAAGGAATAACGGTGGTGGCAAACATCACTAACGCGGCGCTATGCCTAAAACATTTCACAAAAGTCTATAAAAAAGCACCAATAATGATGACTCCTAAACCGGGCAAAAATAACACATTTCTGCACAATTACAGACCTATCAGCGTGAAGTCTACCCCTAGATAAGTTACTGAGGGATCATCCTGAGAAGCCTCAAAACAGCGACTACGAAAATCGGCAGCATCCCTTTAGAATAGTTTGGTTTCATGGACAGACGAGCCACCGAATTGCAACTACTGAGAGTAATGGAATTCGTAGCTAAAGGCTTCAACAAGAAACAATCAACGGGCATGATTCTGCTAGACGTAGCCAGAGACTGTGATAGGGTATGGCCCGCGGTCCTGATCTATAAACTCCGCTTCCCAACAAAGCGTGATACTCGTGAACTCGCGTCTGCAGCTAAGCGAGGCAATGGTAGTGGGGGTTACAAGCAGCGGAGGATAAGAAACTCGCGGACGGGCCGTTCACGCCAGACGCTATGACTATATTTCATATGTGGAAAGGCATCGCATAATGGACCTATAAATAGATAAATAAAAAAATAAACCGATACATTTATTTATTTATTTATATTTCAAATATGTATATTTAAAAATATTTTACTTAAATGTGGTTCAAATTATACATGATTATTATTATACGTCAAAAAAAAAGAGAAGACATTATGAAATCTGTTCTTCTGGTTACTGTACATGTTTCATTGTTATGCCTATTGCCCCCTTTTGGGAATGAAAATAATTGTATGAATGATTTGGTAGTTTTGAAGATGAAATGTTACGAAAAAAATGTAAAACTTTGGTTTATTATTTATCTTGCATATTATTTTCATTTTTTTTACTTGATTTATAAATTGTTCAATCATTATGATAATGATAGTTAATAATTTATTTGCTATTGCATTTACCCAAAATAATATATATTCACATTACATAATGAAAAAATAAAAAATATACAGAATGTACATACATACGATAAATTTATATATACTTTGAAGCATTTTTAAATAAAATGGTATTAAATATACACATATTTATTTGAAATAAAAATTAATAAATTTATCTGTTTATTTACTTATCTATCTACTTAAAGGTCCATTGTGCGATACATTGCCACATAAGAAATATAGTCATAGCGCCCGGTGTGTGCAACCTGCGGCTCTCTTCTTCTTGCTGCTTGTAATCTCCCAGTACCTCTGCTTCGTTTGGCTTCACGCTGTGTTTAGAAGCATATCTCAACAAATTTATACAGAAATCTGAGATAGATGAATTGTAGTTCATAATCTCTACTTTCAGAATCCGTTTGGTATAAATTTATACCTGCAAGATCGTTGCGTATTGTCTGAGGGAGTAAAACTTTCCGTGCTTCTACACTGTTAAAAAGAACTTTAAATTTAATGCAAATTTAATGTCCATTCTACACTAAATTTAATGATTTTGTACCATAATTTACATTTACTTTGAATTTAAAGCAATTCATTCAAATATCAGTTCGTTGTACATTAAATTTGATTAAATGGTTTCTTAAATTTCAATAAAGTAACTGAAAAGATATTTCAACTTCTGTAGATTAAAATTAATTCAAATATGGTATAATACTAAAAGAATTTACATTAATATTCATGGTACATTGCATAAGATTCCGGGAGATGGCGCAACTTGTACTGAACTTTTTGTTTAGTACGATATAAGTCGCTTAAAGGACTCAATTTTCTTATGGTAAGCTGTACAGGTCTGACCCGTACTGACCGGAACCAATGAGTTCGAAACTGGTGTAGACACTACCTATGGGGAAATGTTCACCTTTTCCTGGTAGTTTCAGAATTTTTGAATTCAGATTAATGTTGGTGCATTAAATATGTGATAACATATCTCAAATTCAATGAACACTAGCTGTATATTTAATGTACATAGTCATTAAAAAGTAACGGTCAAATTTTAAATTTAATGTATGATAGCATTAAATTTAATGGAATAAATTAATTTAGATTAATCTAAATTATTCAGTTTAATGCACTACGTTAAATGCATTTAATTAACGTTTGTGAAATTTGTTTCCAGCACATTTACATTAAATCTAATGCATTTTCTTTCTGCAGTATATGAAATACTCCAGCTCTTTCATCTTGACGAGATCCATCTCTAAACTATCATAATCCATTTCTCAAAAAACCCTGCTCCTTCTCCCATAAAATTATGTAGAAAAATTACTGCGTTTTGTGATTAGACGCAGAACATTGGCTGATTTTAAATATAGCCGGCTATTCTTAAGTTTAACATTTATAATAAGAATCTTTATGATCGAATTCGGCCTTTAAAGGCACATAATATGGTCATGCGGGTGTTATTAGGTTGTAATTGTTTTTTTTTATTTTTAACAAAAAATTAGATTTATATCTTTAAGTAGAATTAAATGGAACTCAGTTATTGCTGAAACTATACAAAAGAATATAAAAAAATATTAACTTTTTTTAAAATTTATTTTGCCAATTCATCTCCAAACGGACCATATAGTCAGATTTTCGAGTCTATTGTTTGTTGTCTGAGTTTTGGCCTTAGTTACAATCAGGCGCGGATCCAAGGGGGGGGGGCGGTGGGGGCGATCACCCCCCCCCCCCCAAGAGCTTAGAGTTCAGGAAAATAGACCCGATTTTGCCTCTTATACTATAGTTTATTCAAGAACTAGGGAGAGTTTTTCATTTTTTACCTTTTTTTTATTCGCAAACTACCTGTGTCCTTTAGTCCGGTGTCTTTGGCAAAATCTGTTAGACACATATATTTTTCGTAGGAATGGGTTAGAAATTTTATAATCAAAAATACTGGTCTATAATAATAGACTATTTGGGTTGGATAGCAATAGATATTTGGATGTGTGAAGTGTTAAAAAGGATTTTAATCCTTGTCATAGGCATCGGAAGGCGTCAAAGGAGGTCTATTTTATCACTAAATATTTATGGCATAGAGTATTATTTCAGTAATAAACTTAAAATAAAAAGTTTTTATAATATTATTTAATTTCTTATGATTTTGTAATAATTCACATATATTAGAAAATATAGATAATTTTGACATATTTAACACAAATCACAACTGTAGTTTTATTATTTTTAATTTTGGCATAGAAACCGTTAAACCGTTTTAGGCACATTCAGACTGAAACGTAGCCTTTTTCTCTCAAAAAATTCTAAGTTATAATTTAAATACTTACAAAATATCCATTATCAAAAATACAAGAAGTTAAACATATATAAAAAAATAAATTTGTCAATATAATATTAAAATTTTTTTGGGGCTATCGGTCATTTAATTATTAATTAAAAACATTTTTGGGATATTTGACATTCTAGTTTATTTATTTCTTAAACCATCTGCAGAATTACAATTTAAACACTAAAAAGGGATTCAAATGTCATTAATTTTTATATGTTACAGAAAATTTAAATAATAAATTGTGTTAACGCTGGTAAACATTACGTATTTTATTCGTCATCAAAGTCAGTGAAGCTATCTTTGCTCAAATTAATTATAATTGATTCCTCTCTCACCTATCATGAGATCGAGTTTCCACATTTTCTTTTATTCTTTTATTATATGGATTTTTCGCAATTATCTGCAGTAACTTTATTCAAAAAAATCTTTCAAAAGTCCAGTTAAATTATTAATTTTGTAAGTTGTGTTATTTCCAGCAACTCTACCTTTTATTTGAGAGAGATATTTCCTTCACCAACTGACATTTTCCGGACGATCTATAAGAACAGATTTCCTATCTGGTTTTTCTCAACAAAAATTAAGTTCTCTGAGCAATTTCCAGAGGTCAGTTCTTTTAATTTCAGGCAAATCCCGATCTTCATTGATTTTAGTTAGAATTTTGTCGACGGTTGAGATCTGCTTCTCATAATAA
The DNA here is from genome assembly GCA_034092305.1 of Diaprepes abbreviatus. Taxonomy (NCBI): domain Eukaryota; kingdom Metazoa; phylum Arthropoda; class Insecta; order Coleoptera; family Curculionidae; genus Diaprepes; species Diaprepes abbreviatus. The sequence continues at coordinate 34,703,074 of JASJET010000055.1, forward strand.
AATGTATGTACAACTCCTTTTATTACAGTTTACATTTTTTCTTCCAACGAGGTTTTTCGTCTGCCTGTGATCGAATATAGCTTGGAATTACTAACAATTCCAGTCGTTTTTTTCTCCGTCAGTGTTCGGTATATAATAGATTTTCGAACTCCTGTTATATTGGAATACATCTCAACAGAGCTTTTAACATTATTATCTAGATATTAATATCTTAAGTCATCATAAACATTCATCGTAATAAGTTTTTCGTTGAGGAAAGAATGCCCTCCATCTTTTGGGTATCTCACTAATTTCAAATAATATATAAAAACAAGCACAAACAAAATAAATCACTAAGGACACACTGTTAGGTGTACTTTGCTCACTGACAGAAATTAAGTTGAATTATCAGAAATTTTATTGTTGCAGTAAATTTATGAAAGCTTCTAATATTTAAATATAATTAGATTTACGGCAGTTCTCAGTTACCGGGGGCACTGAAGCAGGTACATTGGAGGTTTCGGTAACAGTTTTATTACTCTCTCTAGTTCTTGAATAGAGTATAGGAATGTGTATGCTTGCGATCGCCCCTCCCCTTCCCAAGGGCTTTGAGTTCAGGAACATAGAACCGATTCTGCCTTTTATATTGGGAATGTGTATGCTGCTGGCAACCCCCCGCCCCCCGTTGACAACTTGTTTTTTTTTGCAATAGCACCCTCCTAGGAGCTTTGAACTCGGGAAAATAGACCCGATTTTGCCTCTTATACGAGGAATGTGTATGTTGATCGCATCTTCCCATCCCCTGTCGGAAACTTGTTTTTTCTTGTGATCGCCCCCCCCCCTCTTCAAGAGTTTCAAATTCAAAAAAATAGCCCCGTCCCTGCCTTTTTCACTAGAAATGGGAATGTTGCTGGTGTCCCCCCCCCCGGGGATAACTTGCTTTCGCTTGCCATACTGTACTTTTGTGATATCACCGCCCCCCCAAGGAGAGAGGCGGGATCCTCCCCTGGTTACAATAGGACATTGATGTAGTCTAAGGCAATGTGGTAATGTCTAAAAAATATTCAAAATTCAGATTACTTAACTATAGAATATAAAAATAATTTTGCTGGTTATCAGCTATCAGATAATTAAATTTCCGTCAGCTGTCCTATATCTATTGGAAGATTTTCAATTTTCTTATTTAGACGTCTTTCCCATGGAGGTGTGTTGGGTTCTGTTCTTGCTGATCGGCACTCTGTTGTAACTTTAATTTCTAGAGCTCTAGCTATAGTAGTCGCGGCACAGTAGATGATCATATGTAAGGATTCCAGAGTGTAGGCATCTGAAACATAAACTGGTAAAATCCGATTGTTCATGATGTCTAACATGGCACCCAGTTTTTTGGATGAATTAATTTTTGGCAGTGCCGGTCTTCTTAACGGATTGCTTCCATCATACTCCAACACCGCAGCACTCATTTCCGTTGACAATTTCTGATAAAAGAGGTCAGTGTTATCCTGTTGGGCTTCGTCATTCAGCTGTTCCTGTTGTTCTTGGACCTCAAGTTCCGGTTGTGGCTCAAGTTCAGCAATCGGATTGTTGTTATTGTCAGTGCCTCTAATCTCACGTTCAATTTCCTCTTTGATGCTATTAGGCCGAGCTTCAGGAATTAGGCTGTTTCGGAGAATAACTCTATATTGGTCAGTTATTCTCTGCTGGGACACTTGCATGTGTTGGTACTCCCTGCAAAATTCGGCATGTAGTTGTTTTCTGTAGCCGATCATCTCTCGTCCTAGTTGAGTCACCCTATAAAAAATGCGCATTATTGTCTCGTTCATGGGCACAGTCCATTTCATGCGCTGTCTTGGTCGTTCCGCTTGAGTAAGAGTTGGTTGGGGTTCCCGCACAGCATCTCCGGCGGGTAGAGCTCTTGGAGTTATCTGACCCTCGTGTTGATGTAGTTGTTGTTGCTTGTCCACAGCGATGTTAGCTCTCATGCCGTTATTTGGTTGTTCTACATATCTAATAATATTGGGTCTTGAGTCTTTGGGTCTCGCTGTGGCGCAGGTTCTGCTGTTTGTTCATTGTTATCACCGGTGCTTCTTATCTCTCGTTCTATTTCCGCTTTGATGATGTTAAGTCGCGCTTCTGAGATTAGTTTATTTCAGCGAATAGCTCTGCATTGGTCTACTATTCTCTGTTGTGACACTTGTAGGTGTGCATATTCCCTACAAAGTTCGGCATAAAGCTGTTGTCTATAGCCGATCGTTTCTCGTCCTAGTTCAGTCACCCTATAAAAAATGCGCATTATTGTTTCATTCATGGATGTTGTCCATTTCATGCGCTGTCTTGGAAGTCCCGCCTGAGTGAGAGCTGGCTGAGGTTCCTGCGCAGCACCTTCGGATGGTGGAGCTCTCGTTGTTTAGCTCTCATGTTGTTGTTGTACTGTAGCTTCTTGTGCGACAGGAGTTCGCTTCCTTAACACCCTGCCACTGGAAGTTTGCGATGTCGAAATGTTGCTCCCCTAGAATCCGTGGAGCAGACCGCTTCTGCGGTGAGGGATTGTGGACCATGGGTCCTACCCACCTAGGGTACTTTATGTTTTATAGTCGACATTTCATAATTTAAAATTTTAAAGTTCTCCCCATTTAATCGCCTCCTACGATTGGTTGAAGGAAACCCTGGATCCTGGTCCAGTCGGAAAGCTGAAAAAAGTGGTTCCTAAGGAATTATGTAGGAATTGAGAGTAAGTGGGTCAGGGCAAAGGGATGTTTAAAAGGTAAAGAAAGGATATGGTTAAAGGTCAGCGGATAGCTGGCGTTGCTGGCTGTACTGTCTACGCATTACAGTAGCGACAAATATACTGCTGGCTGCAGCACACTATCGGTCAGATAGGCTTATTAATATTATTATTATTACTCTTTTAATTTTCTACTAGGTAGATTACTACAACTTATCCTTTAAAATTTTTACCTGTTAAAGAAAGAGGAAAAATCTTAAAAGTTTTTTAGCTAATTTCTTATTAGAACAAAACTGGATGTTAGTATACTTACTGCCAAAAAAGAGATAAATGTATTTTTAAAGAACAAAGTTCTAGTAGGCCCAGTAATTTTTTTAATAACTACACGTTCTTAAAACCATTGGTTTTGATGGTTCTATTAAATGAATTAACATGATATATTAAAAAAGCCCCTAAAAGTTATAAAAAGTAAGAAATTATTTAAACGAGTCGGCTATGTTATGAACCTAACACAAAACTGCATCCACCCAGAAAGTCGCACAACATTATACAGAATTGTATTATAATTTTGTCGCGATCTCTCATAAAAGGACAATGACGCTTTTTATCTGATAGATCTACAATTATAATGCAGTTTTTTTAACTAAATTAAAATTGAAACAACAAAAACTCGCAGAAAATCGGAGATACTGACCAGTGGCAGCAAGATATTTCAGCGGAGCTTAATTAATAATAAAATTTTAATTAGTGTACGTATTATCTGAAACATATTGTTTTTTGTTGATTAGTTTAATTCTCCAGTTAATTTACCCTGAAAACAAAATTTCCAAAAATTTAAGTGACACACATTTTTGTATCAAATTTAGTGCAGAATTCAAATATACCCTCTAAAAAATTCAAAAGTGCCACCTAACCTCAAAACTTACAATTCTATTGCTAACTCTTCAATTTAAAGAATGTTCTTAGAAACTAATTTTGATTACCTCGAAATATGTTTTGGGATATCAAAATACATATCCCAACCATAAACATAAAAGCTAAATATATGAATTGCGGAAATTATAGAAGCAAGTTGGCTCACGCTTAAAAAGAGACAGAGCGTTTTTGATCTCTCTTTCTAATAGCCGAGCATTATGAGAAAGAGAGGTACTACTTATCAAAATTGCTCTGTCTCTTTCTAAGCTTTAGACAACTTGTTTCTATAAGATCCGCAGTCTATATATTTAATTTGTATGTCTTTGGTCTTAACTAAGCTAACTCAAGGGTTTAATAATATTTTATAAGTTATAAGTCTAAGCCCATGATCAAACTTGACAGACATGTATTTTGGTATCTCAAACATATATTTTGAGATGGTCAAAATTGGTATCTACAAATTCTTTTTAAGTTGAAGATTTAGCAAATTAATTGTTTCGAGTTTAGGTTGCAGTTTTGAATTTTTTGAAGTGCATATTTGGTTTCTACACAAACTATGTGATTTATATATTTGGAACTTTGGCTCTGGAGAAAATTTAAATTTTTTCAATTTTGACCTTAATATAATTATTGATATAAAATATCATTGAAAAAGATAAGAAATTTCGTTGTTTTTATCTCAAATATGACCGCCGAATAAACTTGGATGTCCCTCAAGCGATTTCTATTGATTATCTTCAGTTTTGTTCCATTATTAGTGTACTTTCAGCCAAAAATAGAATAAAAGGAAGAAGTGATATGGATTATACGTATATTACTAGGAATTTTTTAAAAAATTGTCAAGTTTAAACGTAGTTTTTAGGGTCAAATGAGAGTAATTGGAATTTTTAAACTTTTTTTCCAAATTCACAAATGCATTATCTTTAATTTAAAAAAATCTCAGCGTAATCCCAAGGGGAGATATTTAATTTTCGTAAAAATTAGTTCCAAATATCCCGATCTGAAATGAGTTTGTGAAAGTCGTCGGACGTTCTTTTTAGGGAAGTTCTGTTTAATCAAACAAATTCGAATATAAAGCAAGAAGAATTTTTTATGTATTTAAACTAAAATTAATTATATTAAAGTTATATTAAATATTTATATCAAATGCCAATGACCTAATTAATTACATTTTTTTATATACGTCCTTAGTATTAAAGTACAATACACACAACATACAGAGTTTCTGAAAACCTTAAACACAATTGTGTTTATTTTTGATAAGAACAACATAAACATAACACTCAGCAGGTGCGGCATTCTTGAAAGAAAGTTATTGCAAGAACTTTTAAATATTTATGTTTGTTTTTATACAAATTAGGAAATAACTGTAAAGCAAATTGTATTAGGTTGCTTATATGGTGACATACAAACATTTTTTTTTCTCATAAAATATTGCCTTTATATCAAACATAATTCAATATTTAGATACTTTAAGAACTTAGAGAACGTAAGAAATAATTCCTCTTGATTTATACTTAATACACTATATTTCTTTGGGGATTTATCAACACATGAAGCCAAAAAATATAAGAAGATTTATGTCTATTATGCAACTTTCAAAAATAATACAGTTTGACAGGAAAATTTTATATAAATCGGTTCAATAGTTTTTCAAAAATTCAAATTCATCGAAATTTGGTAGTTTTGAGTTTTAAGGTCATCGATTCCTAATTTATGACTATTTTTTATAATACTCATTTACTACACACAAATTTTTTATAATACTCATTTACTAAGCACTTTCTTCAAGTCAGCATCATAGTAGTTGAAGGGCTTATTTTCCAATTAATTCTAGTCTTTTCAATACGTGTTAGAGGGCCATAATTTTGTGATAATGTTTAACACTTTTACTAGGAATTATCGGCCGTGCTCGTTCTTGTAGGTTTAAGTTATATGTTGCACTCCCTTGTTTAATAGTTTCATCAATCAGTTGGTTGTACTTACTATGTACTTTGCAATTATGCAGTGTTTATATCACGCCTTTATGTTCTATGGTATAGAAGGATTTGTCAAAGTCAACGAATCCCAGAAATTTTCATTGTTAAGAGATGGTTTGATATTAAGTACCGTTTTGTAACACCTGTTTGTTCATAAGGTTGGTATTTGTCGAGGTTTCTTGTCAGAAGGGTAATAGTATTTTCGCCCTTTTCCTGCTTGATGGGATTTGGATGCATCCATTAAACATAGAATAATTTTTCTTTTCTTTCTAATATAGTTTCGATGTTATATTATCGTCACTTTATTACGCTGGTATTTCACGCCAAAACATCATTATTAAATGAGAAGAAATTCAAAAGTTAATAATCAAAAACTGAAGAAAAATCACTACAGTTCAGTGAAGGCTAGTAGCCGCGACAGTGAGCAAAATGTACCGGGTGAGTCAACGATTGGATGAAGTAAGTTTGTGCCTTTTCGGTGAAATTTACAATATATTTATTGTTTGATACAGTTTATTTTTACGCAGATTTTAAAAATATTTAGGACTCTACAGGGTGAGCCAAAAAACTAGGACAGCATAAAGTTGTATTTTTTTAAATAGAACATCCTATATACGAATCGTATTTTCGATTTAGCTTATAATTTTAAATCTTTTTTATTAAGGGTTTACTATAACAAAACTTTATAGTTTCTGAGATAATTAAGTTTAAAGAAAAAAAGTCACATTTTCAAGCATCAATTCAATCCTAAATAACGTTTTCAATTTTGTGACAAATAATATTCAAATTTGGAATTTAGCAAGGCCAAGGACAAGTTAACATAATTTTTACCTAATATTTGCAATAAAAGCTACAGGGTGTTGAACACATCGGCTCAAATTTGAACAAGTTTAAATGAATAAATATCTTTTTTTTTTTAAACGGTACACCCTGTATATTTTCATGTTATTTAATAGAGTAATAAAAACCCTAAAAGTTTTGTTCAATATATCCTATACCTATTTATAATAGTTTTTGAGATATTTCAGTTTTTCTTATTTTCCATACTTTTTTACAGAAATAGTCTTCATTATCATAGTAGCCATGGCAAAAACAATGTAAAAGAACATTTTTGTGTGTCAAATTTATAACCGCAATCGCTTCTTTTGGTTTTTATGTAGTGTAGTTTGGTTTTTTTTGCATTCATCTTATATTGTAAAATGAATTTTCCAAAGAATGAGTTAATAGATATGATTTATACAATAGGAGAGGCTCAAAAAAATTGCCTTCTTGCTCAAAGAATTTACAAAATGAAGTATCCTGATCGACGCCAGCCTAATACCCATACTTTTCAAAACTTAATGCAAAGATTTGATTCTTCTGGTACTGTTGATTATCCAAAATGTAAAGTGGTCAACAAACCAGTAACTAATGAAGAAAAAGAACTACAAGTATTGTTAAATGTGCAGGAAAATCCTTATATTGGTAGCCGTCAGTTAGCAGCATTATGTGAAACATCACAATCCACCGCTAATCGTACTACCAAGAAATATAGGTATCATCCATATCACATGGAATTACACCAAGAATTGCATGGACAGGATTTTGAAAGTCGTGTAAACTTTTGTCGTACAATAAATGCGGAGATTCAATTAAATCCAAATTTATTATGCAAGGTAATGTTTAGTGATGAAGCTACTTTTAGAAGTAACGGTGCCGTAAATAGACGCAACATGCATTATTATGCCACAGAAAACCCATTTTGGATTAGAGAGGTGCAACATCAAAACCACTGGTCATTAAATGTTTGGTGTGGTATTCATCATAATCGAATTATTGGACCCCACTTTTTTAATGAACCACTAAATGGCCATAGTTACCTGAACTTTCTACAAGAAGAACTACCCCAACTGCTTCAAGGTCTCGATAGGGATGAGCTCGACAGTATGTGGTTCCAGCACGATGGTGCGCCTCCGCATTACCATCGTGAAGTTCGTGCGTTTTTGGACCAACGATATGCGCAAAAATGGATTGGACGTGGGGGTTTCATTGAGTGGCCACCAAGGTCTTGCGACATCACCCCATTAGATTTCTTCCTATGGGGTTATATTGAAAATAAGGTGTATGTTAATCCACCAACAACATTGAAAGATATGCGAAACAGGATTAGGGATACCTGTAGAACAATAACGCCACTAATTTTGTCCAGGGTCCGAGAAAATCGGCAAAAAAGACTAAATTTGTGCATTGCACAAGAGGGTTGTTTTTTTGAACCCTTATTAAAAAGAAATAATTAATCTCAGTATTTAATAGGTAATTTTTTTGTTTCAATTTAGTATGAAAGTAAATATGTATTTGCCTTGTCGTTATTGTTGTGTTAATTTTTTCACATTATGTTTAATTAAACTATTGCCGTTGTAATATAACGAATAATGTATTTCATTATATTTAACCACATTCTGTTTGTTTTTGTAGTTTCTTTTTATTATTTTACATGGCTACTATGATAATGAGGACTATTTCTGTAAAAAAGTATGGAAAATAAGAGAAACTGAGATATCTCAAAAACTATTATAAATAGGTATAGGATATATTGAACAAAACTTTTAGGGTTTTTATTACTCTATTAAATAACATGAAAATATACAGGGTGTACCATTTAAAAAAAAAGATATTTATTCATTTAAACTTGTTCAAATTTGAGCCGATGTGTTCAACACCCTGTAGCTTTTATTGCAAATATTATGTAAAAATTATGTTAACTTGTCCTTGGCCTTGCTAAATTCCAAATTTGAATATATTTGTCACAAAATTGAAAACGTTATTTAGGATTGAATTGATGCTTGAAAATGTAACTTTTTTTCTTTAAACTTAATTATCTCAGAAACTATAAAGTTTTGTTATAGTAAACCTTTAATAAAAAAGATTTAAAATTATAAGCTAAATTGAAAATACGATTCGTATATAGGGTGTTCTATTAAAAAAAATACAACTTTATGCTGTCCTAGTTTTTTGGCTCACCCTGTAGAGTCCTAAATATTTTTAAAATCTGGGTAAAAATAAACTGTATTAAACAATAAATATAGTTTCTTTGTAAATTTCACCGAAAAGGCACAAACTTACTTCATCCAATCGTTGACTCACCCGGTATGTATGTATTTCTAAAAGCTGGAAAAAAATATGTAAGAATATATAAAAAATGTGAATATTTTTCAAATCAATTCTCAATTTTAACATCTGATGAAGTAGGAGTGCTACGAAACATGGTATGTGTATTTAAAATATAATTTTGAATAAAAAGCAAAAAATGAAGATTTCAAACAGTTTGGTTTTATTTTCGATATTATATACGTTCTGTAAAAATGTCCTAGTCTCTCCTTGTCAATTTATTTCCTTTTTATTTTTATGTTAAGACATTTAAAGCAATCAACAACTCTTATTTATTTTAGGAGTTTATTGAGACGGCACAATGAAAGTTCAATAAATCACGAAAATCATGATTTTTTTGGAATTTGTTTTTAATGTCTAAAAAATGTTTATAATATTTAAAGGCAATTCTGAAATATTGTGGAAATATTTCTTAACCATTAGTAAAAATGAAAAACATTAGAGAAAGTCATATGATTCATATATTATACTAACAAAGCTTCTTGAGACCGTATTAAAATCAATAACTCTTAAATGCAATGACACAGGACTGATTCGGGAGTCTTCAAATCAACATGTTACTATTTACTTTTGCTATATCTATGTATTTTTTACTTTTAAATTTATTTATGAAGTTTAGATGATCGTTATTTAAATACTTTAAACTTATATTCAGGTAAATTATGTGTTAACAAAGATAACAACATAGGCGGGAACAATTATAATATAATGATTGATTGTAGTTTTTTTTTAGATCAATATATTAAGGCAAGTATTAATATGAATTATATAGAATAACATCCAATATTAAACACAAAACCGTAAAGATTTTGTTTATATTTAAATTTACAAAATTTCTCAAAGGTTTAGGTTCTCGAACATTTACGAATAACTGAGAAAATATTCTGTGTTTCATTATTGGTTTACCCTGACACTTTTTATTTTACAGTATGTACAGTTATTTAGTCTAGGCATTTAATTTGCTTTTATGACCTTTGCCTAATTGATTATTTTTTCTGCCACAGTAAATTATAATCAAAATATTAGTGGGAGTGTATATTGTAGCCATCAAAGTATACTAAAAAATTTTGTTTATGGACATTTTTAAATGTGAGTTCAGTAAGAAGTAATCTTTGATTAAAAGTGTCCAAGAATTCATTTTCGTGATCAATAAGTATTTTATGGAATAAAATATATGAAACAATAATTATTTCAAACAGAGGCTCTCGAGGATATTGTAGCGCATCTCTACATAAGGTAGTCAGGCGATTAAAATAATCTTCAACAATAAGTTCATCATCTACCAATGAATTTTTGCATTTTAGTTTCTATAAGGCAATGCGGCTGCAATATCCCCCAGATAAGTGAAGACGGCAATTTCTGATTTTGTCCGTATTATGTTCTTCAATACATTTTTTTGTATTTCCTCAATTTCATAAGAAAAGTCTTCAGTACTATCCTGCTTGTCAGTCGTACCCGTTTGCAGCCCTGTAGAAATATCCGTCAGATAAAATCCTTTTGCCTTATTACACTTCCAGAACAAGAAAGTTAGAATATATTCACAAACTCTGCAATTATAGCTCGTACCGTCCGACTGTTTGAGTAATTCCTTTTATAACCTGGTTCATATCATCTTTTCCTCATCTTATATTTAAAATAATATGTAAACTTCTAAAGTACGAATAAACAAAAGAAAATCAATAATTTAAAACTGCAATCGATAAATTTAACGCCAGCGTAAAAACCAAAAAGTACTGCAATTCAGATAGGACTGGTAATAACATATTGATATATTAAAATATTGATATTATTTTTTGGTAAATATCGCCATTTATGACTAATCGGTTTCACGTTTGAGGGTCCAACAGTAGTCAGCTAACATATTTTTAGTCAATTTTTCACAATATCGCTTCTCCATTTGAAAAATTTGTTGGTGAAATCTTTCGCCGTGCTCATCTGAAAATTCACCTAAATTGTCAGGGCAGAATTCCAAATGGAAGTGAAGAAAATATAGCTTAAGTGATATGTTGCAACCTGACGTCTTGTAAGATTGGATAAATGAAGGTATACTAGATTTTTGTAGTTCTCCGATTTCTTGGTATCTAGGAAGTTGCTACATATGTTTTTGAAGGCAGCCATGCTCTATTTTCTTGTCTCGAAAACATTCCTTCGTTAAGCATTGTCTTACTTGTATGCGCGAATTTTCGTCTCAAATCAAGAAAAGCATTTCCTTCTCTATTTAAGGCTTTAACAACATTTTTTATAAACCCTCATTTTATGTGCGAAGGAGGTAAATCAATTTTCTGCTAGTTTATTAAGGGTTTATTAAGGAGGTTTTAAATAACATAATGTTGGTTTCTGGTTCTGCTGTCCCATTCGCACAAAAACAACAATATTTGGTATAGCTACTCTGTAGTCGTGTAAGCAATGCAATAACTTTAAATCGGCACAGCTATTCCATTTATTACCTTTGTATTTTATGCTTTGAAATAATATACGTAAGTTCTCGTACGTCTCTTTCATATTTACAGCATCACCCACGGGAACAGATGGTTCTTCATTTCTACTAAACATAAGACTACCTTTAGACTTGTCTTCGAAGAGTCAATAAACAGTTGTTACTCGGTAGATTTATATAAAAAACTAAGTTCGTGATTAAACCCGAAATATCATGACAGTAAACTAAGTTATTTTCTATTGAGAAAAATACTGCCAGCATGTGTTAAAGATTTCACTGTTTTAAACGAGATTCAAGTAGCTGTGACTTTGTTTTGAGCTCTTCATGAAATATAAAATAGGGCTGTTTACTGCTGCTATATTCGTAATCGTCTTTCTCTTCAAAACTTGGATCGTTTTTTAATTCAGAATAATCTAATTCATCCGATTCCGACTAGTTTTTCTAAAATGAGGTAGGGGTCTCATAGCTGAAGGGCTATTAACATATTCAATTGTATGTTTGTTTTTACTAGAAAATCCCACGATTTTTGTTATGCAAAAGTAGGGTTCCCGCCAAAATACTGGCACTCCAAACTTCACAAACTTGTGAGTACCTAGTAGCCATCCTGTTAAGGCTCTTGAGTAAGTCTTGATCGCTAATTTTGTACCCAAAATATAACTCGTAGGCTTTTCTTACAAGTGGGTTCAAAGTCTTTCGTTGAGCTTTCAATATCACTTTATCACATGTATAATGGAAACTGTTCAGTTTGTTCACACGAGGTCGCGACGATATAGTAGCACTACTTACAACGCGGCGAAAATAATAGCACTACTGCAACGTTAGTTCTTTGCACTTCGTTCGAATATCCAATAATGATCCTCCGACGATAGGTTGGCTGTTTATATACCAACTTCGTACATATGAGGTTTTCTTGGATATTGAGAGTACCAGAAGCGACGACATAATTCTTGTATACAGGGACCATTCGATAAGTAGCTGATCCTTCGATGACTACAGGGTATTGTGAAATTTGGAATTACATGGGGTTTAATGGATATCTCCGTTATTTTAAGCTTGAGGGAGTTGAGATTTCGTAGATGGAGGTCATCCCTAGACGTCCCCTGCGGTGTTGTTAGATTGTACACAATTTCCCTAAACTTAGAGAAAACGTAGATTTGGTAACGTCTCACCCCGGTATGCTGTACCAACTTACATATCGCATAGGTACATCCTTATACCTGATTTGCAATCAATCAAAACACGTTGATATTCTTTACATTTTGCTATGTGATACAACAATTTCAGTCAGTGTAAGGGTTATTTACTCGTAGGTAGAAATTATTGAAAGAACACATAAGTTTAGTGGGAGGATTTGAATGCAGAACAGTGTTATTAAACTATATTCTCGTAAATAATTTGACGTATACTATCCTTTTTCCACAATTTTTTATTTATTTACTTAATCTTTTGGAACGGCGAGTAATTTCGGTTGCATCCGATAAGTCGAATGGTAGATTATCGGAGTTGAGACAAGGGGTTATGCTGTTGTGAAAACCACATATTTATTTAATTTGGCTCCGTTAATTTAATTAGTGTACTGCAGTAAATTCTTCAATTGTTTGGAACTATTAACCTTAAAAAGGTTGACATGTGAAACGTTTCATGTAATTTGCGAGGGAAAATACCGCAGTTTTGGTTTATTCAATAAATATACTTCATTAAAAGACTGTGCAACTTATTTTGGATTCACATAATATTTTTTTTATATTGTATGAAATTCCGATATTGATAAATTTTAAAATATTGATATATTAAAATCTTATATTTTTATTAAAAGTCCTAACCAGTGGCGTAACTAAGAGTATGTGCGCTCCCCCCCCCTCCCGGAAATTTTTGAATGCTCTCTATAATTTTGCACCCGTCTTGATGTTTCGTATTTATTCATTTTTATCAAGGGATTTGAGGGCGCCCCTGGATTAGGGGCATCCCCCACACCGCTGTGCCTTACTTACTCCATGACTTACAACCCTGGGTGGGTCTTTGCCGACTTCATAATACTCCTCCATTGCTGCCTGTCTGCCATGACATCTAGCGGATTATCAATATTCATTGCCTTTAGATCTTTGGCAATATTGTCTTTCCATCGGACGCGAGAGCGTTCCAGTGGTCTTTTCCTTACCGCTGCTTCTTCCCACGCGAGTTTGACTGTGCGACTATCTTCTTACGTGTCCCGCCCACTGCAGTCGCTTAGATTTTATTTCTCATACAATATTAGTGTCTCCATATAGATCCTCCAGTTCTTTATTGGTACGGATTCTGTGTCGTCCTGTTGTTGCATCCACTGTTGGGCCATATATTTTTCTAAGAATTCTTCTTTCGAAGACTCGGAGCCATTCTTCATTTGTTACCGTTAGTGTCCAAGCTTCGCACCCATACATCATTACAGGTCTTATTATTGTCTTGTATATGTTTATCTTGGTACGTATTGTTGTTAACTTGGATTTTAGGAGGTCTTGTACTGCGTATAGGCACCTATTACCTGCTTGGATTCTATAGTTAATTTCTGTCGTTTCGTCAGTGTTTTCAGTAAGCATTGTTCCCAGATATTTGAACTCTTTGACACGTTCAAAGTTATAGTCTCCCATTGTGATGTTTTGGTCGAGTCTGCCTCTGTGTTGGTTGTTTCTAGTGGAATACAGATACAGTTTTCTCTTCGTTAATTTTAAGCCCAATGCTACTTGCACTTTTTTCGAAGTTATTAAAGGTCGTCTTGATATCCAGCGTGCTGTTTCCCACAATGTCTATATCATCTGCAAACGCCAAAAGTAAGTTGGGACCGTTATGGTAAAACATCGCTGTTGGCGGTTGGATTTTCGCCTTTCTGCTGACGAGTTACATTAAAAAGCAACGGGGATATAGCGTCACCCTGTTTGAGACCGTGATTTATATTGAACACCTCTGAAAGGTCTTGTCCAATTCTCACTTTGCTCTTTGAGCCTCCAACATAAACCTGGGTTGGTCTGATTAATTTCTTTGGGAAGCCAAGTTCCACCATTGCTTGCCACACCCTATGGATGGTGTCGTACGCTTGTCTAAAATCCACAAATAGTTGATGCAGGTGTCGATTGAATTCCCAGCATTTTTCCATTAACTGTCTAATGGTAAATATTTGATTTACGGTGGAGCGACCGCCCCTAAAACCACACTGATAGTCCCCTATAGTTTCCTCTGCATAGGGTTTAAGTTTTCCTAAGAGTACAATTGCGAGTACTTTATAGGCCGTATTAAGCAGAGTAATGCCTCGATAGTTGGCGCATTTCATCTTGTCACCCTTCTTATGTATGGGGACGATGACCCCTTCTTCTCATTCATTTGGTATTTCTTCTGTGAGCCATATAGTTTCTATCAGATGGTGAGTGATTCGATAGAGGGCTTCTCCACCATACTTTAAGCATTCGGCGGGAATATTGCCACTTCCAGGCGCCTTGTTATTTTTAAGTTTAGCCTTCTGTCCTTAGATAATAAGTTGCTGACTTAAGTATGGTTTATCCTGTAAATTTTTTCAGTTTTTCCTCAAAAATAAAATACGTCAAGAAATTCTATCCAGTACAAAATATCTCTTAAAAATAAATTATTACTCCAACATGAAGATTCACTTCCAATAAAATAGACGATCATTTTAAAAATACCTAGCTTAATTGTAATTCACGTGTAGTCATAAAGTGTTGAATTTCATGCAACGTGAATTTCTTAAAATGTATCTTAAAACATGTAGTTAAGTTTATGTATTGTACCTATGTAATTGGAAATAAATTATGAAATGTGTAACTGGTGGTATTTTGGTTTTTGGCTCAAGTGCAAGATTACAATGCCAGCGCAATATTTTCCTATAACTTCCACATCTCAATATAAGTGAAAGTATTATTTTGGCCTTTAAATTTAAAATTTGTTTTTCTGTTCCTGGCATGAAAGGTTACATTTATTTGTTGTTTTCTAAGAAAACATTTTACTTTTAATGTAATTCACATTTTTTGGATTGCAAACAAAGATATCACATTTCTTGGTGTCTTGGGGTTTCCAAGAATAGGCCTAGTAAAATAGCATTTGGGTTTTGAAACGATATGGAGGTATATCCCATTTAAACCTATATAAATTGCTTTTTAATTAAAAGTAGAAAAATAAGAGATATACTATTTTTTGAAAAATTTTATCTATAACTGTAGTACTTATACACAATTTCAGTTAGGTCAGTTTTATATAAGTTGTCTTAAGCTTTTTTATTTATAAAATTATATTAAGTCGGCCCCAAATTAATACCTAACAAAATGTCATTCACATAATTCCTCTAAAAGAAGCAAGCCTAAGACATCAATTCCTACTGAAACACCATCTCCCTACCCTGTAAACAATGACCAAGTTGACTTAACTTTAGAAAATAAAAATAAAAATGAATCAGAAGGGCACACCCAGAATTCCTTAATACAGAACGATGGATTCAAAACAGTTTCCTACAAGAAGAGAAAGCAGAATGCCCGACCAAATCCAAAGAAAGGTGAAAACACAGATGACTTGCTAAAAGTTGCAACTAAGGGAAACAAAGCATGGATATTTATTTCTGGGCTGGCTCCAGAAACCAAAGCAGACGACATAATTGCCTTTCTTAAAAAATATGAGTTGCACGAAGACTGTTTCTGTGAAAAAATGGTCACCAAAAAGGATCGTTTCTACAGCTCATTTAAAGTGGGCGCTCCACAACAAAACAAGGAGGCGGTGATGTCCACTAACTTGTGGCCGGTTGGGACAACCATCAACCATTTTCTCCGCATCTAACGCCCACTGTCTACCAGGAAGGGTTAACTGAAGATTCCCGAGGTTTTGTAGAGACAACTTCTTCAACACAAAATAAAGTGTCTCCAAGTGAACATTTCAAAGTTGTTAAATCTTTAAAAATTGTCCACTATAATGCTCAGTCTTTACGTAATTCCTTTTTGGATTTTGAAGTGCTACTCGATGACGTTTCGGCAGATTGTTTGTGCATAAATGAGCACTGGCTGGTGCCGGAGGAGCTAAACACTGTCTTTATTAAGAACTACAGGATGGTTTCTGGATTTTGCAGGACGGTCATGTCTCATGGAGGCGTAGGTATTTATGTCAGACAGGACTTAAGTTATGATCTTTTGAATATTGAAAGCCTCTCTGCTGAGCAGCACTGCGAGATTGCAGGCATTTTGTTAAAAAATTCAAACGTGCAACTTATCACTGCATATCGTACACCAGATGGTGATTTAGACAAGTTCTTTAACATAATGGCAAATACTCTTAAAAAAATTGATGTACACAAATCTCTTATCATAGCAGGAGATTTTAATGTTCATTTTAATGAAAAAGACATTAGAGCTCTAAAACTGTGTAATTTTTTCCGCTCATTTAATCTCAAAAAAAAAGTTAAATTTAACACTCGTGGTGATAGATGTCTCGATAATATCTTCACAAATATTGATGGTATTGCAAAACCAGTAGATCTCACGCACATCTCAGACCACAAAGGTATTTTTTTTCAGACTGACTATTCATCCACAAATTTTCAAACTAGAGTATGTTATAGGCCAATAACAGAAGATGGCCTCTCCAATCTATACCAAAGCATGCTCAAATACAATTTTAATTTTGTTAATGATGATAATTTGGATATTGACCTCAAATTCAAAATGCTAATTGACGCGTTAACACATTGCATAAATATCTCTTTTCCAGAAAAATCAAGACTATTCAATAAAAATTATCCCAATAAAGGAGTAAACTGGTTCAATGATAACTTAAAAGAGATGCGTAATAGACTTCAGTTTATGATAGCATTAAATAAAAGAGATTCTATTACCATGCCAACGAGTACCATAATTGAATATAGAAAAAATTACAGAAAATCAATTAGGCTTGCAAAAATTAAAGCTAATGATGAATTTATAAAAAAATCCAGTAACCCTCAACAAGCTATGTGGAAACTTATTAATAATAAAAGCAACAATAATACCTCTGACTCTAATTCAAAACCAAATGCAAATGATTTTAATAACCACTTTTGTTCAATTGCTGAATGTGTGATGAATAAACTTGAAAGTTCTCAACAGCCTTTTGAAGATTACATAAAATCTATGCCACTGAAAAACATCCCGTACTTTAAATTTCAATCGGTTAGTTTTAGTGATGTCGACAAGGCCATTTCAGAAATAAAAAATAGTAACAGCAAAGATATTGACGGAATTAACACAAAAATTATTAAAAAAATCAAGGATATAATAGTTCAGCCCCTAACAATATTGATAAATCAATCTATAGCTTGCAGTACATTTCCTAAAGTTTTCAAAACTGCAAAGGTGGTACCCCTCTTCAAGAATAAGGGCTCCATTGATGACTGCAACAATTATCGCCCCATATCTTTATTACCAATCTTGTCAAAAGTTTATGAACGAATTTTGAAAAATCAGGCTAATGATCATTTTGAGTCAAACAAATTGTTTGCCTTGAACCAGTTTGGATTCCGAAAGAACAGGACCACAACTTTAGCTATTGATCACTTTACTAGTAATATTTTACAGGGCTTTGAAAGGTATCTTGACACTCTTGCATCCTTTTTAGACCTCACAAAGGCATTCGATTGCGTTACACATAGCATTCTTCTAAAAAAACTACCATTCTACAATTTCCAGGCTGATGCCATTCAACTACTTGATTCATATCTATCGGATCGTGATCAGTATGTTCACTTTGGGCAGTGTAATTCTAAAAAACAATCCCTAAGGTATGGTGTACCTCAAGGGTCGGTATTAGGTCCCATCTTATTCCTCATCTATATAAATGACCTGGCATACTGTAAGGGCAAGGGAGTCAATACTGTTTTATTTGCTGACGACACAACGTTTTATATAAGTTATCACCCTTCAGAGATTGACAGTCTTGATTACAAAACTTCAGAAAGAGAACTATTTCAATGGTTTCGAGCCAATCGCCTATCCTTGAACAACTCCAAATCACAAAATATTAACTTTACTCTAAGGAATAACAGTGAAATTGTACAGTCCTTTCTACCTCAATGTGCAATGGAGGTCAAATTTCTGGGAGTACACCTAGATGCAGGATTAACCTGGGAACAGCACCTTGTTAATCTCTCAAAAAAACTATCCCAACAACTGTTCCTGTTCAGGAGTCTTGTACGGGTAACTTCCAAGGAAACTCTTCTGACAGCATATCACAGTAACTTTCATTCTCTTTTGGCTTATGCTATTCTTTCATGGGGTCATTCTTGTCATACTGATAAGGCGTTTGGACAACAAAGAAAATGCATTCGTATTATCTCTGGGCTTGGTTATAGAGAAGACTGTCGAAATTCGTTTAAGAATTTAAAAATTTTAACTTTACCTTGTGTGTACATTATGCAGTGTTTGTTGTACGTTAAACAAAATCTTGATCTATACAGATCACACGAAGATATTCACAACTATCCAACAAGAAACAACAACAATCTTGTACCAGACTTTGGCCGGCTTGAGAGATCCAGAAATGGTTCAAGATATTTAGCAATAAAGTTCTACAACTGCGTGCCAGCTAGAATTAAAGCTCTTAACTTCTATCAGTACAAAAAACAAATCAAGAGCTACCTTGTGCTGAACGCGTTTTTTTCGTTCGAGGAGTATTTCGAATCTAATTTTAATCTGTAGTATTGTCTTTGTCTGTTGTCAGCTTCTTTTAGCTTTTTTTTTTTATTACCAAAACTTTCTTCTTAAGGAAGAATCAATATCGTGTAATGTTTTATTTGTATTAATGATAATAATTAATTGACAAAATTTTAATATTTTATTTATTTGACTTGTAAAAGTACTATTTGTATGTTATTACTAATAAATTAAAAAAAAAAAAAAAAAAAAAAATTCATTTTTTTTTATAAAAATTTTATTTTTCGATTTTTAGTTTTGAATTCGTTATGATATCCATAAATTATTTGAACTAAGTATGTTACTAAGCAACATGTTTAGTGTACCTTCGCAATGATTCCAAGATCGCAAAAAAGTATCTACTTTATTCAAAGAAGTAAACTTCACTAAACTTATCGATAAAAAATTCTTTGCCAAATATTTAGACTGCTATGGTAAATCCGCTATCTTGAATTTTAAGAAATTAATTTTTGATTTGTAACCTAGGCTTCCAAAAGCCTCCCCAATACCGATGTATCAAGAACTTATGACGTCTAAATTTTTTAGTCTGGCATATTTATTCTGCATATTTAGTTTGAAGAAATCAATTTAAAATTCGTAATATACGCACCAAGAACTTCCATTGTAAAATTTTGAAAAATGTAAAATTTGTAGTCCCTCAAATGGTATCTTTCATTTTAAATTGAAAAAAATTAACTTCAGATTATTAACCTACGGAGGAACACTTCATAATCCTAATTTTGAAAAAATTTGAATAACGTAAAATTTCCAACCAATCAATTTGGAACCGGTATGTTGAATTAAAAAAAAATAATTTAAAACTATTAATTTTGTTTTAAGCTACAGCCTTAAAAACCCCCTAGTACTAACTTTGGTATGAAAATATAATATTTTTAGTCTGCCAAACTGAATTTTTTAACATAACTTGAATTCGTTATCACCCCTAGAACCAATTTTGAACCAAATCGAGAGAAGAATAATTTTAAGTCTGCCATATTGGATCCGACAGCTTGAATTTCTCTAAAACTATTTTAAATTCGTAATTTACACCTTCAAAAACACCGAAATACCAAAGTCGAGAGATGTAAAATTGTTAATTCGCTATAATGAATTTTTAAAAAATAATTTTACATTCGTTATGTGCTACCTTTAAAATTTCCCATACCAGTTTTGGAAAAAATCGGATAAAAATTATCATTTTGTCCACCATATAATAAGCGCCATCTTGGATTTTACTGAACCAACTTCGGGCGTTATGTGTACATGTTTTTTTATGTCAAAATAACATGTACATATTTTTTTATTATCAACAGCTGATTTTTGCAAAGTTGTTTAATTAATGTTTGTATAATCGAGTAGTTATATTGTTCGACAAATTTTATGTGCCATTTTTCCAGTCTGATGCTCGTAAACTGTCAATTTCTCGCATTCGAAATGTAACATATATGGGAATTTTAGTAAATTAAAAAGTTGTCGGACTCGTCAAAGTGAAGCCTTGCTCAAAGTTTCAGAAGAGTGATAACCATGTTCATATAGATGTTACGTTCTGTGGACTATAAACTGTTATTATGTTGCCTTAAAGTTAATATTATTACCAAAATGAAACTATTCCATTATTTTCTCCACGAGTTCAATGTAAAGCTTTAAAATTTAACTTTATTGTTTATTAATATAGTAAAACTTTACAAAGTAAGGGATTTGATAATAAAACCCACAAAAGTGTTTAAAAAAAACATATGTAATATTTTTGTCATTGAGTGTGTGTATACAGGGTGTGCCATTTTAAAAGCTGCAGCTGATTATTTTTTACCAAAGGTTTTTTTATACGAATGACTTGTATGTTTTTATTTTACTTCGAGGTCATTTTAGGGTCAAATAATTTAAATCTGAGGATTCAATTGAGCAGACTTGAACACCCAAATTATCCAAAAGAAACTTGATGAGTACTGAGTGCATGATTAAACTATAACCTTGCCCTTCAATTCTCAAGGTTATTTTGATGCCTAGACCGTTTTATGAACATGTGAATTTCATAGCAGAAATAACCAAGGCTGGTATGAAAGGAAGGTTAAAAGTTGGTGATCTTGAGCTTCTCATTTAAGGTCATTTGAAGGTCATATCATATAAGAACCCCTATTTTTAAATCCATAGACTTAGAATACGGAAAATTCTACTTTTTAGACATGTATTTATGTGGTAAGTGAAAATTAGCTCCACAGACACTCTAAGTAACTAGTAGGTCAAATTATTCGTACGGAGTATTCTTCATCACATAGGGATATTTCTTCATCTGACTAAAAGAGTACGAAATTCATCGTTATGGTTATTATGTGAATCAAAATTAATTTAGGAATCAAAAAACTATTCACACCAGTGCTTGTAATTTATCAACGATATAAAAGGGTAATTTTCACTTTCGGCATAAATATATATCTAAAAGTGGAATTTCGCGAATTGTGAGTTTATGAATTTAAAAATTGGCGTTCTTCAATCGACTTTAAATGTGGAGGTTTGATGCCCATTTCTGTTATTCGAAAATAGGACCCCTATAATCGAGGTTATACTTACCTGGACCTAGCTTGCCGCAGAATTGCGAGTATTTTGAAACAGAGAAGAAAATAAGTAGGTAGACTGAAATATTTTTCTGTGTGTTCAACTTTTTACGTTAGCATTTGTAATAGGTGCGAGTTCTAATCACCCACTCGGTATTTTTTAAATAAATAAATAAAATAAAATTTGTTAAAATGTTTAAAATTTGGTGTGTTCCAAATCGCAAAATCAAAGGATGCTTGAAAGTGCACTTTTATAAGTATATTTTTATATATTTATATAGAATTTTGAGTTTTTTTAACTACGAGTTTTTATGGCGGCAGCTAATGATGTAATTTAGTCAGTTTTTCTTTCTTCTGTCCAGCCCTTATACCTTCTTTGCCCGGGAACCCGTCGGGAAAGTTTACACGTAACCGGGTTTAGGAGACCGTTTTCTAAAAAAAAAAACAGAAGAATGTGACACATTTTTCCAAATTGCCTCCACTTCTTTACGAAATTCTGTTACTGCTTCTTCTGGAGTAGAGAATGTGCGTCCTCCAAGTTTCTTTTTACCTCTGCGAACAAGAAAAAGTCACGGGGGACTAAATCTGGACTGTATGGTGGATGTCCTAGTAATTTGACCTCTGATCGATCCAAAAATTTACGGGTTCGAGCAGAATGGGCTGTGGACATTATCGTAGTGTAAACATATTCCACGTAAACCGGCTTTCGGTCGAATTTCTTGAATTTTTGGAAATACTTTGGGTAAACATTGGTGAATGTACCACTCACTAGTAACGATTCTTTGATCTTCTAAAGTGATTGTGGCCACATGACCACTTGCAGAAAAAAGAAACTACCATTTTTTTCCTACACTTCGTGCTCGTTTAATTTTCGTTGGTGGGTCTTCGTTCGGAAACACCCAAACTGTCGACTGTGTCTTTAATTTTGGATTGAATTGGTAAACCTAGGACTCATCACCAGTAATGATATCAAAAATTCGTTTGGATGATCCATTTTGATAATCTTCTGTCATTTTTTGGCATCATTCCACACGTGCGTCTTTTTGTGCGGCGAGAGTAGTTTAGGGATCCATCGCGAAACAAGTTTTCGAACGAAATATACTGCTACCGACCCAATATTTAAACTTACCTGAATCGAACAATAACTAATTCGTCTGTCTTGATGCACAAGATTTCTCATCATGACGACTATGTTTTCCTGGGTAACCGCAGTTGATGGCCGACCGCTGCGCTCCTCATCTTTCAACGATGTTTTACCATCTTTAAATTTGGCATACTAACCAGAAATTGTTGAGCGTGACAGAATATAATCGGGAAATGCTGTTAACAGTCTTTTCAAGCACTTCTGTCGATTTAAATCACTTTTAAAGTCATAAAAAATCATTGCACGAAAATGCTTGGGGTGCAGTTCCCTTGTTAAAGCCGAAAATGCACAAACACAATTAACACTTTTAACGATTACTCAGCACGTAGTAATGCTAAGCGTTTGAAATTTGAACGGACATTTACTCTTGTCATTGGTGACGGCAAGTAGAGCGGCGTTGATATCACTTGAACAGTCACGCTCGTATAATAAATCCGAGTGGATAATTCGAACCTGCACCTATTGCAAATCTCTAAAGTCTTAATCACTTGCACCTTGGATGCATCATATTTTCAATTCATTTTTAGGTTGAGCCTAAAGGAGGCTTATTTTACTTAATAAATCACGTGGTAAGAGAGGAATAGCAATCCATCTGCTTATTTTCCTCTGTGTGTTGAAGTGCTTATGATTTTGCGCGCCGGTGGTCTAGCTTCAGTAGTATATGGTCGATGCTATGAAGTACCGTACATGTGCAATAGGTGTACAAATACAAGGCTCATGAGGATGAGGGTTTCGAGAGTAAGGAAAATGAAGAAATGATGAAAAAATAAGTCAAGCGAAAAACAATATAAGACATTATAGGGTTTCATGTATTTAATATTAAGACGATAAAATAAATAATTTAAACAACTCTATAGAAATACATAACCAGGGATGATTTTATCCTACTTACAATTAGTGTTCCCTTGAATAATAGAATAATACATTTTTAATTCTTTCCAACCACAAGTTCCAGTGCAGTATGTTCGTGCATTTGATTTGGAGATAACTGTAAAGGTGTATACACAGACCGATTCTAACTCAGTTGCGAACATTTTGCGAATAAGATACGGTGTGATTAAGTGAAATAGAACACTACTACATGTCATCAGCGCGTTAATTTTCCCGCTCTGTCAGTTCATGCGTTCTTCTAAATAAGATGGAGGTTATAAACATGTAGTGTAATGTGAGCGTGTAACATTTCTTTGATGTAACGGCTGTAATGTTCTGTTACAGAGTGGCGTCCAGACTTTATATGGAACGGTATTACCTTACGGTGTTCTGTTCATATCTATAGACACCTTAATAAAATAATTTAAGCTGAGTCGTTTTTCGTTTACCCAATGGAGGTGGTTTAATTTTTCATCTTGTCGGTGTAAATTTATAAGCGATAGTCGATGAATAATACCGATATCATGCAACAAATCTAACTTTGGTTGCCAAGCCAAATGACTAATAAACGTAGAGTGTGTTAAGTAAAGTTTATATCTTGTTCTATTACTGCCAAGAATAATTAACAATATAAAAAAGGTAAATACATTTTTAGGTATAAATCAAAAAATTCCAAGATTGTGAAACATTTGCCAAGAATAAAGTTAAATAATGTTTTTTGGCAGTTATAGAACGATTTGATAGTCAAGGAACATTAAGAATTAGTGTTTTTACAAGGTAAAATTATGAAATTAATGAATACATTTAATTAATAATGGTGCTATTATAGATTAACCACGAAATTATATTCGCAAAAATAATTGTGTAGAAACACTTTTGTAAACTAATAATAAAATAAGTCATGAAAGTGTAATATTTTAAAAGTAAGTCAAGTAAGCACTTTAGATAACCAGGGTTTATGTTTATAAGGCGTCTGAATCAGGAGGTGATTCTATATGATGAAATAAATATGGCAAATCATTAAAAAAAATGTCAAAACTTAAAATGGTTACCTGGTTTCATATTTAATTTATGTCTGAATAACTTAAGTTGATATTTGGGATGATAACTAAATCTAATAAACTCTCGTTTCTTATTCCCACGTCAAGTTATTTCACCAATTGGCCACTAGATGACACTTTACCTAAAAATCAAAGTTTATTTATTTTATGGTTTGTTTTACAAATGACGGGTTCAGGTCGTAGCTTCTTCATTTTCAATGGTAGAGTTCTTATCGATGTCTACCTGGACACTGAAAATGAGCTTTCTGTAAAAAATATTTCTCGGACAAAAATACTTCCAAATAGTCAAAATTCTCAGTTTTCTGTCATTTTTCAGAATGTAAAAATTAAACCGAAATAACGTTCAACAAGTTCATTAGTAAAAAATGATACTAATATGAAGCTAATGTTTAGTGTGACTTCTAGATAATTATTTATTAATTCTGCATTTTCATTATAGAGGGGACATGAATACTGTATCCCTTCCCTGACGGCTTAAAAACATAAAATTAGTCCACAAGACAAATAGCTAGCGCCGTTGACGTTGCTACGACGCAAAGTACAAAATGGAATGAAGTTAGCTTAATATTGCTCGTGTTCGGCCGGCTCGTCAATCAGCTAATTGTAACTGAACTGTCATTGTTGGCTGTCGCGTCCTGGTCAAACAACTTCTGACTTACTTGGTACGTATTTACACGAACAATTGTTGCATGAATTATTGTAGTAAATAAAATTGGTTGCAGTGTGTTGTATATTCGTATTTTAGAGGAGAAATATCCAAAATATCACTTCCCTAGTGACACGAAATGAAGTCGTAAGAAAAGTGTTATTTCAAAAGCATTTTGCAAGTTCAGGAGTACATACCACAGCAAGTCGTAATGAAATATTTTAGCTATTTTTTCAGTAACGAGCAACTTTCATTTGAGCAAACGTTGACGAAGTCTTCGAAGAATCAGATTTTGAAAGATATGAAGCTAAAAGCCCCAGAATAATTAAATCATCGGACATAAATAAGTCGATCGTCTGGCAACGATGAGGTCCGTGATTGAACCATATGGACAATAACCAATCATATCTGCCTCAATTACTGTTGGTAAAAGCGCATTAAAATTGTTGTTTAAAGTAAATATATTGAATCGTTGAGAGGAATTCTTAAAATGAGAGTGCCACGGAACATAAAACTGGACCTAGTACATGGCTTACTAGGGAACTTCGCTCCTTAGAAACGGAAGAATCGCGAATTTTGGTGGGATTGTTGACAGAACATTGTCACCTGAGGGACCAGCTTCATAAGATTGTTGTCGTAGATAGCAGATGATGTCTGGAGGAGGAAGACGAAACTGTTGACTATGTCCTCAGAGAGTGCTCAGTACTCAACAGAAGCCGTTAGGTATGATCAATAAACGAGGTTGTTTGGATTCGTAAAGGCGATTGGCCTTGAATGACCTGCAGCCGTGGTGGAATATAAAGGGCCCAAAGGGGCCTAGGCATCGATGATCCAGTATCACCCCCTTTTGTTTATTCATTCATTTATCTAAAATCCATAAACTTCTTTTTAGTTTGTACTATCTAGAGTAAGATTATGTCCACAACTCTATACGAGCTCCATTGTCTTTACCTCGATCTTCTTTTGGAAAGCGTCTTTTGGTTGCAAAATTGTGTACAAGTGAGAAACTAACATGTATACCAAAATTAGTCTTATATTAATGAATTCGCGGCCAAAATATGTTTCTATTTAATATATTTTTTAAGTTCAAAATGTCTAGTATCTCGAAAAACTATTTTCGTCACTTCTTTTCACGCGACATTTCTCTTGTTTGTAGCCGCTCTATTTATTTATTGCTGTCGTATCTATTTCAGGGAACATTCTGTGGACTATTTTATGTTATTAAATTATAATTTGTCATATATTTGTGAAAAGTAGAGTGTATATTCCCGGACTAATACTTCTTTTCGTATATCTATCTATATATATATATATATATATATATATATATATATATATATATATATATATATATATATATGAAGTAAAATACGAACAGTAAATGCAAACTTCGTTCCTACCATATCTTTTCCGTGTTAAACGTTGCACAGTTTGAGCAAATTGCTAAGGAAAACAATTTATCCTATTTCACCACCATCGAGATGATGGTCTACCTGTACCACCATACCGAGAAATCACTGTGGCGGGGAGGGTAAGTTTTGACTTTCTTCTCGGTATGGTGGTACAGGTAGACCATCATCTCGATGGTGGTGAAATAGGATGAATTGTTTTCCTCAGCAATTTGTTCAAACTGTGCAACGTTTAACACGGAAAAGATATGGTTGGAACGAAGTTTGCATTTACTGTTCGCATTTTACTTCATTCATGCTCGGAGCTGCATATAGTTGTACGTTTGCTGAATGTGATTTCAGCACCACAACGGCATAATGTGGATATATCCATTGCTATTGCATCTCACACGGAGGAATCCGTGAAAGTCGCATAAACATATATATATATATATATATATATATATATATATATATATATATATATATATATATATATATATATATATATATATGTTATATCGTAGGTTTTCACGGATGGTAGAATGAATAATTTGGTTATTCCGGGTTTCAATCCGTTCGTTCAAAAAATCGTTTTCATGACGTATCGCCAAAATCTCATTTGGATATTTTTGACTGCTTGGCGAATCAAGGTAGGAGACTAAACTAACCCAAAATTAGTCCTAATATGTGTTTTTTGGATCAGGACCGCTACTTTACAATTAATGTATTAATTTATAAAAAATACATTTATTGATTTTGTGTTTCAGTGACCTATACTTTTAATTTAAATATAATTTTATTTATGGGTGTTGAACTTATAATAACAGAAGAAAAATATTTTCTACTTGAAGTAGTTTTGTTCGGTAGTTCTGGATTCATAATATGATATTAAAAAAGTAATTCGCAATTCTTTGCTTTTCAAATTAAAAATTTAAATTATTAGTTACTATGCATATTCAAATCGTTTAAACTTCATACCCCGTGAATATTATTATATCTAAATAATCTATGTATCTGATTTAGTTCAGCAGGTAGAATATACATGAGGTCATAAATATACGCATGAGAAAATATAAAACTTTTTAAGATCACATAAAATTAGAATTATTTCAAAATTTATATTCTTGCTATAAAGTTATTTTTTTGCACTCTTACAATTACTTTCTAAATTTTGAATCGCTTCTTTTATATCAAATTACAAAATAAATCTATCGAATACGATAAACCACTGTTCATTTGTTTTGTGGACTTTACACAAGCGTTTGACCGAGTCAAACTGGAACACATAACAGAATTACTGCGAAGAAAACAAGTAGACGAAGCAATCATACGCACAATATACGAACTGAATTCCAAAAACACCATGGTAATTAAAACAAATAACACTTTAACAGAGGAAATCCCTCTATCCATAGGAATAAGACAGGGTGAGAGCCTAAGACCAACACTTTTCAATGTAATCATGGACAAAATCATTAATGAGGTAAAAAGCACAAATATTGAGTACCCAATGGGACATAACACCGTTCAGATTATATGCTTGGCAGACGATGTTGGCTTGACAGCAGATAGCGAGGACAACTTACAAAGAATGCTTTTCCATCTCAATCGAACAGCCAAACAGTATAATATGAAGATATCTGTGGAGAAAACCAAAGCAATGGTAATAGCAAAAGAACCGGTAAGATGCAAACTAATGGTTGATGACAAACATATCGAACAGGTTGGGAAGTTTAAATACCTGGGAGCACATATAACAAGTAACAGGGCAGTAACGGAAGAAGTACGCACACAGGCCAACAAAGCGGCTATGATATCAGGCCAACTAAGAGACATAATCTGGAACAATAAACATATGACGGTTGAGAGCAAAGCAAGAATTTACAAGGTCTGTGTAAGACCGATACTGACCTACGGCGCAGAAACAAGAAATGAAACCATAAAGACAAAACAAATTATGAGAACCACAGAAATGAAAACGCTGAGAATGATCACGGGAAGTTTAAGAGATAGAATAAGAAACGCAAAAATACGCGAGGACAGCGGAGTGGGGGATGTTGTGAAGTGGGTTCGAAACCGTCGTAGGCAGTGGAGAGATCACGTGGAACGATGGACGATGACAGACTAGCAAAAACCGTGATGAGAGAGAAACCAAACACCAAACGGCCGCCTGGACGGCCCCCCAAAAGATGGAGAGACAACTGGATTTCGACCTCAAACGAGGATCGATGAGGCATTGTATAGATAACAGAACTTAGTTCTACCTAGAAGAAGAAGAAGACAAAATAAATTAACAAATCGATAGGTTTATTATAAGCTGCCATTCAGTATCTTAGATGAAGAGTATAGAAGGTTATCCTGTTATTTATTAGTCATTTTAATTTTTATTTACTTTTTTATAATTCTCTTTTTTCCTTATCTTCCGTCATAAATCGCTTATTAATAATATACAAAGAAAGTTAAGCTTTTCTTTAATCCATAGAAAAAAATTATTTAACTTTAAAATAAACTAGAAGCTGTTGTAGTAGTACAACAATCACAACCCTCTTTGGGGGGGGGGGCGGTGATATCACAAAAGTACAGTATAGCAAGCGAAAGCAAGTTGTCGACGGGGGGGGGGGGGAGTCGACACCGGAAACATTCCCCTTTCTAGTGTAAAAGGTAGGGTCGGGTCTATTTTTCTGAACTTGAAGCTCTTGAAGAGGGGGGGGGGGTGCAAGTAACATACACATTCCTAGTTTAAGAGGCAGAATCGGGTCTATTTTCCTGAATTTAAAGCTCTTAGGGGGCGGCTATCGAAAGAAAAACAAGTTGTCAACGGGGGGGGGGGGAGAGTGCCAGCAGCATATATATTCCTAATATAAAAGGCAGAATCTTACCTTTGAGCTTTTGAGAGGGGGGGGGGGCGATCACAAGCACACACATTCCTATACTCTATGCAAGAACTAAAGAGAGTAATAAAACTGTTACCGAAACCTCCAACGTCCCTGTACTAGTGCCGCAGGTAACTGAGGACTGCTGTAAATCTAATTATATTTAAATATTATAAGCTTTCATAAATTTACTCCAACAATAAAATTTCTGATAGTTCAATTTAGTTTTTATCAGTGAGCAAAGTACACCTTACTGTGTGTCCTTAGTGATTTATCTTGTTTGCGCTGGTTTTTATATATTATTTGAGATTAGTAAGATACCCAAAAGATATGGTTTCCACCTCTATATTTACTCCCACATCGTTAAACCAAGGCATTTTTTCCTCAACGAAAAACTTATTACGAAGAATGTTTATGATGCCTTAAGATATCAATATCTAGATAATAATGTTGAGATGTGTTCCAACATGACAGGAGTTGGAAAATCTGCTATGTACCGAATACTGAAGGAGGAAAAAAACGACTGGAATTGTTAGTACTCCCAAGCGACACTCGATCACAGGCAGAGGAAAAACCTTATTGGAAGAAGAGATTAAAACTGCAATAAAAGAAGTTGTACATACATTTTATTATGAGAAGCAGATCCCTACCGTCGATAAAATTCTAACTAAAATCAATGAAGATCGGGATTTGCCTGAAATTAAAAGAACTAAGCTTCGGAAATTGCTCAGAGAACTTAATTTTTGCTGGTAAAAACCAGATAGGAAATGTGTTCTTATAGATCGTCCGGAAACTGTCCGTTGGAGAAGGAAATATCTCTCTCAAGTAAAAGGTACAGTTGCTAGAAATAACACAACTTACAAAATTAATAATTTAACTGAACTTTTGAAAGATTTTTTTGAATAAAGTTACTGCGGAAAATTGGGAAAAATCTATATAATAAAAGAATAATTCAAAATGTGGAAAGTCGATCTCATGATCAGTGAAATAGAGGAACGAATTTTAATTAATTTGAGCGAAGATAGCTTCACTGAATTTGATTACGAATTAGTTTGCCAGTGTAAACACAATTTATTATTAAAATTTTTGTTTTTGTTGTATTTTAGTGTTTAATGTTTATTTATATAATTTTTTATTTTTTATATATTTTTATTTTAGTGTGTCCCACTCTTTAATTTTATATATATTTAATTCCAATTAACCGTAATTTTTTTATTATTTTATTATTGTATTTATGTCTTTTTCTTAAGCGTGTACAATTAACACGTTTATTTTATTTTTTTGGGGCTATCGGATTTCCATATTATAAAGTAAATTAAATTAAGATGTCAGTGCAATAGAAATAAAAATAAGTAGGTCTAATTTTAACTGTAACATATAAAAATTAATTACATTTGAATCCCTTTTTAGTATTTAATTGTCATTGTGCAGATGGTTTAAAAAATAAATAAACTTAAACGTCAAATGTCCTAAAAATGGTTTTAATTAATAATAAAATGACCGATAGCCCAAAAAAAATTTAATATTATATGGCCGAATTTATTTTTTTTATATATTTTTGTATTTTTGACATGGATATTTTGTAAATATTTAAATTACAACTTAGAATTTTTTGAGAGAATAAGGGTATGTTTTAGTCTGAATGTGCCTAAAACGGTTTTTATGCCAAAATTAAAAATAATAAAAATACAGTTGTGATTTGTGTTAAATATGTCAATAATATCTACATTTTGTACTGTATGTGAATTATTAAGAAATCATAAGAAATAAAATAATATTATAAAAATTTTTTATTTTAAGTTTATTACCGAAATAATATTCTATGCCATAAATACTTAGTGATAAAATAAACCTCCTTCCGACGCCTATGACAAGGATTAAAATCCTTTTTAACGCTTTACACTTCCAAATATCGGTATTTTCGATTATAAAATTTCTAATCCATTCCTACGAAAAATATATGTGTCTAACAGATTTTTCCACACCGAACTAAAGAACACAGGTAATTTGCGAAGAAAAAAAGGGTCATATATGATTTATTACTCGCTCTAGTTCTTGAATAAACTATAGTATAAGATACAAAGTCGGGCATATTTTCCTGAACTCAAACCTTATGGGGGGGGGGGCGATCGCACCCATCGCCCCCACCGCCCCCCCCTCCTTGGATCCGCGCCTGACAACAGTAAGTACTTATACGAAACATGTATCGGTAAATATCTGAGGGATTGAGATACCCTCCCAATGCTTAATTCACTAGTAATTTTGTTTTAAAAAAGGCAATTTCACGCAGAGATGTTTAATTGTTATTGAGGGGTGGGGGGCATATATGTATGAACATAAATGTGCTCAGACGTACGCTACCTTTCTCTTCTGGATAAATAAACAATGCTTAAAATTGGAAAATTCAGTTTATCCTTGTAAAATGTTTTTCTTGTATCGTATGTTAAAGGTAAAATTGTGGGTATTAAAAGGTAGCCTTTACACGTCAAAATAGGTCTATTATTTGTCTAGATATCTTCAAAAAATCGCTCTTTTTGCAGAAATTGGTAAATATTAATAACTTTTGGAACAGTGGACATAAATGTGTGTTTGAAAATGCAATGCATTTTTTAAGACTTATACTATGATGTAAGAACAGAAACGGATCAATTAAATGCAAAATAATATACTTTAGGGGTAAGTTTGTATTTAAAAACAAATAAAATTTTTTAACAGTCACGAATGCGATTAAAAAAAATTATCTTGGCTCCTAGGCTACCTAGCCAGACTACAAACATGGCACGAAAATGTCACCTATAAAAACATAAAAAAAGATTTGTCAATCGCATTCATGGTTGCTGTAAAACTCTATTTGTTTATAAGTAAAAAACCCGTCTTTTGTCACCACGAACTTTTAGCCATTAGTGCAAAAAACGATTTGTTTTATTTTCATCGTATACAAGTGTCACAGAATGTATGTTTTCAAACACATCCCTACCTAAGTTAGTTTATGTAGAACAAGGGATAATTTTTTTTACACTTTTAAACGACCATAAAAGACACTTACAAATGATATAGTACATTATATCTCCTCTAATGGAAAAGTTATTAATGTTTACCAATTACTATAAGTAAAGCCGTTTTTTGTAGTGATATCGATAAAAGATAAATTCATTTGGACTTGCAGGACTCCAATAAAGTTTTTTGTAGAACCAAAAACTTTACGATTTAATATTTCCTTCTACCACGCGAGAGGGAAATTTTACAAGCGAAAAATTGAATTTTCCAACTTTAACCACTGTTTATTTATCCAGGAAAAAAACTGGTTGTACGTTTTGATGCACTTATAATTAAATTTGCCCTCTTACAATCCAAACCTTTCCAATTTCTATCAAGTTTTAAAACACAATGCGTGGGCTAATAAAGTTAGATGAAGTAGCAAGAATAAAACGCCAATAAATCTCTCCACTCCCAGAGTAAAAGCGTATAGTTTCATTGCAGGCAAACTATTAAAAATTCGGAAACTGAAGTTTTGAATTGTTGTTTGTTACCGTTGTACTCAATAGCTTTGCTGAACTATCAAAGAAGTTGTTTTTAAACCTCAATTTAGGCTTTGAAAAGAAAATAAACAAATATTGATAACTAGTATTGTGCTGTGGCATCATAAATAATATCTTTAAGACATGCCGATCTATATTTTGAGGAACATTCTACAATTATAGTTTTTTTTAAATATTAATGATTAAATTATTCTGATTAAGCTAACAGTTAAAATCTCTCATAATATGCTGAATTTTTCCGAATAAGATATCTGCGTTCAGGTCGCTCCCTCTGACACCAGTGTCATCAGCATACATAATAGTCAAATGATCAGGTAAGTTGTTAATATGTAATAAATCAAAGATTTGTTTGAATATCTAGATTATCGTCTGTTATAATTTTGAAAACCTATTTTATAACTGTTTGAAAGCCAGTTTTATTTGGTTCTTTAGGGTATCTGGACCTTCACTTAGGGTAATTTTTCTTTTGGAGCTTCTCTAATATCTTTATATAGGGTTGAAATATCAATGCCTTTATTTTCTTCTTTTATGCTTTATTTGCAAGTATCTTCTTCTTCTTCTTATTCTTAGTATAGGACTTTGTCCTGTATTGACTGTCAATGCATCTCGTTTATTCTTGTTCCTGTGACACCGATGTCCAGCTCTCTTTCCATCTTTTAGGCGGTCGACCAGGAAGTTTGGTATTCCTTCTTTTGCAATTTTTGCCACTCGATCGTCGGTCATCCCGTCGACATGATCCTTCCATGCTCTCCTTCTTCCTCTGCCCCATCTTACGACGTCCTGTATTTCACATCTTTTTATGATTTCATCGTTTCTTAGTCTGTCGCGTAATGTATGACCCGTGATACTTTTTAGCGTTCTCATCTCAGTTGTCCGGAGTAGTCTTTTGGTTGCTGATGTGTCTGCTCTTGTTTCGATGGCATAAGTCATTATGGGTCGTATGCAGGTCTTATATATTCTGATCTTACTTTGTGTCGTCATATGTTTATTTCTCCATATAATATCACGTAGGTATCCTGACATTACGGCAGCTTTGGTTGTTTGTTCTTGAACTTCTGCTTTTAAGTTTCTATTGCTGGTGATGTTTGCTCCCAGGTATTTAAATGACATGACCTGTTCGATGCTTTGATTGTGTACAGCGAGCTTACATCTTCTTGGTTCTTTACTGATCGTGAGAGATTGGGTTTTTCCTATGGAGATTGTCATGTTAAATTTTTCAGCGGTCTTTTCAAACTTGTACAGGAGCCGTTGGAGGTTGTCTTCGTCTTCCGATATCAGTACTGCATCATCGGCATAGCAAATTATTTTTAGTTCTTCTTTACCCATTCCATATCCTCTACCGGCCTCTTTCACCTCTCTGATAATTTCGTCCATAATGACATTGAATAGAATTGGACTGAGGCTGTCTCCCTGCCTTATGCCGGTAGATATTGGAATTTGGTTCGATGTCTTGTTGCCTACTTTAATTTTCGTCGTATTTCTGCTGTTTAAGTCTTTAATTACTTCCAGGATGTTATGACATATGTTTCTGTCCTTAAGTAGTTCGAGAACGTCATGAAGTCTGATCCTGTCGAAGGCTTTTGTGAGGTCGACAAAACACATATATGCCTCTTTGTTGTATTCGATGGCCTTCTCTGTAATTTGGCGAATTATAAATATGGCGTCAGTTGTTGACCTGTTTTGTCTGAAGCCTTGCTGCTCCTCACTGATTCCGCTAGATTCTATTTTTTTTGCTATGATCTTCGTTAGTAGCTTGGCGGTTGAGCTTAGAAGTGCTATTCCCCTGTAGTTGTTCGGGTCAGTTTTGTTGCCTTTCTTGAATATGGGTATGATCAAGCTTTCCCTCCATTGTTCTGGTGTTTTCTCCTCGTTGAGTATTTTTCTATAGAGGGAATGTAACTCTTCTAGTACTGCCATTCCACCATATTTGAGCATTTCATTTGTTATGCCATCTGGTCCAGGAGCTTTTCGATTTTTCAATTTGGTGGCTGCTGTTTTTATTTCTTCTTTTGTGATAATCCATTTTAGAGCCTGATTTCTTTCCGCATATTCATCCTGGGTTTCCTGTGTTATTGCGGGTGCAATGCTGTCGTACAGATTGTGAAAGTACTTCTCCCATTGTTCTGTTGTTATTGCAGTGGTTTGAATGTATTCGTTCACGGGTTTTTTGCGGTTACTTAGCATATTCCAGACTTTTATCTGCCCTCCATAAAGATCATGCTCCATGTCAGTTGAGAACTTTTCCCAGTAACCTCGCTTAATTAATTGGATGCTATCGTTTACTCTGTTCCTGGTTATTTTGTATTCCCCGTATGTGATTGTTTTGCTTCTATATTTCAAATATGATTTCTCTTTTCTGCTGCTAAGGATTTCACTTCATTTGTAAACCATGGTTTTTTGTTGTGTTTTCCATTTTTATTCACTTTTCTTTTGCCCAGTGCTTTTTCGGCTGCTTTCATTATGTTTGTGTGTACTTTCATCAGCGCGGCGTCGATGTTATCTTCCTCAGTGATTCTGTTGCAAGTATCTTAATTTAAAATTAAATAAAATTATTGATTCTGCCATTCAAAAATAAATTTTATATTGAAGTCCAGAAAACGGAAAACTTCCGCAATCATAAGCGCTTGAAACATCGGAATTTTACTCACGCTTGTATAAAATATTTTTCTTAGTCATTATGCCTTCAAAACACAAAATAAAAACTATTTAATTTAGCTTGATAAGAAATATTCACCTGTTATTTGAAGTAGTTTTTTTTTAAGTAAACTTAGCTATTATAATTTTGTTGCGGTATTTCATCACCAACAAAGACGATGTCTGACAAACCATTTTAAATATTTATAAATCATATTTACTAAAATACTGTGTATATAGGTCATGAAAGTAAACTCTAAATATTGCGTTTTTTTTACAACTTATCAAATTTGGAGTACTCCGTTTACTTTTATTTTCAATGTGAATGTAGGAACGTACATAGGTGTAAACGTACATGTACGTGTTAAGAAAAAAATAAATTAAAAAATTTATATTAGAAATTAATTTCATAAATTTGAAATAAAATAAAATAATATAAAATAAAATTAGTGAAGAAAATTTTTATGTGGAACAACTTATAATAATGTCTTTTAAATAATCATGTCGTAGTCATGTCAATGTTTGTACTAGAAGCTAATAACACATTTGGATGTAATTGTTTCGTCGGCCCTCAGAACCAGAAACCTAATTGTGCGAAAAAAACATTTTTTCTCTATTTTTGAGGTTATGTAACAATTTTAAAGTTTATCGCTAAAATCTATGAGATAGTCTAAATTACTAGCCTTTCCCTTCAAAACCTACTTGGATATGTATTATGTTACATCCTTTTGCATGTCTAAAATAGCGTCAATTGAAATTTATTAGTTTGCATAATAACCCGTCAACGGCCATCCTTTCAATCTTGGATAGATTGATTTCCTTTTTCAGGAAATTGATGTTTTCTCATCTATCTGCTACTCTAGCTATTGTAAGGAATGCTCTTTCAATTGGTAGTATCTGAGAACTGATGTCACTTCTCAGAACAAATCTCACCGAGTAACGAGATGAACCGCACTTGAAAATGCCAAATCAGATTTTGGCGAAACGTCGTGAAAACGATTTTTTGAACGAACGGATTAAAACCCGGAATAACCCAACTATTCATATATATATATATATATATATATATATATATATATATATATATATATATATATATATATAAATAATACCCACATTTTTTAAAATGTGACATTGATTAGATATAACAAATAATTTATCTGGCCCTGGAGGTATTATCATTATTATGTGAGAAATTTGTTTCTTAAACAATAAATGTAATAAATCTTTATATTATTTACTGGAACACGTAAAAAAAAGAAGGATCAAGTAAAATTTTTATTTTTACTTCGAGACTTAAAATTTTAAAATATATTTTTACGACTTTTTCTTGAAATCAAAATAATAAAGAAATATATGTAATTTCAATTTTATAAAATCCAAATTACAGCTATTCTAATTGACAACAAACTTATCATATGCCACTGTTACAACCAGATTTATTAAAGATGTTTAAGTTTTGAACCGGATTCAGTTGACAAGAATGTTATTAAATTTTCTATTTAGTCAGTTTGGTTTTGCTTATCTTATTGTTATAATATATTTGATAAGTATTAACCTTTCTTTAAAAAAAATTAAGAATAAAAACTTAGAGCTAAAACTGTGAAATCTGTAGATTAAAGAATTGTCTCCGGAAAATAAACAAAAATTTTAATTTTTGCCAATTTGGTAACAATTTTTTTATTCTTGTATTTTTAAGGTTCAAGACTTGTTTGATTATTGCCCGTCATATTTTAAAAATCGTCTTAATGTCTATTAATTTTCCTATTTCGTTATCGTTTGATGCCTCATTTTCCTACAGCATTTCAGATGCTACAAGTTTACGGAAGAAATTTTAAATTCCCACTTAAGTTGATTAAAATGATAACTGATACCATTTTTATTTCACATAAATTTGTTTAGAATTATGAATTAATATCTTCTAATAGCAATTGGAAATATTTGAGCCCAAACTCTTTGGTTTATTTAAAATCAGCAAACATATCAAACCTTTTTTTTATCCAATTAAAGTAAACGTTTGTTACATATTTAAATTTTATTGTTCAAAGTAGTATATGGGTTACTGAGAATTTTTCAACCGTCTTCTTTTTTTTTAGATCTACTTTATCCAATGGAAATAAGCATCTTCTAATTTTTCCTAATTTTGTTGCCATTTAGTTACCTAGTACCAATTTAATCCTGTTATTCTTTTAATATTGTCTGTCCATCTCATCTGAGACATGCTCACGTTTCGCCTATAGGTCCATGGATTTCATCACAATACTTTGTCACTGTATTTGGTTTGATTTCTAACAACGTCACCTGCCCAGCGCTACTTTAGTTTGACTACTATTTTGCAGACATCCGTTACTCTTGTGACTTATCCAGCTATTTGTGTTGTCATCTTTTATGATATACCAAATCATTTTCCTTTGCAGTCCATATCAGCTTTATTTTTTCTCCGATCTCTAATTTCTGATTTTCTTTTCCCATCGCAATGGTTTGACCAAAGTATTGATATCTGTATATTATAGCTAATTTGTTGTTTCTAAATATTATAATGTTCCCTTGGTTTGTTATGTATTTTGAATCTAGTCCCACTGATTTTAACGCATTGTGGGGATGACAGTAGTAAGCTCTTTTGTAGACTGAATCTTAGATGGAGGAGATATTTTCCATTTATACTTATCGGTCTGTTATCTCTGCCTATATATTTCAAAGCATTTTCCAAAATGAGAGTGAAGACTTTAGGAGGTATATTGTCCCCTTGTCTAGCACCGAGTTCGCATTTTGTATTATAAGAGACTTCGTGTGGTTATATTTGCAGTGTTCCTCGAAAATGGATTTTTATATGTATATTCTACTCTGAAGTTTCTTAATGTTTTTCTGGGATAGCTTATTAATTTGAGACAATACAGTTTAATACTGAAGGTTTTTAAAAGTGTTTTATGAAATTATCATTTGTTAATTTTATGTTTTTAATATCAAGATTGGAAAGAGAACATTCATATAATTCGTTCCTTTGCCTGTCCTTTTTCTCAAAGATTGTCTGATACACTAACCTCATTTTGGTCTGATAACAGTTGATAATCGACGAAAACAGGTGGGCAATGTATAATACTTTAATTCAATATTTTGTGGATAACTTTGAAGACTAAAGCCGTTATCAAAATATGATGATTCAATTCGAAACTTGGTTGAATAACAAAATCTAGGATATCTGTTGTGAACTAAACATTAGAATTAGAAAATCAGATAGTGAAATAAACTAGTATTTTAACTCCTGTATTTATTTCTATCATATTATTATTAAATTATAACGACTTCTTGATTTGAGTCATTCAACATTTATCACTAGTCCATAAGCATTTCATTAAATAATATTCTATAGGAGAATACGAGTATATGAGGGTAGTTAGTAGATTAAATGGTACATAGTTTGTATATGGTACAATTCTCTTACATTATATGTTATATATTAATAATTGTTCTTAAGTAATTTCACTTTTTAACAATGTTACCGTAGGTTATATTTCTTTTGATAACTTTTTGTGATTATGTCATTCTTTCATCTTTCTAACTCTGTACTACTGTACCTAATTTTAAGCAACTTATGGGAGTCATATTTCATAGTGCAAGTGTCGCAGGTGTGCTTAGTAGAATTGAAATAAATAGCAGAACATGTTTTTCTTGAAATGAACTCTAAACTTTGTAATATTTTAAACAAATTATGTATTTTTCCAAATAGTCCAGGCCATAGGTAAATAAAGTGACGTAAATTCCTAGATGGATGAAACCTACCCAGAAATCTTTGGATAATTTAAAAACAAACCATATAAAAAAATGTAACAGCAAAAAATAGATTGGGGCCAAGAGGGGGGAAGTCAAAGTTGGCTAAAACAGATTTTTTGAATCTAAAAACCAAAGAACACATTTTGGGACAAAAAGTTTCAAATGAAGTTATAGAGATTTTAAAAACATACATTTTTGTTAATTTGTTATTGCAAAAATACAAAAAAAAAACCTCAAAATCGGCCATTTTTTTAATATCAATTATTTATTGCAAAATTAACCTTTTTCCCACTTCTTTCTGAACAAAATGATATTTTATAATAGTAAATCGGATAATTGTTGCTGAGATATCGCTTTAAAAAAAGAGGTGTTCTTTTTTATAAAGAAATAGAGCTTTCGTGCGTGCGAGAAAACTGAACTCGCAGCGTCAAATGAGCAAGGTTCGGAAAAATTCGCTGAATTTCAGCAACAAATGGATTAATTTCGGTATTCTTTTTTTATCTGGGGTAGCTCGAAAAACTATGAGTATGGCACACTCCCTTTTTTAGAGCGATATTTAAGGGATTATAAATTAATTTTTCATTTGTTCCTAACAAGATATGAAAATTTAGTCCTTCACAAAGAGATTGAGCCTTTGTGGAGGGCAAAATGTTCACCCAAAAAAGTCAAGGGAATCAACATTTTGCGTCTTGGGATAAACAAATAGCAATATATCAGCAACAAATTGTCCGATTTACTATTATAAAATATCATTTTGTTCAAAATGACGAGGGTTTCCCAAAATAAAAAAAGTGCAAACAAAGGTAATCTTGTAAAAAACATGTTTTAGCTCTTTCTTGGCCCCAACCTATTTTTTTGCTGTTACATTTTATGTAGGGTTTGTTCTTACATTATCACCAACACCCCCGTTTAGGTTTCATCCATCTCGGAATTTACGTCAAAAATAGCACTAATTTTTACCTGTGGCCTGGACTAAAATGTATTTGTGCTTTCAAGATAATTTTAAAATAAGAAATAGCGTTAATAAGACAGGCACGCAAAAAATATCTTGTCCGATAGATTAGATCTTTTACCTCTATAGAATTTGACGCAATGAGTACTAATCCGTGGCCCAAATGGCCCCATCAGGGAAGGGTTTTCAGTAAATCGGATAAAATAATTCAAAAACGTCAAAATTGGCCATGTCTTGGTTTAAATTGCAATTCTGACAACTCAAATTATTCCTTTCAGGGTGTGCCTAGACCTCACGTATTCACATTTGTTGAACTGAAATCCAAGGTCTAGATTGCCCAATTAGGTCAAAGTTCTACGTAACTTGTAAAAATGATCCAAAAACTCTGAAATTGGGCATTTCTCAGATTGACAAATTAGATTTACTCCTATCAGAGTAACTTCATGTCTGGGCTTATCTATTCCTATGTATTCAGATGCGCTGAGTTCTCCGTAACTCGTGAAAATGACCATAAAGCGCTAAAATTGTCAATTTTTTTTTAATTGAATCATAATGCTGACAACTCAAATTAGAGAGTAACTTCATGTCTGG
This sequence comes from Diaprepes abbreviatus, assembly GCA_034092305.1. NCBI lineage: Eukaryota > Metazoa > Arthropoda > Insecta > Coleoptera > Curculionidae > Diaprepes > Diaprepes abbreviatus. The sequence continues at coordinate 34,743,965 of JASJET010000055.1, forward strand.
GCTCGGCCATTTCTATGTATTGAGATGTGCTGAATTCCAATACGGGATAAAGAGCAAGATGGACGTTTCCACTGTGTTATCAAAAAGATGGCGCGCACGTACTACCGACATTACAGATCGTCTAAAAATAAGAGGGTCCGGAATTACCGAAAATACTAAATACATTTTTTTCAAATCGTAGCCACCGCAGGCCCTTTATTTTTACAGTATAGCTCACCTATTTGGTTATCCTTAAGAAAACGAAAATAATAATAAAATGCGTATTCAATTCAGATCACGACAAATGCGCGACCATATTAAAAATCTTAATGGAATGTTACAGCACGCAGAAAAGGCAGGTACCGTATATCGAAGAAGAACGTTGCTGCGGTGACAATGTCGCCTTTAAAGGAGGGTCGTACCCGTTGGTACTCAAAACGGCCACACAAAAACTTTATTTGCACATTTTGTACGCACCGCTTTAGCGTTGTGCCTATAAAGATTAACAAATCGAGTTTAATAAAATATAAGAAATTTGCTAAGAACTATATATGTATGCTCGTTAGTTTGGTGAATTTAAAGTCGAAAAAATTTCCCCCCTCATAAGGGATAAATTTTGAAAAACTCAACGATGTAGTTTCTTTATTTTTAATGTAGATGTACAGATTTGCTTAATTTTTTTTTATAACGTAATTTACGTTTCCAGCTTAAAATGTTTGTTATTATATTTTTACTTAATCGCAAAAATGAAACATATAAGAGATAAGCAAACAATAAGACAAAGAAAATGTTTATTTTGCACTAATATTGGTGACACTTAGGTCATACTCTAGGGCATAAGTTCCCAATTTTTGTCGGTCACGGCTTCATTTGCCAGAAAAAATATAGCCAACGCATCCCTCCCTCATAGTAGTTGTATCTAATATTAAAATATCATTTTAAAAATTTAGAAAATTATTTATTATAAAGTGGAAAATTGATATAAATAGTCAATAAGTAAAAAAAAATTAGTGCGATGGTTAAGACTGGTCAAGTTTTAACAATTTGTTAAGGTCGTGTTTCAATTTCGATAATAGCTTTGATCGCGGTAAGGATTTAGAACCGATTCTGAACTAATACGCATGCGCAGTTGAAATAGCAGCGTTCGCGGATAACAAAGTTCAGAATTTTTAGTTACAGTCCCATGTTCGCGGAGAAAATAATTCGGTTCGAAATCGATTCTGAACCAGTTCTACCGGTTCTAAGGATTGACGAAGAACTGTAAGTTCGGAATTTTATGCAGCGCCAGCTTTCATGCTGCGGCCGCAATGTGCAACTATTTGACAATTGTTTTTATTTTATTTTAGGTTTTTCTCTTATTTATGTCATTCGTTGCATTTGATGTTCCAGTATATATTTTATTATATTATATTGGCTTTACTTTAATTAGTGTTAATCGACCTAGAATCTTAAATAATAAGTTAAAAAAGTGTTAGTTTGAACCTAAAAAAAAATATATTTTTAGTGAATACTCCCATTATGCCAAATAATTTATCATCCAGCGATGAGGACTTAAAAGAAATTTTAGAGTTTCTCAAAATTCCTAAAAGTGCTAATTATTTTGAGGAAATTTTGCCCCCCATTTTCAGTTAAGCTGAAAATGGACAAGAACTGGCGTGTATTATGGTTTGTGATAAATGAAGTTGTATCGTATAGGGACGTATCAGACCGGTTTTTAGTTTTGTTAAAAATGTTTTTTGAATCAATAAAATTTTTATAAAAAAATTGAACCGACTTCTAAAAGTGAGCTAAAAAGTAAAAAATAATTAGAAATTTTTATATGAAATTGAAATTTTTGAAGTCGGCGCCAAACTAATACGTGATTCGCATAAACAGATTAAAAATACTTTATTTGTAATTGCTTTCTTTCTATAATTTGTATATATTAGTAGTTATTTATTTCATTTAGAAATAATTTGGCGCCAACTTCAAAAATTTCAATTTCATATAAAAATTTCTAATTATTTTTTACTTTTTAGCGCACTTTTAGAAGTCGGTTCAATTTTTTTATAAAAATTTTATTTTTCTATTTTTAGTTTTAGAATTCATTATGATATTCATAAATTATTTGAACTAATTACTAATCGAGATTAGTGTACCTCGCAATGACTCCAAGGTAGCAAAAAAGTACCCATTTTATCCATAATTATAAATCACCCTAAAATGAACCACTAAAAATTCTTTGATTCTTAGAGTTCTCCAAATAGCAATGAAATTGTGTCAAACGAATATTTAGTCTGTCACAGTAAATCCACTATTTTAAATTTCAAATTAATTTTAGATTGGTAATATAGGCTCCAAAACCTTCCAATATCGATATTTAAAGAAAATAAATTAATTTTTTATCCACCATGTTGAATACGCCATATCGAATTTTTAAAAAATAATTTTAGATTCGTCATGTCCGCTATATTGAATTTTTTAAAAATTATTTTAGATTCGTCATATGTGACCCCGAAAACTCCTCCGTACCAATTTTGGAGAAAATCGGACAAAATTGATTTTTTCGTCAGCCATATTGGATCCGCCATATTGAATTTTTAAAAAATAATATCAGATTCGTTATATGCAACCTCGAAAACTCACCCGTACCAGTTTTGGAGAAAATCGGACTAAATTAAATTTTTTTGTCCGCCATATTGGATCCGCCATTTTAAAAATAATTTCAGATTCGTTGGGTACAACCCCGAAAATTCCTCCATACCAATTTTGGAGAAAATCGGACAAAATTAATTTTTTTGGCCGCCATATTGTAAGCGCCATCTTGGATTTTATTGCACCAATTTTATCTAAAAAAATATGAGACCACCGCAGCAACTTCCTTTACATAACGTAAAAAATTTCATTCAAATCGGTGCCGCCGTTCCGGAGTAATCGGTGTACATACATAAAAAAAAATACATAGTCGACGAATTGAGAACCTCCTTCTTTTAGAAGTCGGTTAAAAAGAAATGGACCTAAAACTATTGCGTTTTATTTTTTGTTTAGAAAAACCCCCATCTTTTTATTAGGCGTATGTTTAGAATTAGATTCACTTTGAGGCTCCTGAAATATGAACTTAACACAAAATAAAATGTAAACAATAGATATCTGTTAAAATATGTATTTGTTTATCAAAAATTCTATTCAGCAAAAAACAAGACGTTTTATTCCAAAAGGAACTGACAGTTAGACTTTATATTATATAAGAATAACAATTATAATTCAATATTTCTTTAAAATAATATAAATAATAAAACCTAATAAAAGACAGTTTCAAGTTATTAAAAAAAAAAAAACAACTAGTTTAATCAGCATTTAACACCGTATGCATACCAGAGTGGACGATTCAAAGTTCCAAAATCGTTCGCGGTAAAAAAAAATCCTGAACCGGTTAATAACTGGGCATGCGCTGTACGGCAATCCTGAACTAATTCCGTACTAGTTCTGAATCGGTTCGGAAAGTGACCCGCGAACAAAGCTAATAACAGTCCCAAATCTCTACGCTCTGTGATCTGTAATCTGTTTTTTCATTTCGATAGTTAGTTTTCGACCGTACTGAATTCGCTTAGCCAAATCTGATCAGGGGAATGCAGTAAAAAATTTTTGAATTATTTCTTACAATCCAGGTTCTTGGTATTGGTTTTTGAAACCAGAACTCTTGGTATACATTTCTGAATTTTACTTTAAGTTCTCTGTTGGATGTGGGTTCTAACAGTTCTTCTTTTAAAGAATGTCCGTAAAATTAGTATATTTCGTGGACCTCGTATTTGAAACCAAAACGTGTGTTAATTGAAAAGTAATGATAGTTTTGAGAAATTAATTATCGAAGTTGACGAAATTTAGTTGCATAATGTGTTTCAGTTGGATAAAAGTTTTTTCTTCAATTATTTATTTAGATGACACTTGATCGCAAAAAAAGTTTGACCTCGATTTACCATCAGGAACCCACTCTTAGCACAAAATAGGGGTGAGATTAGAATTTTATTTTTTATTTCTGACTCTGCAGGTTAAATTGAACATTTTTCTTCTTAAACTATTTATTTCAATAACACTTGACCGTAAAAAAAGTTTTGCCGTGATTTACTAACAGGAACCCTCTCTTAGCGCAAAAAAAATAGTGGTGAGCTTACAATTTTATTTTTTATTTCCACCCTGTATGTTCGAGTGAATGTTTGTTTTTTCTTTAATTATTTACTTCGATGGCACTTGAATGCAAAAAAGTTTGCGTGATGTACTGCAAGTGAGATTGTCAATATCACCACAATTTTGGGGTACGAATGATAATAAATCGCGACCACGATTGAGTCACATCTAAGTGTCATCGAAATAAATAACTGAAGAAATTTAAACTTTTACCTTAAGCTACATGGTTAAAAATAAAAAAAAGGTTAAACTCACCCTAATTTTTGGCGTTAAGAGAGGGTTCCTCTTAGTAAATTACTGCCAAACTCTTTTAGCGATTGTCATCAAACTAAACAATTTAAATCAAACCTATTGGGTCTGAAATGAAAATAACATTCTAATCTCGTCCCTGTTTTTGGTGCGCTAAAGGTGGATTTCTGTTAGTAAATCACGGCCAAACTTTTTTTGCGGCCAAGTATCATCGAAATAAATAATTGAAGAAAAAAAAACGTTCAATCTAAATTAAAAGGTTCGAAATAAAAACAATTTTAATTTCAAGTAAAAAACAAATTATGCCATGCCGTCCCCACCCTTTTAATTCGCTCTAAGGGTTAGTTCAGGTTAGTTCATCTAAAGTGCTCTAAATGCTTAAAAAATATTTTTGGAACCATTTTTTACCAACTTCGCCAACAAAATTAACCACTGGTGAATATCTGGTGTTTATCTTCTTTCATTCCCAAGATATAAGACTTGAAATGTCAAAACCTTTATTCAACTGAAACACATTATGCAACTCAATTTTCTTAATTTCGATAATTAATTTCTCAACATTGAAACTTATGCTCATTTGGAAAGTTTTCTTAGAGCATTATCTTATTATAAACTTTCAAAGACGAAGTCCATAAAATAGGCTAATTTTCACCTATTTTTGAGGTCACTCTTTGATGATTATACTTTATTTGCATTTGAGAAAGAATTTAAAACCCAGGTCGGCTTAGAATATCCTGGATCAAATCAGCAGGAAACAGGTCCGAGTACTGGCAGTAAATAAGTAAGTAAATCTTTTCGTTTCGCAGACACTGCTGATAATAGTTGCCTATATGTGTTCTCTTTTCAATCAGAGAAAAAGGAAAAATATATAGAAACAGTTTATTACCTTCAAATATAACACTGGTCCTCTCTCAATATGCGTTTCAACCACCTTATGGGCTCATCAGTGAATTTGTATGGAACGAGAGCAACATTCGCAGGAATCAACTGCGGCAGGATATCAAAAAAAAACCTGTCGACTTCTATGTGAGATTGAAAATATCGCCAGTCGAACGATATCTATGCATTTACCGGAATAGTGTGAAATTTTAAAAAAATTAAAATTTTAGTAAGAAATAAATAAATCTATCTGCTGTATTTAAATTGTTACCTATATGTGTTTTTCTTTTCAGCAGAGAAAAAGGAAAGAATATATAGAAACCGTTTATTTCCTGCAAATAAAACTCTGGTGTGAGGCGTCATTGTCAGTGAGGATAGCTTGCATTGAAAAGTCTGCATGTTCGACTTATAATTCTGTTGCACTCGCCATGAATTAAAAATAAATTTAATAAGTAGTGTTTGTGTACGCATTATTTTTCATTTTTAGTAATATTTTTCGCGAACAAACACGGTAGCAAATCCTAGATAAATAATTAATTGCACCTGGCAATGACACGCCTCACCACAAGAACATAATATTAGTTCGTTTATCAAAGCATTCTTGCTAAAAGCCACTAAAGCTGTTTGGTATTTGGAGGATTTTGCGAAAAATCCTAAATAAGTTAAAAACTTTTCTAGCTAGGTATGAGGATATCCTATATGAACAGATAGGGAATGTCCTTACTTATCTATTAAATGAATCAACAATGTAACATTGTATTTGAAAAAATTAGGTTTTTTAAAAATTTTTGATAGAACTTAAAATTTGTTACTTTTCCATTTCCCTGTATCTACAATGTCATTTTCAGATAATTCATTATCGAGCCTAATAATATTTAAAGTCACAACCGGAATTTCAAGGTTCACTATTTTATTTTTCAAATGATAGTTAATTTTAGGTAACTCTCTGTTAAAGGTAAAAGTTTGGAAAAAATATTTTTCTCCTCAAAAACGGCTAGGGTAGCCAATCATAATCTTTTACTACAGAAACTTGTTAACTATGGTTTTTCCCAACACTCTTACCAATTAATGAGAGCTTACCTTTCTTCAAGACCATGTGCTCTTCGTGTAAGAGGGGAACTTTCAGTGAGATATATGGCAACTTTTGGAGTTCCGCAAGGAAATATTATTTCACCATTACTTTTCTCAATCAATTTGCCTAATTGTATGAGTGAACGCTCTGAATGTCTATTGTTTGCGGATCACTTTAAGATCTTTAGAGTCGTTTCTTCTATCATGAACTGTTTAAAACTACAGAAGGATCTTAACAAAGTACTCTCATGGTTTTCGAAGAATGGAATGTTTTTAAATATTAACATGTGTTTTATTATAACGTTTTCTAGACGTCAATATGTAATTGATTTGGAATATAATATTAACAGTAAAAAATCGGACAGCAGAGACCACTGCAAGGATCTCGGAATTATGCTACAGTCTAATCTTACCTTTAATCTGCATTATGATCATATTGTAAGGAAAACATACAAGATGTTAAGTTTTTTAATTAGAAATACTAAGGAATTTACGAATATCACTATATTAAAAACACTATATAATGCTCTAGTAAGACCGCACCTAGAGTATGCCTCAGTAATTTGGTCACCCACGGCGGAAAGCAGCACCGATTTCATTGAGAAAGTTCAAAAACGATTCTTGAGATACCTCTATTACAAAAAATTCCATTGTTTTTCTAAGTCCCCCTTTGTTAATATCATATAAAAGCATGTTGGGGACTTTCAATATGTAATATTTGCATATACGGAGGTCAATACAGTCTGCATTATATATATATATATATATATATATATATATATATATATATATATATATATATTATTATTATGAACATCATAGAGTACAGAGATTCCTTTTTAATAAATTTTATTAAATTTAATGTCCCTAAAATTAACTTAAGGCCGAGGCAGCACAGTTTATTTACAACTAATCATAGAAGTTACTCTTCCCTAAATAGTGTGTTTTTAGATTGTAACTGATTATTATTGGCGGGGGAAGACATTAATATGTTTACTACATCAATAAGCCAAATTTTATCTTAAATTAAATATATGTGATACCTTATTGGGTGATATCTGCGTTAGCTGTTGCTTTTTGCGCGTATGTATGTATATGTATATGGGTATGTATATATGTATGTATGTATGTATATGGAAGTGAGTTTATTTACTATGTAATTTATAACTAGTTTAGTATTCCTTACTTTTTTATATTTTCTTTTGTTGTTTTTTTCCCTTACATGTAATTACTGCTGTGTTTGTAAGGTGTATCTAATAAATAGATAATTAATAAATAAAGTAAAAATTATCAAAAATGAAGTAAAGAATACAAAAAAAATATAGCAAACAGAATGATTCATTCAAAATAAGAAAATTTCGGACAACTTTCGGTATAACTGGTAAGAGAGTGTCAGAAAAAATCTCATTAAACAAATTTGTGATATTACTTTCCGAGATATTCTAATATACTGTCACCGTGAGACACCCTGTGTACATTGTTCTGATCTGATACATAACCAGCTCTTGTGTGTGCACAGATACACATAAAAATTGCTGTGCTGACCTATTTATTAATTTTCATCTTCTAAAGCGGAATTGCTTCATCAACACTCAATTTTTTAAGAACAAATTCTTTTCGAATCTCAGTGTTTAATAGTTTTATGCATTAAAAAATTGAGGCTGATGGAGCAATTTTGGTGTCACATTTAATTTCTGGATGTTACAATTCATAGATAGCTCGATGCGTGACAACTTTCTGTGAGAATTTGGCTGGCGCACTTTTTTGTAGCGGCTTTGTATGTATAAAAATGAAAAAAAAGCCATTACATTTTTAATGTTTAACTAGACAATATAAATAATAAATAATGGCTTCTAAACTTTCACAATTTTTATGTAAATATTAGGTTTTCAGCCAAATATACTCGTTATACCGCAACCGAAATTTTAATAGTCCCAAATCTAATAAATAGAGCAATGACTCCCACATTATGTTATACGTTATTTTAAGGACTTGAAAAATATCCTATTTTTGAATCCGGATATAAATGACATGTTCTAAATAAAATTATATTTTTATCTTAAAAGCAGATTTTTTGCGCCGATGAAACCTTTATGTGATTTTATTTAATTATTGATTTCCAGGTAAACTGTTCATAGGAAATGGGTCTCTGGAAAAATCCCTAACGCGTTTAGTCATTAAAGTATGTAAAAAGTTCATATTGTACGTTTACAAATGGGATTATTAGATTAAACATCTGTCGGGTAGTATAGCGTTCTTACAAGGACGGATCCAGAGGGGGCTATTTGGGCACTGCCCCCCCCCCCCCCCCAAACAGGAACGGGTGATTTTATTAAGAAATGTTTATATTTAAAAATTAAATGCAGTTACGAAATTTTGTTCCCTTGGGACAGTTTTTACAAGATAACACTCTATAAAAAGTAGATCGGAACCATATAGTACGTAAATCTTATTTTCTGTTGAGTTTGTTAGATGAAAGTGTAAATATTTTGTCAGATTAATCAGTTTCAGAAATAGTATGGCCTTTGAACATAAAAACAGAAAAATATTAAATATAAAGCTCAATATAATTTTGGACATAAAAAAATGCATATTTTTCATCCGAAATACATACCAATTTAACTTTATATCATCTCATAAACAACATAACTATAATAATTTTTATTTATCAAATTAATTATGAGGATAATTTGACTAATAACTATAAATGGAGAGTAGACAAAACTATGAGAAATAAAACAATAATTAACAAAGATAACTTTACATTTCAACGTGTCCTCTTCCATTTTCTAAAATTATTTTTGTATTGAGTTTTCTTGTTAGATTCCTTAAAAAGCAGGCTTGATTCGAGATATAGTGTCTAATAACATTTTTCATATGGTTCGAATTTCTAAAAAACCGATATTTATACACTTGATTTTTTCAGTAACTCCAGAAAAAAAGTCCATTGGGGTAGTGTCAGGTAATCTTGAAGGCCGTTTGTTGGGAATTGTTGATTTAGCCATTCCCGTACTTGTAAGGTGCTATGAATAACAGCACCATTTTGTTGAAAATGACTTTTCAGCTTCCATTTTGATGATACAACCAAATAAATGACATCCATCTAATTTTTTTGTTTTCATTGCTACCTTGACCTTAGCTATCATGAAAAGGATATTGCACTCTATCAATATTCATGTTTCAGATTTGGGTATAAAGTTAAATTCGTATCTATCATAAACGAAAAATATATGTTTTTTTCGATTTTTGTTCAAAATTATATTGAATTTTATTTCGGTGGCAAATAAAACACAAAATTATAGTTTCAGGAATATGTATACCATTTGGAAGATGGCTTAAATATAAGTTTATTACAAAATTTCTTCTTCTTCTTATTCTTTATTTAGTTTAGGAATAAAAGAGTTTTTTTCTTCGTCCCCTCCGCCTATTCGCGCCTTGATTTTCGCTCCATCTTTGTCGAGGTCGCCCTACACTTTTGCGGCCTAAGGGTGATTTGTCACGTGCTACACTAACTATTCTCCAGGCGTCCATGCGACTAATGTGGTTGTTTCATTCCATCTGTTTCTTCAATATCCAGTCGTTTATATTATTCACTTCACACAGTTCTCTGATGTTCTCGCTTCACCTTCTGTCCATTAACGTTTTTCCAGATATTTTCCGTAGTATCTTTATTTCCGCTTTTTCCATCATTTGAGTTTTTGTTGTGTCAGGGTTTGTTTCTGCTGTGTATGTCATTATTGGCCTAATCGTGGTCTTATAGATTCTGGCCTTCGTTTCCACTCTGATACGTTTATTTTGCCAAATGGTGTTATTTAGACATGCTGCTATCCTAGCTGCTTTGTTAGTTTGTTCTCGAACCTCTGCTTTGACATTTCCATAGCAGGTTATTTCTATCTCCAGATACTTAGATTTCGTCTCCTGTAGAATGAGTTTCCCGTCGACTACAAGCTTGCATGTTATCGATCACTTTGAGGTGGTCATGGATTTTGTCTTAGACGCAGACATGATCATATTAAGAAATTTTGCTGTTCAGTTAAATGCTTGTAGTAGTCTTTGCAGTTCGCCTTCCTTTTTTTGTCCCAGTAAAGCGTCATCGGTGTAACATAGGATTTTAATCTCGCGGTCAGCCATTCTGTATCTTCTTAATTTGCATACTCTCATTTTTATCTGATCCATGATAACGTTACAAAGGGCTCCCTTTGTCTAATTCCTCTGCCAACTGGAATCGGATCTGTAAGTTCTCCATTGATCCAGGCTTGAACTTGGTTGTCTAAATATATATTTTCGATAGTTTTAAATACGTTGTGTTGGATCCCTAGGCTGGACGCGGTCGAAGGCTTATTCCAAGTCTATAAAACATATATATATATATATATATATATATATATATATATATATATATATATATACTGCTACTTGTAGTCGATTGATTTCTCCATTATTTCTCTTAACACAAAAATCGCATCGGTACAGGACACAACATTTCACTTAGATTAAATTCTTTTGATTCCTTAAAAAAATAAAATACAGTGTGCAGCAAAAATATCTAATATTTTTAGGTTAATATTTTCAAAGACCATAAAATAGTCCACATAAAATAAGATTTGCGTACTATGTGGTTGTGATCTATTGTTCTATACAGGGTAATCCCTAAAAATGATTAAATCATATTTTTTATTAAAAGTGAGCAAAATATTTTCAAAGTTGAAAAATGGGGTTACTTTACTTTTAAAACAAATTGAAATTTTTAACTCTCCCTCGTATTCCATAAAGATTAGATGTGTGTTATTTTAATTTGAGAATATGCAGAACTTTTTAAAATAGAATAAATTCATTAAATTTTTTCTATATGCGCACTTTCTGTTGGCCATTGTATACGTAAAATGAGGACGTAAAGTCTAGAATAAATCGACTATTTAAAGAACGTTGGATTTTTTGAAAAATCGTTCGGAAACAGTGACTACGTTTTTTGGTACGAATTTTTTCCATTATATTAAATTTCACAGAGTGACTTGAGGGAAGCTGTACTATAATCAACTTTGATCTTTTAGTGACGTCCAATCTTTTGTATAGTTTTAGAGTCCCTGAGCATTTTTTCTTTACATGCCTTATATAACTGTTTTTGATTTATCGACAGTTAAAACTCGTAATGAAATACAATAACTATTTACGAGCATGACTGATTCAATGACCAGTTTCTTTATCAGATTTTGTCAAATTGTCACTTTGTATTAATTTTAACTAAAAATAAAATTTCAGAAAGCGTCAGAATCCTTGAAGAAGTTTCCCAGTTATTTTAAGAAAAGTATCCTTATTTTTTGCTAAATTTCACCATCGACAGTTAATAAGATTGAGCAGAAATTGCATCGGCTTGGTCGAGATGCCCCAAGAAGCTGTCAACTAGTGGTTACGAAAAAGTAGCTGTATTATTAAATATTCAATATAATCACCATATTAATTATAAGGCAATAGCTACAAACTTTTAAAATTCAAGTCGTACAAGAATTTTATGAACATAAATAGGATAAGAGTCTTCAGTTTTGTGAACTGGTACAAGAAATGTGTTTTCGGGATCCCATTTTCAATAAAAACATTGTATTTTTCTGACGAATCCACATCCTCATTATATATATATATATATATATATATATATATATATATATATATATATATATACGCAACGATATTTTAGCTTCTTGAAACATTTGTATAAAAACATTGTGTTTTTCTGACGAATCCACATCCTCATTGTATATATATATATATATATATATATATATATATATATATATATATATATATATATATATATATATATATATATATATACGTAACGATATTCTAGCTCCTTGAAACATTTGTATAGCCTCTTCAAAAAATTTTCTGGATCTGCCCTTGACTCTGGAAACTTGAACTATAAGTATATATGACTATTGAGCATTTAGCGCTTGAGGTAGATAGCAATCGATAAATTTTCTCGTTGATAAACACAAATATTTTTGGATATTTAACCTTTTTGAAATGCATTTAACGTTCTACAAAATTTTCAAATATTTTCCAAACTAAAGTTACTTATAAACAAACTATGATTAACTTTACATATGTTGAAACATCATAGAATGATTATGATTGAGTGTAATGACATGATCGTGTTTGATTTCAATGAAATTGAGGTATATTTACTTTTGATAAAATTTATTATATAATTTCTGATTGGTTATAATATTCACAAGATTGAATTAGTATTAAAGGTTGTCTCGTTGCCAGTTCGCAGTTTTCTACTATTATTTGTACTATTGTTGTACTGAGGTTGCAGTTGGCTAAACGAATTACATTTTCTACTTTCAATGATTTGAAAAAATCTGTTGTTGAGAATATTAATAACTATCAATGGATGTTTATCTCCACTTAACGATTATTTTACGAGGTTCTTCATAATTTGTACATAAAACGTTATTTGAGGACATTTATAAGTCCATAGTAGTCCATTTTAGTTTTTAAGTCTGTTCTTACAGTTTAACAAAGAAGGAATTTACGGAGGATTTTTTATTAATCATTTTTAATCCACAAATAGGAAAACAAATAAGACACAGGAAGAACATTTTTTGTTGTTTCTTTGCTTTGTTAACGTGTTAATTAAATATCTTTTTGCCTTACTCGTTTCCCTATTTTTTGAATTTCAGATTTGTAATGATTCAATAAGAAACCTGCATAAACTTTTATTCGATGCCCAATCTTCAAAACTGTTGATTTTTCCTTAGTTATGGGTTATACCTCTTTTGAAGAGCAGTAAATAAGGAACTAAAGACATAGCAAATAGTTGTCATTCAACCAGTAGTGTACAAATTAGATAAAGGAATCGCCTTTTTCTGTAGCATGCTACTGGGATATGTGGCTTATTTTTCATCAATTTGCGAGGGCTATCAACAGTCAAGAGTTGTTGCTCGAATAACCGAACACCCCATAAATTTATATATTCTAAAAACGTTCTACTATAAGAGTTTCTTTAAAATATAGTGCCAATTCAACCTATGCATAATCTGTTAACAAAATTTGTCGATTATTGCAGAAAAACAAGTAATTGATTGTCTGGTAACTTGCTCTGACAGAATCGTAAAACATCCTAAAAATGCGCCTCGTAATGTTGCAAATCAGAAAATAATCGCTGGCAGTAAAGTTGCCAGATGGCCGAGCCTGAGTCGGATTGTCTAAAATTTTTTTATGACGTTCAAGATTTGAGTTACGAAAATACTGTTCTAATTTATTATTGGAATTAGTCAGTTTTTTTTATATGAGCAATAAAATATCTACGGGATAGTTATTCTATACCTAAAACATTTCATACGAAATGATTATAGCCGTTTTCAAATAGTTTTTTTTTTAAATATTTACTGACGCCTTATTACATTTTTGTAAATAATAAAATTCAAGTTTAACAAATTTAAGAATTAGACTAAAACGAATCCTGTGATATAAAACACACATCAGGTTACCGACTGTGTTAACATACTAAAAACTATCCTTGATGATATTTTTTATGTTTCTCACTTTCTACTATGGTCCACAAATTTGTTATAAACAATTAAAACCAAAAAAGTGCGCCTTTTTGGTGAATTGTTCAGAATAGAAATACAAATAAAATGAGTCCTGTATCGAAACAATCGGATCATTAAAAGTGGAGAAAAACAGGAAAATTCAGAGTTTTTTTTTTAATCTCCGCCATTTTTCAAATTGTAGCGTTGGCCCTTCGCGAAAGAATAGTAATAGGGATGTTGACTATTTTTGGGAAAGTGTTTAAAACCATGCATGTACCTAATATAGCCCAAAATATTTAATATATTTTTTAATACAATGAACTAAAAGTGATATAAAAATTTTTCGTAATTTTTGTGATAAAAAATGAGTTCTAAGTTTTATTAAGTATTGTGCAGTGCCTTAGAGTACAAATACTACAATTATTTATCACGTTCCAAGTTCGAAAAATAATAGGGAAATGTAGCTTCAGTAAGTAATAAGTAATTAACAGGTTGTACACCGAAGAAACCAAGAAATAGACGGATTTTGTATTTCATTGTATATTCTAAATTATTACAATCGGCCAAGCGCTTTCGGTCTAATTTAGACCATCCTCAGGGCTCAGACCTTGTCAAAGGGCACACCTTAACCCTGCCAGTTTGAGAACAGTCTCCAGTCGCGAGCGTAGCCTCCACTCAGAACAAGATGTATACAATTAAAAAATTTTAGAAACTTTTACAATTAAAATTAAAACTAGAACACTCAATACACTGCGCACATTGACATTATTAAAACAATAAACCTTTTTAATAACAACCCAAAAAGGTGAGGTTATGCCACACATGTAGCTTCAGCCATCATGCAGAAATTCGGCACTTGTGCTTACACAATCTAAAATATATCTTTTTGTAGATCATTTTGATGTAAGTTTTGATAATATTAATTTATTTTTCTTATATTAAAATTTTTTATTTTTCAAGTTTTCAAAAATGAAAATTGGAATTTTGAGGTTAGCAATAAAATAATCAGAGTTGGGCAACAATGTTTAGTACTTATTTTAATTTAGTTGCCGAATGATATGGAGAATTATACAGAATATCATTTGCTGGGCCCGGGATCACACGTCCGTATGAGAGCAGGTGGTTTGCTAACTAAGTTTGGATGTCAACCCGACAGAGAAAGATGAATAGAAAATGCAACAACTCAATCAAAAAGCAAAGATCGGAAATAATAGCGGAATGTGCAAGAGAAATAGACCAAGCTTATTCTACATAAAGTATTTCCATGGCTGAGGTTCAACCAGATCCAAGTTCAGGTAAACAATATACTTACACTAGTTGATTATAAATACAGTAGTTTATTTGTTGCAAAAGAAAAACACATAACCTCAAAATCAATTTTTTGAGCTTACAAATACCTATGAGTATCATTATGTATTCATTATCGGTTGCAGAAATAACAATTTTTGATATATTACTTACATCGAGGTCTTCAAATTTCTAAATTCAGCAGAGCAGAAGTTACTATTCATGGTCAAGAACTTGGCCACCATAAGACAATTAATTCTCTGAAAATTCGAACTATTTGCTTTAATAAATCCCCTTTCCATTATGGGAAAACTTCTTAGAATCGTTTTCAAAGAGAGTAGTAAGCAAATTTGGAAGAAATTGCATAGAGATCACTATAAAATAATGTTAACCAAACAAGGTAGCCTTTGACAGCGGTAATGTTTGCGAACAAGTGACGTCATGCACTTGCTCTTCGTTGTCACGTGACTTGAGAGTGATTTTAGGATTTCTATTATAGAAACTACCGTTTCGCGGCAAAATTATATTTTTATTTGAATACAGTAAATCTAGCTATTTATATGTATTTCATGTGTGCCAGGCACTGTCGGACCATTAGTTATTGCACAATTGCCATTTGGTTCGATTTTAATTTTGTTAAGGATTTTGAAAGTAGGAGTATCATTCAAAAAGTTTATAAAATAAGTGAAAAATGCTAGCAAATATGACCGAAAATGGCCTACTGTGTGAAATTAGAAGAGTAGTAGAAGCAACGCGGCTATCGAGGGGTGTCGTATGTATATAGTACATACTACTTTTCTCGGTAACAACGCTGTCCCTCCTAAACTTTTACTTTTACGCACTCCGCCGTTTTCTGTCATGTTTGTCAGCATTGTTGCGTATTTCAGTTTTTAATGCAAAACGAAAATTTAGGCTTGTAGAATGATGCTTTCAAAATCTTACAAAATTCCAATCGTACCAATCGATAGCGCCTGGTTTTGGCAGGCGTAAAGTACCTATTATTTCGCGACGGACCAGCGCTATAACTTGAAAAATGACGGAGATTTGAATTTTTGAAGAAACGCTGAATTTTCGGTTTTTGCTGTTTTTCTCCGCTACTAATGATCCGATTGTTTCGATCCAGGACTTATTTTGCTTGTATTTTTATTCTCCACAATTCGTCGGAAACAAAACGCAATTTTTTGGTTTAAATTGTTTATAACATTTCTAGCCGGTTTATAACATTTTCTTTCTTGCTCTAGCGATATATGAGATAGTCAAAAGGTCGGGGTCCTATAACAAATATATTAAAAAAGATCCCTTTTGTTCGTAATAACTTGTAAGCCAAATCGGCTTTTCATTAATTTAATTAAATCATCTTCGAACTTAAAAGAGGTAGAGTTATTTATTATTTTTATTTTCCATATTACTTTATGATTTCCTTATATATCTGTAAAAATGAATTACGACAATGAGGAAGAAAATCAGTTGCCAAAAGGATTGAAAATTAGTGATAGTCATTCGGTAATTTTGAATCATTAGATAGTACCTAATGGAAACTTCAGAGATTTGTGGGTCACGGAACAATAGATGTTACTAAATGGATATGTAATTGTTTCATTAATTAAAAACCACTTCACTGGAAACATTGTATTGTAAATGAAGTAAATTCAGAAAAAGAATGAAATATGAAAAACAACCATAAAATAATGTAAAATTGACAATTGAAGTTAAAATCATCAATGTCCGGAAAAAAAACTCGCCTATGAACATAACTAAACTGGTCAAGAAATTAGCTTAAATACTGAAATTTTTTCAAAATTTCGAGGTGAACAAAATATTCAATCAAACAAAAAGGTTTTATTAAAATTGGATTAAAACGAAAAGAGTTACGTTTATTTTAAATTTTGGAAAAAAAAAACGGGGTACCTAACTAGATTTTGTAAATAGTTATAAAAATCCGAAGAATACCTACATTAATAGAGAAAAGTATGCTTTTCTTGTTTACCTGGTGCACTTTGTAGTTAAAAATGAAGTAGTTGTCTAATTTGGATTACTCCCTCAAAACACCTGATGCAACGGTGTATAGACTTACACGTTGTGAACTTTGGTCACTTTACGTTCTCATAGTATATTTTTAATATGTTTTAAGCACCTACCGCCTGGTAGTTAAGTTATAGGTACAAGAATGTTAAAGCACAGTTAAAAGTTTTTATGGGACATACTAAGTTACAACAAACGACGACGACTCGCTTTAATTCATTGGTCATGGAAAATAGTTTTATAACTAGAGAAGTGGAATGCAATTTAACTGTTTGCAAGGTTCTTAAAATATGCGTAATTTAAATATATTGGTCTATATCATATTGATTAAGTTATTATTGTGTTTTTATACAATTAATTGACGATTACTATACATAGCGTCTCCCCTGTGTGAAAAGAAGGGTTGAATATATTTTTTTGTTTACCCATCGGCTGAGATTTCGTTGGATATGTTTTTGAAAATGCATTTAAATACGTAATACAATATTAATCGCGCCTCCTAATATTTTTTGGCTACATTAACAGCCTAAATATGTCTGCCAACCATATACATATGCTGCCAACAATGGGCGATGAACGTAGCTACAAACGAGAAAATTTTTAGTCACATTAACAATTTATGAGGGATTTTCGCAATAAATAGTTATTGGTACATATTGTAACGAAGGACTAAGGAAATTCGGCGGCGTCCTTATAGAAATCTTTAAGCGAAGAACTGTCTGAGTTCGAACGTGTCATTATAGAAATATAATATCCAATTTTAGTCATGTTTAAGGTGAAATTCTAGACTTGAAACAGTTCTAGAATATTCTATTTGGAAACTACGAGAGATAGAGAAAAATGGAGGTCACCATCAAATTTATCGTCAAGGAAGAAGTTTGGAACCAAGTTTTCAACAACATTCTAGAAGTTTCCGTGGTAAATAATAGACAAGTAGCCGAAATGGAGCAAATAACCTTACAGAAAAACGTCGCCTTAAAGACAAACAAGAAGAAGAACGTCGGCAAAAAGAAGAAGAACGTCGTCTGAAAGAAAAACAGGAAGGAGAACATCTCTTAAAAGAAGAAAAATGTCGTCTGAAAGAAAAACAAGAAGAAGAAGAACGACTTCTTAATGATAAACAACAAGAAGAAGAACGTCGCATTAAAGATTATGATAAAATTTGCAAATGAATACAAGACATCATTGTACAAGGATAGCAAAAATTCGATCAAATTTTATTGGAACAAATGCAAAAGTTTAAGAAGTAGGCAAGCAAAGTGAGACAAGACATAGAAAATGTACGCCAAGAAATAGTATTGAATCAATTGTGCGACATGACGTGGGAGAATAGAAAGGAACTTCATTTAGACAGAAGTCAATAAAATAAAGAAGCATGACTCTTCTCATAAAGTAGTAACCATTAGTCAGAACATTAAACTTCCCTTTTTCGATGGTTAAACATTTTGGATAATGTACAAATGCTAATTTAAAACTGTTTCTATTGGAAATAACTGAAACTACGAAGAGACGGCTACTGACTTAGTAACTGTACTTTGTGTACCAGCACTGAAGTTATCGCAAACCATTCCCATAACCCAACAAAATACTATAAAATCCTTAGTGTTGCATTGGAAAAAAAATTGGAGATCTACATCGGCGCCAGTTATATCAGTCATAACTCAAGTCAAGACATCAGATTCAGATCAGATCAGATAGAGAAAGTTAGAGAAAATGAAACAGACGTCCGACGCCTTGTTCATCTGGTTTATCCAGGAGCGTACCATTCAGTATTTTATTGATGAAATCAAAGATCAGGTAACACAGCGTATGTTACTATAAGCAAAGATTTTTATAGCTAACGCTCTAGCTATAATAATCTTTGGTATAAGCAAGTTTAATTATTGTAGTGAAGCGTTGGAAAGAGCTTTAAAAATCGAGGCCGTTTATAATGTCAAGGCCAAAAATAAGAGCCGTTATAATAGAGGAAAACAAGGATAAACCGAATCAAACAATAGTGTCAATGACAAGGAAATCAAAACTCACTTGGTAGTTCGTAGAAATAAAGTTCTAGTGAGTTTAAAAGAGATTCACACGCCTGGTGCTCATTTAGAAGTTAACAAAACTCTAGATAAATTCCTAGAAAAATTTTACTCGGTTAACTGTTTTAAAGGCGTAAAATCGTGATCAGCAGCTAGTCAAGGTCCAAGCACAAGGTCTGACGGAGAAATTAAGAAGTATGATATTGGAATACCTTTTGAACGGATTACTATTTATATAGCTGGACCATTTTTAGAAACAGATAAGGCTTTAGGTGTGGAAGCAAATACCATACATGATATTAAAATTTGGTAAACGCTTATAAAAATATTAGCTATCGAAGATGATAGCGATATGAGATGCAGGAGTGATCTATTTTTAATCGACTTCTTAAAGAAGGAAGTTCTAAATTAGACCGTTTTTCCATCTATGTACGTCCCGAACGGCGGCACAGATTTGAACGAAATTTTCTCCATTATGTTCAGAAAGTTGCTGCGGTGGTCCCATATTATTCTGAAAGAAATGGGTTCAGTAAAATCCAAGATGGTGTTGATAATATGGCGGACAAAAAATTAATTTTGTCCGATTGTCTCCAAAATTGGTTTGGGGGAGTTTCTGAGGTCTAAAATTATTTCTAAAAAATTCAATATGGTGGATTAAAAATTTTACATGTCTCAATTTTGTCCAAAATTAGTATGGAGAGTTGTTGAGGGTGTAGATTACGAACTTAATTTTTTTTAAAAGCTCAATATGGCGGATCCAATAAGGAGGACCAGAAATTTTGTATCTCTTGATTTTGTCCAAAATTGGTTTTTGAAGGTATAAATTACGATTTTAAAATTATTTAAAAAAAAAAATTCAGTATGGTGGATCCAATATGGGGACTAAAAATTTAACATGTCTTGATGTTGTCTAAAATTGGTATAAGGGGGTTTTTGAGGGTGTAAACTACAAATTTAAAATTATTCTTAAACTATCCAGTATGATGGTCTAAAAATTTAACATTTATCGATAATGTTCAAAATTGCTACAGGGGAGAGAGGGTTCTGAAAAAGAATCATTATGGCACATGCAATATAACGGTTTAAAAATTTAAACTTATTGAAATTCATAATGGCGGATTCAAGATGATGGGTTGAAAATTTTATGTTATTCACATTTTTTCAAAATTGGTATTAGGTGGTTTTTAGACATTTTTTAGAAGCAGGTTTAATTTTTTTATAAACAATTTTTTTTTTAATTTTTCTATTTTTTTTATCCAACGCAAACCCAAACCATATGGTATATTTGTTGTATTAAACAAATTACATTTAATTTAATTTCAAGCTATATTGGGAGATTTTACAACTAAAGAGCTTGTTTTACTCACGGTTTGGATATAATTTTTTCACCCATAGGTCAATATTAAAACCAACCTGGTGGTCTGTGTGAAATATAAGCTGGGCCAATTTCAGGCCGCGAAAGGCGCTCCGTCGCCGACCGAATTATTGGGTAGCCGAGTCAAAGTGCCGCCGGTGTTTGTGATCAGGTGACGTCACGCTTTGCGCCGGCTATTGTTTTCATTTAAATCAGGGTGATAACGGTGGCTGCCAACTGTTTTGGTATTTTTATTAATAAAGATATATAAAAAGCTACATAGGCTTTCTTGGGATCGGTGAGGGGAAGGACAACTATTCTCATTAGAGACACAAAATAAGTGATTCTGTGATAAAAATAGTGTTAGGATACTGATTGTGTCATCATACTAAAAACAATGCGTAGTTATATTATGTTATGTTTTCCACTCTCTACTATGATCCATTAATTTGTTGTAATAAAATAATATAATTAGAACCAAATAATTGCGATTTTTTTTTATTTTTGCCCATAAAATCAAAACTAATGAAACATTCTCGATGATGTAAAAGATGAATTGTAGAGAATAAAAATATCAAAAAAGTGAACCCTAGATTAACTTAGTTGAATCATTAGTAACGGAGAAAAACAGGAAAACCGGAAAATTCAGCCTTTTTTCAAAAATTCATATTTTTGTCATTATTCAAGTTGTGGCGCTAGCCCTTCGCGAAATAATTCTTGTTCCGTAGGACTTCTCCTAATTGTACTTCCACAAGATTCTGAACTTTGCTTATAGACAAAAAGAGAAAAATAGGTCGTTTGTATAAATTTACTTCTCGAAATTAATTTTTTAGGGAAATACGAAAATATTTCCAAGATTATTGATTTTATTTTGTATAATATTTAAAAATCCTCCATTTCCGATACATTTGTTATAACTTTTCTAGGAAAGCAATGAAATTATAGCACTAGATACAAAATAATCATAGAATATAGACATTTTGTTCTTATTTCGACTCTATTTAACCTGTAATTTGCCATTTGTGTTAATTTACTTCCCGAATTCCATTTTTTTAGGGAAATACGAAAATATTTCCTAGATTATAGGTTTTATTTTTTTATAATTTCTCTAAGAAAACAAGGCAATTATAGCACCCAAGCGAAATAATTATTGAATTTAGACATTTCGTTCATATTTTGATTTTATTCACCCTAAAATGCTGTTCTATATTGAAAATATAAATGAAAATTTAAACTTTCAGAGATTTTCGTTCTAGTACTGCCGAAATTATAGAAAGAAATCTTTGAATTTAGACGTTTCCTTCATATTTCACCTTTATTTTAACTAAAATTTTTGGTTTTCGTAGGAAAAGTACGAGATTCTGAACTTAGCTTATAGAGAGAAAGTCAAAAATGGGTCGATTTTATGAACTTACTTCCCGAAATATTTTTTAGGGAAATGCGAAAATACTTACAGGATTATTAGTTTTATTTTGTATAATATTTTAAAAATTCTGAATTTTCAAGATCTTTGTTATAAAATTTCTAGGAAAATAAGGAAATTATAGCAGTGAAGACAAACTAATCATTGAATTTAGATATTTTGTTTTTGTTTCGACTCTATTTAACCTATATTACTTGGTTTTTGTAGAAAAAGTAAAAGATTCTGAACTTAGCTTGTAGAAGAAAGTCAAAAATGGGCTGTTTGTATTAATTTACTTCCCGAAATCCATTTTTTTGGGGAATACGAAAATATTTCTAAGATTATTGGTTTTATTTTGTATGATATTTAAAAATCCCGCATTTTCGATATATTTGTTATAAGTTCTCTAGGAAAACAATGAAATTATAGCACTAGATACAAAATAATCATGGAATTTAGACATTTTGTTCTTATTTCGACTCTATTTAACCTATAATGGGCCGTATGTAAAAATTTATTTTCCCAATTCCATTTTTTTTTGGGGAAATACGAAAATGTCTCTTCACTACATAGTATAAAACAAAGTCGCTTTCTCTGTCCCTATGTCCCTTTGTATGCTTAAATCTTTAAAACTACGCACCGGATTTTGATGCGGTTTTTTTCAATAGATAGAGTGATTCAAGAGGAAGGTTTATATGTATAATAACATCCATTAAATAGTGGAGAAATACTGTTATTTTTGAGGTTTCTAATGTGATGTCGTTAATTATCATATTTTTTTCCGCTTACATTGCAAACGCAGGCTGAACCCTACGAGATTTATCAAAATAATGTACTAATTATTTGTACACATTGAAAAGGTCTACAGAAAACTCCGCGATGGTATATGTCTATCTCTCATGGATATCCCACAATAACATTTTTTTGTCATTTACTTTTTACGACAAATAATGGCAAATTTTGAAGCGATTTTAACCAATACAGCATTAATCCTTATCCAATTAAATAGCTTAAATACATTGTTGATTTAATATAGATCTATATGGTCCTTTACAGCACAAGATTTAAATGAATATTTTCGAAGATATTACAGATTTAAAATTGCGGGAAGTAGCGCTTGCGGCGGTACTGTCCGACCGGGGCGGCGGCAGCGTGCCTATAAATAGCGCGTCGGAGGCCGATGTAATAATTGTTGTAAAAATAAAATAAATAGTCACAGTTTTTCTGTAGTGTATTTAGTATCAGCATTGCACCCGTGCGAAGCCGGGGCGGGTCGCTAGTAGATTATAAGTTTTATTTTGTTATAATTTCTCTAAAAACGACAAGGCAATTATAGCACCAAAGCGAAATAATTATTGAGTATAGAGATTTCGCCTATATTTTGATTTTATTCACCCTAAAATGCTATTCTATATTGAAAATATAGATGAAAATTAAAACTTTCAGAGATTCTCGTGGTAGTACTGCCGAAATTAGAGAAAAAAATGTTTGAATTTAGACGTTTCCTTCATATTTCAATTTTATTTAACCTAAAATTTTTGGTTTTCACAGGAAAAGTACAAGATTTTTGTTATAAAGTTTCTAGAAAAATAATGAAATTATAGCACTGAAGACGAAATAATCATTGAATTTAGACATTTTGTTCTTATTTCGACTCTATTTAACCTATATTTCTTGGTTTTTGTAGAAAAAGTAAAATATTATGAAGTTAGCTTCTAGACAAAAAGTCAAAAATGGGATGTTTGTATGAATTTACTTCCTGAAATCCATTTTTTAGGGAAATATGAAAACACCTCTAAGATCATTAGTTTTATTTTGTACAACATTGTAAAAATCTTGTATTTCGATAACTTCTTTAGGAAACAAGGAAATTATAGCACTAAAGGTGAAATAATCATTGAATTTAGACATTTTACTTTTTGTATACCAAAATTGGACGCTGTCCCTTCATTATTTTTTGTAAATTGTCACTTGATACACCTGGATGCGTTATAGAAGGTTTGATTTTAATTTTGTAAAAAGCTTTTGAAAGTAGAAATATCATTCTTCAAGCCTATATTTTCATTTTGCATTAATAAGTCGGTGAAATACGTGAAAAATGCTAGCAAACATGACAGAAAATAGCAGAGTGCGTGAAAGTTGCCAAGTGGTGGGGCAACTCGGCTGCCGAGGAGAGTTTTATGTATAGTACTCGGCAACCGTATTGCTTCCACTACTTTTCTACTTTCACGCCCTCTGATATTTTCTGTCATGTTCGCCAGTATTTTTCAGATATTTCACACACTTTTGATGTAAAATGAAAATATCGGCTTGTAGAATGATACTACTATTTGCAAAATCATTTTACAGAGTGGAAAATATAACAAAATATTACTGCCGATTGTTTTTAATGTGATGGCACAGTACGCATGTTTGTCATGAAAGAATCTCTATTGATTGGCCTATGATGATATGAACTTACGAACGCGTTTGGATCACCTACATTTCATTACTGTAGCTGTATCTCGGACATGATTAAATTTGAAAGATAAATAGACTTTCAAAAATATATTACAAATACTAGATCTGAATTTAACAAGTCAAAGTTGGATTAATGTCTATGAAGTCCGAAACGTTGAATTTAAAAACTAATAAAAAGGAAAAATGACGATAGACAAAAATAAAAAAGGAAAGTATGAATTTTCCAAACTTTTCAGTATCATTTAATCAAGCATTAAATTGGGAAAATTTTTCCAATTTTTAACCAATTTTGTTTTCAATAATAATATCTTCCCATGAGTGGAGTTATGTCGAATCATGTACGAAATTCCCAAATAACAATTACCATTCTAAAATCACCGTCTCGTTATTTGCAAATCAAGCATAAAACAATATTATTTTGATTGATGGTGATAACGATTTTAAAGAATTAACTTAGTAACAAACAGCCTACAAACAAGAATAATAAATAATGAAAATCATTGCTTGCATAATCTTTCCTACCACAGCTTCCTGTCAAACGACATGAATCTCCTTAACGAATACAACTAATGTGTAAGAATTTTCAAAAGCGATGTTCCCAATAAAAATTCAGTTATGCTTGAGCATACATAAAAAACAGAGGTACAGATTGAAGCGATAATTTCCTTTTTATTTTTAGTCGGTTAAAAAAATACATTTAAAATTTATTATAGGAAACATTTGTCTTTCTTCGAAAACATAAAAATTTGTTGGCCAACAGTTTGTAAGGAAACAACAAACTACAACTATTTCCGAGGAATATCATAATATTTCAGAAATTAATTGGCAAATTAAATATATCATCGATTTGTTTAAAAATATTGTAGAAATGGGGTCGTTTAATATATAGTGAGAAATAAAATATTTTTATACACTTATCCACATCTACTGCCTCTTTTATGGAAGGGGTATGTTAGAGCGTAATATGGTAACAAATTTGGTCAATGTAACTGGCAGTCGTTTCAGACAGGATTCTTTGACCATCAGGAAGACGCATGGAAAGCAAGTAAGTACAGCTAAAACAGAATCTAAAGAGTTTAGCACTGGAAATATTTCAGCAAACAGTTTGATTGAATTTAAAACTTTATTTGGATGGTGACACAGTTTTTATAATTGATGTAAACATATTACAGATATATTGTTTGGAAATTTCATAATTCAATTTAAGTGGTGTTTCGATGTGGCCTACTGAAACTTCTGCGCAATCAAGGTAAACTCCAACAAGATTAACTTGAATTTAGTTTTGATATATTAAGAGAATTGGATAATAAAAAAAATAAACTAGCTAAAAACTCAGATTGTAAAAAGCTAAAAAACAGCTATAAATCACCAAAAAATTAGAAAGTGCTAAACAGTATTTTTATGACAAAAAAATTTCAATTCTAGTAATTAAGTTAAAACCCCATGGAGTGTTACTAACGCAAAGTCGGATAAAAGCAAAAAAAGGACATTAACCAATACAAAAAAAAATGGAAATGACAATAAACAAATTGCAAATATGTTCAATAAAAGATACATACCAGTTGATAGTATGGATTTAAGAATACATAACAGTACTGTAAAATTAATAAGCCTCAGTAATTCTATGTATTATTATCCTGGCACTAAATAAATTAAAGAACAATAAATGTGCAGGAGAAGACAAAATTACAGTAGAGATGCTGAAAATTGGCGGCAGAAAAATAGAACAAATATTGAAGATTCTATTTAATAAAATAATTGAAGAGGGAAAAATTCCACAGGACTGGTATAACTCCGAAGTAATCTTAATGTTCAAAAAAGGGGACAATACAAATATTGAAAACTACTGACCAATATCCCTACTATCACACACCTACAAGTTATTAACCAAAATCATAACCAACCGCATAACAAACAAACTCGATTTTTACAAACCCGTCGAACAGGCTGGATTCAGAAAACACTTTAGCACCACAGATCACCTACACACCACAAGAATACTAATTGAGAAATGCACCGAATATAACGTACCGCCCCATATGGCTTTTGTAGATATCCAGAAGGCATTCGACTACGTCGAAATATCGGCTGTATTACAATCCTTAGAAAACGCAAGAATCGATTCAAGATACGTAAATATCATAAAGAACATATACGAAAATGTAACCATTCAAATAAAAATAGACGATAAGACGAAAACGAACCCCATAAAACTACAAAGGGGAGTGAGACAAGGGGACACTATCTCGCAAAACTGTTCACCCTAGTCCTGGAGGACATTATTTAAGGAACTTAAATGGGACATCAAAGGTATAAATATCGACGGAATATACTTGAACCATCTCAGATTTGCTGATGACATAATCTTAATAGCAAGTAATCTCCAAGAATTGAACGAAATGCTACAACAGCTAAATGGCGTATCCGCATCTGTAGGCCTTAAAATGAACTACAACAAAACAAAAATAATGAGCCACGAACAGGCAAACATAACAATTCAGAACCAGAGGATAGAAAACGTCGAACACTATGTATACTTGGGTCATGACATCAGGCTAGGGAAATCAAACCAGGATGCTGAAATAAAAAGAAGAGCACAGCTGACATGGGCCGCTTTCAGTAAACTTGCATACAACCTGAAAAATAATTCAATTCCCATAAATCTAAAAAGAAAAGTATACGACACATGCATATTACCGGTGTGTACGTATGGATTAGAAACCATGTCCCTCACCAAAAAGTCCGCTAAAAAATTAGAAACAGTCCAAAGAGCGATGGAAAGAAACATGCTTGGTATATCATTAAGAGACAGGATTAGAAACACCGAGATAAGACGCAGAATGAAAGTGACATTGTGAAGGAGGTTGCAAAGATGAAGTGGCGATGAGCTGGTCAGATAGCCCGATATAAGGACAACAGATGGACACGAAGAATTCTGGAATGGAGACCGAGGGAGACAACAAGAAGCACGGGAAGACCTCAAAAAAAATGGGTAGACGACATAAGGACAGTGGCGGGCAAACAGTGGATGAGATTGACGAAGAATAAAAAAAGATGGAAATAATTGAGAGAGACCTACATCCAGGAGTGGATGGACAGAGGTTGACAAAGAGATTATCCTGTCACTGAAAAAGAAATAAGTCTGTTTACACATAGATCAGAAAGACTGCATAACAATGCAGATACCTTGTTAAGAAGACCATCTAAGGAGGAATACAAGCACTGCAGCAAACTAGAAGAAAAAGAAAAATTTCCTATTCGGAGAGTCACTTTTGATGTTGATTCAAAGTGGAGTACCGCTCAGGTAAGACAAGATCAAATTCAATTGAAAGGAAAAGTCAACGCTTCTCCTACTATCATAACTGTTGATACAGGTGCTGCAGTATATCTGATAAAATCAGGCCTTGTTGATAAATTTAGAATTCCATCATTGTCCAGAAAAGTAATGTTGAGAACTGTAAGCTGCAACTTGGATGCTTAAAATTAAACCATTTGGTGTTAGTTGCCGACATAGAAGATGAGTTTATACTGGAAAAGGACCTGATTCATCAACATGGATTCTCCTTCGAGAACAAGCATAACATTTTAACGTTTGGTACTGAAGAATTTATTCGGTCAAAGAACCATAGTACTGAACCAATCAGAGTAAAGGGAAATACAGAGAAGATCATTTACGGAAGACTTATGGAAGCCACGTATGATTGGTTCAACACCAGAATAAACCCTGTAAATACCTGGTAGCGAAGGCAGTAGTCAATTCATATGACATCAAGGCAAACTCGCCACGCCTTCAGCAAGGTGACAGTGTTGGTTATGGAATCCACAGAAAAAGAAGGGCAAATCACCTAAGTTGTTGACATCATGGGAAGGACCACATACTGTTCTCAAAAGAATCAATGACGTTGTTTTTAGAATTCAATGAAGTCTCAAGGCCAAAATGAAAATAGTACATCTCCACAGGTTGAAGCCATACCATGGAGATATCGAAGCTGATTGGGATAATCAGAATTAGGAGGCGGGGCAGTGTTCCGAACAACTATGAGCAATTTATTGATATGCCCTCATGTACAAATATTTCGATGTGATGACTCATCTTTATGATAATGAGCCGCAAGGAATATTATATCGATGATAGGTAGGTCTCAACTTCATGTTCTCGATTTTTATAGGAGATTCCAAAGGTATATAGATAGGTATAGATAGGGATAGGATAAGCGTAATATAGTTAGTTGTAGAGTTTTATTTGAATATAATAAGAGTTGTAGTGATATTTCAATAGTGAGGATATTAAGAAGTAGTAATAAGAGAGTTGTGTTTTAGCTGTGTTCAGAAATACTTAATATAAATATTGGAAGTATTAGTGAAAGGTGTTGTGTTTTATTCTGCGAACCCAGTGAGCGATTTTTAAAGAGACAAAATAGTAACAGTATTATTAGACAAATTTTGGAAAGAGGAGAATATTTTGAGTAAAACGATTTAAATATGCTTGCCTGGTGAATTAGTAAAAATATCAGCCTATAGAGGGAAAACAAAGCATTATGGAGAAAAACAAGCACAAAAGCTGTAAGAAATGAAGTGGGGGCATTTAATAATAACCTTGAGGTTTACCTTCAGAGTGACCCTTAAGGTTAACATTTTAATTTGGGGAGTGGATAAAATTCCGCATCCGAAGATATGCTGACTTATGGCGCCAAATGTTATCTGAAAATTATTTGAAGAGAGACAGAAACTTTTTTGAAATCTCGCTGAAAAGTTACAGTAAGCTTCTCAATTTGCTTTCTTCTTAGTTTACATATTCTTTTCTAAGAAGATTGCATGCCATCTTTCAGAAAATTGCAAGAAGGCTCATGTGATGATTTAATAAATTTTTAATGCAATTTTCCATTCAAGTTTGCAGCAAATTATCCGTAAAAGTTCTTAGGAGGTTGCTGTATGATTACAGAAAGCTTTCTTGAAAATATCAATACAGAATAACAACCCTTTTCTTTAAATCGTACTGAAAAGTTACGCTAAGGTACCTACTTTGCTTACTTGGTAAATTACTTGCAAGAAGGTTTCACAAAACTTTCACAGTTAGGTTCACGTTAATTTTCCATTTTTTTATGTTTCTCGGAATCTTTCATGAAAGGTTACGTGAGATCCTTTACAAAATTTATTCATAGGCGTCCTGGAAAGTTCTTGGAAGATTACTTAGGAATCAAACTTGAATCGGAAAGCTTTCATGCAACGTGTGGAAGTTTTCATGCAATTTGGGCAAGATCAATTATATTTTTAAACAATTAGTTCCCATTAAAGTGTTTTTTCAAAAATAAAGTAAAATCAGATTCAATTTTAGTAACCAACGATTCAAATACCTGAATTTGGACATAATAAAAAATCATTAAAGTACCAGAGATAATCTTTCAATGTGAAACTATTAAATAAACGATAAAATGTAATAATTCAAGGTTAATGATAAAAAAGTCGTATTTTTAGCACAATTGGTTTTCTCACTGCATACATGCACTAACCATATTAATCTCTTTGATAATGATTTTGATTTAGTATGCCAAATATCATTTAATATATTTTTATTCATTCTTTGCCAACAAAATTTAACAAAAGTAAACCACAACTACAAATGATGACATTAATGTCAGGAACATGATATTTATTTAATTCTGTGGACACGTTCGTAAAGGAATGTACATCTTACTAATTTATTATATCATTGCTATTCTCACGCAATTTGTCATTTTAAATGGTTTTTGTTTTACTACATAATTTTGGAAAGGTTCATATAGTAAAAAATTCACTATTTTTGGGAACATATTTTATTTTTAATGTCTTTAAAATATTTAAGGATTATATTCTGTGTAAAAAAATTGACACTGGTATGTACGCAACATTAGGGTATCGTTGCAAAGTAGTAGATATCTGTTGGACTTTCGATGTCTTTTTTTTGTTGTAAATCACATTTCGGCTAGTAGTTATTTCCAGCCATTTTCAAGTGAAATTAAGCAAATTCTTAAGCCACATAACTATTTATACTAAAAGTGTGACTGTGATGAGTGTCGTCATGCGTGATACGCTAAGGTCCCATTGATGCTGCATTTAGTTTTAACTTAGAATTAGTAAGAATTGATTTCTACACTTGTTTTATATCTAACGACGGTTTATTACAGGAATTCGGGTTCTGATTTATAACCACGCCTTCTTTGAATTTCCGTTTTCTCCAGTGTTGTTCTCGGCTTAGGCTTCTAGCTTCAAACCATTTTATGTGATGTCCATGAATCCAGGCGTGGTAGGCGGCACCAGATTTTTCTATTTCTTCACGAGATATATTCTTTTGGTTTTCTTGGATTCTTACTTCAAGAGGTTTCTTTGTTTGCCAGCGTAGGAGTGGTATCTGATACACGCACAGAGTTCTTCATGTCCTTTTGAGTTGTATATTAGGTTTGACCCTAGCGATCTGGCTTTCCAGAAAGTTATTTGTATTGATAACAACCTTGATATAAAACGTTTTGCTATTTTCCTAACTTTTTCCTAAATGCCCTTAACATATTGGATGTTCAATACTGGTTTTCGTTTCTGGTCCGTTGTCGATCTTGTCCTATTTCTGCGTTATCCCAGAATCTTATGCACTAAATTCACTGGATGACAATGGCTGCTACGCCACTTTTAATGTGATCTATTGCTTTCTCAAGTTCTCGTTGCAGTTGCGAAGAGTTAGTGATCTATTTACGGGGTTTTTAAGAATTCCATGTTTGGTGTTATTGGTGGATTTTCTGTAAACTGAGATTCGAATTTGCCTGCCATTTCTTTCAACTAAAACATCTAAGAATGGTAATTTATTTTGTACTTCTTTCTCCATAGTGAGTTTAATGGTTGGGCTAATATTGTTGAGATTAGAAAGGAAGTTATGAAGTTCTCTGTTGTTTCCATTCCAGATAATTAAGGTATCCTCTACATATCCAAGCCATAATTTTGTGGATTCAATCGCACCATTTCATGAAAATATTTGCGGTCATCGTTGGGAGCAAGGATCTCATTGGTGGTTCATCATCCTAGTTGAAGAATGTTTTCTTTTCTTGGAAATTGGAATTGGTCAAACAACATTTTAGCAAGTCCATGATGCCATGTGGTGGCAGAGGTATCCTTTTTCCTAAGATCTGGTTTTCTTCAAGTTTCTATGTCAAAGCTAATAAAAACGTCTTCTGGTTGCAGTTATATTTCGCTTATAATTTCTACGAAATGTTGCGAATTCTTGGCCCAGGATGATGAATTTCCTTGTAATGGTTTTAGGACTGAAAGAAGGAACTTGGAAGTTGGTGCATTCCTCGTGATGGGGTATAAAGGCATGCCATGTTTATTAATCTTCGGGAGTCCATGAAAATGCGAATTTTTGCTTAGTCCGGGTTCACGAATATGCCGTTCAGGTTTCTTAGGAACGCAATAGATTTTTCATTCAATTGTAGTCTTTAGCAAGAGATGTATAGGTTAATTTACTTAAAATTTTCTGTTCGCTAGGGCAGTTATATGCGAAATGGAACTGCAACTCGAAGACGTTTTTATCAGGTTTGACCTGGAAAGCCTGTACATCAACATTTCAGTTAAGGAGTTCCTAAACTTTATAAGGAAGACACTTGAAGAATACCAAACCTTAGCAAAAAGAACATCTCTACCCCCACACACCATCACAGACTTGTTGGAATTTTCCTTGTCCAATTCCTATTTTTAAGAAAAGGAAAAATTCTTCATCCAGGATGATGAATTCACAAATAGGGAACCAAAATTATGGCTTAGATACGTTAAACTTCCTTTCTTATCTCAACAATATTATCACAACCATTAAACTCACTATGGAGAAAGAAATAGAAAATAAATTACCATTCTTGGATGTTTTGGTAGTAGGAAGTAGCAGACAAATTCGAAGTTCACTTTACAGAAGTTTCACACACAAGACAATACTTAAACTATTCATCCAAACACTTCAATAACACCAAACATGGAATTATAAGGAACCTTGTAGATGATAAAGCATTGACTCTTTGTGACCGTAACGGTAACCTGATGAAAGAAATAGATCACGTTAAAATTCTGGAACAACGTAAAAATAAGACAAGGTAGGTAACCGACGTGGAACGAAAAACAGCGTTGAACATCTTCTATGATAGAAGCATTTCGGAGAAAGTTAGAAGAATAGAAAAACGATATAACATCAACGTTGTTTTCAATTCAAATACCTCTCTGGGAAATCAGCTTACTAGGGTCAAACCAATAACTCAAAGGGGCATGAAGAACTGGGTTTATCAGATACCATGTGAACGTGGCAACTCCTACGTTGGCAAAACAAAGAGGCCCCTTAAAGTAAGAATTAAAGAACATCACATCTCTCCACGTCTTGTGGAGAAACTGAAAAATCTGGTGCCACTAACCACGCCTGGAGTTATGGACATCCCCTAAAATGGTCTGAAGCTAGAATCCTACACCGAGAACAACACTGGAGAAAATGGAAAATCAAAGAAACTGCGGTTACACATCAGAACCCGAATTGCTTTAGTAAATCGTCTTTGGATATAATAGAAGTGTGGAAACCACTTCTTAGTAATTGTAAATTGAAACTAAATGCACCATAAATGGGACCTTAGCATGATTTTACTCATATCGGTCACACTCCATTGTTTTTACTTTTAGTATAAATAATTGTGTAGCTTAGGAATTTGTTCAAATTCACTTGAAAAGGGCTAGAGATAACCACTAGCCCAAACGTCGTGATAAACAACAAAATTAAGACAATGGAAGTCCAACGGATATCTACTACTTCACCAGAAACGTCGTTGTCTATGATCTTCAAGTTATTCGTTATTTCCCAAATTGATTTTTTTTTCTGTAACGCCCCAAAAATCACAACTTTTTACTCAAAATTACAATTTAGACACATTTTTGTCTTGATTCCTTAAAACCAGCAGAAACAATTTTATTTTTCCGATTTATTTAACATATTGGTGAAAGTACATTTTTTTAAGATGTGGAATATTATTTAACTATTATTTTGACCAGTTCGCAATAGTGCTTGCGACAAATTTATCAGAAAATTTTCACATTAATTCGCTACATTTATACCAAATTGAAAAAAAAATGGTGAAAAATATATTTTTTATATAGATTTTTAATTAGGTGGCTTAATGTTATCTAATCTATGCGGCTATCTTTAGGACTGTAAGGTTTATAATTTTTTATGAAATACTTGTATTGATAAATCCATTTATTATATTGTCAGAGCAGATGCGATTTTCAATGAGGCTCAGGCCTGAGGCTATGCTTTTCACAGCAAAATCCGACCGTTATTTTCTTGAAACGTCTCTTAATTAATTCGTTTTGAATTTTTTTATTCTGTTGAAAAATGAAATGCAATGGTATTTTTTATTTTGAAATTTTGCTATAGAAAAATCAATCCATGGTGTAATTCATAAGGTTTAAAGGGCCCATTCTATGCCATGAGAAACGACCACAATGAAAATCACTTTCTTTACTTTGTTTAACTGTATATATAACATATTTGGGATTACATTCTGTAATTTTAGCTGAAGGTCTATTTTTTTTAAGATACAGAATATTACCTCGAACGGATATGGCCGGCAACACAATAATTCTGAAGGCTGCAGTGTAAGGGCTTTTCAACCCTTGCTTGCTATCTCATATAATCAATCAATCAATCAATCCCAGGATCGTTAATAGGCCTTTTTCTTGTTTAAATTGTTGTTTTACTTTTGACGTATTGCCATCATGTATTTGAAAGTTTATGTTAATATTAATTCATTTATTTAATTGTTGGAAATCGCTGTTGTCGCAGTCAACTTGGTTATTTGAAAACACAATGTATTTAAATGTAATATCATGCATTTATTATATGTTATAATCGGAATTGGTATATTTTCCGAATGTGAGTGAAAACTGAAATTATTGAAGTATTGTAAACGTACAATTTGGAGAAGTTTATAAAATGTTGTTTTCTTGGGATAATATGTGTTTGAGGGAAGCTATACAGTCTGTTCATAATAGAATTATAGGAGATGAAAGATGTATTGAAGAGAAATAAATTCTACAATGTGCTGTAGGTGACTTTCAGCATTTTAATGTATAAGGAACTACAGCTTTGGCCTTGGTATTAGATTTCTTGGAGTCAGCAATTAAATAATTCATTGAATATTACAAAAAATATTACAATATTCACACAAATGTGGATTATAGTTTATATAATCAGTTATAACTCCGAGTGATGGTTCGGTGAACACAAGTCAAGTTTAAACATTTGTCTTATGCTGTTATATTTCTTTAATGTTCTAAACTTGTGAAGTAAGGATGCTCTCTAAACCAAAAAAAAAAGGATTTGCCAAAAAATTGGATTATAAGTAGTGATTACTTAGAAATTAGTTTAATTTTGCCAAAAACATTTTTTAAATAAAGTTGCGACTCATGTTTAAGCAGTCTTGTAAATTTGAGTCCCATTTTAATGAAAAAGTTTAATTACCTTTAAAATTTTTCATCAAAACCCCATTATTGGTTTGAATTTCGATTAAAATTTTAGTGTACTATAAGTCATTCTTTAATTGTGGAGATATTCTGATACAACTGTAGCGCCGCAATAGTAAATTAAGTCCCAAAAATCAAAGTTAGTTTATTATCACAAGCCTGTAATACTGGTCGACTAATAACTCTTAATGTTCGTGATGTTTACATTATTTTTAGAATGCCCAATATCAGTTTTAAATCGAAAGATTTTAATTACTAAAACTTTGAACCATCCAGAAAAAATAGATCTTTTTATTATTGTACCGCTAATAAATTTAAACCGCTAAAATTAAATTATGCAGGAAAATTAGTACATGTTTTTTTGAACTGAAGTTCATTTGGTTTGGAATGTTACCATACTTACACTAATTCATTGTTAGCTAAAAAATTTTGGACTTTGCGTTGGCAATTCGTGACTAATGTAAATTTAAATTGTAATAAATTTTTCTACTATCATTTATTATTTTTTAAATGACTTGGCTACTTCTGTTTATTACAAGAGCTAAGCAAATTTATAGCTGCTTTTTTTGTTTTTTAGAACTTTACGCATCCATATCAAAAAGGTAAAACATGTTTTTTTACAACTTGTCTACTATTATCATTTTAACATTATAAAAAATGGGGTTAAGAGGCGTACATAGATTCTGAAAATAGATATTGAAATAAATTTTAGGTTCTAATTGCCATTAAAAAAGTTTTATACTACTGTTAATGTTGAAACACTAAATTACTTCATACATACTACCCTTATGTCTTACTTTAAAAATTCCTGAACTAACCTGAACTAATTTTTTTTATAAATATGTTTGTTAATTAAGTAAACCGATGATTTTGTTGTTTTTAACCGACTTCTAAAAGAAGGAAGTTCTCCATTCGTCGAGTACGTATGTTTTTTTATGTATGTACACCGATTACTCCGGAATGGCGACACCGATTTGAATGAAATTTTTTACGTTATGTTCAGAAGGTTGCTGCGATGGTCCCATATTTTTTTGGACGAAAAATTGGTGCAGTAATATCCAAGACGGCGCTGACAATATAGCGGTCAAAAAAAATTAATTTTGTCCGATTTTCTTCAAAATTGGTATGAGGGAATTTTTGGGCTTGTACACAACGAATCTGAAATTATTTTGAAAAAATTCAATATGGCGAATCCAATATGGCAGATAAAAAATTTAATTTTGTCTGATTTTCTCCAAAATTGGTACGAGGGAGTTTTCAGGGTCGTACATAACTAATCTAAAATTATTTTTAAAAAATTCAATATGGTGGATCCAATATGGAGGACAAAAAAATCAATTTTGTCCGATTTTCTTCAAAATTGGTACGGGGGAGTTTTCGGGGTCGCACATAACGAATCTGAAATAATTTTTAAGAAATTCCATACGGCGGATCCATGATGGCGGATTAAAGATTTTACATTTCCTTTTTGTCTAAAATCAGTACTGGGGTATTTTTGTTAGTGTTAATTATGAATTTAAAATATTTTTTGGAAAACTCAATCTGGTAAATTCAATATGATGTCTTAAAAATTTTACGTTTTTCGATTTTCTCCCAAACTGATACAGGGGATTCTTGAGGGTGTAAATTATGAATTTAAAAATATTTTTTCAGGATTCATTATGGCAAATCCAAGATAGCGGACTAAAAATTTTACATTTTTCGATTTTGTTCAAAAGTAACACTGAATCGTTTTCAAGGATGTAAATAGCGAATATAAGTCTAGAAATTTTAAATTTCCGGATTTCATCCAAAATTGATACTAGGGGCTTTCAAGGGTTTAGATTTAGATTAGATTAAGACTTAAAATAATTTTCTTCAAATTGAAGATAGCGGATGCAATATGGAGGGTTGAAAATTTTACCTTATTAGCATTTTTTCAGATTTGGTATTAGAGGGTTTTCGGGGTCGTGTATTACGAATACGAAGTTAATTTTTTAGGTTGATAAGATACAATATATGGGACAGAAAATTTTACATATTTCGATTTTGTCTAAAATTGATATTGTGGAGTTCTTGAGGCGTATACAAACTCAACATGCAGTATAAAATATATCGAGCTAAGAAATTTACATCTCAGGTTCTTTAAATATTGAAAATTGATATTGTGGGGTTTTTGAAGCGTATACAAACTCAATATGCAGTACAAAATATATCGAGCTAAGAAATTTACACCTCAGGTTCTTTAAACATCGATTTTGGAAGGTTTTGGGGCCTATATTACCAATCTAAAATTAATTTGAAGTTTAAGATAGTGGATTTACTATGACAGACTAAATATTTCTTTGACACAATTTTACTGGCATTTGGAAAACTATAAGAATCAAAGAATTTTTAGTGGTTCATTTTAGAGAGATTTATAACTTTGGATGAAATGGGAACTTTTTTGCTACCTGGGAGCCATTGCGAGGTACTCTAATCTCGATTAGTATTTAGTTCAAATAATTTATGAATAGCATAATGAATTCTAAAACTCTTAACAGAAAAATAAAATTTTTATAAAAAAATTGAACCGACTTTTAAAAGTGCGCTAAAAAGTGAAAAATAACTATAAATTTTTATATGAAATTGAACTTTTTGAAGTCGGCGCCAAATTATTTGTAAATGAAATAAATAACTACTAATATATACAAATTATGATAAGAAAACAATTACAAATAAAGTATTTTTAATCTGTTTATGCAAATCACATTTTGTCTAGTATTAGTTTGGCGCCGACTTCAAAAAGTTCAATTTCATATAAAAATGTATAGTTATTTTTCACTTTTTAGCGCACTTTTAGAAGTCCGTTCAATTTTTTTATAAAATATTTATTTAATGTTTATTTCATTTACACCACCTTTATTGGAAAGTTCACTAATGAGAATATTTTTCTGATATATTTCATATTCTTATTGATCTTGTGCAACTAAACCAGTAGTAAATTTATTTTTATGAACCAATCGAACTGAAAACCAATGTTGAGGTGGAGGTTCAATTTGTTTGATTCATAAAAATAAATTTACGACTGATTTAGTTGCACAATGTCGATAAGAATATGAAATATATTCAGAAACTGTTCTTATTGGAAAAATTTTCAATAAAGATCATGTAAAGGAAAAAACACTAAAAAACAACAAATTCGCCTGTACACTTAATTAATACGCATCTTTATAAAAAAAATTTTCAGTTAATTGAAAACTCTTACAGAAAAGATCGAATTTTAAAAGCAAGACACAAGAATAGCAACCCTGATAATCAAAAATGTATGAAGTATTGTTTATACATTAGCAGTAGTAGTATGGAACTCTTTTAATGGTAATTAGAACCTAATAGTTATTTCAAAATCTTTTTTTTTTAAATAAGGTCTTCGTTGAAGGGTGGTTCCAAAATATGAGAGTACTTTTTCCTAATATTACTAGCTTATTTTGAAATGTCCTTATAGAAATAAACTCAAACAAGAAGAAATTTGAAAAAAAATAAGGGTTGCAACCCTTATGGTTAAAATTGCTTCAGCCAGTTCACTTTTCGCATTTAAAGTAATATACTATTTAGTTATTGGTAAAATATGAGGAAGAATCTGAAACATATTAAGGAATCTTTTTTGGAGGATAAAATTTCCGTTCACGGGTGATTACAAACATTTATCTTTAAAAGGTCATCATTTTCGTATTCCTTCAGTAAAAATACTTGTTCAAATCATTTAGCGCTCATTTTGATTTTTTTTATACAAATAAACACATATGAATACGAATTTTAACGTAAAATAAAATAAAAGCTAGTGGTTGTAACCCTTACGGTTCAAATTGCATAAGACAGTTTAATTTTGTGTTAAAAGTACCATTCAATTTTCTTATTGGCAAAATATGTCAGAAGCTGAAGCATACTGACAAACTGTTTTTGGGTGGTAATTTTTCGTTTAAGAGTAGTTCAAAAAATAATCTAGAAGTGGTCTACTTGATTTTTGTATTCAATTGACTTTTATAATTTTCTTTAACTCATTATGATTTTATCCAAATAGACACAAAAGTAGATAGTAATGGTTATAACCTTTATGGCCGAAACTGCATCAGTTAGTTGCACATTAACATCAGAAGTAATACGTAATTTATTCCATTGCAAAATTCCAATTACAACCTGAGATATACTGGAAAATCCATTTTCGAGGGTGAAATTTTTGGACAGATTTCACCTCCTTAAAGTATTCCACAGATAAAAAAGAAAAATTTGTCCTTTACTTCATCATGCCTTACAACATATCAAAAAATTATTAAAATGGGCGGGGTCGAGTTGGGATACCTTTGTTGTTAGAAGAAAGCTTAAGAGAGCCAGTAGTCAAAATTGGGTAAACAAATTTCCAATGCAATCAATTTTACTTATACTGGAAATTAATAGAATAAAACAAGTGTTTTCTTTCCTCCATGATGTTTTAAATAAATTAAATATGATTCGAGGCATTGCATTAAAATTTTGATAGGACATTGCTTTTTAAAATATTATAAAATTAATACAAATATTAATTATAATTGAATGGGTTAAATTTTCATTTCACTTAGAAACTAGAAAGTTTTCTAGTATTCGATACTTTTGTAGTGCTATTAAACAATTATGGTGTTTGCCTCAAGTAGCAATAATATCCTTAACAAAAATGGCCCATACGATCGAAATAATTGTCCCAAACATCTGGAGAGCCAGCGGGATTATTTAGTCTAAGCTATAAATACAGCTATTAATTAATTTAATGATGTTCAAAGTTAAAATAAGTTCTGCGCCGTAACCGAAGCTCACAACATATATCGGTATTTTGGTGATTTCCCACTAATTGGAAAATTGGTGAAAACGTATAACTAGGACAGCAGTAGCGTAGCCAAAAAAAACCTGCAATCATTGCGGGTAGACAGACGATAATGAGAGGCCACAATATCGAAATTTCCTAAATGAATTTACAAGAATCAATTTCGATTTTTTTATCTATAATGCACACATATTTTGGTACATCGCATTTTTCTCAACTAAACTAACCAAAAGAGGTATATTAAGT
The DNA here is from genome assembly GCA_034092305.1 of Diaprepes abbreviatus. Classification (NCBI taxonomy): domain Eukaryota; kingdom Metazoa; phylum Arthropoda; class Insecta; order Coleoptera; family Curculionidae; genus Diaprepes; species Diaprepes abbreviatus. Next base: position 34,783,962 of record JASJET010000055.1, read on the forward strand.
GAAACAACCAACGTTAAACAGAGGTTTCAATTGATTTTGATGATAATTGTTTTATTTATTACTGTTAAAACATTGGTAAAAAAAGTAAATTAGATTGCAATCACTGTAGTATGTTGAAAGTATGTTCATTCGGTGTAACCTTGTTACCGGTCATCAAATGACAACAAAAATACATAAAATAAACATGATTACGACTTACGACCTCCACTTCTATCCGACAATAATTATTTCCTAAGTTTGAGGGACGATACTACGGGAAAAATTCAAGATAGGTTTCCGAAGTTTCTTAATTTGCAAGAGTAAGAAATGTTGATAATAACTTAAAATGCAAGGAAATAGCAACCTAACGAACTGTAATAAACTATAGCGTGCAGGACAATTCTTTTTTTTCAAAAGTACAAAGTGTATGATAATAAAATTGTTAAAAATATATTTAGAAAATTTTTTATACAGAATATATTTGTCGACAAGCACAAATTTTGTATTTAGTTTTGTGTCTTTTCAATGCCTGTGAAATAGCTTTGCATTTATAAATTTGTTAATTTTGACTATTTTTAAAAATAGCTTAAGGCGTGTATAGATATGAATAGGATACTGTAACGCAGTCTCGTCGTATATAGTCTGGATTTTACTTCGGTGTAATATTGCAGCATCCCATCGGTTTTCGGATCTTACCTGTCGCATCAAAGTAGTGTTACGCGTCCATGTTACACACATGTTTGCGTATTTGAACTAGCGGCTGTTACGATCATATCACTTGGGAAATTGCACCAATTGATGGATCGAGATAAGTGTTGATAATATGCAGCGATGATCTGTTTCAACTCGAACGTAATCGCACTGTAGCTTCATCGCGTAACATAAAATGTTAGCGCTGGAGTTACGAATACGATATTTTGTTACAGGTCTGTATGCAATTTACAGACATATTTCTGCGAATTGTGTATAGATCGAACGTTGGAGTTAGTGACTTTCGGCATTTTTACTCTCTCTTGGTGTGCTTTACGTTGGGATTACAATCGGTGAGTTTTCAGGGTATTGTTAGTGATCTTCTAGAGGGTTATACCTAAATATTTTATTGAGTCGTTACACTGTGTTGGGATGGCGTGGAGATTTTGTATTTAGTTTTGTGTTTTTTAATGGCTGTGAAATAGTTTAGCATTTATAAATTTGCAAATTTTGAATATTCTTTTACCTCTCAAAATATCTTTTTATTTTTAAAAATAGTTTAAGGCGTGTATAGATACGAATAGGACACTGTAACGTAATTTCGTCGTATATCAGGTCTGAATGCTATTCCGGTGTAAATTTGCAGCACTCCAGCGGATGTCGGTTCTTAGCCGTCGCATCAAAGTAGTGTTACGTGTCCATGTTTCACATATGTTTGCGTGTTTAAACCAACAGCTGTCACGTTAATCTAATTTGGAAAATTGCATCAATTGATGGAACGAAATAATGTTACGTGTTGATAATACGCAGCGATGTTCTGTTTCACCTCGAACTTAATCCCACTGTAGCTTCATCGTGTAACATAAAATGTTAGCGGTGGAGTTACGAATACGATATTTTGTTACAGGACTGTTTCTGTGAATTGTGTAAAGAGATAATGTTTGAATTAGTTACTTTAGTCACTTTTACTCTCTCTTGGTGTGTTTTATACTAGAATTACAATCGGTGAGTTTTCAGGGTATTTTTAGGTTATAAGGGTTATATATATTATATACCTAGATATTTTATCGAGTCACTTTACTGTATTGATCGACCATTGAGAATAACTAGAATTTCTTGGGCTTTTATTTTAATTTTACAGGTTTGGAGCTACTAGTTAAGATTGTCGAAATCTCTAAAATTTAATTTTGATAAGACTTAGACTTTTTGCGATGGTGAATAGACCAGTGTCGTCTGCATAGTTTGAATACTGCGCGTGAGTTTTGAAGTGAATATGTTACAGGGGATTAGAAAAACAGAAAAATTTTGGGGGACCTTTGCCCTTATCTTTATTTTAGTATTGAGAAGGCGAAGTTGGTTTTAACTAAGAATTTTTTATGCCCCGGAAGGAGGCTATGGGTTGAAATTTAAGTTAAAGGTAAGATTAAGTTTATGAAATGAGATCTCCGTGCTTTGTGTGGGACGAAGGTCTAAATATTTCCTTTATAATTTTTCCTTAAATTTTCCAATTTAGTTTGATTTTCGTCGTGATTATTTCTGCACATATTGGTGAGGGTTAGTTTTATTTTGGTTTTTTCATTTCTTGTATAAAAAGGAAAATCATAAAAATTACAAATTTTTATATTTCCTTTGCAAATACTTAAATAAAACCATACTATACAACATGTGGTCTTTTTTCCAAATTTGGAAAAAGTTTATTTGTGTCAAAAGAGACAGTATTTTCGGATTCTAAGCTAGAGGCGAGAGAATATTCTACGAAAGAAAGTCAATACCCGCGAAATTTTAAAGCAGTTAAACTTTTGATTACTGGAAAGTTCCTCTCAAATTTTACATATTTTAAGTAAATTTATGTTTTAATACAACAGACAGGGATTAAAATCATAAAATCCACACCGCACTACGTCTTTGTTTAATGTATTTTAGTTAGCGGAACCAAGAAACTAATTGTGTGAAATTTAAAGCATATAAGGCCAGATAATTTGCAAATTTGCAATAGTTTATTTTTTTTTAACATGCGATTTTAAATAATAAATTAACAATACGAAGTAATCAAGTGTACGAGTATATTTCCTGGTACGGCTATTTTTTGTCTGCGCCTATGTTTGAAAAGTCTTTAAACGGCTTTTTTTTAATTCTTTTAAGTACAAAGTAGACAGTGAAGATAGGTGAATTAGCGGACGAAGAAAAAAATTGGACAATGGTGTTGATGGAACTATGCATCACTGGGCAAAACACCTAGACTATGTATAAAACTTCCATTGTTCATTTTAATATTTCCTTTTTGTCAGTCTGACATACTTTAAAATAAAAACGCGGTAAAATTTCAGACATCTTAACTAAGAAATTTAAAATTAAAATTGGTATTTAACGGTTCGTTGCACCACTTAGTACTGAAGTCTTATTAAATTAAATGGGTTATAACGCTTGTTATAATATACTGGCTAAAAATACAATAGGCCCAACAACCATAAGCATACGGTAATCGAGGTTGATAGAACTGATAATTACTACTCTATATATATATATATATATATATATATATATATATATATATATATATATATATATATGTTTATGCGGCTTTCACGGATTCTTTATATATATATATATATATATATATATATATATATATATATATATATATATATACACAGAAGTTAACCTAAATTAATTCAAGATATTGATTAAACAAATTACTGTTCTACAACACTATGGAAATGCGTTGGAGAGCTTAGGGAGCCCTAGTCTCTTCACTCTATGAAAATACAGGAAATACGAAATTTGATGATCTATTTAGAGTATTGTGCCGTCTTTGCTGAAGCATATTATCTAACTGACTTTTCAATAAGGCCATTATCGAAATCTAAACAGACATAAATTTTCTAAGAAATACAAAAATTTCACAAAGACGTGTAGGCAAAATATACTAAAAAAATTAAAGTAAAAAAGTCTTACCTTTTTAAAGACACTAGCTTTCGGTCTTTAATATTGGCAACTGAACGATTCCCCAGAGACGCCTGGTAGTCGAAGTGAAAAGCTTTCCTAGCCAGGTGAATTCAAAAAATAATATGGGAAATGGGATAAAAATAATTTAAAATAATATTTGATGACTAGATAGTATGCATTTATCAAATGGAAATGTAAATTAATAATCTATTAAAATTATTGCAATTTTAAAATTATTAAAAAGTTTTCTGTTTTGTTATTTTTGAATATCAAATCGCTACCATATTGGATTCTGCGTTGAGCATTTAAAATGTTTTCATTTATTCATTTATTTTTCATACTATATTTAATGCGTTCATTGCCAAATAAGAATTGTCTCGTAGTTAACAATCTAGATCTAGGCGCCAGCTACGAGATAATTCGTATTTCGCATTGCGTTTCTAAATCCTAAGTACGATCTTGTTCGTAGTTTTTACATACAAATAGAGGGCGCCTGGTTTATGACAAAGAAATGAAAAATTTGGGTCAATATTTGTGAACACATTAGTTATTCATAAAAAGGTACAAATATGTCATGAAAGTAAAAATGCAAAAAATACAAAAGTTTTTATATATGGTATTTCTTGAAACATTCTCCAATGCATAGGGCTGGTCTTTCCTCACATGCTGGGCAATAATAATAACTTTCTCGTCATTTTTTGTTTCTTGTGCAAACTCTATATGATTTTGTTGTCCGTTTTGGTTGGTGGTAGAGCTTCTAAATAATGAATATCACAGGACTAATTTTTTTTTGGCATGTTTTCTCCAAGCAAAGACTCTATGAACTTTTCTCTCAACTGCAAAAAGATAAGTTTTAAGCCTATTGTTTATCGAAATGAGATGAAAGCATTGTGAATATATTTTTCGAAAAGATGCAGTGTCACTTTTTTGAGCCACCTTATTGTTTTTTGTAATACTAAATAGTAAGAAAGCATTTGACCTGATCGATTCACGCTGGACATTCCATTGTAGTCCCGAATTATATTATGTTTCAGAGAAATCTTACCATTGCCAACTTCCATCATATCAAGTCTATGCTTATTTGAAATGACAAGAACATCTTGCTTATCTTTCCACTTGCATACTTTACGTTTTCGCTTCTAAGTAATATCGCCTGTATTCAGTTTTTGGGCTACTACAGCCTTTAGATTACCGTTTCTGTTATTTCTTAGGGTATAATATACATAGGTTTTCTTTTCAGACAGTATATCGGTGAATTTTACTACCTCAGTAGCTTGACCTACATTTTTGTCCAGTAGTTCAGATCTTCCATAGTATATTTTATTATTTTTTATATTAGGCCATTGGAGTCACATACTCCATACTTATTTTTGATAAATTGGCGGTAGACAAGTCTTCCGCGCCACAGCATCAATACAAATGTTTTTATCTGAAGTATAGTTTTTACATATAATATTGTTAAAATGAGTCAAAATTGGTTGTATTTTAGATAGTCTATCTTCTGTTTTCAGTGAATTACCTACGAAATGGCTGACTTCCAAAATGCCATATTGTAAAATATACTTGTACTCCAATATGATGCAATCGTTGGAGGCGAACCATACGTAGCAAAAGTTCCAAAAAATTTGAATTTCTGTTATATTAGTGTCCTTCCACAATGTCATCCTAGAAGTTTTGCGCCTTTGGATTGTGGCTAACTCCTGACGCGCATATAGGTTTGTTTGCTCAACTATTAGGTTTACAAATTCGTCAGAAAAAAAGAAGTCCACTAAAGTTTTTACACTAAAGTCGCTCATGTCGATTTTTAAATTTGACAATTCGGAAACTTAAAAAAAAGAAGGATCTTCAGCTATATCGGCCCACTCATCATCATAGTCATCTCCCTGTTCGGGTGGTTCGGGTAATACATTCACGTTGTCTTCACTGGAGTTCTGTTATCGATCTGCATGGGTGAAATATAGGATATATTGAAACTGTCTTCGCTTCGCTTCATCAACAAAATCTTTATTACTACTAGAACTGTTGGTAGAACTGGATTCGTCTGAGTTATGACCAGAATTGCCTTTTTTACATAAAAAAAAAAAAACGTCTCACTCTAATTTAGTCATTTCGGTATGTTGCTGTTACTTTAGTCGATTTCTTAGACAGTGATGGCAGTTTGTCAATATCCAAATTATTAAATGCCATAGTAACAAAGTCACACGAAAAATTATTGTTACAGGTGTTATCTATTATTGCAGTTAATTGGTGTAAGCATATAATGGAAAAATAAATATATTTTTTAAAACTTTTACTTCTTCTACCACCTAAACGAAGCAGTATTGATATAAGTAAGTTTGCTTAAATCGAATAATTTTGACGTCCAGAGTCTATCATCAAACACTGTATATATATTTTCCGGACACCCTGTATATTTTCCTTATAATAACTTCATACAAAATATATACATACCTGTTGATATGCAGCAAAATATCAAAAATACGCTCACATTCTTTTCTGGACAAGAATACTTACATACAATCGATTTATTTTTATCACTCACCAAGATTCTAATTTCAGTCTCGTGTGGCTTGTAATTAATTTTTGACGATTGCGTGATATATACCACAATAACAATTTCTTTATCAGTTTTGTATTTATTTCTACTTAATAAAAAGAGGCCTGCCAATAAAATAACTTCCTCTTCGATAACTAAACTTTTTGATTCCCCTAAAATATTTAAAATATCTTGTAAATTTACTATAGTATGAAAATCAATTAAACAAATGAAAACATTGCAGATTTTCGATCTTACCCTAGATATAAACAACAATAAATTTGTTTGAAGGCTGCTTATGTATATGGTCGGTGGGAGAGACGCTTTTTTGATGTTTGACAGATATAAACATATACACTTATCTTTTCTTTCAGTTTAATTGCTTGTCGTAACTTTTTTCGGTTTTTTTAAGTGTTAGAAATTACTATAAATGCGAAGATTGCAATTAATATTAACAAAAAATAGATTTAAAAACTTATTTTTATTGGCAAATATTGTTAGATATTGTTTCCATATTGCAAATAACAATAATAAAAAATTTAGGCAACCATATATTCATACTTTATGTATTCAGAATTGATGTACCGATTATCATATGATACTCGTTTAAGTAGAAAAGAATAATATAAAATCGGCATGTCTGTACCAAGAAATTAAATACTACTGTTTATTAACACTTTTTCAATTATAAATAAAAATATTATTACGTTATTCAGCGTTCAAACAACCGGGCCCTAGTTTTGACATGCTAATTCTACAAGGGTATGTTCGAAGTTGCAGAGTCCTTTGCTGCAGAGTCTTTTATGGCCGCGATTTCATATTTAAAACTAAAAAAAACCTTGCTTTCACTTGGGCCACCAGTCGTCTCTGGGAAATCGTTTAGTTACTAATAGGATCCTGTCGCCACTATTATTTATAAATGACTCGCAACAACTTATCAACATAATCCAGTGAGGAATTTTTCCATATTTTATTTATTTTTACACTTAGTTGCTTTAGAATGCATACATTTTCTTACAGCCTTCATTAAACACCATACATTTTCAATAGAATGTTCATCAGGTAAAGAAGCAGGTCACTCGATGGTAGTAATGCCTTTTTCATTTTTTCAGTTTTGACAAAGGCGACTACGATGTTTCGGATCATTGTCTTCTTGTAGCATCTATGATGCATACTCAGGTTTGAACTAGCGTTCAGCAGACTTTTTTAAACAGTCTTCATATATTCTTTTCATTCCTACTCCGTTCAGTAAAAGGACACAATGATCCAAGCCCTTGGACAGAGAAGCATTTCCAGATATGCACTTTAACATGATGTTTGACCCAAAATGAAGATTCGTCACTAAAAATAACGTTTGACTAAACTCTATCGATGTTTTCTTGCGCCCAGGCTAAACGTTGTTAGTTATCCTTTTCAGACAGTTAAGGTTTTTGCTTCGGTGTTTTATACTTGCATCTTCTTCAAGTCAGCATCGAATAATTTGAGCTAAATACCTTGTCCTTGAAGCAAATTAAAATACGGATTTTTTTTGGAACACTTAACCAATTACCTTATCTTGATTTTTTGTATCTATATGTATTAAAACACAATCTGGAAGACCACCGACAATTTTTTTTGATCATACTTTCCACCCACTTCTGTATAAAAGGTACAGACTTTTTCATATATTTTGCAGCGGCAGCATAAGTCATCTTTGGGCTTTTTTGGGTCTCTTGGCATCTCTCGTGCTTCTTGTTGAAGATTAACTGTTGATCGGCATATGAATTTTATGGTTATGTTGGAAATAGATAATATCACATAGAAAACGAAAAACTGATAGAGGAAGTGGAAACGTTTTAATTCGAATTATGTATAGATAGTTACGTATATTTTTCTATCAAAGTATTAAAATTAAAGTAAAATTCAAAACCCTATATCCCGAAGAATATGCATTTCAGATTAGATGAAGAAATAATGTAAATTAATTGTTTTCATTTAAAAGGCCTTAAAACACTAATAACAGATGTCAAACGTCATTAATTTTCCATGTTCGATCATCGCAACTTTATAAAAGAGGTAAAAAATGCCACCCATGTTCAATTCATTATTTTTAAGCTTGATACTATAATAATGCGGGTAGTATTATTTTATGGCATTAATTAATTGCAAAAATAATTAGACATTAATTTAACATGTTAGGGGATCATTCTAAAAATTTGTTTACGTCATGCACATTATTAGGATTAGTTTACAGATAATATGCAATTCAGTCGATTATGGTGGGTGTAATGTACGAGTATATGGCAGTCCAGACCCATATAATAATTGGTCGATGTATACACCTACGTCTTTGATTTCCGGTTGAAATCTTGTTAATGAAATTTTATTTTTGTTTTTTTTTTTAATTTCTTAACTCAGGAAAAATATTTTAATTCAAGCCAGTGAATGATCAGCTTTTATATGGTTTAATTGAAAAGTGCAACAATAAGTCAAACAAGTTTTGAACTTTGGATATACAAGAATAAAAATTTGTTTGTGTCCATTACCGAATCGTCAAAAAGGAAAATTCTGGTTTGCTTCCGGGAAATAACTAATCCTTATATTGATTTCAAGCCTTTTTTAAGTTTTTTTTTTCAATTTTCCTTTATTAGCGATTTGTTGACATATGTAATATAAATTATAGCAACTAGATCGGGTCTAAGTATTAAACCTTCTTTGTAAATCTGTCTGGTGTTTTTAAAAAATTACCTCCTAATTCACTAACTTTAAAATCTATTTAAGTTGACAAGTACAACAATAAATTAAGCAAACTTTGAATCTTCAAAATATAAGAATAAAAAGTTGTTTGTATTTATTACCGAACCCTCAAAAATATAAAATTTTGTTTATATTTACGATAATTATTTAGATTAAGGGAAATCTAGGAAAACGAAGTTTTTTTGAAAAAAAATTGGATACTCATCTTCTATTTCGAGGTCGTAGGACATGAGTCTGATCTCGCTTTTGCATAATTTGTCTTCAATTTTAAGGAAAACAGGGAAAATTATTTTCCACTTTAGGGTAAATTTTTTGCACCACATCGTTAAAATTTAGTTGCAATCATAAACTTTACACTAATAAAAGCTTCTGTATTATATAAAAGTTCATAAATTTGCACTTTTTTATCGGAAAAATCAAGAAAATTATTAAAAAACAAATCAAAGCAAATAAAAACAAAATGGCTTCTGCCACTATTTAAATAGTGGCATGACCTGTTCCGAAATTTGCGTTGTTACCAGATAGCAAATATGATTTCTGCAAAATTTAAATATATTCTTTTCTTTCTATTAAAACTGGAAATAAAATATCCCGAAAAATATTTTTCCCTTCCCTTTGATCTCCCGCCTCCACGTGGTCCGTACTGGACAATCGCGTTTTTTTGTCTAATAAATCTAGATTAGTTTAGGTTACTTTAGGTTAATTTCGGTTATTCAAAATAATTAAAACCGAGTTAACCTGAAGTAACCGAAACTAATCAAATATGTTGGGTTGTTAAAATTAATTTTACCCTTTTTTATATATTACAAAACTGAAACTATGTTGTTGACTGAAGTGGATAAATTTTATCGTTTATAGCACGAAAGTATAAATCTAGGTCAGTTTAGGTTAATTTTAGTATTCCAAAATAATTAAAACCTAGCAAACCTGAACTAACTAAAAATTTTGTATGGTTAAAGTTAATTTTACCCTTTTTTATACATTAAAAAATTAACCTATGTTGTTGACTGAAGTGGATAAATTATATAGTTTATACTACGAGAGTATAAATCTAGGTAATTTTAACTCAGTTCAAGTTAGTTTCTGTTTTTAAAACCTACCAAAACTAAGTTAAAACTGAACTAACCAAAAATTTGGGTGGTTAAGATTAATTTTTTCCATTTTCATATATTACAAAAATTAAACTTTTTCTTGACGGAGATGAACAAATTTTATAGTTTATACCAGGCCTGACGGTCGATAGCGTTTCCGAGTCGTATTTCGGGTTTCTCGTTGAAAATACAAGTTTTTCTAAATTTGTTCGCTAAAATGTGTTCAAAAATAGTTGAAATATATTACATACATATATTTTAACCAGTACCATTGAAAATAAATACGTAAAAGTTCGGTGTTTTCTTCAGAAATAAAAGGGCTTGGTGAAGTGACGCTCGGCGTTTTTTGAATTTTTCGGAAAAGTGAGGAGAAATAGTGAAAACCAAAGCCAAAATCGGAATAGGGGTAAGTATCGAAATTTTTTCAAAAAAAAACCGTTTTCTTAGATTTCCCTTAATCTCAATAATTTCCCATCAATTCCAAGATTTTATTTTGGTGTTTTTATTCATAATTTTCCTATTTAAACATTTATTTGTTGACATATGGAATTCAAATCAAGCGGGCTATCGCTCCCCTCCCCCCCCTAAGTGCTTACAATTAAAAAAATCTCGCTTGTCTGCTGCATTAAGAACGTAGATGTCGCCGCACATCCTCCTCCGCACCCTCGCTCAAAACTAGCTTCCAGTTGTTATACTGTACTATATACGAATGAGGTGGGAGTAATTTATATCATCTTTTCGCTATTCTGGTAGCTCCAGCCCCCAAAGAGAGTAGTTAAATCCCCCCTAATCCAAATTAAAATAATATGATAAGCAAAACAAAAGTGGCGAAATAGAAGATCTAACTTTCATTGCAACTAAATCAGGTCTAAGTCTTAAATCTTCTTAATGAATCTGGCTATAAATTTTTTTTGCATAATTATATTCCATTTGGTTCAATTCGCAAATGCCATTCGAAAATTTCAAAGGTCCGAAACTGTCATTATTTGTCCAAATAAAAGCAAATGTCATAAACAGTATTATTTGCATTTCTGCAGATATTCTAAATCCAAATTTGATCGAAAAATTTTATCTTTTTTTTTTTATTTCTCTCTCTCGAATTACATAAAATTGACATTTATTCAGTCATTTATGCGCGTAGAAAGCTTAAAATTTGCTATTATTTTTAGAGGTTACCTGTCAATTTATCAAAGCATAACAATTATTAACTTTTACGAATTTTAAGGAACCTCTTGTCAAAAAAGGGAATTTTAGTTACATAACTTGTACTTAACTTAGAAACTCGTGGTCTCTTTTTCACTCATTATGACTAAAAAATCACCATTTTATATACAAATATTTTTATTTTGAAAAAATATATCTTGTTAATAAAAAACCAAAAAAAAAACCTCTTTCTTTACTTGGTAGTATCAGTATTTAAGAGGAATTCTGTGTTTTTTGATAAAATATTTGAAAAAATAGTTAAAATATTCATACAATATTGGATTTAGGACATAGTTACGGTTTTCTGTCTGTATATTCACTCAAAGTGTTCAAATAAAAACATCTCACCAATTACTTTCTATTCTTTATTAAATACTTGTTAACCTTTTCAATGTTAAATTACCACTAACCATCTTAAGTTCTATTTACCTATTTATATACACCTATAGAATATACTCTATAAAAAGTCTCTAATTTCTCTACCAACATAATTATGACTAATCGACATAATATTTCTATAAGAGCAAGTCCAAACTCAGACAGTCTTTGGTACAATATTTCTATAAGCACACGGCTGAATTCCTCCAGTCCTTCATAGAAACACAAATAAATTTTCTTAAGTAATTTGCCTATATTTGGACAAATATTAAACACTTTTGGACGTGTAAAATTTTTAAAAGACATATATCACTCAAAATTAGTTGGAATTCGGATCGTGAATGATAGAAAAACAATTTCGTCCTTTGCTGACATTTCACTTTATTTTAAAACATTTTCAAGGCTTGGGAAAGCAGTTTTCCTGAGTTAAAATTAAAATCAAATACAAAAACATAAATACAAAACTTTCCCACAACAATATTCACCAGACGATTGCATATACGAAATAAAAGTGGACTATTTCTTCGCTACGAAAAAACGGTACCGGATCGAAACTTACTGAAATCATGTTGAATTGTCGAAACTCTTAGTTTAGAAACATGTATTTAATTCTTCAGGAATAGTAGTGACTTTCATGACGATTTTTGAGAAACATTGTTTCCACTTTCCTGTAAACACCACTAATTGCGTCGAAGGCCTTCTATTTTCTGGGTCATGTTCAATCGATTCATTGAAACAGTTCGACTAATATTTATCTTACAGTATGATGGATCCTTGTTCCTATATATGACATTCCTATATTCGTTCGTAAATATTTTTAATGACAATTCTTGAAAAAACAAAAACGCAAATAAAGTAATCTAATTAAAATCAAATTTGACGAATATGTACTTTTAAAATTAATAAATTAACTGTATGACTTTGGAGGTTACAAATCAAATTTTCAGAGTGGCATTGTAAATTTTGCTACTCAACATACGATGTCGCATACCGGTATACATGTGTGAGTGGATGCTATTAATTTAGCAAATTTTGGTTTCAGTCAGCGAGGATATGTTATGAATCTGATGGGTTTCTAATTTTCAAGGAGTCCATTACAAAAACGTCCTTACTAGTCAGATCTCCCAAGAAAAAAGTAAGTCCGGCATTACTAGCATTTCGCATTTTAGAAACCAGGTAGAACATGAATCGTCTACTGCAGAGTTTCTCAAGTGGCGCTTCACGAATTCGCAGGGGTTCGCATGCTGTATAAAGGGGTTTCGTAAAAGATATATTATAATGGCGAAATTTTAAATTAAATATCGCAACAGGCAACAATCTGTAACGCGACAAGTTACTACGCCGCTGGCGATGCGAGTATATTCTCGAACGAGCAGGTAACTTCTATTTGGGCGAACGAAGGCTTTTTCCGATAGCGCACGCAAGAACGAGAATAGCGTCTGCCTATATAAAAATGTCATGGTCATCTATCAGGAAGAGTAGAGTCGAATTGTACGATGGGCTTCGATCTACGAGTGATGTCAAAAAGATGAATGAGTTAGTAGATAATGCAAAGTGTGTAAATATGAATAGTACAGACCAGTTTAGTGACTTCTTCTTGTGTAAATAAATTACGACAAATACCCAAGCTTTACAAATCGCACATGCACACATTGAACTTGAAACTAAATAATTAGTCTGACGAAAAGCTCAATGAGCAATCAACTACTTTTTCTATTTCAGTCCCTGATTTGGAACAAATACAGGGTGGCAGTTGTAGTGAACTACCGTCTCGCCAAACTGAGAGCAAAGAAAAAATAGGCGAACAGAATGAGAAAAGTAATATAGCAGTTTTAGATCGGGCAGATGCTACTTGTGAATAACTGACATCCGTAAAATTCAGAAAACTAGCATATCTTGGCCATGTTCTCAGAGAGAATCGGTACAGAATTCTGCAGCTGTTAATGAAGGGTAAGATCGAGGGCCATAGAGGTGTTGGGAGGAAGCAGATCTCTTGGTTTAGGAACATCTGGCAGTGGACAGGAATACACAGTGCTGAACAGCGAATATCAGAGAACCGTGATCAACTCACCATTGTAGTTGCCAAGGTTAGGGAGACCTGACCCGATACAGGGTAAAGAAGATCAACGATAATATCGAATTAACCACTGACATGTAAGCGCATTCCTGCAGAGCTTTCCAGTACTAGAAGCGATGCTGTAAAAATTGTAAATTTTATAAAATTACATGCTATTCACTCCTTTTTATTCCGTGCGCTTTGTGAGGACTTTGGAAGCCTCCACATTTATTTATTACTTTAAACAAAAGTTAGATGGTTTAGTTTCTCGTGACTAGATTTTGACCCCCTTCTTTGAAATAAAATCTGAAGTTCAAACGTTTTTTCTCGACAATCATTTGTCCTCTTGTGTATCTGATATTTGTTGGCTGCAAAAATTTGCATACTTAGCCGATATTTTTTTTTTCTAAATTAAATGATTTAAACCTGTCTTTCTTTACAAAGCTCATGTATCACTATTTTCAATGTACATGATAGAATAGTAGCCATGCTTAAGAAGTTTAACTTTTGGATTCAATATCTGCAAGTGAATAAGTACGAATGTTTTGGTTTTCTCAGCACCATTTTAGTAGAAAATGAAATTCAACTCAACGAAAATATTAAAAGGGATATTACTGAACATCTCAAACAACTTAAATTAAGATTAAAGGATTATTTTTCTAATAAATATCTATGTGAGAAATGATTTTCAACATACATTTACCTGATAGGTAAGTACAGAAACAAGCTAAATGCAGAACCTGATCTAAGACTCAAATTTTCAGACATCGAACCAAATTTTGAATTTCTTTGTTCCACCACACAGACACAAATATTCCATTGAGGGTCTTTTTCAAGTTCTGTATTATTTTATTCACTTTGTATTAATTCTTTTTTCTAGATTAAGCTCTTACTTTAGTTTAAAAAATGTTTTTGTCTGTAAATGTTTTACGACTATGTTTTAGTTTTTCATTAGTTATTTAGTATGGAAAATTATAATAACCCAATTTTACTGTGCAGGGAGTTCGCCAATTTATTCCAGTTTATAGAAGGAGTTAGCAGAAAGAAAAAGGTTTTTGAACCGCTGGTTTACTGGAAAAGTGTATGTGCAATTTCTGGCTGCCAAGATATTTACAAGGATATTACCAGTGAGAAGTGAATCTTGGTTGCATGGAAGATATACTAACCATTCAAACATTGTTGCAGTTCTATGTGTTACCTTAATTACTTGGGTACCTCCATCAACCAATGAACGCATGTGTAAGTGTTCGCAAATATTTTTCGTGATTTTTTGTTAATTTTACGAACAGTAATTGCTACTGTTGAGTCACATCGAAAGTTGAATCACCTTGATAAATGGTATTACGAGCTTAATAAAAAATTATAGTTTTAGATGTCAAACATTAAGTGCATATCCAATATCCCATTAATCTCCAATACTGTTTCATTACGCACTTACTTCATAGGTTAATCCTTTTTTATATTTTTGAACTAGGATGCTAAATCAAGTTTTCTAATATTTTGTACTTATTTCTGGCTAATAAACGTTTTTAAATACGAGTAAATTTGATATAGGATATTATTTGGTAAAAGTTTTAATATTCTAACTCTAACAAACTAAAATTCTTTGAAAATCGAAAGCAAAAGTAATGGTGCGTCAAAAAACAAAAACAATACTATTTGTTTTTCAACACTTAACCTCTAATGAATTATCTGATATTGGCAAAATATCTGTATAGCGCACTTGTAATTCTTGTGTTATTGGAATAGATATACCAAAGACAACAACAAAATATGTCTGTTTAAATAAGACCATTGCCATGGAAAACAGTAGACTGCATGGCGGTCAATATAAACTGTTGTTTAAAGTGAAACCTACTATGTTGTATCGAGTTGGCTTCGCCAATATTTACTTATATTTATCAACAAAATCCGGATATTGTTGCATCACTTTAAGAGAATTTGAAAAAAGGATGCTTATATTTTAACGAAGTTATTTCTTTATTTAGTGTGTTGGCTGTATTATTATAAAAAATAGGTTAAATAAATATATGCACAGAGTCTGTCCATCCAATATTAGTTAAAAAGACACCGAAAAGTGACAAAAGATAAAGCTATTGAACTTTTAAATGAACTTTCAGTGAATAAAGCTTTTTTAGAATTCCATAAGCCAGCCCGAAATCCTTATAGCTTTGACATGTTTGTCCGTCCATCTGTAGGTCACAGTTTTTTTATTATGGCAAAGAAGTGTTTTTAATTAATCCAAAAACAAACCTGAGGTGCAATTGTAAACCAAATTTAGGGCTTTAACTGTGAAAAGTATGCATGAAAAAATTTTGTAGTTTTTATTAAAAATATTGAATGAAAATTTAGGTTATGTTCACTAATTTATGATAAATAAAAATAAATTCTTTAAAACTTTATTTCTTCTTTTTGGTTTACCTCATCGAGTGGATTGAATATATTTTTAAAAATCCAATTAAACATATTATATGTTGCTTATTTCGTCTTCCTATTCACGAAATATAAAGTTTTTGGTGAATGCACCGGACAAGACTGTGTGGTAAGTCAAATATAAATTTCATTTCTTCTGTAAGCGGTACAGATCGAGTGTTGCTCCTTGATATGAAAAGTCGGGGTTTAAACAGACTTATTTCTGTTCTTCTATGAAGTGGCCGTAAAGAAAGTCAAATAATTTTGTAAAGCAGACATTACTTTTCTTGTGATTTTGTTGTACCCTAGTAGTTTCGTCACTCTTCATTTGAGTTCACACTAATTATGATTAAATTTGATCTCCGACATTTCAATATGCTGTTCAGTCTATTTATAGTGATAAAGTGTTGCACACACAAGCTTTCAACTAATTCAAAGATAGCGATGTATCAAAACTGCAGAAAAAACTAACAATGCTTAATAATTACTACATAACCCTTGGTCGACACAGATTTTACCAGTTTTTTAAAAGCTCTTTTAAAATTGTTTAAAATCTCCACATTAATATTCTAAAGAAATAATTTTTTTATCTGAGTGAAGATATACATCTCTGCATATTCCCTGTTGTAGAATTTTTAATTTACTTTCTACACCTAAAAATATAGTGACAGATAATATTTTAGATTTTCCATGCTCATTTATTTTTATTGACAAGTTCACAAGTTCAGGAACATTTCAGACAATATACCTATTAATAACGCTTACATGCAAGTTACAATAGACGAGGATATAAAAACCTCGAGGATACCTATAAAAAGAGGCGTACGTCAGGGAGACACAATCTCTCCAAAATTGTTCACGTTGACACTTGAAGATGTATTTAGGGGCTTGGACTGGCATGACAAGGGAATTAACATACACGAAACACTAAACCACTTAAGATTTGCTGATGATATTGTTATAATCAGTGATTCACCAGAACAACTCCAATGTATGATACAAGAACTTCATCAAGCATCAACTAGGATGAACTTGTCAAAAACAAAAATAACGAGTCTGGAACAAGTACAAATTAAAGTTGAAGATAAAATAATAGAAAACGTAAGAGAATACATATATCTAGGTCATAAAATACAAATAGGGAAGGAAAACCAATCAGCTGAAATTCCTAGAAGAATAAGTCTCAGCTGGGCAGCTTTTGGCAAACTCGGATTCATTCTTAAATCCAGTAACACCCCCATAAGTCTGAAAAGAAAAGTCTACGAGTCGTGCATCCTGTCAGTTCTTACTTATGGTATGGAAACAACCTCCCTAAGATGTAAAGCCATTAATAAGCTTCGGGTTACACAACGAGCAATGGAAAGGGCTATGCTGGGAATTAGTTTACGAGATGAGAGTTCCAAATGAAGAAATCAGAAGAAGAACGAAAATAACAGATGTGAGCAAACGAGTAGCGCAGCTAAAATGGAGATGGGCTGGACATATCGCAAGACATGACATAGACAGATGGACATATAAGATAACAGCATGGCGGCCAAGAGAAAACAAGAGAAGTGTTGGCAGGCCCCAAAAGAGATGGCGTGACGACATCCAGAAAATTGCCGGAAAAAACTGGATGGGGATCGCTACGGACCGACAGAAATGGAAAAATATGGAAGAGGCCTACATTCAGAAGTGGATGAAAACGGGCTGATATGAATACCTATTAATATATATTTAAATACCATGTACAAGGACATTTTCAAAATTATTTCTGTAAACTTACAACCTTCAAATTCTTTTTAGTGAAAACACATTACGCATTAATTTGTCTGTTAAATTTAGTAATTTTTCAGAGTTGTGAAAGTATGGTTATGTAGTTTGATTTTGTTTTTATATGCTCATTTGGCTTCAATATTTATCAAAAAGTAAAGTGTTAAGTTTTTATCAGATATAGGTGACTATTTAAATACGGCAGATTTACTTATTTCTTAGTGAAATTTCGATTTTTAAAGTAGAAAATTGTATTACGATGAAAGATATTATATGTAGAATCAGGGAAAACATTGCTTTGATAATGACAGCGAGCTTTCTGGCACTAGGGTTATCAATAAACTAATTAAAGAACTGGTTTTGAAAAACTAACGGCTTTATTTTTTATTTTGGGACTTCAGAGATTATAAATCAGATTGGAATTGATATTTTTTAAACTTTTTGTTTCTTTTTGTATCTTGCAATTTTCAAAGTGGAGTAAAGTATTGAAGTTGTCAACAAAATCAGACACATTCTTGTCCCGAATTTAATGATACGGTTCCTAGATAATATAAGGAGGAATGTAATAATAGTGCTGATTTTAAAAAAATTAGAGAACATAAACCTTTACAATGTTTCTTTCGATAAGTCTACTCCACTAGTTCTTCAAGTAACTGAATAGGATAATTTGCAATAGAATAACATTCAAACTCGATAACTACCGGATGAATAAATCGCGTTTAGAAAAGATTTAAGTACGTCCGAGTACTTGTTTATTATTAATATAATATCAATCGAATACTGGTTATTTGAAGAAGAACTTAATAAAGCAATAATTGATCATTGTTGTCCAAAATTATAAAGAACATATAACAGAAAGCAACATAAATAATTACTCTAAACGCAAATAAAATTAAAATACAGTAAGGGTGATGTAGAAATAGCCACCTGAGGAACATCTCACCGATAGTTTCCGACGCCAAGAAGATTAAAATATCAGAAATGATGTTATAGAAAGTATGTCAAAGGGTGTCTTGTGAATGCACTGGCGAACCCACTGATGAATCCACCGCCGAAGTCAGCACGAGACACCCGGGATTTTAATGGTCGTAAGTTTAGAAGCCGTTCAGGGTTACGATGAATTGTAACATTGGTGTCAGAAGTGGGATGATGAGACACAGGGTTGCGCGCATTATAGTGCTGGTTCTAGCACTGGGATTCGAAAGACCACTAAAGGGAGCAGTTTCTAAAGGGTCTCAGGTATCCTGATTTGTATATAATTCGAGATTACAAAGGGTTGATCGAGACTATCAAAGAAAGCTTGGAGAGGGGCAATGTAGCAGTGATGTAGAGACAGCCACCTCAGGAACATCTCACCGATAGTTTTTGACTCCAAGAAGATTCAAATATCAGAAATGACGATATAGAAAGTATGTCAAAGGGTGCTGGGGAACGCTTAGGCGGATCCACCGCCGGTGTCAGGACGAAATACCCAGGATCTTAGTGGTCGAAAGTTTGCAAGCCATTCAGGGTTACGGCGAATTGCAATAATACAAATCCATAGAGGAACAAGGCAAGGCAATATCATCTAAATTGGTCACACTAGTCTTGGAAGAAATATTCAAAAAAATTCGACTGGATCAATAAGGGGATGAAGATAAATAGATTGTTCACACTGGCCTTGGAAGGAATATTCAAAAAATTCGACTATAATAGACAAAGATGATTAATCCTGCAACTGAAAAAAAGCAAAAGTGAACAGCCTGAAATGAACATAACAATAAAACAGATGAAACAGATAGGAGAAAAAGATTGAACTGGACTGCTTATGGAAAATTAGCTCATATAAAAAAAACATTAACGGACTAGGGTCCCTCTAATACTCATATACGAAGTCCAAACTTGGATATTAATGAAGAAAATGAAACTAAAGCAGTCTAACACAAAGAGGGATGGAACGAGCGATGTTGGGCGATCTTTACTAGATAAAAAAAGAATCGACTGGAGAAGAGACAAAACAAAAATAAGAAATATAATAGAAAAAGTAACAACTCTAAAGTAGGTATTTACTGGCCATGTAGCGAGACAGGAATATAATAGATGGAGTACAAAAATTCTTAAATGGAGATCATGCTTGGGGAAAAGAAATCGAGGAACATCGCGGATGGTATGATGACCTAAGAGGTATTATACGATTAAATTGGATAGGGGAAGCAAAGGAAATAAATAAATGAAGCTTCAACGAGAATAAGATCATTTATCTATTCTGTATGCGGTGTAAAATAAGAATAATCATATCTAATCGTTAATTTTTTAAAAAGTAACCCTTACGGTAATAAATTTAGCCTAGAATTCGACAGATCCAAAATCGATTTAAATTACAAATAAACTTACATCATTAAATTATAAATAAGTATCATTCCGCGAATGTATACATTCTTTTTTAATAAAACCGTAAATTATGAAGATAAAAGCAATTTTTTTGATAATATATTTTAGTCACAAAATAAAAGTTGATTTAAGAAATATAAATAGAATAGTCAGAAAAGGTTAACAACCTTACTGATAGAAAATATATACATAAAAATGTTAGCTATATAGTTAGTGACGTTTAATGACATCATCAATTAATTCTTTTTTCTTAAAAATTATTTAAGTATAGAACATAGTAGGTTTCGTTTAACACAGTAGCTGTCTTACAGTTAAATACACACAAACCATGATCGCTATGTCATTAATTATTACTTGTTGCAGTTGTTGTATAAAAGAAGTAAAGTATTATATCAAGCTAAGAAAAATGAGTTTGTTTTGAGTTTGATAAAATATATTTCACAGCAATAAATTTTCTATTTTTAAGCGAGACGAAAAATTTGCTGATTTGTATCGAGATAAATGAAATTTTTATTTTTTTAAGTGAAAAAATATCTTTTCTGTCCTACATATTATTATCCGCATTGGGTGAACAGATTTTTATATAATTTTTTTTTACTCAAGATTTTTATAGGGTGTATGAAAAGTTTAAATGATCTTACCAACTACTATTAAATGGATCAATTACAAGATGTGCTAAGAATATCAATCCTACATTAACAATAAAAAATTTTTAAATATTTTTTGTTTATTTGGGTTCGTTTTAAAGAAATTAAAACTTGAAGAGAGGATGTATTAAACATGATTTTTAATGTAATTCGAGGAATATGGTAAAGGTCATTTCAGCGAGTAAGATTTTCATTGTTTCAGATTTTTAATATAATTGAAAACAAAGCAGTCTTATGTTTTAAATAATTTTATTTGGTTTCATTGCTTTCATTGCATTCATCTTGTAATCAAATTTTAACTCACGATTCCGATTATTAGATTAAGCTGAAATTTCCCACATACGACGAAATGTTTCTAAAAAGATTTCACTGAATATTTTCAGAAATATTTCGTAAACATTTCAATAATGTGGAGAAAACATTTCCATGAAAGGTTTCAGTGAAATCTTTACGAAAACTTTCTATAAAATTTCATGAAATAAACCCAAAACGGTGAAATATAGTGTTTCATGAAATATTGCGGAAACATTGACACAATATTTCATTGAAGATTTCATGAAATCACTAAAAAATAAAACATGAAATGTTTGGAGAAAAGTTTTTGAAATCTTTGGTAAATATTTACTGAAAGGGTTTATGATGAATGTAAAAGTGGGTCAAGATATGTCTCGGAATTATTTAAAAAATATTCTATGAACCGTTTTCTGAAACGCCATATAAACCAACTTCTAAAAGCTTTCAAGAAACCTTTTTAAAATATTTTCGCAGTGCCTCCAAGCTGCCTTTATTTTTATAGGCAATAAAAAAAAATTCCAAATGGTTCCATAAACGTTTCGAGAAAAATTTCATGAAACGTGTTATAAACCTTTTCAGAAATATTTCGAAATATGTCTTCGAAATCTTTGCTAAATATTTCATAATGAATTTAGAAACAAGTCCAGATATGTTTCGGAAATATTTAAGAAACATTCCATGAATCGTTTCCGGAAACGCTATTCAAACTATCTTTCAAAAGCTTTCAAGAAACCTTTTCGAAATATTTCCACAAAGTTTCTCAATAGCGACAAATAGGCAGCGAAAGATATATCCAAATCATTCACTAAACATTTCGAGAAAAGTTTCATGAAATGAATCATAAACCTTTTCAGAAATATTTCTATTTTTCATTTGCTATTTAAATATATCTCGCAAGAGATTTTTCTGTTCAGATTGCATGAAATTCCGAGAGATGGTGCAGCTTGTATTGAGCTTTCTGTTTAGTTTCATATAAGTTGTTTAAAATATTCACTTTTCTTATGGTGCAGTGTATTTGGCTGCTGTGTACTGATCAGAATCAATGAGTTCGAAACCTGTCTACGGATGGCGGTTCACTATCAATGGGAAAAGTTTCCGTATTTTTCTGGTAGTTTCTTGCAATCTGAGGTAGTGCTTTTGATTCCTAACTAGAAAAAAGCACGTCTATCCTTGATAAGGCGTTTTCAATTGGTTTCTTCTAAATATAAATTTCAAATATATAGAATGTTTCAAAAATGTTTTGTGAAACGTTTCTTTGTAAATTGACGAAACATCTGTGAAATATTTCACGAAGTGTTCAGTGTGCCCTAAGAAAGATTTTTTAAAAGCCTCTGAGATATTTCATGAAACGTTTCTGGGAACATTTCTAAAAACTTGCGTCAACTTTTCCAGAAGTATTAAGTAGCTTGGTTAAAATATTCTTTAAATCTTCCATAAATACTTTGGAAAACGTTTATTATATTTTATTAAGCTTTCATGCAATATTGTCGAAAATTGTTAGGAATTCTTCAGAAACATTTATCTCCGTGTCATATCGTCATTTCTGAAACGTTTCAATCCAACTTTTCTGAAATGTTTAAATCCTTGCACGAAACGTTTCTGAAACATTTCAGAAATATTTCTTCTTAAGTGGGTAGTACACGTATATAAACCCGATGACAATGTAATATTGTGGTACCATTGAAATGGTCTGATGATGAAGAAGAAAGTGATTACAGGATCCCAGTTCTGGCGCATGTAGTCCTACCAAGTTTGGGCTCGTTAGTTGCGTCTCGCTGATTACTAGTTCTAGTTATACCCAGGATCATAGGAACTACGCAATGCTGAACAAATTATTGTGTATTTAGAAACTTGAAAATTTTATAACACGTAAAAAAATATCCGAAAACCACAACTTCAAGTACTATTTTTGGCATTTAGTGTAGGAATTGAAGTAGGAATTTCACCCCTATCAATTTTGATGGATGGATAAATTAATAAATGAAAAACAGACTCAATTATTTATTTGGTGGGATAAATTTTACAAAAAAATTATGTTAAATCATTTTTATTCTAATAGCGGCAAGGTCATACGCAACGATGTTTCTTGTAAAGTAATAGATATCTGTCGGATATCCATTGTCTTTATTTTTTTGGTAAATATCACTACGTTTCGGGTAGTAGTTATCTCTAGCCGTTTTCAAGTGAAATTGAATAAGTCCTTAAGTGAAGTGTGACCGAGAGATTTAGTTTTGATTTACAATTACCAAGAAACTGTTTCCACAGTCCTCTTATATCCTAAAGACGGTTTACTAAAACAACTCGGGTTCTGAGGTATAACCGCAGCTTCTTTGAATTTCCGTTTTCTCCAGTGTTTTCTCGGTGTTTCTAGCTTTAGATCATTTTACGTGATGTCCATGAGTCTAGGCGTGGTTGGTGGCATCATGTTTTTCTGCTTCTCAAAAAAGTGTGTTCTTTTGATGTCCTTTGATTCTTCCAATCCTGAAACCATCACAAGGAAACATATCGTCCAGGGTTAAGAACTCGCAACATTTCGTAGAAATTATACGCGAAATAGAAGTGCAACCGGAAAACCTTTTTATTAGCTTTGACGTGGAAAGTCTAAACATCAACGTTCCAGTTAAGGAATCACAAAAAAACATAAGGAAGAAACTTGAAGAGGACCAGACCTTAGCAGAAAGAATATCTCTACCACCACACACCATTATGCTAGAATGTTGTTTAACCAATTCCTGTTTTCAAGAAAAGAAAAAATTCTTTATCCAGGATGATGGACTACGGATCCTCGCTCTCAGCGGTAGTTGCAAACATTTTTATAGAATGACTCGAGATTTTTGCCACTGAATCCACAAATATGAAACCAAAATTATGGCTTGGATACGTAGACGACATCTTTATTACCTGGAATGAAAATGACGAAGAACTTCAGAACTTCCTTTCTCATCTCAACAATATCAGCCCAACCATTAAACTTACTATCGAGAAAGAAGTATATTTTGGTTGACGAAAGTGGCAAGTAAAATGAAACATCGGTTTACAGAAAATCCACATATACAGGACAATAACTGAACTATTTGTCCAACCAATCTAATGACACCAAACATGGAATTGTAAGAAACTTCATTGACAGGTCATTAACTCTTTGCAACCGCAACGATAACTTGATGAAATAGTAACAGTAAATCTGATGGATAAGATTCTGGAAGAACGCAGAAATAGGACAAGATCTGCAACGGACGGGAAACGTATTGAACTTCTCCTGTGTTAGAGGCATTTCGGAAAAAGTGTTTTTAAGAAGCCAGCTTACTAGGATCAAACCTACAAGTCAAAGAAGCATAAAAAATCATGTGTATCAGATACCATGTGAACATGACGAAACCAAGAGATTCCTTGAAGTAAAAATCAAAGAACATCAGAATAATACATCTCATGGAGAAATAAATAAATCTGATGCCGCTAATTACGTCTGGACTCACGGACATCACCTAAAATGGTCTGACGCTAGAATTCTACACCAAGAGTAACACTGCAGAATACTAAAATTCAAAGAAGCCGCAGTTTTACTCAGAATCCGAGCTGCTTTAGTAAACCGTCCTTAGATATAAGACAGGTGTGGAAACCACTTCTTAGTAATTGTAAATTAGAATTAAATGTAGCATAAATGGAACCTTGGTGTAGCATGCGTGACTGCACTAATCTCGATCATACTTCGCTACATTTTCTTTTGGTGTAAATAGTTGTGTAGCTTAAGAATTTGTTCGTTTTCACTTCAAAATTGCTAGAAATAACTATTAGTCGAAACGTCGTGATACTCAATAAAAAATAGGACAATGGAAATCCAATACAACTACTGCTTCGAGGCACTTTAGCTTCGTTGTCAAAATCTTTAATAAAACCAAACTAAGTAGATTGAAAAAAAATCTGTATGTCAACAGGCCTACCTGGACCTATTTCATTTTAAACGTAGCATTTTTATTTACTTCAAGAACACTTTATTCAAGAAAAATAACAAACAATAAAAAAAATTTACTAAGTTTATCCTAAATTTGTAGCAGACGAAAAATACGGTTTTCGTGGAAATATTTTCTTGATACCGTTACATAGGCGCCATAAAATCTTTAATGTTTGGCAAGTGCTTTTCCGAAGCATAATTTTGCTATTAAATTATTTATTAGTAGGAAAGATTATTCATCTTACTAAAATTATCTTCTTACTACATACGCTGCTGAAAAATTATTATGAATTGCAAAGTTTTATAGATTGGAACACCTGTTTGGAAGAAAATATAGGATAACTTCAAAATATTTCGGTTAAAGGTGTACAGAACAACATAAATATTCCTTTTTTGCTCCGAATAATACTAGAATTTAATTATAAAAGCCCTTTTAAAAATTACTCCTTTATTGTTTGTTGTAGATAATATTGAAAATTGATTAAAATGAGGTTCTAGGACTGGTATTTTTTTATTTTTGTTTGTTTGTCCGACATTTAGATTAGGTTGTATCTCTAATCATTATTCAGTATCCAAAAAACTCAATATGAACCTATATTTGAATGGTATCCATTGAAGAGTAAAGTTTCGCTTCACCATATGTACTTTAATAATTTGATATTACAAAAAGTAGTAGTTGCCAAAGATTAGGTATCTCAACATTTGTTTTACTGAAGATTCCATTATTATTTTTAGGATAAACTAATCATGCTGATAATGCATAACCTTTATTGCATGAAGAGTTTTATCAGCGTAGACATGTTATAACACTTAATACTGAATTATTTACTTAACGAATGGTTTATAAGTGTCTAAAAGTAGATTAGGTAGTGATGTTAATTTCCATTCTTTGGAAAATTCACAGTGTCTAAGAAATACAGCTACTTATATGTTTGCGAGTATTTGCTACCGAGCTGCAGTCACTATAACATGGTTTCGGCTAAAGGAATATTTGGTATTAAGACGGCTCTCGAATGTTTTAATATCCCCTTGTGAGTAGTTTGATATATGTGGTCAAACGCAACGCATTTGCCAATGAACGTATTTAATGTTGGAGATGTTTGTTGTACCTCTATTAAGACGGCAAAGCTTCAAGAACATGGAACATAAAAACAAGGAACAAAAAACTGAAGCTTCAAAAGTAGAGTAATAGTTTACAAATGATTTCAATGCATTAAATGTTGGATGAAGTGGGAAATTACTTATATTATATTGAAACGAAAAAATATAAAATACAGTTGTCTGATTTTGGTGTAGATAGATCAAATCAAATAACAGAACACAGAGATGATTACTGATTTTACTTTTTAACCATTCTATACTAATTGTTTGGTTGTTTGATATGCGTATATTTGGAAATCTTTCTTTGTAGACTCTCATCCACTTCCGACTATTTCGTTGGCAATAACTAATATCATATCGGTTATTTCGCTTTAGTCTAATGTTCGGTCATAGTGAAAAATTTAAAAATTAAATGGTAGATTGAATCATTTAACAATACTCTTTCGTAACTAGTGACGATATTTTAGCATTCTTAGACGGTTGTTATCTAAATTTTTATTCTTGTTGGCCTTTTACCCCCTTAAACACGCTCGAAATTTCTAAGACCAGTTCTAAGTCTGGATAAAATGTGAAGCAGAGCACTACGAGTCTCAGTACGCAATAAAATATTTAAATTTGATTATTTCAGGAACGGCTGCTTGGACCGACACCTACTAGATATAACTTTTTGGATAAAAGATGTCGAGGAATAAAAAATTTTAGTTAAAAATTCAATATATCGACACAGAAACGTGATGAAGCTTTAGATGTAGGTGAAGTGTTGCTGGTGGCACTCTCGAACTGCAATCATATTTTTCTCTTCATCCTAAAAAGCTCCTAATTACCAAATTTAATGCAAATCAAGCTATTATTAAGGTAAATATTTACACAAAAAAATTTAAATAATTATAACTTTGGAACCCTGTGTTTCGGAAACTATCAACTTTTGGATTAAGGCAAATTGGGCTAAATCCTTATATTTAGCATCACGAATTTGTGCTAGCATTTTGTATAGACCTTTTAGAGACACCCTGTATAAGCTTGTAGTCTTAGGGCCAAATATTCATTTTATACTTTATAACAATTGCAGATACCACCCATTCGAAACGTCAAAATAAAGACAAACACATTTTAGTCAATTACTCTTTATTTTGGTAATTACGTAGTTTCTACTACTCGTAACATCAGTAACAGTTTAATATATGTACGAGGGTGGATCAAATACTGTAAACCGGAGTTTTACAATTACTTTCCTCAGCCAATCACGAGCGGGCTGACGGTGTAGGTCATTGCAGTGCAGTGTATTAGGAGTGGGGTAAACGCTGGATGAGCTGTTTCACTCAGTTCTTTTGTCAGTATAGCTATGGGTAAGCAACAGGTTTTATCGTCTGTTGCGCAACGGGTTATGGTAAAGTTTTTAACCAAGGAAGGCGCTAAACTATCCGAAATTTTAATCAGTTCAAAGCTCAGTATGGGGACCTAAAAGTTTGGTTTGGTAAAGATCAGTGGATAAGAAAATAAGTCATAATCGACGTCCCAGGTTAAGTGTCACTGCTAACAACACTGATGCAGTTTACGACATTATTCTAGATCACCGGCGGCTGACTATTCATGAAATCGTTTTAACGGTGAGTATTAACTTTTAAGGTGCTCAAAGAATAATCAGAAATTTTCTTGGCTTCAGTAAAATCTGTGCCATATAGGTCTCGAAGTTGTTCACTGTAGATCAAAAAAGCATCCGATTGTAAATCGTGACGTGTGATTAAAAGTGGATGTACCATTACACTCTAGAATAAAAAATAGCCAGTAAAAATGGCGAACGAAAGACGAAACCGACACTGTGACCGTCTTATAGTTAATGCTGCCTACTACTGCGAGGTGTTGGAGGTAATAAAAGTGGCTTATAGGAGCAAAAGAGCCGGTGTCCCCATCAGAGACGTCCTCCTTCTCCATGATAATGCCAGGCTATACACAGCGGTTTTGACGAAGGAAAAACTGGATAATATGCATTGGAAACTCCTGAACACCTTCCATATAGTCCGAATTTGTCGCTCTATGATTATTTTTTATTTGCGCCCTTGCAAGGGTACGATTCCAAGTTTCTACGAGCAAGGAATTCAGAAGCTTCGAAACCTCTGGAAAAAATATGTAGAGCGTGGAAGAGATTGTGTCGAAAAATGATTATTAGGTTTTTTATTTTATAAATAACAAAATTTTGATTCATATTTGATCCATCGTCGAATTTTTACTAAAATTTAGTTTATGGATTAAGATGATTTTATAGAGACGTAATATCTTCTTTTTAGTATGTTGGTGAAAAATAAGATTTAAGCATTGTAACATTGGTTGGCATAAGAGGCTAATGCCTATTACTTTTTTTAGTCAGTGTCTCAAGGGCTTTTATTTGGGAAATAAATATATGAAAATAAAAATTACACTTTTGAAATAAAGTCATTGAAATTTCCACTTATTTTGACAAAATTTTGAAGCTAGTATAACTCTTACACTCTGGTTGTATAAGGTTAGTAGTAAAGTGTCACTTGAAAATTTTAATTTACTTTTGCTGACAATTCTTAATCAATGTTATTATTCATATTATCCTAATTTTAAAAAATGGAGTACGCCACTGTATGACTGAAGGAAATTTAAACAAAATCGTTGAATAGTTTTCGAGAAAATCATGTCTTCAGAATATTCGTCTTATTTTAAAAAATACGAGGAAAATCAAGTCTGAACAAAATCTGCGTACAAACCTAGAAATATTTTTTCAGTTGTTAATCGTAAAAAGTTAAGATTTAATTTACTGATGAATACAATACGTTTTCACTCCTAAGGTTTTTCTAAAGTAAAATTGTACGAAAAATAAGTAAAAATGAGCTGTCATTATTTCTAAGTAGCTAGTGTCAAGGTTTTATATACATACCCACTTTTTTTACGACTTCCCACATTCGCAATACGAAAGGTAAAAAGAGGTTAATAGCAAATGGCTGCGTTGATAAAATAGAGTATTTCATATGCCCATTGGCGTACTTGCCTCGCAAATTTATAGTATGAGGTATATCTGAAATGTATTTAAATTCTTATTTTCTTGCTTTTGACCATTCAATTTAAAACTCTAGAAACTTAGAGCTGCAATTTTGCCACATATACTCTATATAAAACTTTGCAAGTGAATGTGGTTCCGATGACAATACAATATTACCATATTATTAAGGTAGTTAGCGGAAGTCGTTAATTGATGACGCTAGGCTCGCCGTGTGTGAACTGATTTAACGTACTATAAAGAACTGACTTGATTAAGGTCTTTAGAATTCCTTCACATTCAAGAATAGAATTGTCTCAAGTTAATACTAAAATGATAAGTGAAATGAACCATATGAGAAACTACAGGAAAAATTAAAATTATATCATTATGGCAAAAGTTCTGCCAGTTCACATATATAACAAGTTATTATCTGATGTTATCACTAAAATCATTGAAACAGCAGTACAAAATAATTTGGTAAGATTTTTAGAAAAAAAAGTTTATGACACCCTGTCAACATGGATTTAAGTCCAATTTATCAACGGAAAGTGTTTTATATGATGTCTTCAGCTAGCAGAAATGTAGGTGGTGATCTTGTGTGATTTATCAAAAGCCTTCTATGTAGTTGATGATAGTATTTTGTTACAAATATTGGCGTGAGAAGTGGAGTGGTTGACTTGTTTTAATCATACCTATCTGGTAGAAGCCAGTACGTTCTTATTTGTGAGGACAGTGGAACGTGTGAATCTAAGATGATGAATATTACTTGTGGATCATGTAGCGACTTATATATTAAATGATAATAATACTAACGCTTTAGAAACAGCAACTATTAAGACGGATGATTAGCCAAATCACAAATAAACTAAAATTCAATGTAGGTAAAACTTACCCCTTACTATTTAAAACTAGAAATTCTGAGCTTTGAAGTGAAAATATTTTAATCTCAAATTACACAATACAAACGGTGCTTGAAACTAAAATTCTCGGGCTTACTTTGGATATATATCTTAAGTATGAAAATATGTTATTTTAATAAGTGTTCTAAAAAATATAGTGTCATCAAAAATTCTTAAAATTGTATATTATGCATACTTTCAAAAATAGTGTATGCGGTAGAATCCTGGGGTTGAAGGGGACACGATGAGGCTAGAAGTTTGTCTGTATTTTTTGAGCTCAAAAAAGGTGCATGGGAGCTATAAATAATCTGCGAACCTCATGTGGAGAGTTTTTTTTAAATACGGTATCATGCTATACATACAAAAGTTTAATAAATATACACGAGCATGAAAGAAAACTTAATCCTATCTCTAGGAGTACTACGTATCGTCTTCATAATTACGTTATTGGCCTTGTGTTTCCAAATATTCCAAAATATCTCAACAGTCCCTCCTACAAAGGTATTACATTATATCATTTTTTAACTGTATTTCTAAAAACTTAAGTATTAATTGTTTTTAAAAAATAATCAAACTTATTATTCTAAGACTTTTTATGATCTATAGGAGTTTCAGGATTTATATATATATATATATATATATATATATATATATATATATATATATATATATATATATATATATATATAACTCGTGATAAACCCAGACAACAACCAAGTTGTTAAATTTGAGTACCCTTTGGTGCGATCTATGTTTTATGAAGTGTGGAAACGCTG
Organism: Diaprepes abbreviatus; assembly: GCA_034092305.1. NCBI lineage: Eukaryota > Metazoa > Arthropoda > Insecta > Coleoptera > Curculionidae > Diaprepes > Diaprepes abbreviatus. Next base: position 34,814,784 of record JASJET010000055.1, read on the forward strand.
CTGAAGTAATAAAAATTGAATTAAATTGGTAAATGCAAGTTTTTATTTAACATATATATATATATATATATATATATATATATATATATATATATATATATATATATATATATATATATTATATTTTCTTGCTTCTTGAACCATAGATTATATCATTTTATCTTTATTTTGTCTTTTCTTGAGTTTAGGTTCTAGGTTTTAGAACCTATGGGACAAGAGAGAAATTCCATTTTACATGCGGTGTGGTTATTGAAATGAATACGACATTGATTTTTAAGATAATTTTAAATGGTCTGACCTATTTTCCGTGAAAATGGTTGCATTTTTGATATATGGATTATTGGTTGAATTACCGAAAGTTATTTCCCAAAGAACCTGAATTTCTTAGTGCTCGTTTTTAGAAGTTTTTTTTTAACTTATTTACAAGTAGGTTTGAAATTTTGAAAGAATATGGATCTAAAGAGAAACTTACAAAATTTGGAAATGCGGAAAAAATAATATGTGAATTAAAATTTTTTATTTCAGTAAGAGATATTCTAAAAAGAGATGCTAATTGTTATATCCTAAAGGCAGGTTAGCGTTAGGGGTAGAGATTTTATTGTTTACAGATGGTATTACATTTTAGCTGAACGACAAAGATTTGATCTTGACGGGACAATTCGTCATATTTGCTCTTACTACACGGTTTGGCGAATGGAATTGGAAACTATAGTATCTATTTATATCAGAAAATTTATTCTAAATTTAATCTCACTACAAAGTTAATAAATATTTTATTGCTGTGAAATTAACTTGGAGTACTCTATTTTATATAATTCTTTTTAGAATTATATATAATCCAGATATTAAACTATAGTCTGAACCACCCAACGCGCTACTGGTTGTAGTAACAATAATTGTGTTAATTTTTCGTCATATAATCGTTTAAGAGGGGCGTTCAATAAAAACCGGCGTATAGGTCCTCACTTCTTTCTTATCTTTGCAAAAATGGCTAACTTTGAAGAAAATTTAAAAACAGTTTTCGAAAGATGAAAGTTTAGGCTAGACAGTCTGCTATTTTTCATGCCGAAATATTTCAAAATAACCACGTTATTAATAAATAAAAATAGCCACATTTCGCAATTTTGTATCACAGAATGTGATAAAAAAGGGGTAACGTTTAGGTTACATATCCGTAAATATATTTACCAAATTTCACGTTGCAATATACATTATCATGGGTAATAATTACGAATAATTGAAATATTTATCAGCTGTAAACATTTTTCCACCATACTGGACTGTGCATAAAAAACTAAAATGTTCAGCCCGTGATTCGCAGATGGCGAAAATGGTGTTGTATGTTGGGTTGCCTGCACATTACGAACTTTTTAGCAGCGACCTTGGTAAAGAAAAATTGATTTATACAGTGTACCAAATAGAAATATTATTTTGTTTTATACGTTACGAGGGGCGTCCAATAAAAACTGATGTATAGACCCTCACTTCTGGGTATTGATTGCAAAAACGGTTAACTCTAAAGATAATTTGAAAACACTTTTCGAAAGATGAAAGTTTAGGGCTAGACGGTCTACTATTTTTCATGACGAAATATTTCAGAGTAATCATGTTATTAATAAATAAAAATAGCCACAATTTGCAACTTTGCATTACAGAATGTGATAAAAAGGGGGTAATGTTTAAGGTTACATATCCCTAAACATATTTACGAAATTTCACGTTGCAAAATACATTATTATGAGTAATAATTACATCTAATTGAAAAATTTATCAGCTGTAAACATTTTTCCACCGTATTAAACTGAGTGCCATATTCGAAGGATGAAAGACGCAAGTTATGCAGAATCAGAAGTTGCCCAAAATTGCCTTTCCTGACATACTTTATTTATATATATATATATATATATATATATATATATATATATATATATATATATATATATACAGGGTGTCCAAGATAAGGATCCTAAGCATGGGGATCTCGGAAACAGTTGGAGATACGAGGTCGGTTAAATTAGAGAAAAGTTGCGCAATTTAGTGCTAAATTAAACGCAGTTAAAAAAATTTAAAAATTTCAAACACTTCCGGAGATTTCCGGAAAAAAACGAAATTTGGCAAAATCGTTTTTAATTTTTGCAGGCTTTATTTAAAGAGATATCAGAAAATAAAAGGTAGATTCTCATTGCCACTTTTTATTTTTTATAATATGGTCTAAACAAAATTTAAATCCGACGTTTCGTTTCTGAGATACCATCATGAACTTTCGTTTTTTATATGGAACAAAAAAAAGTATCCCATGTATTTGATAGCATTTTTTATTACAAATTCAACGATGTATCACCCTTGCATATCGAATACGTAGTTCAAGTACTTTCCATAAGAGCTCCATGAGAGCGAGAGAGAAAGGTATATCAGTTTTATAAAAGCCAATGAACTACACACTTGATATGCAAGTGTGATACACCGTTGAATTTGTAATAAAAAATGCTATCAAATACATGGGATACTTTTTTTTGTTCCATATAAAAAATGAAAGTTCATGATGGTATCTCAGAAACGAAACGTCGGATTTAAATTTTGTTTAGACCATATTATAAAAAATAAAAAGTGGCAATGAGAATCTACCTTTTATTTTTTGATATCTCTTTAAATAAAGCCTACAAAAATTAAAAACGATTTTGCCAAAATTCGGTTTTTTCCGGAAATCTCCGGAAGTATTTTGAATTTTTAAAATTTTTAAATTGCGTTTAATTTAGCACTAAATTGCGCAACTTTTCTCTAATTTAACCGACCTCGTATCTCTAACTGTTTCCGAGATCCCTATGGTTAGGATCCTTATCTTGGACACCCTGTATATATATATATATATATATATATATATATATATATATATATATATATATATATATATATTGGAAAAAATACTGTTATTATGCTCAAGAATTATTTTAAAAAATTAACATATATACAGGGTGTCCAAGATAAGGATCCTAAGCATGGGGATCTCGGAAACAGTTGGAGATACGAGGTCGGTTAAATTAGAGAAAAGTTGCGCAATTTAGTGCTAAATTAAACGCAGTTAAAAAAATTTAAAAATTTCAAACAGTTCCGGAGATTTCCGGAAAAAAACGAAATTTGGCAAAATCGTTTTTAATTTTTGCAGGCTTTATTTAAAGAGATATCAGAAAATAAAAGGTGGATTCTCATTGCCACTTTCTATTTTTTATAATTTGGTCTAAACAAAATTTAAATCCGACGTTTCATTTCTGAGATACCATCATGAACTTTCATTTTTTATATGGAACAAAAAAAAGTATTCCATGTATTTGATAGCATTTTTTATTACAAATTCAACGGTGTATCACCCTTGCATATCGAATACGTAGTTCAAGTACTTTCCATAAGAGCTCCGTGAGAGCGAGAGAGAAAGGTATATCAGTTTTATAAAAGCCAATGAACTACACACTTGATATGCAAGTGTGATACACCGTTGAATTTGTAATAAAAAATGCTATCAAATACATGGGATACTTTTTTTTGTTCCATATAAAAAATAAAAGTTCATGATGGTATCTCAGAAACGAAACGTCGGATTTAAATTTTGTTTAGACCAAATTATAAAAAATAAAAAGTGGCAATGAGAATCTACCTTTTATTTTCGGATATCTCTTTAAATAAAGCCTGCAAAAATTAAAAACCATTTTGCCAAATTTCGTTTTTTTCCGGAAATCTCCGGAAGTGTTTGAAATTTTTAAATTTTTTTAACTGCGTTTAATTTAGCACTAAATTGCGCAACTTTTCTCTAATTTAACCGACCTCGTATCTCCAACTGTTTCCGAGATCCCCATGCTTAGGATCCTTATCTTGGACACCCTGTATATATATATATATATATATATATATATATATATATATATATATATATATATATATATATATATATATATATATATATTGGAAAAAATACTGTTATTATGCTCAAGAATTATTTTAAAAAATTAACATTCCAAATTTTTTGGAGGGGTGTTCAAAGTTAAATGTTCCTTATCCCCAGTACGAGTTTTTCACTTTCTCACCATCGTCAACTTTGAGGATGGTCACTGTATTCCTTTTTCATGAAAATTACATTATTTTCAAATAAACCTCGAAAAAATTAGTTTAACCAGAAACATAATATATGGGTAAAATTAATATGCGTAGCCAGAAAACAATTCATATTTACCTGTGTTGTTAGGATATAATCCAGCTTTGGACTTGAAATTACTTGTTTGCTGGGTAGCCACTTTAGAAATAACAGTCGTTGTATTTCAATAATTTTTATTAATGAATATAAAGTTGTGTCAAAAAATACAGTAATTATATTTTTGAAATGAAATGTTAAAAGTACGTGAATTACATAGTTCTGATATTTTCTCAGTGTGAAGAAAGACACCATATTACACTATGTATTATACATGTATTGGCATTAAAGAATGTAATTGTAATGGAGGTTTATTTTTTATGCTTTAAAGTGTTTGATGGTGCAAAATTTATCAAAATTAGTCAATGCAGACTTTCAGAAGATCCATAAAATCCATCAACTTATGAAAGATTTTATATTCGGTACCTTTTTCTCATAACACAGATATAGAAACAATTCATTCTCTCTATACCATAGATAGGCGAAGCAAATTACTTGTAAACATTTTTTAGAATGCACATAAGATATCAAATTTTTAAGATTCTAAGTGTCGAGAATTTAAAAGTAGGTGTATAATAAAACCATCTGTGATTTTAGAAAGACAAAAACATATATTTATTGATATTTGGATATTTAAAAAACCTAAACTGTTACTAATCAAAATGTCGTAAATGTTTTATTTTTTCAAAATTCCAAACTTTCTATAAACATTTGAAAACCAGCAGTTTTTAAGCATATTACATTTCAAATACTTCATAGTATTTTAGGAGACAGGAGTTATAGAAAACAATCTCCGTGACTTTATGCAGAATAAGAAGTCGAGATTTCAAAATCTTTCTACGAATCTACCAAATATATGAGTTTCTTGGGAGTTCATACTATTTTATGAGAATTTACTTACATTACAAAGCAAAGATTTAATAATATTCTAAAAACATGTTCCTACCATGTTAGTTATTTCATGATTCATATGAGAATTACTTTTAAAAAAATGTCAAATATTTTAACCATATTTGCAAATATAGGTTTTAAAAATAATATGGTATGCTTTGCATGATGTTCATGATGAATGAAGATGAATTGTTTCTAGAAAATTTCCAGTAAAAGAATCTCTCCAATTAGAAAACATATTTAACATCAACAGCCGGATTCACTAACATGGTTTAAATTTAAAACCGCCCCAAATTAACAGCTGAGGTCTTAAATTGACATATGGAACAGTACGTCAAGCAAATTTTAAACCATCAAAATAAAAGAATAAAAAATAATTACTGAACCGGCAAAAATGGAGAACTTTATTTGTTTTCGGGATAAAACTATTTCCCCTAAATATTTCAAGGCTACATCGCAAGGTTAATATATAAATATATGACAATATTATAAAGAAAACAAAGCTGGTCCACTATAAGATTTAAATTTCATGGCAACTAAATCGAGTTTAAATCTTAAATCTTCTTAGTGAATCTGGCTGCAAATGTTTATTTTTATTTACCCTTTCAATGAAAACGAAGTTCAAAATTACACTGTGAAAATAAGGTGTTAAAATCTTATATATTGTTTTATGAAAGTTAAGAGGATCTCATTTGGTATATTCTCCAAGAAGTAGACAAAATATTGATTATATTTTTTCGGTGTTTAGTATTTTAGTGTACCATTAATATATCATTTTATTATGGACAGACTACTTTGTGCAAAATGTTTAATTTTTTGACACTCATTTGAAACAGGTTTCAGTTATTATAAATTTGAAATTTATATATTAAAATGAATTTAAAACTTAAAGCAAAAGCAATTAATTACAGAAGCAGAAATTTGGTGTAACTCTTTCATATATTTTTTTTATACACAGGAAAATAGTGTCTACAGTTACATATAATAAATATTATGGAAACATATATTAAATAAATTACAAGAGGTTATATTCATTTTATCTTCATTATGAATTATTCTGTTTTGCTTAAAAATTATAAGTGGGTTGTAATATATAGGGGGATCCTTCAGTTTAATTCCTTTGCCAACATATCCGTAACAATTTCAGGTTAGTTCAAGCGCGTAGCATTCTTAATAAATTATATCAGTTTGGGTGCAATCTTGTTCTTCCAAAAATACTCATCTTTTTCAATTCTCTTTATTCACTTTGTCTTTAGTGTATTAGGTAACAAAATGACATCTTCTTCTTAGATACATTTAATGCACCTTGAACCTAAAAAATAATAAAAACGAAGTAGTTTGGTAAGTTTCCCGTAAATGAATCAAAAATTTATTTTCGAAAATTCGTCAATATCAATACTTTAAAATTTCCATTAACAGATGGCATGAAATTTTCGTTCAGGTACAGAATGGTTACACTTAAAAATTAGACGCTTGATAGCCACTTTAGCAGAAAAATATATTATCAGGAAATTAATTAAATATATTTTTTAACAATATACAGGGTGTTTGTTTGAAGGTCATAGACAATGATGTTTCTTGCGAAGTAGTAGATATCTGTTGGACTTCCATTGTCTTTATTTTTGTTGAATATCACGACGTTTCGGCCAGTAGTTATCTCTAGTCGTTTTTAAGTGACACTAAATAAATGCCTTAGCTACATGACTATTTATACTAAAGGTAAATGCAGTAGAGTATGACTGAGATGGGTGCAGTCATGCCTGCTATGGCAAAATCATATTTTTTTTATGCTGCATTTAGTTTTAGTTTGCAATTACTAAGAAGTGGTTTCCACACGTCTCTTATATCTAAAGATGGTTTACTAAAACAACTCCGGTTCTGATGTATTCAAAGAAGCCGCGGTTATACATCAGAACCCAAGTTGTTTTAGTAAACCATCTTTAGATATAAGAGAAGCGTGGAAATCACTTCTTAGTAATTGTAAAGTAAAACTAAATGCAGCATAAAAAATATGATTTTGCCATAGCAAGCATGACTGCACCCGTCTCAGTCATACTCTACTGCATTTACTTTTAGTATCATGTAGCTAAGGGATTTATTTAGTTTCACTTGAAAACGTCTAGAGATAACTACTGGCCGAAACGTCGTGATATTCAATAAAAATGGAAGTCCAACAGATATCTACTACTTCGCAATATACAGGGTGTTCAGATAATGCATCAGGAAATTTGGAGAGATGATTCTACATAGTGAAATAAAGGTAATAAGTTATAAAGCAAAAAGCCGAAAATTCAATACTTATCGAGTTACAGCCTGTCAATGTTCAATTTTTTTTCTTATTTTTAACATCTTGCGTTTATTTTTTAACCTAACAAGTTGATATTTGGCACAGGGATTATGCTTAGAAATTTCTACCATTCTGTTATAAAAATGTTTCTCGGCTGTACCGCCAGAGGCTTCTGTGTTTTGGCAACTATTGGAGAAAAGGACATGTCATTTAAAGATAAAAGAATACCTAATAAAAATGGTATTATTTATTCAAGTCGATAAATCACAGCGCTTAGGCGCAAATTGGAATTAAATTTTTCTTTACCAGTAACATCGGTTTTTCAAGCAGAATGTTTCTTTCAGGATATGCTTCCAGATACAATAGCCTTTCTTCTTCTACATCTCCATTTTCTCTCATATCAGCATGTAGAGATATTCTATATTTTAATATTTACGACCCATTCTGTAAATAATTAAATATCGTGTTAACTAATTTCACTTTTACTAAAATACAAAGAACATTTTACTTATAAAGTATTTTTTATGAAATAAAACTTTTTGTAAATATTTGTCATATATATATATATATATATATATATATATATATATATATATATATATATATATATATATATATATATATATATATATATATATATATATTGCTTATTTATTAATAATGAAATGAAATTTTTATATCGTCTATTTAAGTACTTAGGATACATGGAATGCGAGTGTGTTTTATTTTTTATATTTTAACAATGGACCAAAAAATACCGAAAGAAAGCATACATTTAATTTTATGTTTAAATGGATATTCAATTTTTGATTTATTAACAGGATCGAATACTTCATATTTTTATTTAAATTAGGCTGATGTAAATGTGGCTCGAATTTACTATATCCGTTCTGTCGTTAACAGTGTTTTTATCTTTTTTAATTTTAATCATTTCCTTTATCTGTAATTTTTGGTAATTCATATCTTTGTTTTTTATTATGGTACTGTTATAATCAAAAGTATGTTTTTCGTCCTGTGTGTGTTTGTTTAACGCTGTTGATGCGTTTTTCGTATATTTATGGCCATTCAATCTGTTCTTCAGCAACTGGCTTGTCATGCCTATATATTTTTTGGGATAATTTGAGCAAGGGATCGAATATACTACATTTGACTTATTCATGATAGGAGTTTTACTTTTTAAATTAGTAAATAATGTATTTAATTTATTATGAGACCTGTGACATACGATAATATCATGCTTTTCTAAAATGTGTTTTATTTTTTCTAACAGTTCACTAGTGTAAGGTAATGCTACATATTTTTGCTGTTTATGTTCTATGTTTTTTGTTATTAGGTTATTATAAAATTTATATGTTCGTTTATTAATTATGTCGGCGATTTTTTTTTTCTGCGTATCATAACTAGAAAATTTATTTATTATTTATTTTTTCGTCTAAATAGTCCATTACTAACTGAGCAATGGTGAATGAAATTGGTGATCCCATGCTAAAGAACGGATTGAATGGCCATAAATATACGAAAAATGCCTCAACAGCGGTAAACGAACACACAGAGGATGAAAAACATACCTTCGGTTATAACAATGCCGTAATTAAAAACAAAGATATGAATTATCAAAAAATTGCAGATAAAGGAAATGATAAAAATTAAAAAAAATAAAAACATTATTAACGACAGAACGGATATAGGAAATTTGAGCCACATTTGCACCAGCCTAATTTAAAGAAAAATATTAAATATTCGATCCTGTTAATAAATCAAAAATTGAATATCCTCTTAAACATAAAATTAAATGTATGTTTTCTTTCAGTTTTTTTGGTCCATTGTTAAAATATAAAAAATAAAACACACTCGCACTCCATGTACCCCAAGTACCTAAATAGATGATATAAAAATTTCATTTCATTATTAATAAATAAGCAAAATGTCAAGGTGTGTACTGGTAAAATTAAATACTCTTTTAGAAATTTGACTAGTTTTTTAAAGTGTTTGTTTGTTTCTTAAAATTGTAAATATGTTTGTGTATGAATGTTTTAAATCATATAAAAATTATTTTTAGGAAGATCAATAATTAAAAAAAAAAAATTGAAGATGCCTTAAATAAAGAGCAAAACGTCAAATTGTTTAGGATTTTTTGTTAAATACAGAACCTAATCCCAAGAAAAACAAAATAAAAAGTAAATGATATAATCTATGGTTCAAGAGTCTGGAATATATATATATATATATATATATATATATATATATATATATATATATATATATATATTTAATAGGTAATTAAAGTTGAAAAAATACTTCTAAAATATTATGGATAATAGATATACCATTATAATCTCTGGTATATGATAACCGCATACATACAATTTTTTATCAAAAAATATAAATTCACATACCTTTTAATTTCCATTGGAGATAATACACCGAGTTCTTGGTATAAACTGGATTCACGGTATTCGAGTGTTTGTTCCTACAAATAATTTATTAAAAATTATTCTTATACAAAACTACAAAAATTTAAGAAGAATGTATATTATTCTGGAAAGATAAAATGTAATATAAGTCATGTAAGGAAGTAATTTTTTAAACATTAATCTAAAAAGTGGCTAAAGAGATATATACAGAACTATGATACATTTCATGGACATGCAGAGTTTCAAACAAGAATTATGAATCATTTCAATATATAAAAAATGCCATTTTTCATACAATGCCTGAATTATAAAAAATAATATATTTTTAGATAAATTTAGAGACAACCAGTAAATAAAATTCATACATATTTCATGCTTATGGTCATTCAGGTCAAGCAAAGCTGTCGCATTCAGAATTTTTAATAAGGAAATGTATGTATATTTCAATTTATTGCAGGCATTTTTTTTAATAAAACAATTAACATAGTTCAATAATTTTTTATATATTTACGTGCTAAAAGTAAAAAATTGATGTTTCTGTGTGACTTACTTCGACTCAAAAGTATCTACTTCCCATTTGGAGTCACTAGTGTCAGTCAGTACTGTAGATGAGATGGTTTCTGAACCTCTGATATTTATGGTTTGTTAATACCTACAGGAACTTTACAAAATTGCAAATTTGCGCTATCATTAAATTCAGAATGCTTCGATCTAAAAAAAATTTTTCAAAATTGAAACTGGTAAATTTACTTTGTAAAATATTAGCAAAGAGATGATTTTGTATGCTATGCATACAGGGGGACAATTTAACAACAATAAATCCTAGAAAAAAACTTATTAAATTTCTGGAGAAATCCTAAAATGTCAATCTTTATATTCAATTTGTCTCATTTTTGTAATATTTGTCTGAGTTTTCCCTTGCATGCACGATTTTTTTTAATGGAATGGTGTCTTGCGCGGTAATTTGTTAAAAACGTCATAAATATGTGGATAATGTAATTTTTTTAGTGTACATAAAAAAAATTTGCTAAAAATTTTTTTTATTAACAATCAAATTGCAATGGTTTAGCTGATCCTGGGGTAGTACTCTAAGAAATGTGTTTGTATTATCATAAGACGAAAACCTCGAAAATAAATATTTGTTTAAAAATGTGTTATTTAGTTGGATCTTACAGAATTGAAATGATTCTTTAGTGTCAAGAAAGATATCCCCATTGAGGGATGTGCCAAGAGAAGGATAACTTACTGTGAATAAGGATGCCAAACTAGATGTGTTACTTAATCTTTAGGAAAATCCTGTTACCCCTACTAAGTAATTAGCAAAGAATTATATCAATCATGCAACTACATTAAAAATGATAAATGTTGTCAAAATGCATCCCTTTAAGAGCTTTCAAAAGATAATTTAGATCATCTTCATAAATTTTGTGAGTACATGATCAATTTACTTGATTGAAATCGATTTTTTTTAAACAGGTACTTTTTTTCAACGTACTTTTAAATTAAAAGGTCATATTAATCTACAAAACTGTCGATATTGGTCGGAGGAAAACCCCCATTGGACATACTTAAAAACACAAGAAGTTAGTGTTTCGGCAGGAATAATCGGCGATCGAGTCATACAAATATTTCTTGCGGAAATTACAAATGTATTTTGTATTTAATTTTCTATAGGAACATCATATCCTCGCTTTGACTCTCTTATACTCAAATATCATTGTACATTCTGGATTTGGTTTTTCCTAATCGGTAGAAGGGTTACTATTGAATGGCCAGCAAGATCAACAAATCTGAATTTCTTATTTTTTTTTTATGAGGCCACTTTAAAACAAGAGTTTTTTTGAGAAACGCGAATTTATCTTCGATACAGAATATCACATGAGATACAACAAATTACTCCAGAAATGTTAAAAAATGTTAGGGAATAATTTTACTTTAAAATAGGGTTCTGCCAAGAAAATAAGAAGACTTTGAGCAAATTTTTTATAATACTCTATAAATGTGGCAAATCGAAAATAAAAATTGACGTGTTTTTCAGAAAAATTATTTTTCACAGAATTTATTCCGGTTGAGTTTTTACTCTCTATAAACTGATTTGAACTGGTACTAATAAGTAGTTAATTTTTTTTTATCTCAATTTAGGTTAATTTTTAGCAACAACTATTATATAGTAAACTAGACCTTAAATTTTCTCAACCGTTTTTAAGATTTTATATTTTAATTATTTCACTAATTACCTAATTTTTTGATAAAAATTATATACAAAATTTTTATAGTTTAAAATAACATCAAAATCATTTTTTATTGTTGTTCTTCCAATAAGTATTTTAAGAGTGATATTTGTTGGTCTATAAGTGACAAATATACTGAATAAAGTAAGCAAATTTAAATTTTGTAGGGGGGTTAGGTCATTATTCTAGTGAACTAACGTGAACTGATCATATTTCTGAGGATTTTTAAGATTCAAATTTCATAGAATCTGATAATATTTTTGCAGTTTTTTTAACTGTGTTATAAAAATATGGTTTAAAGTAGCCGTAATATATTTGCCACATTGTTAAAAACTATACAAATTTTTAAGTTTGTGTGAAAACATATTAAAAAATTATGTAAATAAGAGAAAATAATATTGATTTACTTGTATATACCAATGAGGCTTTGTAACAAAATGAGTAATATTAAATTGTTAAACAAGAATGACTTTGTTACTGCTGAGAAACGAATGACCACAAAACCTAAGGGGCAAATATTTATAAGAACCACAATCATAGATTTTTTCGTAAATATCAAAGTAAAAAAAGTGCTGTAAAAATGACTTTCTGTAAATAATTATTAATTGGCTCACACTACTTATATGCTAGATATCTGTCAATATTACAAAAGATGAAACTGGAATAAACATTGGATATACATACTTCGGTAATATGGCAATAAATTACAAAACATAAAACTACTGACAAAATGTTACGGCATCTATAACCCTATTTTTATTAAGCTTCCTACATTCAGACAAAAAATGTGTACTTACGGGTCTTCTATTATTTTGCCCAAGTTCTTTTAAAACTCAAAAAAATCTCTTCTAGTCTTTGCTGTTGATCTCGACATAGTAATATAAAAAAAAACTTGAACGTACACAAAAATCGCACAACTTGCACTACGCATCAAATCGGCCATAACAATAAATCATATTGAAATACCACTAAAAACGGCCGAAAAGTGTTGACGCCGGTCGCTAGTCACGGAGAGCGGTAGAGGGATAGAGGGTAGGTCGAATAAATCGAATTTATTTACCTCGCAATTTACCGTGCTCACACGAGAAAAGGAATGAAATATTCCTCAGGAAATTACGCACTTTATTTATTTTATGGACTTTTATTTTCAATTTCGGAATTTATAATGTTAGTTTTTGCAATGAAATAATTATGTTTATATGTCAGATGGTTTTAAGGTTTTAATTTTGTTTTATATTATATATAAAAATATTTTTTTATTGGTACACTGTAACATGAAAGCCTAAAATTGTATTATTTGCTCACAGACGTATTGCCATCTATCAGATTCAAGCAGAAATAACCTAGCTAATGGGTAACAAAGGTTTCATATGAAGAAAATAATAAAATAGTACAATAAGGCTAAAATTATACACCGAGCGTCATCTTCAATTAAAAATTTAAATAAATTTTCAACGATATGCGCTTGCGTGAAAGTGTTATTTTGCACGTGTGGACCCCGCTCTTAATCGATTCCGAAAATGCTCACAATTGTTGTTTTGTTACTTTATCTTAAAGCATAAAATGACTGGACCTGCGTCTGGATGTTTATTTAGTCTGAATTGTTTTATTATCCGACAGAGATAAAAAGTAGGTGGGAAAGTTAAGATCGAGTTTCCATCGAGGTTAAGTAGGGGAGACAGGTTAAGATAGTGGTAAAGAGATGAACAATTCGTCTATAAATTAACACTTTTCTTAGATTAGAATAAAATTTATTTATTTAAATATTTATTCTTCTATGAAAGAAACAATTTTAATTTGTTTTATAAAAAAAATTTTTCTCATATGTCTTTAAACTAAAATAATGTAAAGCTTCATTTAATTTTCACTAGGACCGGCTTACGACAGCCAGATTCACCAAGAAGTTTTAGACTTAGATCAGATCTAGTTGCCATGTAAGTTAGATCTTCTTGTTGGTCAGCTTTATTTTGCTTTTAATATTTCTATAATTTATATTGTACTTCGTAGAATAACTGGAAAAATGCTCTTGGACAGAGAGATAAGTGAAAATATAGGAAGAACATGTAATGTAAAAAAAGTTAATGAGTGGGTACTAGGTAGAAAAAGGGAGTGGAACGAGCACATCAGTAGAATGGATGACAGAAGAATTGCACGAGACAAATCACAGTTAGGTCGCAGGAGTTTAAGACGTCCCGAAAACGATGGAGCGACAACTTATGAGTACAGGTAACTTCGCCTAAATTAAAGAAGGAAGAAGAAGAAGAATAATTTATATTGCAGATGTCAACGAATAGACTTTTATATGGGATATTAAGGAAAAAAAGGTAGAAATCGGTAAGAGGAATATTTGGAAAATAAAATTTCAGTAATAAATAAATCTATTTGCCGCATTTAAATATTTGTCTATATGTATTCTTCTTTCGACTTGACTGGCAATCTTTTTTAGTCTGACATCGAACTCGGCAGGTTTTTAACATCCTGCCGACAAACCTAGGAATTTATATTTTATATAGTAGTTGTTTCCTGTAAATGTTGCTCTCAGTGCGATACAGCTCCACTAACGAAACCATAAGGTGGTCGAAACACGTGTGGAGATAGGACCATAATTGTATTTGCAGTAAATAAACTGTTTCTATATATTCTTTCCTTTTTCTTTGTCCTTGAAAAGAGAATACAAATAAGCAACTAGGAATACTTGGCTCTCGAAAATAAACAAAATTTTCCATTTTTGCCTACTCGGTAATAAAAGACAATTATTTTCCTATCCTTTTAATTTTAAGGCTTAAAACTGGCTTGGCTTATTGTCGCACTTGTCAATTAAATAGCTACAGAAAGATTCACTAAGAAGGTTTAAGACAGACCAGATCTAATTGCTATAGATCTTCTAGTTAGTACACTTTATTTAGCTCGCGATATTATTATCATTTGTGTTTTATATGCCAACAAATAAAAGGTTATAAAAACCAGAGATGAAGCCTTGAAATTTTTTTTTCCATTTTAGACGGTTTGGTAATATACGTCAAAGATTTTTTATTCCTGTATTTTAAGGACTTAAAACTTGTTATAGTTATTGTTATACTTGTCCGTTAAAACCTTTTACTGTCAACGTGGACTGGTTTTAAATTTAGACCGTTTTAGTCAATTAGGGGGCTATTTTCAACATAGACTGGTTTTAAAGTTAGTCCATCTTAATTAGGGTGTTAATATTATTTTTAAAGTTAGTGAACTATACTTTTTCGTCGTTATATATATATATATATATATATATATATATATATATATATATAAATATATATATATATATATATATATATATATATATATATATATATATATATATATATATATATGCCTTTTTGCCCTATATTGAAGAGACATATTGTAAAAATATTCCTTTATGATATTAATTGAATAAGTAACTTTGATTTCATGTTTGTAGGACTTTTGGTAAATGTTTTCTACCTTTCATTGTGCTTCCTCCTGTCTCCCCTACATTATTAATTGTGAACTGTCTTAAAGTTTAATTAAGTTGGTTATTTTAATTGGTTTAATGAATATATACGGTTTTATGATTTTTTGTTCTGATCTTAATTATTGGTGTGAAAAAACGTTTTATTACCGTTTTATTGTAATTTAAAGTAATTAATAAAAATTGATAAAAATTGAAGCACAAAAACCTAATAATATGCCATTTACAAATCTCCCATATTTTAATATGGGAACATGTATTCCTTATATATGTATTTTTTTTGTAAATGGATATAATATTTTGGTTTAATTAAAGAGAGTTTTTGACTTTTTAAGAGTTTCCTGGTGAATCTTTCATTCCTAATAAAATTAGAAGTAAATAACGTTAGACATTTTCGAGATTTTGTTTTTTCCTTAACTTTCGAACCTTTTATTGTATCCATCAAATTTTAAGTGCTTAGGCCTCTATTTTTATTTTCAAGAGGTTGAAGTGACCTTTTTTCATGTAAATTTTCTTTTTTTTTAAGAGAAAAGAAAGCACAAAATCCATTAAACAGATTAACCTAATATGAGCTTCGGATCTTACGACCATTTTCGAAAGTAACAGTGTTCGTACTTCTAATCTGAATCTAATATACGGATTATATCTCAGTCTGTTTGTGTTTGAAATGCTTCCTTTATTAAAACAAAACAGTACTTCTCGAAAGTATTAACGAACAGAAAGGGCCTAGATCTATCAAGAAAGGACAGAAATTGTGAAAATACTTAACACTCTCGTGGAACTTTTTACACACTGAAATTGAACAGGAGAAGAAATCGAAAAATATTCTACAGAATTAGAAGACTTTATAATATAACCAAATTAAGAAAACTATATAAAATTTAGCTGAATTCAACTAAAAGAAATTAAAAGCCTGAATCAAAAAATATATAAACAGAAATGTTAAAAAAAGCCGGCAGTGAACTCACAAGCATAACTTTTCAATAATTATCTTCAGATAGGGGAAATTCCAAAATGCTGGAAAATAGCGGAAATGATCTTAATTAAAAGGAACATCACTAAACTTGAGAACCCCCTGTTGCAAATCTGCAAATTGTCCGCTTGTATCATAAAACACCAATAAAACTTTAAAAAATCGAGTTACATCCACCACTAGTGCAGGCAGACTTGCAATCTGGATTTGAGAGTTTCGATGACCTACTACATAACATAAATGAGTAAAGATAATGGAAAATTGGCAGTAGATTGCAGAATAGACAGCAGATAGATAGACCTTATATAAATACATACAAGCACGCAAAAACACACTTTTCACCAAAATTAAAGAATTTTTGATATTATTCATATTATTCATAATAATGGGATTAATTCTCTCACACGTATTTTATTATAATTTTTCTTTAAATAATTTAAAAATTAAAGCGAACTAAGTTATTTGTGGTAAATAAATGAGTGATAGTGATCCTTGTTTGGGGTTTCCTTGATTAAAACAATAATATGCTCTCAGTCAGACGCTGTAAGCAATTGAAGTACAGAGTGTAGCTATATAATAAAGGATATGGAAGCAACATATCGCATGACTTCTCCAGAGTACTTTAAAAAGTACAAGGACACAGAAAATTTTGTACGAAGGGCATACTTAATTTTTTATGAAATCGCAGGTTGATATCCATGAGATGAGACAGTAAATTTATGATAAATTAATATTAGCTCGAAAACAATCAGACAAAGATTAGAAGAAGCAGCTGCAATCTCATACAGATTGTTAGTTTTGGAGGGGCGGTGTAGTTGCGAGGAACGTATCGAACTCCAAGAAGTAACTGAACGCGCAACTGGTCACCTTTTCGTCCAAAACGTCCGCAGATCGTGTTTTGTTATTTCCGGTCATATTAGATGAGGAAGATTCGTATTAATACCCAATAATGCGCGGCCAAATTCAGCTGGTACATTAAGTAATTACCTCGATGGGGTCTAGATTTGATAGTCAGATTGACCACAGTAAAGCCTAGATTAAAGTCCAATAGAGCATATGTGGATCTGCTGACATGCCCCATATGACGCTGAAATGCAGTTCTATTTACATCTATATTCTACTGAGGAGGATGATAAGGATGCAATTAAAGCCCGAAGGGAGAACGTGTTCTTAACTACGTTCTTATTGTAATTAAAATATCAGTTATGCAATTCCTCTTAATATTAGGCAGGTAATAAGAAGATAATAAAAAATAACATGTCTTTATTTTCTCTAGAAATTGGTCCTTTTAGAAATTTTTCCAAAAGTTAATTTCTAAGGTTGTTGCTGTAATGTAGGTTTAATCTACTTATTCCTAATTAGATTTTAGTTATTTTCAATTTTATCACATTTTTTTTTTCAATTTTAATTCAGAATCTTGCATTTACTTGTAATCTCGGTGTTTTTATTTATTCAATTAGTGATCTGCATTTTGTTTTTACATTAGTATTGTTAGGTATCATTTTCAGTTAATGAGAATAACGAACATGCTCGGGAAATAGTTATGACTTGTAAAAGTTGTTGCCTTAAAATTTGTAAAAAAAAACAGTTCTTCATAGTACACAGTGTTTATTATTTTTTTTTCAAAAATAAATCATGAAAATTTATTATAATTCGATACTTTTACCCATGGCCCAATATATCCTGGTTTATCATTGCATTAAAGGATACTTTCCACAAATGGACCGGTCCATCACAGGCTTAAACGTTGATGGGGTTTAACTCGGCTTTATAAGGTAAGCAATTAAACTAGAGTTGTTCCAGCGAAAGAATACTTGTACGTCATCAATAATATTTGTATGAACTAAATCAAAATTCATTATTCAATACAAAGTTTATATTCATAAAGACGTGTCTGTTGCACCGACGAACGGAACTAGACAGTATATTGAAAATTCCATTATATTCTCAAACTGGCTCTTTTTTAAAGTTTGTTTAATTTTTAATAATATATATATATATATATATATATATATATATATATATATATATATATATTCCAACAGTACACTACAAAATAAATGGTATAAAAGAGAAAAAATGTGACATTGTGAATGCCATACAGCTTAGAAATAAAACCAAATAAATATGCGTAAACATATTTATTGTAAGACAAAATAATATAGTTATTGACGCCTATTACCTAATAGGCACAAAATCATTACATATTTATCCAAAATTAAGCATTTGTTTTAATTTACATAAATTTATACAAAAAATATCAGTATGATTAAACTTTGAATTGTAGTTTATTAAAAGGTTCTCCACAATATTGCTTTTATCATAGTTAGTTCGGTGGATATGCTTCTCGAATTTCTGTGTGGCACCCGCATAGATACCAAACCAACAATATCTTGGTCATCGACAATACCATTAATGACTTTGTATAAAAATATAAACATAGCGTTTTCTTTGCGAGTTTTAAGAGATTTTAGATCACATAATTTTACTCTAGTGTTATGTTTGATGATTTTGTTCTAAACATTTTCCAGATAATATATGTGGCATTGATAAAATTGGTTCCATATTACAGAGTAATACTCAAGCATACTGCGGATCAAAGAGCAGAGCAATATTCTAAAGGCATTAGTATCTCTTATATATTTGGTGTTTGCATAATGAATCCTATCAGTTAAACTTTTTAAGACAATACTGTTGATATGCCTATCGAACAATAGGTTGCTATGAAAAATTACACCCAAATCCCTAAATTGAACTACAGAATCACGAGGGACGTTATTTACATGATATTGAGAAAAGAAATGATTTGAGATTTTGTAAAAACTTAACGATTTACACTTGTTAACGTTTAAGGATAACAAATTCCATACCAATACTTGATCTAAATCTGGCTACAAATTTAAAGAACCGCTAACACTATTATAAAATTTTGGATCGTCTGCATAAAGAAGAAAAAAGGATAACTGGAAACAGGTCCCAATGTCATTGATAAATAGAGAACATAATACGAGTCCGAGATAAAATCCTTGCGGGATTCTAGACTTCACTATTATGATTTCTGAGGTAACACCATTCATGCTAACCACCTGCGTCCTACCCCTCAAGTATGGTCCGAGCCATGATAAGTAAACAGCAGATACCGCCATCACAGACAACTTTTTTAGCAGTAGAGAGTGACAAACACTGTCGAAGGCCTTGCTTAAATCTGTGTACATGCCGTCAACTTGTTTATTTTCCACCGCGTTAACTACATTTTGCTGTTTGACTATTTTTCTTTGAAACGTTTCAAAGATTTCGTGTTATAATAGTTTTAAATAACATGAGGAGATATGATAGAAATGCCTCTAGAGATGGCGATATTTATTGGAATTACCTCCAGACTTGAAGATGGGCAATCCGGCAATTTTGTGCGGATCTATATATATATATATATATATATATATATATATATATATATATATATATATATATATATATATAATTAAATAAACTTAAAAAATAGCGAATTCGAAAATATAATGGAATTTTCAAAATACTATCTAGTTCCGTTTGTGTCTTTTTGTAAAATTTGCAGAAATTTCTCAAAAATCCAATTTGGCATCTTCTGTGCTTGCTGTTTGTAGATCTGCAATATAGGATACGAAATTTTATAGAATCTCCGTAACCAGAACTTGAAATGCCGAATTTGTTTACTTAAAAATCTATTTTTCTTATATAAAAATTAGCGATAAATTTTTTTTGTTCAAGACACATGACATGCCTATGTTAAACATGTTTTTCTTCATTTAACTAAAAAGAATGGTATTCTCAGTGTAAATTCTCTCTATCTTTTGTCTATGTATTTTTTAACCTAGCTATCTATAAATAGGAGAATAGGAAATTAACTTAATGCAAGGGAAATTTTACTTTGTAAAATTAAACTGGTAAAGATTTGGTATTTTTGTAAAACTATTAAAATGTGACTAAAACCGAACACGAGCCTCAACTTTCAGAATGTTATAAAGGAAAACTGCATTAGTTATGATTTATAAAACTACGAAAATGTGAATAAAATCAAATACGAGATTCAGACCAAAAGTGTTAGAAAAAACTACACTTTTATTTAAAATTACTATTTTAGAAAATATGAAATTATGCCCAAGGCTGAACAGTCATTTTTATAAACCATAATAAAGCAATTTTTTATGAAATAAACACATGAAAAAAGATTTCAAAACAGTTTTGAAATTCTACAACAATGTGATGTAACAGTTAACAGTAAATTGTAATTTTTTGAAAAGTAACTAGTGATTATTTAGATAACTAAAATACATACAAAAACACCGACAAAAAGCAGATATTAAAAAAATAGATAATAATATTGCATCAGATTGAGAACAAAATTAGTCTAGTTTATAGTAATTATAATTATATTATTATTATTTTCTATTCAATTTCTGCAACATTTTTTGCCGTAAATGCTTCCCTGTATTTAAGGACAGAATAACTTTTTTTGTGAAATAATTATTTTCATATTGGAAGAAAATATATATATATGGAAAGTTTATCCGTAAAAAATTTATAAATTTGAAAAAAATATATTTGTTTAACCTTTTTAACTATTATTTCATTCTAATATTAAATACATTACTACCAATTTTGCAACAATGTGATGTACCAGTTAATAGTAAATTGTAATTTTTAAAAAAGTAAAAAGTGATAATTTAGATAATTAAAAAACTTACAAAAACACTGAGAAAAAGCAGGTATCATTAAAAAAAAATAGAAAATAATATTGCATCAGATTGAGAAAAAAATTAGTCTACTCATAGTTTGGATATTTGACTGACGTAAAATTCTTTATTATATTCTGTCGCTGCTTAAAAAGTACGCCTTAATATTTAATTTATATGATATATACATTCTAATCAGTGCAATATTAAAGCGATTATTTTATTGTATTGTAACAGAAGAAAGTTTATTAAAATCTTAATCATGTGATAAATGAATATTTCCTTAAAATAATAACAAGGTTTAATATTGTTGTAGTCATGTAGATCCGATTACTTTTAAAATCACAGTGACATTTACCTAAAAAAAATGTCTTTCTCTTACGTTCATCCTAGCCATGAGCCAACTTTTTTGTCATAACATCTTGTACTGATGCATAAAAGACTTTTTACGTCTATTTAGAATTATTAATGTAAAACAGCGAATTAATATAATTTTGGAAGATTATTTATAGGTATATCGTTTATGTAAAGATTAAAGAGGACTGGAGATAGGGTTGAATCTTGAGATTCTTAAGCCCTATTAACTCTGACTTGAGAAGTATATCCCTCTGATGATACCGCGAAGCTTCGGTTGGATAAGAAATCCTACTAGAAAATTTGGAAAGGTCTACTTTTATTAATTTAACAATTGAACAGTGGCGCTAAACTTTATCAAAAGCTTTGCTTAGATTCAAAAATACAACTCCAGTGTTAAACTTTGGTTGAAAACCTTGGTAATGTTAATGGTCAACCTAGTAGTTTGGTCAACGCAACTTTAGTTTACGCGAAACCCAAATTAATCTGCAGGCAGGATTTCTCCGTCGGCTGTAGTCATTAATGTGGCTTAGCTTGATGCGCTCGAGCATTTTCCCCAGAGTAGAAAGTGGGCTTATATTAAGTATTAGCGTGGTTCGCTACAATCGGCACAAGCAATGAGCCCGAATTGATCGAAGAATTTTTCTATAAATCCATCAATTATGTTTTTCGGTTAGGTTAGAATTATATTATTGTTGTTTTTAATAAATGTTTTCTAAACTTCGAGTTATCTTGTATAGATTTCCGCTAAAGGAATTGTTAAGATTCGAAATTGTTCTTGTATCTTGATGTGAGGATCACCAGTCCCGTAAGTTCTATTCTTGAGTCTATTTTTTGCCCGTATTCTGGCCTTTAAATTTTGGAAGATTTCACCATACTTGAAGAACTTGAACGTTTTTGTGACAGAGGCTTTGATGAGAGCTTCACACTGGGTAGGTTCTTTCACACAGAAGGGTTTCAAATTTTAACCAATTTGTAAAAGTCTTATTGATGAAATCCGGAGAGCTCATGATACTAAATAAAACACAAAACACAAACAAATATTACAAATCAGTCTAAATTTCAACTCAGAAGGCAAAAAACACAAAACATAAAAATGATGTTGAACTGGTGATGTTATTAAATAAACCAACTGATTTTCAACTTCCTACAAAAGTCGGGGTTCATTAAAGGACCTGAGAGTCGAAATCAGCAAAATATGATAGTTATCTTCTCAATAATGACGTTGCAAAGTAAAGAAATACACACCATCTTGAATATTTCATAAAAGCACTAACAATCCAATAGGTATGTACTTTATACTAGTGTAATTAGCTTTTATATCTCTATTTTGTGTTTTTACCAAGACATGTATAAATGAAAAATATGAGCGGTCGTTTAAGTGATAGAAGTTTTTAATTAATATTTTTATAAAAAGCTTAAAAGAATACATAATAAGTGTAAATTATTTATAAATACACTTCAATAATTTTACGGCATTCCTTAGCAATCATAAAATTGTTTCTAAAAAAAAATTAATAAAATTATTTTGTTTAATTAAATTGAAATTATTTAGAGTCAAATGCATTCGTACATTTTATAAATTCAATACTTGATACTCTTTTAAAACGTCGATTTTTAAAGAAGGTGATAAATTAAATAAAGAAAATTATAATGAAATAAATTTTCAAAAATGGTAAAATTAATGTTTCATAATTATTTTACCAAGTAACTAATGACTTTTTGTCTAATTCGAGGTACGGTTGTCAATGCCTGCCAACTACTCATGATGCTTTGATGTAAATACAAGAAAATTGGGAATTATGTGGATTTTATTGGATAACTCGTCACCACAGTGTTTCATATGAGATCTAACAAGAGAACCACCCCAACCCGACCTCACCGATTTTTATCATTTTTGGATATGTTGTGTTGAAAATCACCCCCAAAGTCAACCCTTATTTTTTTTTGATACATTTGATTCATTAGATGCTGAGATCTAATGAATTTTTTAAATAAAATAAAGAGGAAAATATTCATCGTAAAAAGTCACAAATAGCAGATATATTGAAAACCATTGCAGCCCCTATTTTATATTTTTAAAAAACCACAGAAATCAGATTTCTTTATTTCTTACTGAAATTTTGATTGTTTAAAAATTTCACGTTACTCCGTTGATTCATAGATGTCGTTCGACTGGCGATATTTTTCAGTCTGACATCGAAGTTGGTAGACGGCAGGTGTAATATCCTGCCGACATACCTTGAAATTTATGGTTCCTATATCAGTTATTTCCTGCAAATGTTGCTCTCGGTCCAATACAGCTCCATTGACGAGATCATGAGGTGATCGAAACGCGTATGGAGAGAGAACCAGAGCGATATTTGCAGAAAATAAACTGTTTTCATATTCTCTGCCTGCAAGGAGAATTACATATATAACAAACTGTAAGGAGTTGTTGGCGATATTTGGGATTGCTTATTTGAAAAATCTCGAAATACGTCAACCCTAATAAAATCGATATTGTTAATAAAAATGCTTTTTATAATTATTTTGAATTCATTTTCCGATATTTATAACTTCATTTATAAAAAAAGTATTTTTCTTTAATATAAAATAGGGAAAATAGGGTTTGCAACCCCTTTGGTCATAAATACATCTCAAATTAGCGACTTTTTACGACGCATATTTTTCAATTGATTTTATTCAAAAATATTCTTTAGATGCTGAGATATATTGAAAAAAATAATTCTAAAGGTTGACTTTGAGGGTGAATTTCACCTCATCCAATAAAAAAATACATATCTATTATTTTTTCAAGTACTATAATATATCTAAAAATGATCACATTCGATAAGCTCGAGTTGGGGTGGTTCCCATGTAAATTAGGTTATAGAATGGATTCGCAAAAAAATTGCATAAATTCTCTATTGACTCTTATTACAGGTCAAAATATTTCTGCAGACATCGTTAATCTATAATTATAATTACGAGAAAAAATGTACTAATTAACAGTATAGAAGCGAAAGTCACTCACCAATCAACTAACAAAAATTAACCTTATTTTTTTGATCATTCAAGCAATGAGTTCATTAAATGGGAACTTAATTATCTCCAACGTGCATTATTTTGCTGGAAGTTCATTTATAATTATTAAGTAAACAAGTTACAAATACACCCCCATACATTGTTCTGTGTAGTTAACTTACATTTTCGAAAATTGCAATATCATTTGACAAACAATGGTATATAAGGGATGAATTATTATCAATAAAAGGACAATGAGGTCGCGTTGGACGAAAATTGAAGACAATATGATATTGTCTGCATTTAAAGACATCAGAAAAGCGTAATTTATGAATGGAAATAACATTGAGCAGTAGTGGGCTTTATTATTAAATTGACAGTATTAAAATATGTTTTGCCGAAGTCACTTTTAAATATTATGATACTTTAGCTCTGTGGAAATATGTACTTGCCAGTTGATATATATTTCCTTATTCATTCAGTCTGTATAAAGAACAAATTTTCTTATCCAGCATGGGGAATAAAGCTCCCGTAATTGGGGACTTCCTAATTATCAATATGGTGGGTTGATTTCCGAAAAATGGCCAGGTAATATGTTATAACAAGAAAATTGTTAATAACTGAAAACGTAAAATAAATATTCTCGTATTTCTTGGTCAATTCTAAACAAAAAGCCTTTTTGAGTTAAAAATCATTAAATATTGGAAAAATCTAATTTTTTACCACTTTTCAACTTGAATAACTTTTCACTAAATAAATGTTTTCAAATTTTACGCACTGTAATTGATAGTTGAAGTGAAGAATTACAAACTAAGATTTATCGCAGTGCGCAAATATAATGTTTTATCGCTCTTTGAAGCTATAATAAATAGCGTTCCATCAGTTAGAACGTATATATATATATATATATATATATATATATATATATATATATATATATAAATCTACGTTGCTTGCGCAGGTTATACCTTGGTTCTGTCTGGTTGGTTTCCTCGCTTCCTTGGGTCTGGGCCTCCTCTCGGCTCGCTGTCCTATTTCTTTGATGTGTTGTTATTGGTTGGGGTTTAATTACAGTTTTCCATGTATTTGGGATATTTTGTGCATCATCTCTCTTGTTAAGGTTTTTAGTATTTTCTATTTCGAGAGCTTCTCTGATGATGCGCGTTCTATAATGTTTTATGGGTGCGATCTGTTTGGTTTCCTGGAAATTGATGGTATGTCCTGTCTCCTGATAATGTTGGAATAAGGCTGATGTGGTTTACTTATTCTTTATGCTATTTTTATGTTCTTGGACTCTAGTGGAAATTCTTCTGTTTGTTTGGCCGATGTATTCCTTTTCACAGTCTCTACATGGGATGGTGTACATTCTCTCCGGTTTTCCAATGATATTTTGTCTTTTGAATTGCTTAATAATTTGTGTATAGTTGTTTGTGGCTTGTAAATTGTGCAGATGTCATGCTTCCTCAGAATTCTTCCAATTACGTCTGATACACCTTTTATGTATGGAATTGTGGTTTTTGGTTTAGATTTGTCATCTCCTTTTTTCTCTGCTATTGCTTTGTGTTCCGTTTTATCGCCTTTTTGATATTGTGTTCTTTGTAGTTGTTTTGTTTTAGAGCTGTTGTGATATTGTTGAGTGCTTCTTGGTAATTCGTGGGTTTGGTTAGTTGCAAGGATCTGGAGATCAGTGTGTTGGCGACTGATTGTAACTGTGATGGATGGTGGTGAGATTCGGCTTTGAGGTATCTGTTTGTGTGTGTAGGTTTCCTGTAGACCGTATAATCGATACTTAGGTCGTTTTTTCTGGTCAAGGAAAGGTAGCTGCTTGTTTACTTCGACCTCTAGTGTGAACTGTATGCGGTGATGAATGCTGTTTAGTTCTTCCAAAAATATATCTAGGTTAGAGCTTCCGTGTGGTCATATGAAAATGCCATCCACGTAACGTTTCCAGAGGGATGGTTTCGTTTCGGTTTTTCTTAGGGCTTCTGTTTCGAAATATTTCATAAATAGTTTTGCGATGATCGGTGATAGTGAAGATCCCATAGGAGCACCACCTGTCTGTCGGTAGAAGTTATTTTCATAGGAAAAATATGTGTTTATGAAACAGTGTTCGGAGAGATCGATGAAGTGATGTGGAAACTCCTCGTTCATAGCAATCTGGTCTAGAACTTCGTCAATTGGTATGCTTGGATACAAGGATTTGATGTTCAAGGTGGCATTTTTTTGCAATTTTAGTCCTTGAAGTATACTACCAGGTGATCCGAATTTTTCAGGTATGAGTCTGCAATTTCGGTCGCTGGTTGCATATTTTGGGCCAGGTATTTTTCTAGTTGTTGGGTAGGTGAATCTACTGCACTTACAATGGGTTTTATCGGTGTTCCTTCTTTATGAATCCTTCTTTATTAATTTTTGGTAGTCCGTATAGTTTGGGACATCTGCTAGCTTTTTCCCGAGCAACGATACGTTTTTCGATTTCATCTCCTAGTTTGGCGGTTTTGATTTTGTTTTTTGTTGTTTTTTCTAGGTATGTAGTTGCATCTTTTGTAACTTGCTTATAGGTGTGGTCTTGAAAAATTTCTGTCATCTTGGTTTTGTATTCCATTGTGTTCACGACTATAGTGGCGTTTCCTTTGTCTGCTAATAGGATGATGATGTTTTTGTTGTTTCTGCTTTTCCTTGTAACTTCTGGTGTAGCGTGGCTTCGATATTGGCAATAATGTCCTCATTTGGCATGGTCTTTGGGGTTACTGTGTAGTTGAAGCCTATGCTTAGAACTTGTTTTTCTTCTTCCGAAAGCTGGTAATTAGAGATATTATGAACGACTTTTTTAATGTCTGTCAGCATGATTTGGTGAAGAGTTTTTTGTTGTAAATCGGCAAATTTCTTCTTTTGCTTAGTAATTTTGTAGTCTATGTCGGTTTCTTTTCTCCATGAAGAAGTTTTATCCATGTTGTCCCAGAGTAGAGGGTGAATCTGTCTGCTTAGTTGTAGGTGTAGGTCATAGACAGTTTTTTCTATTTCTGCAAGTTGCTTACGCTTTTCTCGAATTTGTTCCCTTAGAAGTGCTTTGCTTGTGTTCCTTAGAATGACTTCCGTTTTTCTGGTTTTCAGGTGGTATGATAGTTTCGTACAAATAGGCAGGATGTTGTTATCGCGGCATCTCATTAGGAATGTTATGTCGCAGTAGTGCCAATATCTTGGACCTTAGTGTTTCGAAGCGTCTGGTTCTTTTGAAGGTCTCCTCCTCAAACACGAATTCTGCAGTTTAAGTAAAGTTTCGCACCAACGATCTCCCTAAGAGAGCTGTTGCATGTTTTTTAAGCCAACAAATATAAAAAATCGATTAAGTTTTCGTCGGTGCAATTTTAAAATAAAATAGGAAATTATTGGCTATGCGGACATAAAGACCGTTGATAAATATTACTCTCATGTTAAAAAGTGCGGAGATCTCCAAGATAATGGAAAAACTCCTGGTCCGAGAAATGACGACAGTGCTGTTTCATCTTAGTATGGGACTCAACAGGCCATTGCGTTCGTGTATCTAGTTTTGATATATACTTTTTTTTTAACTTGCTGTCGCTCCATCCCATGGCGTTTTTTGTACAATATTGTTAGTTTGTGTTGCCTTTGTGTTATTGAGTGATTCATCTAAATGTCGCCTCTGTGTCTTATTTATTATTTTTCAACTGTGAAATCTCTTTATAGGAGACAGATGCAAGATGATGGTTTGTACCGAAGGCACTAGTCTGGTGAGTCCCATACTAGAACGAAACAGCGCTATCGTCATTTTTCGGACCCGGAGCCTTTCCATTATTTGGGAGATCTCCGCACTTTTAACATGAGAGTTATATTTATCAACGGTCTTGATCTCCGCATAGTCAATAATTTCCTATTTTATTTTAAAATTACAAGGACGAAGACAACTTTTTTTTTAATATTTGTTGGCTTAAAAACACACAGCAGCTCTCTTAGGGAGATCGTTGGTGCGATACTGAACTTAAACTGTGGAATTCGTAGTTAGTTTATTTGTCGATGCCGAATAATGCGACCTCTCTCCTTGGAGTAGCAAGGTCGTGTGTCAAGTTTTGAAACATTTCTTTTCTAATTTACCGTCGCGCCACCACATGGCGGTTTTATATAACATTTGTTGATTTGTGTTATTCTTATGTTATTGAGGGAGCCATCGAGATGTCGCCACTGTATCTCATTTACTATTTTTCAAACGTGAGATCTGTTTATGAGAAACAGATACGAGATGATGGTTTGTACCGAATGCAATGGTCTGATGAATCCCACACTAGGACGAAACAGCGCTGTCGTCATTTTTTGGACCCGGAGTTTTTCCATGTTCTTTGGGGATCTCCGCACTTTTTAGTATGAGAATAATATTTACCAACGGTTTTTGTCCGCATAGCCTAGAATTTCTTATTTCTTCATACACACACACACATATATATATATATATATATATATATATATATATATATATATATATATATATATATATATATATATATATATTAACTATAAGCATCTAATCATAAAATAATCAATAGAGTAACATCAGGAACTTTATTTATTATATCTATTTTTGCATATGTTGGTGCGCTGTTTCAGTTTTTTATTTTTTTAATTTTAATATTTTCCGTATATTTTCTCTCAAAGTTTTGAAGTAATTGTGATCTTTAAATAATTGGAAAGATGTATATAATTTTTCAGCATGTGCTCATGATTCCATTTGATATAGTAGATACATTTGTTAGTATCTATCAAACAACTATTAGAGCACCTCGTTGATAATTGCATTGATATTGATTGTTGACTAAGCTTAACTTTTTTACATTCCTCAATATTATTTTTACTTGGTTCACTATTTTCTCTTTTTAGATTTTGATTTTCATTTTTTAAACTAAGGTTTTTATGTGTACATTTTTTATATCATTCATTCGTTATATAGTACTTGAACAAATCTAAAAATGACATCAATCGCATTTAATAATCACATCTTATATTGAATTAATGTTCATATAAAGTTGTTTGAAACTAAATAAAAGATATGAAGAGTTACATGCATGAAATTTGTTATAAAGTAATTTTACCTTCTTCCAAGCAACAAAAAATAATGCCCTAATGCAAATTGGCAGCGTCGCTTATTCGACACCTACCTTGGTCAGTACTTATTAAATTTAGTTGTAGAACTTCCAAAGTTAGCCAGTATTTATTGGTTTACTATATATTTTAAAAAATATAAAAGTTTGGACATTTTAAAAAATTACTAATCCATCTGTCGACCGAATCCTTCCCTGGAATGTACTCGTTTTATCCACATTCCATTTTTAGGAGTTATATTCTTAATAACCAGATTAGTTATCAATCGAAAATTCAATTGTACCTTAACTTTAGTTTTTTTAAAATCTAGGTTGTAAACAAAATCCTTCAGATTATATATGTTGTATTAAAACTTAGTTCCTGATTTTTTTTTAAATTTTTTTACTGTTTCACTGATCAATTTAAGTTTAAACAATTTTCATTAACAGAGTTGAAACTTCGTTAAGAATATATTTTATTTGTTTTAATAGAAAAAAATTTGTAACGATTTTTCTAAAAGAATTACTTCCAAACAAAATTAACGAAATACATACTTTTCGGGCCTACGTATTACTATCGATATTAAGGAAAATCCTTTCAATTATTTTCGTTACTATTAAGTAAAGTAAGGTCATTTACTAACATAGTTGTCCCCAACATATTTAAATTAGCGATATCATAAGATTTTATCGAAATAATGCTTTAGTTATTTCCTGGATTGTTTATCTAACACAATAAATTTGACCTTAAAGTTGAAAAAGTTCGTCCTTGTCTAGTTTGCTGATGTCATTTTCTTATTTGTTATGAATGATATATTTCAAAATTGCTGACACTCAAATTAGTACAACGTAAAAGTTAGTAGTAGTCCCCGTCACTTTGCTATCTGTTAAAAAATTAAAAGCTTATTTTTTTTAAGGGGCAAATTTAATTTTTTTTTTTGGAAAAAGGTTGTTTAACTATAAAAATTATAAAATACTAATCCTTTATATTCTATGTATTTATTTTTAAAACCTTTTCCTTCTTATACGTCTGGTTGTATTTTATATCTAACAACATACACCATTTTTTAATTCAAACAACAAAAAGTTTCAATTATTTTATTATCATTGAAAATGATTAAAGTGAAAGTAGATGGTATTTAACTCTACATGTGGAAAAGATACTTTTGCTCAGTTGTAGAGTAGTTAATGGAAAACTTTACTGGCCTTTGTTGTTCTTTCAATATATATATGAACTTCATTCAAATAAAGTTTGCCATTGCATGTAAAATTATACCAGGATCAAGACTATGACGTTTCGGATTTCCACAGTTACAAAAAGCGTTGTTTTATTTTTCATTCCTTGCGGTACTGAAATAAGCATTACCTCAAAACAGTTTATACGGAATGGTTCATTTTAAAACATTATTTACGGCCTGTCCTTTAAACAAAAATGAATAATTCAAAATTCTTTTTTTTTTGTTTTCTTTTTTGTAATTCTCCTTTCAAGAAGAGAAAAACGAAAGAACATGTAGAAACAGTTTATTTTCTGCAAATACAATTCCATTCCTCTCTCCATACCCGTTTCGGCTACCTTTATGGTCTCGTCAGTGGAGCTGTTGTAGATGATTAAAACTGCATTATTAAAACATAATAAAATAACATAAAGTAGATATTAAGTATTTTAAAGGATTTTTAAAATGTTCTTTGAAAAGGTTTCCATTAAAATACATTTTTCATGACTGATTAAAACGATGTTATATTTTCTTCAGTCTATTTATAAGATTGGTTTTAACGCCAAGTTATTAGGTGGTTTCGCTTATATTGTTATATGATATTTTATCATATTTTTAGCTTTCGTCAATCTATTTTTGAGTGTAAACATCTTCAGTGGTTTTTCATTGTTCCCTGTTTTGTGTCATGTATTTGGGATTTACCACGAGCGTTCCATCTGGAGTCTGCTAATCTGGTATTGTGTCCTGTAAATTGGCATTTGAAGCAAGCCGTTTTTCCCTTAGCAACGTATTTCTCTTCCTGTCTCTTTTTGTTAGTGTAACTTGTAGTTACATTGCTTTTTGTGATTTTATTAGTTTATCTATTTTTTTTTTGTAAAAGACCTGACCTAAGCCCTGGATGTCATAGAAGTATACATTGATTGTGAGGTATTGTATTTACGAGTATGAATTGTAGTTTACTGAAGGCATTCCAATCCTAGTGCACTTTTCATTTGTCCATATCTTCATTCTCCTTGTTGAGCGTTATCAGTTAACAAAGTTATACACTTTTTTAACTTGATCTAAGATGTTTTCTTCTAGTTCTATGTTCATTTCTTCTTCTATATTTGTAGCTACTTTAGTTTTAAAAATGTTTGTCTACATTCTAACTTTTTTGAGCTCTCGATGAATTCTTCTATCATCGATTCAAATTGTGTTTTGTGTGAAGCAATTAATATTACGTCGCATTCCTAATGGTATAATATCTTTGGCTATTACATTTTGATTTTTCATATCATTTAATGCGATTTTTATTTCATCTGCAATTCCTCTGAATTTACATTTAATATTTTCTTAACTCTATCATGTATCGTTTTATGAGCGGATTTTTTATGACGTATGAAACAATCTTTCGTAATATTCCTGGATTCTTTTACTTATTTTGTTCCTTAATCTTACTTAATTTTCTTTTTGTCCTTTAATATAGTTGCACCTTCATGTAAATTTTGTCTCAGAATTTTTAAGTTTTGATTTCTTTTGATTACTTTGTTTGATAGTTTCTCTTACCGATTTGTTCAGTTCCACATATTCGATGCTGTTCGGTTTTCTTTGTTGTATTAATTTCTTTCCTTTGAATTTCTGGTTGTTAACATTTCATTTATTTCCTAATTTTACTCTAGTATGAGTTTCTTTTATTATTTTGAATGTTTTGTCCATATGTGTAGTTTTCTATCTTTTTTATTCTCTTTGCTTATTTATGGTCACTACCTGTTGTAGATGTGTTTAGTACCTGCTATTTGAGCTTATCCGCGTCCATTTGTTCTGTGATGTCTTTTTGACTAATATATTGATTGCCTAGAAATTTTATTGTTCCAGGAAGTTATACAAGGTATATACTCTAGAATTTCTTGTTCCGTAGTCGGAGCTTCCCACCTTTAACTTAGTATTGCTCTGTTTCCAGCCCAGTTCGGCCTTGGAAGCAGCAAAAAATATCAATCTGTTTTGATGTAATAATCTTCTTTGTAATAGCAGAGGTTAAGGAAACTGTTTTGGTTTTAGGTTGAGCAGCTGATCCATCCATAAAGTGCGAGCTCTTCTCGAAAGAGAAGAAGAATAAAACGTTCTTTAGAACTTCTCTCAGCTTCGTCTGATACAAGTAAACGTCATTTTGAAGCTTAGAAGGTTACTTTTTAAGAGAAAAATGTAGATAAAGGACGAGCCAAAAATTAATTGTATTTCTACCTGTTATGCGAACTGGCCAGTGTTCTCTCAGCAACATAATTGCTTATGTAGATTTTTTAGAAAAGAAGGTACATAACATCTAAGCTCATTAGGATCCCATAATCGAAACCAGTTACATATTAGGCTATTAATAATTATTAAGATTTTTTCCGACACTTAAAACTAGTATTTTTGGGCAGAATGGGTTTCTAAAATTTTTAAACTTATTTAAACTTATTTTTTGTTGATGTACCACAATAATAGTATAATCAAAAGAAAGAATGCAAATAATTTTCTGCTAAGGTGTTGCTGATTTAGATGATCCAGGAAATTATGGAGGTTATCTGTGGCATGCAGCCAAACTACGAACGTTTTATCTATATATCTGCACCAAAATTTAGGTTTTAGAGGAGCAGAAGACAAGATGTATTCTTCGAAAGTTTTCATGAAGATGTTAGCTACCACAGGTGATAGCGGAGATCCCATGGCCACTCCTGAAGTCTACAGGTAGAAGGCTCCTTGAAAAGTAAAATTATCGGAAATCAGACACGCTTTAATTAATTCTAGTAGGGTAGAGACCACGTCGTTGATTCGTAATATGTCCGATATTATGGAAACTGAATCATCTATAGGAACATTTGAATATAGGGATTTTATATCTGATTCTGATACATTCGTAGTGTGGCCGCATGGAGCAGATGACCTCCATAATTTCTTGAATCATCTAAATCAACAACACCTTAGCAGAAAATTCACTATGGAAACTGAATTAAATGGTACCCTTCCCTTTCTTAATGTACTAGTACAAAGGAATGAGAACGGTAAATTAGGACATTCGGTGTACACAAAACCAACACATACAAATCGATATTTCAATGCAACGTCTCCACATCATCCTTCTCAAAAACAATCCTGCATAAAACTTTTGGTACATAGAGCACTTTCAATATGTGACAAACTATCACTGAAATCAGAAACAGAAGAACTCACTAATGCTCTGAGAGGCAACGGATATTGCGCTGAAGATATAAGAAGTTCTATTAATAAATATAAAAACATACCTCCTCAACAAAATGTCATAAATGTACCTCCTATGGACAGTGTTATCTTATCTTACATACATGGAACCATCGACAAGATTGCCAGATTGCTCTGAAAATCAAATATTCAGACAATTTTCAACATATGTAAGAAAGTTGGACAATGTTTGAAGTCTTCAAAGGCCGCAGTTCCACTTCCAACAGAAGGCGTTTACAAGATACCTTGCTCTTGTGGTAAAATGTATGTAGGTGAAACAGGACGGTCTATATCCTTTAGGCTTAAGAAATATGAAAGTTGTATAAAAAAGAAGCAGATTGTACAATCTGCAGTAGTTGAACACAAGCATTGCTCAGATCACATTTTAATGTAAAAGAAACTAAGGTGCTAGCACCAGCGTCTGGTTTCTTTAAACGTAAAATTAGAGCATCAATTGACACTTGTAAATATCCAAATAATCTTAATAGAGATGCAAGTTACAGTCTACATAACACATGGATATCGATTATAACGCTGGATCACGGTTCGCTGAGCACCATTTGGGTATAAATACCAGGCTATTGCTCCTCAATAGTCATTCAGTGTTCTAATCACGTGAAGTAAAGATCCCTGAAGATGCCTCGTAGACGAAACGTCGGATAATCATTCTAATTTGACATGTTCTAAATCCAAGGACCATGATTTTCAACTTATCCAGATTATTGTTATTATGATATCGTTATGTGAAGTCATATTTGTTAACCTAGAAATGATAGAGAAACCAACTACAGATGATAGAAATAAGATATACAAATAATATAAACAAATGAGAAGTAGTAATTTTAAGCCTTTATTAGTCTGCAATTATTCGTTGATCACATTAAGACTAAATATTTAAAACAATTTATTATATTATCGGTGACAACAAATACCAAATAGCAGCGATGTAGCAATAAAATAAGTATTATAATCGATATCAATTAAACTTTTGTAAGTACATTTTAGCCTTTAAAGTACACATTGTATTTGCCTGATGCGCGCCAATTAAATGCATTGCAATCACTATAAGTTCAGTTTACGGTATTAATAAGGAATGGTAATTATTTTATTAATAAGATATAGTCAGCGCCAGCGTGGGAATTGTTTATATAAAGCGAAAAATATTGTTTAACTTAATCAGCAACCTCTTAAGTATGTGAGATAATCAGTCATTGTTTTCATTTGTCTGTATTGTACTGTGTACACTAAACTGCGTCCTTGCAATTATTAGTTGGAATCTCGGTTTATTTTTAAATTAAACAGTTGATATCATTTTAGGAATTGATGAAAATAATAAGAACGAGTAGTAGTTTTTGAACAAAATATTTAGTTAGTATATATTAGGGTGTGGTAATGCTAAGAATAGGTAACGCACACCCCATGTATCAGTTATCTTCACCACAATGAAATTTCATTGACACTTGCCCGTAAGCGCTAACCAAAAATTTTCTGCGCCTTAAATATCTTACTCGCTGACTAGTCCCAACACCAAAATTTGCGCGTAATTCCAAATTACAATATGTTGGTATGATGAGCTAGCTTGGTCTTGGCCCTTGGGACTTAGTGTAGCCATTAGGCTAAGAAATTTAGATAGCCCTGGCACTATACAATTTGTAAAACGTAGTCTTTCAAAAGATATTTGGAAATACGGGGAATTTCACAATTACAGAATTGCATTATTACATTTGTTTATATTAAATTGTAGAAAGTTTATATCATACGATTGATTAGGTTATTTAGTTGTTTCTGAGGGGCTAAATATTCTTCTAATGAGTTTACAGCACAGAAGATTTTCAGATTGTCTGCATATTAAATAAACTCGCACTTTGTATTATACTATTATCAAACCATAAGGCACACAGGAAGTAACGTTATCTCCCAAGATATCCAGTTACCCACCTCCCGTACTTATTTCGAGCTATTATGTATTATTTGATTCACAGACTGTATAATGCAAATACTCCCATTTTTTACTAATAGCTGGTAAGAGACTCTATCGAAAACTTCTGTGAGATCACTAGATCCTGGTGTCCATCAGAAGGTCACTTTCCATGTCCCTTACCATAAAGTATTAAAACACTGGCAAATTTTTTCCAATGGATCTCTAAAAAGCCCTGTTGGTCTAGGGCTATATGATTACTTTATCAGTAATCAGTGACTAAAAAACTTTGGATATTGGTTCGAAGGAAATACACCCCTGATTTTTTATTTCTTTTTTGGATCCAGCCTAAAAATAGAAACTGATCGTATTTAATCGGAACTCGAGATCTTACCTTTATTTAAAGATTTTAACTTTTCAAAA
This sequence comes from Diaprepes abbreviatus, assembly GCA_034092305.1. Lineage (NCBI taxonomy): Eukaryota > Metazoa > Arthropoda > Insecta > Coleoptera > Curculionidae > Diaprepes > Diaprepes abbreviatus. Next base: position 34,851,159 of record JASJET010000055.1, read on the forward strand.
ACTTTTTCATAAGTAAGTTTGTGAGTGAGCAAACTTACTCATGTAAATCTTCGAATCAAAATAATTCCTATAACATTTTTTAAAATTGTTTGTAAAAGTGTCAGCGTGACATTATTGTAATAATCCATATATCTTGTTAATGTTAATAATATAGATAATTAAATACACGATCAGAAATGTATTTTTAACGACATATGAGTAAAAAGGTGTCGGATATTTGATCATCGATACCTAGGCCTTGTTGGACCCTTTACATCCCTTTATGGCTGCAAGTCATTCGAGTTCGATTACCTTTGCGAATTCAATCAGCTTGCCTAACAGCTTTGGGTGACAAAAATGTATCTCTGAAATATCTCTGCCTTCGTTGAGCGCTGGTCATTCTCTGAGAACATGGTCAATAGTTTCATCCTTCTCTGGATACCATCTGCACATCGAGTCATCTACGACACTAGTCTTATGAAAATGGCCCCTCATGGATAACATTCTGTCAACAGTCTCACCACAATTCAAAGCTCTTTCCTTCCTAAAAAGAGAAGTTCCCCAGTAGGCTGTGCGCTAGGTCCAGTGTTATGTTCCCTCAGGTTCATTAAATTTATTTTTCTGCAACAATTCTTTTTTACCAACGGTAATTGGGACAGAAAGAATTGGTTGAGGTTCAATCGCGGACCCTATTTTTGACAGACGGTCCACTTCCTCATTCCTGTGTATACCCGAATGACTCGGGATCCTCACGAGTTTGACAGTGCAGTCGTTCTTTTCAGTTTATTCAGTATGTCCTTGCCCTCACCAGTCGCGAAGTTACGACCATAGATGTCAGTGCCATTATCGTAGCTTTATTGTCTCATTATCCTATTCCTGCTTATGTTTTTCTCACAGAGATAGTCACATTGCAGAATAGCAGAAATTTCTGCAGCAAAGATCAGCTTATGCTGTCCGAGAGAGTAAAACTCTGAGTCCTTTGCTCCTACTAAACACTTCGGCTCTTTTTCATCCTCTCTACTATGCAAAAGTATCGGCAGTCAAATTAGACTAAAATTGTTATGACTAATGAGAGGATGGGAGAGAAAAACATTGCCAAAAAGCCTGTTTTTAAAACGAATTTTTATTTGACCTAATTTCAGTCAAGCCGTAAAATTTTTCAATTTCAAGGGTACAAAAAAAGTTTGATAATTACTGAGCGTAGTTATAGAAACAAGTAATACTTGTCTTAAGAAAAGAATGTTTCTTACTTAAGAAACTATATTGCAATGTCTTTCTTCTGTTCCATATCCATAAAATCAAAATTTATTTAAAAAAACTCGAAAAACATATTTTACTTGAGTATTTTAACTTCGGGCACTAATTTAAAAATAATTTTAAGAACTAAAAAAACATATATCCAAAGAAAAAGAGACAATATAGAAACAACCTTTCAAGGAACCTCGATCAAAACTACTTTCCAGTCCACATTTGGCTTTTAAGTTCTATAAAAGAATAAAGATCAAGTATATCATATATGGAAGGAATCACTATAAATGGAAAACCGGGTAAGCCGCTGACATGGCCAGTAGTCACTGCGTGCGTACAAAACAAACAATGTTTGTAAAACGACATAACATATTGGAATTCCTCTTTTTTAAATCTTTACAATTGAACTGACATACTTTATTGATTTGTTAAATAGAGAATACATTCATGCATTTAGAAACCGCAATACCAATCTGAGAGAACAATATGTAACTCTAACTCATTACAAATAATATACAGGGTTGAGCAAATGTTCCGGAAACGTTTAATTAAGGGCGAACGGAAAGTGATAGCTGAGTCGGGTTTTCTTCCAACTTCAGAGCTTTAATTTTTCTACTTGATTGTGCAATTCGTATGCTCATATCAAATGACGATATTACATTTTTTTTAGATGAAACGGTTTAGAACATTCGGCGACGTTGTTCGATTTCTATACTCTATTTTTTCCTATCTTACGACTGCCCATCTTGAAGGTTACGGGCACTCATAGCTATCCTTATTCCTTCCATTCACTTTCTCCTAGGTCTTCCTCTTCCTCTACGTTTGGGCGGTCATGAATCAGCCATTCGTTGTATATTACCTTATCAGATTAATTGTTTTCTTTCCATTTCTTTCATGATCGTATTTTCTATTTCCATCTGTCGTAATGTCTTCTCGTTTATTATTCTCTGTTTCCATGATATTCTTGCTGACCTCAACAAAGCATCAATTTCTACAGCTTCTACTCGTTTTTTTATTTCTCTCTGTAAGTTTCCAAGTTTCCTCTTGTTCTTATTCTTTCTTCTTTCCTGGTCTTACAACTCTGGGTGAGTCTTAGCCGCATCCACTATCGCCCTCCATCTCCTACGGTCTTGTGCTTCCATTTCCCACTGCTGGACTCCAATCCTATACAAATCAGCTTCGACGGCATCCTTCCATCTTTTCCTGGGACGGCCTATTGATCTTTTACCATCTAGTTTCTCAAAGAATACTGTTTTCAATAATCTGTGGTCCCCTGATCTTACCACATGGCCGGCCCATCTTTTTCTGTTGGCTTTGATACAACGGACTATGTTTTCACTGCCATACAGTGCCGCCAATTCAGCATTGTGGCGTCTTCTTCAATTTCCTGTTGTTTCATCTCTTTGGGGATCAAATATCATTATAAGAACCTTTCGTTCAAATATGAGTAATTTATTTATTTCCCGTTGATTGAGGGTCCAAGTTTCACTGCCATAAGTAACTACCGGGCGTAAATTGAAGAGCTTTTTATCTTTATGTTGCATATGTTATATTTTCATTTTGCGGTAATATTTTCGCTCTATAGTATCCTGTCACTGTTTTAGCTTGGATAATTCTTGAACGAATTTCTTGATCATCTATCTCCCTTCTATCAAAGATGACTCCTAAATATAAACGTCGCATGAAGGATGCAACTTCTGCATTATCATTCATTTGTAGGTTATTCTTATTATCTCACACGCATAACAGTTTCGTTTTCGGAATGTTTATTGACATACATCATTCCTCATATTTTTCTTGTAATTTTCTTATATTCAAGATTTTCTTTGTTGCTTGTTAGTACTGCTTGATCATCGGCAATTTGTAATGTGTTTATAGTATGTCGGTTAGCTGTATTCCCATTCTAGGATATTTCTGCTTCATTTTGATAAAGCTTTCGTCACATATATAATGAGTAAAGTGGGTGAGATGCACCATCCCGCTCTTAAACTTTTGGTGATTTTAAAGAATTTCGATAGCTTGTTTCCTATTTTGATTTCTGAAACTTAACTTGTATATAGATTTTGTACCGCTCTAATAAACATAGGGTTTATATTTGTGTTCATCATCGGTTCCCACAGTTTAGTTATAGGGATGTTATCGCAGGCCTTAGTTAAATCTATAAATAATATATGAGTATCTTGATTCGTAGCGGTTCTTTTTTCAATTATTTGTTTCATTCAAAAAATGTTATCACAACAGACTCTGTCACAACGAAATCAGCACTGTCCTTTTTTATTAAGGTCTTTGAGTATTTTTCCGTAGCGTCAACTCATGGAGCTGGTTATCTTTATATCATTGTAATTTTGGGAATTTTCCTTGCTTCCTTTTTTGTGGAGTGAGATAATGTCGCTTTCTTTCCATTGTGTATGCGGTTCGTGACCATTGAGATATTTATTAGATATCCTTCTAAGCATGTTAAAAAGCTTTGTTATTCCAGTTTTTAGTATTCCTGTATAGACGCCCTCAGGTGCCCATGATTTTCCACTTTTTATTTTTTTTATGGCTCTGACGACCTGATTACTATCTATTTCGATATGTTCTCCTTGTATGTTAATTATAGCTGTTTCTTCTATATATTTAACCATCTTTTGAGTTAGTATATCCTGATAATACATCATTTTTTGGTTTTCAGATTTAATTTCGATAGATGCAGTTTTCTGTCCTGTATTCTTTAAGGTTTTTATGAATTTCTAAGCTTGAGAGCATTTTCTTTCGCTAATTTATGTGTTAATTTCTGCAACCTGGGACAATCTATATGCAAGCAATAAGTGACTAACAGAAATTATGGATATAGTGAAAAAATATACAAATACTCAAGATGAGTACGCGTATATTTGCGTCAATCTGGAGTAAGGATTTTCTTATCTACAGATAAATTTATATTCACTTTTCTGGGGATACTCTAGTCCTCATTGAAATATGATAATAATAGTTAGCACTTTATATTCTACGTCAGAAAAAGCCGTGGTAAAATTTTCTGCTCCTTTTTCTATTTTTTACTAGATCCTCGATCTCCTTTGTCTACCAAGACTCGTAGCTTGTTTCTTTTTCTTTTTGTCTTAATGCTTTCTTTACTGTTTTATGCAATTTAACTAAATGAACTCATTATGTTAAATATCTTACTCTTTTATCCTCCCTACTAAATAAAAATTTCAATTTCCATGGTTACTAAATATTTACCTAAATAAGTTTTGATAGTTCATCTGACATACTTTAACATTAATTTCTGAATAGTGCTACTAGTATTTTTATTATCGAGTGAACTGGAATTCATCGAAGGAAAATACTATGGTTTATCTAACAGAACAACAATTTATTACTCTGCTTATGATAATAGGATATGGAGATAGACGTAGATTCTTCCAACAAGCAACTGACCTTCTCAATTAAAATTTTCCTGAATCGGAGCCCATTTCTAGAGTCAATGGGATATTCTATAATTATGAAAATACGGTTAATATAAATAAACCTACCAAAGACAGGGCATCCGAAAACAGCTACTAATGACAATAAATTTTAGAATATTACGCTTACCAGCAAGACGAATCAAGAACTTACCAAAACTAGTCCTTTAATACAATAATACTGAAAGATTCATCCAGATCAATCGTCAAAGAAAATAAAATGTTTCTAAATGAACATTGCCTCATCAGAAGATGCAATTTTGTCAAGAAATAATCGATATTTTAGACCTACAATCTGATTTCGCAAATCATATCTTATTTTCTGATGAAGACACATTCTGTCTTAACGGCTTCGTCAATAAGCGCAACTGACGCTGACCTTAATCCTCACTGGATGATGGATCACTACTATACCTAACATCTTCAAGAATTAAATGTCACTATACGACGTGTCTTCCTTCACAAAAACTTGATGGCTAATCTCTACTTAAATTTGCTAAGAAATAAAAATATACCCGAATTAATTAAATTTAAATACAATGACTTAATATTAAGAAATGGCACTTGATTTCAACATGGAGCACCCGCACATTTTGATAGACATATCAGAGACATCTAGATGAAACATTTTCTGAAAGCTGGATAAGTAGAAGAGGGATTGCAGTAGCCGAGCCAGGCAAATAACGCAGGACAGTATTGTCTACGTGTATGTGTGTGTAATATTGGGACAATACCATTATGTCAAACCAGTAGTCGAGACATGACAATAAATAGAATGCTGGAATAGCTTTTCAAGACAAGGGAAAGATTTTCTGAATATGGCATATCTCCAAGAATATCTTTGGGAGGTGGTAATAACTTGGTGTAAGTTAGAATTTCAATAGAAGCCTGTATAAATCCTGTTTTAATCGAGATTGACTCTTTAACCGCTAACCTTTATGGCAAAGAATATTTAGCAGACACTACGTTATTCCTTTCTCTCTATTCGTTGATCAAAATTTCTGCTTAATATTTCATATTCCAAGAGATGACAATGACGAAATAGACACTCAACGATTAGACTGGCGTCCACGTAGCCCTGATCTAAATCCGATCAAGCATGTTAGGGAAGTTTATTCGCAACTGACAACCTAAAACTATTCTTGATATTCAAATGGCTTTTCTCGAAGACTAAGAAAACATTCTGCCAAAGGCGATAATTGTCTTTAGGTTACTACATGGTAGTAGTTATTAAAGCACTCGACGGAAACATACGAATTAGCATTTGTTTATTTATTTAAGTTAAATTATTTATAAAGTTTTTAACTTTTGTTATTGTTGTACAAAAATTATAATTGAAATAGTTTTTTTCTTTAAAAATTCGCGTTCGCTTTAGAATAAGAATAATTTTACACAGGGATTTAAGGCAAAATGCAACTTTTGGTCCTTTTTTTTCTTCTCATTCATCCTCTTAACGTTCACTCCTGGATATAAACCTTTCCTAATTTCTTCCATTTATGTTTATTTTGTGCGTTCTCTTGCCAATTCACCCAATGACATTTTAATTCTGCGATCCTTGCAATGATATCTTGGACATCAGTCATTGGACTGATTCTTTCATTGCGAATCTTGTCTTTTAAAGATATGCCAAGCATAGACTCTCTGCATTACTTTTAATTTATTGGCGTTTATTTGTGTTATGACAATTGTTTCGAGGCCATATGTTGACACTGGCAATATACAAGCATCGAAAACCTTTCGCTTTTTGAGAATCGTCTTATTTCTCAAACATTTCACTAAATTTGTTTTCCTTTCCGTATGATATCACAGGGCCCAATACTCATCTACATTTCCTACTTTGATATTATTCACATATGTTGATGTATATTCTGATAACATTATTTTGTTTTGGTTTAGTTTATTTTGAGTCTCATCTTCTCTAACTTTTAATGCAACTGTTGCAGCATCAATGTGATCATCTGTATGTCTTCTGATATTAACACAATATCATTCAAGAATCGAAGGTGATTTAAATATGTTCTAGCAATCTTTATTCTCCCATGGAACCCTCATAAAAATGCCCTCAACTACGAGTGTGAACAATTTAGATGAGATGGTATCTGCCTGGCGTACACACTGTTTAACCTTAATGGAACTGGTTTTAATCGCGTCGAATTTTATGTGAAAATAGGCATTTGATAAATGTTTTCAATGAGGGATACATACCTTCAAATAATTTTGGCGCTTTCCTTGGATTTAAGCAGATAACAAATTTCAATTGTATCGAATGCTTTTGAAAGTCAACGAAAGTCAGATAAATAGGTATATTGTATTCTGATGTTTTTTCTATTAGAGTTCAGATTATTTTCATATGATCCGTACTATAGCCTTTTCGAGAGCCTGCCTCCTCTGCGGTTTTTTATAAACCAAATTTTGCTGTTCATCAATTTGTGATTATTTGTGTAAAGAGCTTATCAAAGTGAGCCAATAAACTGATAAGTCAATAATTTTCAATGTTAGTTGAGTTCTTTTTTTTTAAACAACAATATAACTTCCTTCTCAACTTTATAACTCGGCACGCTGCCCTTATACATGCATTTATTGAACAGTATTCTAATAGATCTCTTTAGCAACGACATTTCTCATTTTTTATTTGCTTCAGTGCCTTTTCTCTTTTTTCCGTTGTGTTTTTCTGAACCAGTATGTACCATTTGATTTCTAACTCCTGTGTCTCGAACTGTAGTTTTTACTTGTTACTATTATATCATTTTTATTTTTGATTTTAATTCATTTTGTTTTCCCCTTGAGAGTTTAGACCTCAATACTCTTATATTTCCATTCTGTTCAATAGTATTTTGGATTAATTTTGTTTGTTCTTATATGCGTATTTATGTATTGTTACTTTTGTCTAATTTTTCATATCCTTCTGTATTTCTTTCAGTATTTCTTCATTGATTCATAAGATCTAGTGTTTGTGTAGACAATTTGTTAATTTGTTTTCATTTTAGAATATATTTCTGACATACTCGTTTGAATGCCTGTTTTTATATTTTTAGCTAGGTATATTGTTATATTGTCTTGTATATTAGTAATTTTTAATCTTTTCCTGAGTTCACCCTAATATTTATTTTTATTACGCTCTAATTCCTGTGTAGTAGAAAACAATGGTTTTGACACAAGTTTGGCGCGCTCTCGCTGTAAATAAAAGTTAAAGTGATTCCTAACTAACCTGTGATCGCTACCTATGCTATATTTATTTAGCACTGGCATGTTTCTGTATATTGATCTGGTGTTTGAGGTTATGTGGTCTGTTTCGTTTGTGATAAATCCGTTCGGGCTCCTCTATGTCTACTTTGGTTGTAGTGTTTTTTTTTAAAGGTATTCAATCAGTAAAGGTTTCCGTTGAAAAGAAGTTGAGCAGCTTCTCGCCTCTACTGTTTCTGTGCCCCAATCCAAACGTTTCTATATTCTCTGGGTCTCCTTGTATTTTCTGTCTTGTTTTAGTGTTAAAGTTACCTATAATAATGACAAGCTGATCCTTCTCCATTTCTTTCACAGATGATATGTCTTCTTCTCGCATAAAACAAAATCCATTAGAACTTTTTGCAAACTCAGTATTAGAGAAAAGTGTTTACAACTTGAAACAAATTGTTCGCTTTTTATCCAGAAATAATACTCAATAAAACACTGACAACCTAACTTCTTATGGTGGTATATTTAAGAAGAAATAGCTCAAAAACCCACAGTCTGCGAAATTTCGCTTCTATTTTCGCTATCTACGCACCAAAACATATTTATTTTGAAAAAATAATTAATTTCAGTGTGTGGTAATAAAGCAAAATAACTTTTGAATAAGTTATAGTTAAAATCATAATATTATCACCATACAAAGTCTATCAATATGGCTTTCGCTATACTACTGAATTGTTTTCAGGATAGACGTTTTACAAATTATCAAAACTTCTGCTGCCGGTAAGCCTGGTGAACCTACTGATAATTCTAATTCTACTGTGTTCTTGTGTTCAGGTACAACTCTTCATTTGTATCTTTTGAATTAGTTGGGATATTGTTCTATTTATTTCATTGTTAATATAACATGTTTTAGAATAACGCCTACACCTAATCAGTTAAAACATGCTGATTTCTAAGAATAAATACACAGGAAGTCCAGACTATCTTTCTTTCACTAACGAACTTTTACCTTTGTAAATTTATTTTTAAACAGAAACTAAACAATGTTCTAAGAAATATCCCGAAAAAATTCCACACTGAAAAATGTAATAGTAGATATTTTATGAAGTAACAGTGAAAAATTAAGTTTTAGCCAAAGCAGTGGAAATTTAAATGTATTTTTAAAATTTCTCATTGCATAAAAGTCGAAATGAAAATTCGATGTAGTGACTAATCTGACTCATTATTTTTATAAATGTTTGACTTATGTATTATAAGCTTTTGTTGTTGTACCTCGTGACACTATGTCTAGACTCACACGCATTAAAAAATTGGCTGACATAAAAAATTGGCAAATGAACCAGACTTTTATTCGCAAAATAAAAGCATCTGATGCGATTTTAGTATTTACATAAAATTAACCAAGCTTTAGGTTCTTTGGATTTTGTGCCAAAGAAAACAAAATTAAGTCCACTTAAGCTTTTTATAAATTAAAATGTTTTTTTTTTCTTTCTTGTTAATCTACAAGTCATTGGAGTCATTGAAAGGTTAGCTTAAAAGAAAACTGATTTTATGATACGTAAAATCCACAGAATATTAAAGAATATTTAGCTAGCTAATTTTCAATGTTCAATGGAGCCTAAAAATACGGTGGAGATAGATTGACAAATTGCACAACGCTTGCATTGTATAAATATACAAACCGCCATTATAAAACAGGAAAAAAAATTCATTGAACAATACCAAAGACGGAGAGCAGAAGTCTATAAGATAATAGTTTTACATATATAATTTATCACCACAGTATAAAAAAACTTTCCCAACCCCGTTTGTCATTATGTTCGAGGTAATCTCAAATAGTCCAATCTATAGGTAAATATAGTGACGTAAATTCCGAGATGGATGAGATCTACCCAGGCGTGTTGGGGGCAATGTAAGAATAAACCCTACATAAGATATAGCAGCAAAAAATATGTGGGGTGAAGAGGAGGGGAGTCAAAGTTGCCTAAAACAGGTTTTTTGAATCTACAAGCCAAGGAATTCCTTTTTGAGAAAAAAAGTTTCAAGTTAAAATTGTAGAGACTTCAAAAACCCACGCTTTTGTGCGATCATTTTTGTTAATTTATTATTGCAGAAAAGCCAAAAAACCCTTAAAATCCGCCTTTTTTTTCATATCAATTATTTTTTTTAACTTCTTTGCTTTTAAAGGGAAGCCCTCGTTTTTTTGAACAAAATGATGTACTATTATTAATAACAGTAAATCGGATAATTTGTTGCTAAGATATTGCTAATTGTTTGTCCCATGACCCAAAATGTTGATTGCTCTAACTTTTTTTTGAGTAAACATTTTGACCTCCATAGAGGTTCAACTCTTCGTGAAGGCCTAAACTTTCATATCTTGTTAAGGGCAAATGAAAAAATTAATTTTCAACAGCTTAAATATCGCTTTAAAAAGGGGGTGTTTTTTTTATAAACAAATAGAGCTCTCGCGCGCGCAAGAAAATTGAAGTCGCAGCTTCAAATCAGTAGCGCGAATGGACCAATTTCGGTCTTTTCTTTTTAGTCTGTGGTAGCTCGAAAAATTATGAATACGACACACCCTCTTTTTTAGAGCGATATTTAAGGGGTTTAAAATTAATTTTCTATCTGCCCCTAACAAGATGTGAAAATTTAGGCCTTCGTGAAGAGATTGAGCCTTTGTGGAGATCAAAATGTTCACCCAAAAAAAAGTTATATCAATCAACATTCTACGTCTTGGAATAAACAAATAGCAATATCTCAGCAACAAATTATCTGATTTACTATTATAAATTATCATTTTGTTCAAAATGACAAGGGTTTCCCTTTAAAATCAAAAAAGTGCAAAAAAGTTTATTTTGCAATAAATCATTGATATGATAATAATGGCTGATATTGAGGATTTTTTGGCCTTTTTGAAATAACAAATTAATAAAAATGCTTGCACAATAGCTCAAATTGTAGGTTTGTAAAATCTCTATAACTATTCCAGTGCTGCTTTAACATTTCTATGCCTTTCTGATAGAACAGTTTCTTCAGTGCTTCCAAATATGGTTCACTTTCGACGATCACCTCGTATTAGGAGCCCCATTTCATGAGCATTTTTTTAGGTTTACGAGCAAGTATTGATCGTTAGGCTAGTTCTGGAGCAATTCAAAGTGCAGTTTTACCATTGTTGCGATCGATTTGTGACACAGTGCATTGTCTTGGTGAAAGAGCACTTCTGTCTTTTTCATTTGAGGCCGTTTTTGAGGTTTGTTTCAAGATAATTGATGAATATTATATCAAGAGCATTACAAAATGCGGATGTCATAATCTTGCCAGCCGACTGTTTCGCTTTTGGTCACTTTGGATAGCTTTCATCTTTCGCTATCCACTCAGCGGATTGCCAATTTGACTTCAAAGTGTAGTGATAGATCCACGTTTCACCCATTGTCACATACCATATAAAAAAATTATCTTTAATTTGCTTTTAGAGCCCCAAAACATCGCTCATAATCAAAAACACGTTATTGTTTTTGTTAACTCTGAGTAAACGCAGTACTTACTCTGAAAATTGCTTTCGTATACCTAAATATTCGTACAAAATAGGATGTAGAAGGTCTACTAATATCTTTTTGATGTCGACTATCTCACGGGCTTTCACTGGATAACAGCACACTTTGGGTATTATTTGTATTTGTACGACCGTGTTTGAATTCAGAAAACGAGCGACAAATGGTTGCCTTTGACGATGCAGATTCCTTTTAACACTTTTCAAGCCATTTTTGAGTATTAATGGTATTTTTTTCGTAACAGTGTTTTATCAATGTACGAAACTCGTTTTTCCATTCTTTTGAAAATGTCAATAGGTGTTTCAGTAAAACTTCAATATCTCGATAACTAATAGTCAAAATGTCATCAAATTTTGATACCTATTATTTGAAGGTTGTTACCAAGTAAAAATTATGAGGGTATGGTTTTAGAGTTGTCATATGCGTGCCAGTCTCGGGTCTTTTCAAACTACCAATTAAAGGTATTTGTTTAAATCGTTTTTAAAATTTGTTTGACATCAGAGGCGAAGAACTACGATTCAGCTTGATTACATTCAAAACTGTCATCGCTGATTTGAAACACTTGTATCGTAGCAACCGGCTACTTTAGAATATCTCATCCATAGATTCCGACGTCAAAAAACAGTATGCAAATATAGAAAAGCATGTCAAACGGTGTCTGAGGAAGGCACTGGCGGATCCATTGACCAGTTCACTGTCAGTGTCAGGACGAAATACCAAACTTTTAGTGGTCAAATAATAGATTGTAAAAAACTGAGCACGTACCGGTATGAAAATATAAAAAGGTATGTGAAATGGTGTCGAGGGAAGGCACTAGCGGACCTACACCATTAGTGTCGGGATGAAACACCAAACTTTTAGCGGTCGAATAATATATTTAAAAAAATTTTTTTCCAATATTATCAACAGTGTCTGCAAAACGGGAATATTTACTTACTTATTGCGAACACTTGGACGTTCTTTATGCAAATTTCATGAAGGTTCCAGGATATTTTAAATATGAGCATACCAAGTTGGATTTTGCGATCTTTTCTCAGATGCAGATATAGCTGAACTAACGAAAAACTAACTAAAATTAGAATTAGATTTCTTCATCATATGGGTGAAGGGAGGGCGAGGCGCTAGTAATTTTAAAAGTAATAAAAAAATATTTGCAATTTTAAGAAAGTTATCTTGAATTATAATATCTAAAAATGAACCCTGTACTTCAAAATAATCATACGTTAAAATTTTTGACAAATCAAGTATTCTTATCAAACATTTATCAGATGATTATATGATTACATATCTAATGCATTTCTTGTTTATTAGCATGGCTATAGAAAGTTATAATAAAGTTCATTTATAATTTCATCATTTTCACCGCTGTAGCTACCTTTTTGTATGATCTCGTCGAACATAAGCTTAAAAGGATGGCATTTTCACAAACGAGCTATTTGCTTTTTAGGAAGGGCTATGTGACTGTGTAAAACAATTAACACATGACGTTATGTGTACCAGGCCAAATAACGGAACTTGAGTCGTAACTTCTTGTTTCTACATTGTTTTTATCAATCTCTAATTTAATTCGGTGTTCCGGTAACCATGTCCAACACTCTCTCCAATGTTTTGGGGATCTTTCTGGCACTATTTTTTTATTTATTATTTTATGAATACTTTACTATTCGATTCCCTTCCTTTTACTTTACGTGTTTACTTCCCAATTCTCTCCTTTGTATGATGATGTTAGACGTCTTGTGTATCCCACTTTGTTTTTTAAGATTTTCGTTTCTGACTCCATCACATAGTGTTTCCCTTGAATGGTTCTTATTGCTCCTGTTTCAATCGTACATATTATTTACAGGATTTTGAGTGATGTATTCTAATCTTGTTTCTGCTGCGTAGGTTAGTAGAGATCTAGCCAAGGTTTTGTAGATTATTATTTTACATTGAATATTTAGATATTAGTTATCCATAAAATAATTTTTAAGTAGCTTGAACAGCTAATCAATATCCGATGTTTATTAACATCTGTAGAGAAACTAGACCTAGAAAATCTGGAGTGTGTACTATCTGTATTAGTATCTACAAACATAAAATCTATTTATAATATTACAAGGTGATATTTGTAAAATGATCCGAGACATAAAATAATCAATAATTTTAAATGTCATTTTATAAGAATTGTTCGCATATAATGCGCAACAAAGTTATACGGGGTGCTCATTTGAATATTTCCTGATGTTAATATTATTCCCTCTAAGAAAAATATTATCAAATATTTGAAAAATCTGTCAATATACGGGGGGATGAATGAGTGAATGAACAAAAGGTGATGATACTTGATCATCCATGCCTAGGCCTCGTTGCGCCTTTTACATCCCACAATAGCTGTAGATCATTCGAGGCCGATCGCCTTTACGAATGCAAGCAGTCTTATTAATTGAACTTCCATAACTGCTTCCGGTAACAAAATTGTGTCTCCGAAATGTCTCTGTCTTAGTCTGTTGAATGCTGGATATGATCAGTAGTTTAATCCTCCTCCAGAAAACATCTGCACTTCGGATCGTCTACGACACCGATCTTATGAAGATGGCCCTTCAGGTTACAAGATCCTGTCGACAATCCCACCACAATCCGCAGCTCTTTCCTTCCTAAGGAAAAAATCACCCTAGTAAGCCGTGCACTAGGTCTAGTTATATGTTTCTTGATACACCTCATTCCCAGAGTTCCTCTCCATGATTCAATACATTTTAATTCCTTTTTATCAACGGTAATTCCTACATGTAGACTTGATTGGAGTCCATATGACTCAGTTGCGGACCCCAACTTTGCCAGATGATCCATTTCCTTATTCTCGCTTATGCCCGAGTGACCCATGACCCACACGAGTCTGATTGTGTAACCATTCATTATCAGACTGTTCAGTACGTCCTTGCAGTCTCGAAGTTACGACACTGGACTTCAGTGACATTATCGCAGCCTTACTGTTTTGGCATATCTTTACTACCATATTCCTCTGTCTGTCCCTCTCACAGAGATGACCACACTGCAGAAAAGAATAAATTTCCGTTGTAAAGATCGTCGCACGTTGTCGGAGAGAGTAAAACTCTCTAACTTCCGTGCTCCTGTCGAACACTCCGGCTCCAGCTCTTTCGTCTTGTCAAGATGCATCTGTATACCCCCAGAATCCATTTCTATACTCGGAAGACTTTGCTCTTCCTCCCAATGGTCTTTATTTGGCAGAAATATTTCAAGAGAGTGGTTGGGTTTTAAAAGGGACGCCATGTAATCTATTTGTATGGGGAGTGATGGACATATCTCCACCACGCTTTCCCAGACACCTGAGAAGCCGCCCGTTCTAGTTCCGAGAGACCTCAGGCAACTAGGACGATAAACAGTCTTCAGGGTCTCGTTCTCTATGTATAAGTGGAGAGGAAGCAGGTTCACCAGGATTTCCAGAGTCCTAGTGGAGGCAATTCTCATCGCACTCAATATTCCCACACACGCCATTGTTTGACCTTTGTCAAGTTGAAGACCGTCTTTGCGCTTTGCTGTACTAGGCTACCATACAATATCGGTGTACGTTGTCATGGTGATCCGTTCCATAATCCAGTGATATAGGTGTATTAAATATTAAAGATATTATTTCGAATCCCTGGATGAGATTTACCGAAGCTCTACGATCTTAAGTGGAAAGGAGTATATACATATATGAATGTAATTAACTATTTTAGAAATTTTTTTAACTAGTAGTATTGAAAATTTTAACCCAGCTCTTAGTTTATCTTCAAAAATAACCAATTTAAACTTCACTATTTATAGGTAAACCAACGAGTTCTATCGATTTTTGATGACATGATAGTGTTAAAATTAAAATCTAAAAAAGCAGGAACCTTGAAAATGGGCAACTGAATTTTTTAAAGACTGCTGAATCAAATTTAAGGGGTAAGATATTTTTAATTAAGTTATTTAGGACTTTAGGGCTATAATCTACACTAGTAAAATTATATAATATTCATTGAAAGTTTTTTTTTTGATTTTTCAAATTAATATTCTGCTTAGAAAATGTAAAGTTATAATTTTTTCTTGTCAAGAGGCGAAGGAACCTTACTGCGGGCGCAAAAATTGCATAATGGAGGAGTTTTAGACTTGAATATAAACTCAGAAAAGGATGAGTTTTGGTACATGAATGGATTAAAGCAAACGAAGAGATTAATAAATCAGTAGCCAAAAAATGCAAAATAGCTCATTGAACGTCCTAAAAGGTATCTTCTACTGGCAATAAGATATCTCACGGGACTCTCTTTGCGATATCATCCCAAAAAAGGCTACAGCGAGATTTGTTGTTACTGCGATAATTCGGCAGAAGCAGCGAAATGTCTGCTCTGTGAGTTGAAAAATGAGAGCATTACCTTTCAGGAAACTAACTGATTATTGGTTGTCCAAACGACTAACCGTGAATCTACAATCTAGGTAGTACTGTGAAAACTGTGGACTAAAAGGCATTTTTCATGAGATTATTAAGCTCTTATCTCGAAGTAGAGTAAATGCTGTTTAGACGAGATAAGACGAGACGAGAGAAGATATTAGTAGAAATTTTGTCTCGCTTCATAGCATCACAATATAGTATTTTATAGTCCTTCTGCGGTCACTATAGCCTTCCTTAAAGATAGTCCAAAGTATTGGAAAATCCTGATATGGTAAAAAAATATTTCAACGACATTTGACGATGTTTTTTTGGTGACCTAGAGTGAGGATATTTATTCTGGATCACCTCTGAATGGATGGATTTTGGAATTTGTTTTTCTGGCCTTTAATTAATTAATCATGATACTGAGTACATATTTTTTAAATAAATACAAGGAGGAAGCAGAAAACTTATTGGACTGAAAATGTATTTTGAAGGTGATTTAGTAATACACCATCTTTCAGCATTTGATCATGAAAGTATATTTGGCATAAATATATTTTGGTATATTCAAAATTGTTTTGGAAGGAATATTTAATTCATTTTTCTTTTAGGGTGCCTTTTAAATTATTTTTAGATGTGTCAAAGACCATTCTTTTATTATGAACTTTATTAAGATTATATTCAGATTCCTAGGGATCATTCTTAAGCTACTGTTAAAAACCTATATATATATATATATATATATATATATATATATATATATATATATATATATATATATATATATATATCATTTTTCTTTTATTTTGTCTTTTCTTGGGTTTAGGTTCTATATTTATTAAATACATAAAAACTGTTTGACGTTTCGCCCTTTATTCAAGGCATTTTCAAAATATTTGCTACCTAAAAATATATAATTAAATTACATCACATATTTATGTGATGTAATTTAATTATATATTTTTAGGTAGCAAATATTTTGAAAATGCCTTGAATAAAGGGCGAAACGTCAAACAGTTTTTATGTATTTATTAAATATAGAACCTAAACCCAAGAAAAGACAAAATAAAAGAAAAATGATATAATCTATGGTTCAAGAAACAAGAAAATATATATATATATATATATATATATATATATATATATATATATATATATAGTAATTTTCCGAGTTTTGTAACGCAATAATGATGGATACAATTTAAATATCTGAATTCGGTGACATCTTCGTAATTAAAACGGTACATTTGTTTTAATTGAAGGGATATATCCAATTCTACACATTACCAAAGACATGTTTATTGATAATTTTTCGTCATCCTGTATTTACGGATACATTAGTTATATTAAACTAATTAGTAAATAAAGTAATATTTTAAGTTTTCTTAAGCAATAGTAATGGGATTTTTAAACGTCCGGATTCAACGTCGTCTTATTCATTAAAATAGTACACCTGTCTTAAAGTAAGAGTTGTCCCCAATTTTAATAATTAAGACAACAGAAACTCATGTTTATATTGTGTATTTTTATCGATGGTGAGTAGTTCCTGCTGGCCGGCGCCGGCGTATGGTAACTTTTTTTAAATGTAATCTGGATGGACAAAATTAAAATTTAATTAATTTATGAGAATTTATTTTTAATTGTTTGGAAAACCGATAAAGTCCGTTATCATAAAGGTATGTATTTATTTTTTTAATATGGATAATTTCGCCTCAAAATTATATATATATATATATATATATATATATATATATATATATATATATATATATATATTTGTATTATTTATGGAGGCTATGTTTTTTGGTGGCCTGAGTAATTTTGAATTTGAAAAAATTATGTATATTGGTTACTTGTCAAGAAAGTGTGTACTGTTTATTGATATCTAATATTTTGTGCAACAGCTGAATATTTCTTAATAATTAAAATTAAGCCTCCTATGAGATATCGATTCGATTTTTTGGATATTTGAGATATAGTTTAACGAAGTTACTAATTTTTTGGGCATGAGTATATTAACTGGGTGAATCTTATTTAATATACATCGGAAAAATATAATTCTTAAGAGGAGATAATATCTGAAACATTAACATTACAGTTTAATAATTAGTTTAAACGCGCCTAGCCAGGAAATAGAATTTTCTGATATTTTTCGGAGCGTTTGTATATAATGATACCGAGCTTTATACCACAGTGTTGTATGAGCGAATCCTCATACCATCACTCTCTGGCATCATAGTGGGGCCACGAGAACGACCGACCGATGATCGGTAAACTATTTAAGACTTCGCAAAGCGCAATTCAAGGAGAGGATATTTCAAAGACCAATAATTGTATACGAAATGTAAGAGAGTGCGAAGCAATGGATGCTGCACCGGCACCTGGAGTGGAAATACCAATGCTGTGAAGACAAAAGAACTCTCACTGCGAATCATTACGGATCGCGGCCTAACCACAATCAGCAAAGACTACAGAATCTGGAAACCCTCAGCCAGGAAGAGTTTTAGCCGGTAAGAATCCGACACTACATGTACACTTAGTGGAGGTCTCTATATAATTTTCCCCTCCTAAAAAAATGAAGGACAACTACACGTACACCACTCGATGTACCTGCTGGACCGTGCCTTATTGGTCAAACATTGTAGGTGATGCAATTCTTTTGGGTATATGATGCTTTACCATCTCACTGTTTTTTACATCTTACCGTTAGTGTCCAACATTGTCGAGGATCCAATGTGAACGGGCCATGTCCTATCCTACCAATGTTGTCGAGGACCCTTAAAGAACGGACAGTGTCGGTTCCTATCCTTATATCTACCGTTATTGGTCGATGTGATCGAGGACCCGATATGAACGGACAATGTCGTTCCATTCTACCGACACTGAACCACCGCAATGTAGCGAACCACCGCGTACAAAACGTCGCAGACCGTCGATTGACGCTGAGTTAAGGCGGGTTTTCCTAGCAACGCACATTTTGTGTGGCATAAAACGTAATTCGGCAGAAGCAACGCAACTACCAACGCGCTGCCTAAAAGTGTTTTTCTAGGATTGTCAGTTGTGTGACGACCGTCGCGATGAATTTATCTAAAAGGAACAGAAAAGCTTTGGCTTTTTTAATATTACAAGACGAAATTTTGAAAGAAGAGATTGACTTATTAACCACGATTCGTAGTGGCACTAGAAATTCTGCTAGTCAATTATTACAAAATAGAAGCAGCGAAGGATCATTTAAATTACTTATCCATAGACATCTGCTTGACGACGAAGTAAAATTTAAAGCGTATTTTACATTTTTTCATTTCATTCCAAATTGTGTCATTTTTGATAATATTTTAAACTCTTGAAGCTTCATGTTCCAAAGAATAGGGTTTCCACTCATTATTTCTGCCAATTGTTCGTCCTCGGTAGCACTAAAATGGATCTGTTGTTTTTGTAAACTTATTTTCAACAAAATATCGGAGCACTTCTTTCACTACACGTAGCGTACAATTGAATAGACTGCTCTCGGAGCAGTCGTCCAGTTGCGTCGGCCGTATTAAGATGGCGCAAGTCGTTTTTACGCAGTATAGGAAAACGCCTGCATTTGATTTTCGTTAGAGAAGTTCTCGGCGTTATACGCCGACCGTATTAAGTTCCACGCCGCGTAAAATGTGCGCTGCTAGGAAAACCCGCCTTTACCGCCAAGATATAACATACCGCAGTCAGTCGAGTAGTACGAGGCATCATGAATAGCGTCGTGAACTTTTAATAGAAGGCGCTGTGAACAGCGCCGTGAATAATAAAGGCGGGTTACCGCCTATATATACCGTATCACCGCTGATAGATTAGTATGAAGGACCCTGTCCTCTATACCATCCATGTGGTACTGTTTTGGTTTATATTTTAAATTGTGAAGCTGGTTTTAGACCATATTGTAAATTATGGAATACATAATACAAGAGATTTGAAACCACTTGTTTTATTATTTAGTTCCTATTTTTTAACATTTCAGGACATATAATTGGGAGCCGGCAGCCAGTAACTAATATGTGCAAATCACCCTTGGCTTGTTGTTTCTCCACTGTAACAAGCTGCTTAGTGCAAGTGGGGCCCCTACCACGCTCATCCAGAAGGTGGTGCTCGAGACTGATAGCCGGTGGATATCTTGACCACAAGGGTAATTTTTCGGCGCCGACACGATATCTCAACTGTGGGTATTTAGTGCAATTATGGGATATCCTTACGATAGGGATTACTTGAGTGTTGAACGTTTGACCGATGGCTCTCTGCAGGATGGCTATCAACCTATCGATGCTCCGCCGTCTTAACAGTAAGACATCCGCTCACCTCCGAAAGGACCATTACAATAGTGATCTTCATTATTTTAATTATCTAGCATTCCATATACTTTTAATACCTTAAAGAAAATATATTAACATTTAAAACTAGTAGCTTCAACTCATAAAAGTTTTTCACATAAACAACAAAATTATCCTTACAAATTTTAATGCTATTCCAACGAAAAATTAGGTGAAAATTCAATCATCAGTTGTTAAAATAACATACCATTAAAATAAAGACATTGTTATAATAATGATAGTCACGAAAATTATCAAATACTCCTGTAAGTCTCCAGCTTATCTTCGCATTTTTTAGACCGAGGGTAATAACCAGATATTATTTAAAAATTAAGATTTCAATAAGAAATAAAAAAATCTATTTACTGCCGTGTTTAAATAGTTGCCTATATTCGTTCTCCTTTCAAGCAGTTAAAGGAAAAAATATATACGAACAGTTTGTTTCCTGCAAATACTCTGATCGCAACGCATGTAGAGAGAGAACCTGAGTTGTATTTGCAGGAAATAAAATGTTTATAAATACTATTTCCTTTAACTTTAATGTAGAGAGAAAAATAATTTTTGAAAATTCAGTTTAGACATTTTTTTTTGAGGTGAAAAAGCTAAAATAATCTATGTATACTAATGAGACTATAGCGTGGATAGCTAACGTACGAATACTATTATATACTTCTTCTACTATATTTTTAAATTTGCAACACAGTAAAAGTAGTACTGCCCTTAAGCCAATATAATTTATCAGGTTATTGAAGGAATTTGCTTTCGATTTATTTGAGTAAAATTTATCATTACTGATCAAACAGTATACATTTCAACAGTACGAATTTAGTACAAAAAGTCTGAAAAAAAATATATTAATACTTAAGATTCTGTTAGGCGACACGGTATTTTGAAGCCCTATCTGAGTTAGACTTTGAATTCAGGATGTTATAAATGCATTTAGAACAATCAGGACTCTAATTAGGGTAACCCCAACTTTCTTTACTCTGTTAGTGGACTAATTAGAGAGCAATTTAGGTTGATTTAAATAAAAAATGTATTTTTAATTAATCTCGATTGTCTTATATTAGGATGGACACCACCATGGACGAAAAAAGAAATGGACATTACAAAAATAAAGCGCCAATAATGTGTCATAATCAGTATATATTTGCCAACTGTTTTGGCGAAAAATAAGGGAAAAGTTTTATACCTTGTTGATACCCAATTTTCATGAGATAAATTTATTATTATGGTGATTTATTCAATATTATATTTAGAAACAATTTACAGCTGTTATATTAAACTACATTACGCCTTACATTTATTATATTGGTTCTATATATTTTCAGGAAAGTTTAAGATTTCTAAATAATATAATAAACTATTAAATCTGGCATTTTTACAAATCGCTTATACGCTATCGTAAGGTCTAGGGCAAATTCACTGACAAATATATGACAAATAACATTTCTGTTTTTGAGTTTTTTCTACGTTTTCTGACTTTTTGTGATTATGAAGTGATTTTTTACGTGACTGTTTAATGCCAGATGTACCGCAAATTGGATTATTTATTTCCAGATATAGCTTTCCATAAGTAACGATATAATATTATGGGTTAGGTTCCGTACCATAGGCGGATGATTTGGGTTTTTCACATTTTGTTAGGAGTAATTTTTTATAGAGTTGCTAGTGACTCTAACCGGCAAGATTTTGGAGAAAACAGGTTAAAAATCTAACACAATATCTTTCTCAAGTCACTTTATAGCTGTAGCGAATAGTTTGATCCGAACTATTTCATTTATAGGTTTAATTATATATATATATATATATATATATATATATATATATATATATATATATATATATACAGGGTGGGCCTTAACTGTGTGAGTGGTTTCAATATGCAATAAAAAAAACTATAAATCTTATTATTTTTTTATTTATATATTTAAAAAGTACAAGAAATTGAAATTTAAGTAACATCTAATTTTTGAAAATAATGTTATTTAAGTGACCGCCTCCACCTTCTTGACATTCTTGAAGTCGCACTCTCAGGTTTTGAAATATATATATATATATATATATATATATATATATATATATATATATATATATATATATATATATATATATATATATATATAGATTTTCAAAGTTTTATACTTCAGTAAGAAATAATCGTATAACAGGTTTCAAAAAACCATTTTAAAGTTCTTTCAAGGTACTTTCAGCTAACAGAAAGTTCGAGTTAAATTTTTAATTTTTGAAAAGTACTTTTTGAGAATAAAAAGATAAAAATAATTGCATTTTCTTGGTTTTGCTAAGGTCAATGTGTCGCGGGAAACGCTCGCAGGAAAATTCTGCTTTTTGGGTTTTTCCGAGAGCTTTAAAATGCTTTTTTAAATTTCGTCCTAAGTGCATTTTTTACCAAAATAGGGCCTTTTTAACGAAAAACAATGACGTTTTTTTTTGAATGCTCCATATTTCTGTAACTACAAAAGACAGAAGAAAACTTCAAATAGAAAAAAATGTCTGTTTTTACTCGTAAAATGATCTTAGATTATTTCGGATTATTTTCCGCACTTTTGATTTTTTTTTGATTTTATTATTTTAAAAAATTTTTCTGAACCATTATAATATAGTTATGGATAGATCTTAAAACAGAAATGGAACAAATCAGGGTCCTAGTGTGATTTTTTTACAGAATTTTGATCTATATTATGAAAAAAAAAACATTTTTAATATCATACATATGAGCTCATACACATCAGCTTATTAAAAAGTGTTTTTTTTTATAAAAGAGACCGCAACTCTGTAAAAAAGTCACACCATGACACTAAGTTGTTCCAAGTGTGTTTTCAGATCTATTCATAACCATATTATTATGTTCTTGAAAAATTTTAAAAAACTAGAAGTATGGAAAAATTCCAGAACAATCTAAAATAATTTTACTTGTAAAAATAATTTTTTTTTCTACTTTTTTCAAGCTCTTGTAGTTACAGGTATATCGAGCATTGAACAAAAAGTAATTTTTTTCGTTAAAAAGGTCATATTTTGGTCAAAAATGCACCAAAACACATTTTATTTAGAATTTTCTTGCGAGTATTATCCGCGAAACTGCATTGGTATTACCAAAACCACGAAAAAACGTTTTTTTCATCTCTTTATTCTTAAATAAAATCTTTAAAAATGAAAAATTTAATTCTCACTTTACATTACCTGAAATTATTTGGAAAGAGCTTTAAGATGCTTTTTTGAAAATAGTCGTATGATTCTTCTTTCTTTTTCGTTTTCGCGCGTGGGATGGGCAAAAGTACGTGGCGGGCACTGTATATAATTTCTATCATGTTCTTTTGTCGTTTTGAGCTAATTCTTATATTAGTAAAGCATATATTTGTGACAACAATTTCAAGAAATTTAGATGCCCATTTACTAGTTTGAATTTCAAAGTATGTGTAATGTATCTATTTTGGCAGATTGTTTTATTTATTATTATAAAAGGCATGGCGTTTTAATAAAAGGAAATAATCATTATAAAATTTAACAAGATTTCTATTTTTAAAACATGACTAATAATGGCAGATACTGTGGAAATGCTTAAATTTTTATAAATTTTAAAACTTGTACATTTTAAAAAATTTAGATTTATGAAACTCTTTATAATGTAGGTAAATATCCAAAAAAGTATATCATTTATATAAATTGACAGATTTTATATTTTGCCTCAAATATTTTTTTTTATATTATATTTTGCCACACAAGGGATTTCCATAATTTTATACAACTTATCGATATTAAATTATAATCGAAAATGTTTTTTTTTTTGAAAATTTCGTTACAGTTTTTGAATAGAAGTTTTAGATTTCATTAAGAAGTATTATGAGGGTGAAGTTTAAAATTGTTAAAATATTTTTAAATACATTAACATTGCATATTTTACTTGAGGTTATGTTATATTTTAGTGCAACACTAACAGAATTTTTGCTGCTACTAGTGGAAAATATTAATAATAGTGGAGAAAATTCAAACTATTTACCCAAGAAAAGCAGTAACAATTTTATAAAAAGCAAAAAAAAAATTAGAATCTAAATATATCAAATAACATTTCTGTCACAATATAACTTAAAACAAGAATTTAAAATTTGGGACGATCTTGCATCTCTTACAGGTAAACCTATTTTCGCCTGGCAACATCGGTGTTTATAGAGAATCTAAATTTAAATTTACCTCTGATTTCCTGCGATTATAACAGTAACACTAAGGATATACTGGTTGAGTTTGGATGATCTATAAAATTAATTACGTAGGAATGGTGAGTTGATTTACACCCTTAAGTACAGAGAAGGGTATACGAATTTTCGTGGTCTATGGTTTGAGTCTAAAGCCGATTTTTGCTAAAGGTCTTTTTAAAATTTCTATTTCGCTTGATTTATAATTTAGACAAATTAAACATATAAATAAGCTAAATGAGAATTAAGTCATGTAATCCAGAGTTTTAATGTTGTAAAATTTAAACAGATAAGGCCATATTGAACTGTTTGTGTCAACTAAAACAAAAAATGTTTGTCAATTATCAGGTGTTTTTGTATACATCAGTCTTCTAATACCTATTCTGATAAATTTAATGAAAATTTAATGTACATTCTACATTAAGTTTAATAAATTTGTACTTTAAATCGTGAATAATTTGCATTTACTTTGAATTTAAACCAAATTAATTGAAATGTCAGTTCGTTGTACATTAAATTTGATTAAATGGTATCTTAAATTTCAATAAAGTAACTGAAGATATTTCAACTTTCTGATAATTAAAATTAATTCACATGTACCTTAACATTAAAGAAATTTACATTAATATTCATGATACATTGCATGAGGTTCCGGGAGATGGCGCAACTTGTACTGAACTATTTATTTAGTATGATATAAATTGCTTAAAAGCCTTAATTTTCTTATGAGGAGGTGTACATGTTTGCCGCTACTGACGGAAACCGATGAGTTCGGAACTGGTGTGCACATGACGGTGCTCTACCTATGGGAAAAATTTCCACCTTTTCCTGGTAGCAGAATTTTTGGACCTCATATTTATGTTGATGCATTAAATATATGATAACATATTTTAAATTCTATGAACACTACCTGTATATTTAATATACATAGTCAGAAGTAATTATTAACCTTTAAATTTAATGTATGATTACATTAAATTTAATGGAATACATTAATTTAGATTAAAGTAAAAATTATTAAATTTAATGCATTGCATTAATTGAATTTAAGAAACGGTTTATAAAATTTGCTTCCAGCACATTTACCTTAAATTTAATGCACTTCCTTTTTACAGTGTACCTACTCTTCTAATATCTACGTTATAAAAAAAATGCATTAAATTTAAAGTAAATGTGCTGGAAGCAAATTTCACAACCGGTTATTAAATGCATTTAATATAATGCATTAAATTTAATGATTTATATTAATCTAAATTAATTTATTCCATTAAATTTATTGTATTCATACATTAAAGATTGATCATTACTTTTTAAGGCCACTATGTACATTAAATATACAGCCAATGTTCATTGAATTGGAGGTATGTTATCACATATTTAATTTACCAACATTAATATCAGTTCAAAAAATTCTGAAACTACCAGTAAAAGGGGGACATCTTTCCTATAGGTAGTGTCCGCCATCTAGACCGGTTTCGAACTTATCGGTTCTCGTCAGTACGGAGTAGACATACACACCTCACCATAAGAAAATCGAGTCATTTCAGCCATCTCCCGGAACCTCACGCAATGTATATTGAATAATAATGTACATTCCTTTAGTATGAGGGTATATGTGAATTAGTTTTAATGTAATGTAAATATCTTTTTAGTTACTTTTTTGAAATTTAAGACACCATTTAATCAAATTTAATGTACAATCAATTGCTTTAAATTTACATTTAAATTATTCACGTACAAAATCATTAATATATGTGAATTAGTTTTAATGTAATGTAAATATCTTTTTAGTTACTTTATTGAAATTTAAGACACCATTTAATCAAATTTAATGTACAATCAATTGCTTTAAATTTACATTTAAATTATTCACGTACAAAATCATTAAATTTAATGTAGAATGGACATTATATCTGAATTAAATTTAAAGTTATTTATAACAGTGTACAAATCTGAAATTCAAAAATTTTATGTAGTTATTTTGTAGTAGTTATGGGTAAAAACAAAAACCTGTAAAATATTAAAAATGGAAATGCAAGCTGCTGTGTTATTTAAATTTTAAAATCATTATAGATAAAGTTAATTTAGGTATATGCATTTTAAGAATTTAAAATTTATTGAAAATTGATAGTATACTTTAAAATTTATGAATGATATGTGAACAAGCTTTTCCCAAAATTTTTTCTTAACATCTTAAATCCAATTTGCGCAAAACTTTATGGACGTACTCAGTAAAACAAAGCAATTAAGAATGCATATATTTTTCACGCTTTTTAGGCAGTATGCAGTAAAAACGCTTCCGGATGCACTAATATTGTATGGGGTACTTCGAGCCACCCTTTTCAGACTACTTAGCACCCAATTAAACAAAAACAGCCATTAGTGAAGAACACGTGCTGTCAAGTATAAAACAGACGTTATACTACTTGCCCACAAGTGCGGTTAAGTAGGGAGGCTATAAAAAGCTGCATGTCGACAGTTAATTTAAAATATGATAAGATATTTAAAATTTTTACTTAATTATCTTACTTTAAAGAAATGTAAGTACAGTGTTGAATTGATTTGTAGGTATTTGGCGGGCATAAATTTAAACCGTTTAAATTAAATTAAAATTGAAACTAGTTTACAGGGTGTTCCAGCTTTAACCAACACATATGTAGCTAAATTATAAATAGGGTGAGTTTTGAACTTAATAAAAATTATGTAAGAAGCTAACAAAAGCAACAAGTTAGGAATATTTACTAAAAATCCGATGCGATTTTTTTAATGAAGATCTTATCATATTTCCATAGAAGTTGTCTAAAAATATACCATGGAGTTTTATTGTTGCTAATTACTAAATTTACATCAGTTTAAGTTTAAATTATGAAATAATTGAATTTTAGCTTCCGTTAGACTCATATAAAATATAAGACAAGCAAGATTGTTCATTTTGAATATTTTAACTGGCAATGACTTGAGTAGAAATCAGTTCAAAGAATATAATAATATCCAGTATACAATACAAGAGATACTATAAGTATATCGATCTAGCCATATTAAAATAACTGGTGACTTTTGTGAGTTTTGTGAAATTGAAAAATGGCAGTGTTATCACATTTTTAACATAAGAACATAATTGTCTTGAAAATATTCACGAACGAATTATTGCGGTTTATGGAGTTAAGGCTTCTCCATATTTTGAATGTAAAATTTTATTTCGTGTTTTTATCGCTGGGCTTGTAGGCGTTCATTAGGCCGGCTCATTTCGATACTAGTCTAGCTGCTTGCTTAATGACGTCTAGTTTACTTCTTACCTATTTGTTACGCTTCCCGTCGGTAGGCGAAATTTCCAATATCTGTTTCTACATAGCATTTTGAGCTTTCCTCATTTAGTTTAAATTGGATATTGTGAACGTCCAGGTCTGCGCTTTATATGTTATAAAGGTCAAAACACTGAAGTTGAACATTCTAGTTCTTAAATATAGGATACTTGTTATTTCGGAGCTTTGTTATTTCTGGTCTCTCTGTCTGATCCAGGTATATACAGGTTGTCCGAAAAAATGTGGGAAATCTCCCGGATATAAAAAAACACGTGAAAGGAATACTACAAGTTTATATAAACTTGTTCATATACGCCTCCTCTTCGGAGATATGGGCTCCTAAAGAATAGCGGTGGAATCAAGTTTTTTACACATAATTATAGAACCACCGGGTATATTTCAATTTTTTTTATTATGATGTATATCAGGTAAGACTCTTCAAATTACTATCTAAAAAAATGTTGTGAATTACTCACAGCTACAGGGACGGACTAGCTGTGACACTCAAACCTAATTTTTTTACGCCCTTTATGATAAAAACTTTTGACAACGTTTTTTACATATCTTTAACTATGGACTAAAAATTAAATACTTCATTCATGTCGCTAATCCTAACCGTTTTCAAAAAAACGTCACTTTATTTACACTGTCAGTCCCCTAATTTTTGTCGGGTTGAATATGAAAAAGAGGAATTTATCCCTATCAGTTTCAATAAAATTTAAGCTAATTGTTTAGTTAAAAACTTCATAAGAGGGTTTAACATGGGCTCCGTGGGCACGACGAATTGAGGACTGCTGTACCCGCTATATTAACTCAGCATTGTTCCTTATTTGATCACAATGTAATGTGATTCTTTGTAGAAGTTCCTCCCTACTATCGACGGAACACATCAAGGTTTGAGGTGTCCTCACAGGTAACAATCCAACGGCGTTAGGTCGGGAGATCGAGGAGGCCAGACAATAGGTCCTACTCTACCTATCCAACGGTTTGGATAGACGTTATTCAGGTGCTCTGGCATGGCAACGCTGAAATGAGATCACGCCCCATCGTGTATGTAGTACATGTTTTGGCGGGTTTCAAGTAGTAAATGCTCTACTAAATCAAAGCGTTCTGGAGGAACTTCAAATAAAGTTTTCCATTCAGTCGTACCGGCAATATGAATGGTCCAATCAAAGAATTCCTGCCCAGACATTATAACTGATGATGATGCGAAACAATAGTTGCATGTGGATTTTCATCAGCCCATACATGTGAGTTGTGTAAATTTATGACACCATTTTTGGCAAATCCTGCTTTATCTGTGAAGAGAATAGTGCTAATGATGTTCACATTATTTCGTTGCTGATCCAATAGCCAGTTTGCAAACTCCATTCTACGGGGAGAATCTTCAGGAATCAGTTCGTGCACTTTTTTCAAATGATATGGATATAAGAGCTGTTCTTGAAGAATTTCATGTACCATTGTTTTGAGATATTAGACTGCGCTGATAATTTTTGAGTGCTCGTTGAAAGAGTGTCATCTACAGCATTTAAAATATTTTCCTGTAATTGAGGCATACGAAGTGATTTTTCCCAACCAGCATCAGGACCTCTTTTCTCTAAAATTTCCTAAAATTATGAAGACATTTAATAATATTACCTTATTAAATGGAATCGCCTACATTCAACCTTAGACGTAGGTCATCTCGTTGAAATGTTTTCTGATCTGGAAGACTATGATTAGGATATCTGTCGTGATATAACCTCCTGGCTTCCAAAGCATTGCAAGATGCAAGACCATAATCAGATGCATATCTGCATACTCAATAAATGTGTATTACATAATTCGAATTATTTCACAATTAATTTCACCACGAAATTCAAAAATCAGTAAATTAACATCCAAGTAAAGAATCAATGTGTCAGTGAAGTGAAAGTTGACAAAGTCTAAAATGAAGGATAATTATTTTTTTCGTACCTAGCAACGTTTACAACAACAATACTTTGTTTTTAGTGCCGATAAAATAAAACGCAATTTTTGTGAACCTAGGTCGAACTGCAATTCACAGAATTAAACGTTTTTAACTAAAGAGAGGTAAAAACTAATTTTGACTTGATTTTTTTTATCATAAGTTTGAAGGTTGAACATTTGATAGAAAGAAAGATGTATCTTTTTTCGAAATACGCCAAATACATGATGTAAATAAATGTCGTTTTTTTTCAAAAACGGACATGAATGAAGAGTCCTTAATTTTTAGTCAATAGTTAAAGGTATATAAAAAACCTTGTCCAAAGGTCTTATCATACAAGGCGTGAAAAAATGGGGTCATGAGTGTCACGGCTAGTTCGTCTCTGCAGCTGTGAGTGATTCACAGTTTCTTGGATATTAATTTGAAGGGTCTTACCTGGTATATATCATATTAAAAAAATTAAATATATCTGGTGGTTCAATAACGATGTGTAAAAAACTTGATTCCATTGCAACTCTTTGGGGGCCCATATCTCCGAAGAGGAGGCCTATACGAAAAAAGTTTATCTGAACTTGTAATACTCCTTTTATGTGTTTTTTTCATTTCCGGGAAATTTTCCATATTTTTTATAAATAGGTATATCTTAAATATGCTGAAAAAGTCACGGAACTTTTATCCAGTAACAAATTTATAAAAAATTTAATTATATTTTTACCTTCTCTAAGGCAGCCAGTGGAAAATAACACAAATTTAAGTCTCGTAAATAGTGTAGGCTATATTTTTACTACTTGTTTACTTTCTTATACTATTAACCTATTTAAAGTAAAATCAGAGGGCAACGATTTTTACCGTCTAAATTATTGTTATTAATAAAACTGAACACTTAAATCACAGGTGCAGATGGTGTGACTAGTAATTTGACCCAAAAGTCTCAAATAAAAATAATAGTATTTTGTTTACTACTGTTTTGATGATTTAAAGTTTGGCACACTCCAGATAGTAAATCTGATTAGTCTGCGTCTGGTTGTTTTAGTAGATTTATTCCGGTTCGTTTATTTTTTCAAAACTTTTCCAAATGTATTTTTTCAACTCCTTTTGATTATTGGATTTACACTTGGCAAGCCTTTGTATAATTTATTAAACATTTATTATCTTTTTATAATGTTGTTTAAAAGTTCCTTTCAAAAGACTAGTTTTATATCAATCTACTACATTCTTAAACTACAGCTAATTAATTACATTAAATAGTTTCTAAGATATATTTTTAGATCAATAAAATAAATATACAAATTTTTGATATCTCGGATAAATATTTCGATATTTCTAGGTTCATTCAAAAAAATTTATATGTAAATTTGTGAAATTATAATGATAACAAAAATGTCACTAAAGTGGGGAAACAGAGAAGGACGGACTCTGTTAGGATAAGGATTTTTTACCTTTTACGCTGAAGCTAAGTGCGTTATTATCTTGAAAAGAATTTTTATAAAAAAATTGAACCGACTTCTAAACGTGCGCTAAAAAGTGAAAAATAACTAGAAATTTTTATATGAAATTGAAATTTTTGAAGTCGGCGTCAAACTAATATCTGACGAAATGTGATTTGCGTAAACAGATTAAAAATACTCTATTTGTAATTGCTTTTTTACCATAATTTGTATATATTAGTAGTTATTTATTTCATTTAGAAATAATTTGGCGCCGACTTCAAAAATTTCAATTTCATATAAAAATTTACAGTTATTTTTCACTTTTTGGCGCACTTTTAGAAGTCGGTAAAATTTTTTTTATAAAAATTTTAGTTTTCGATTTTAAGTTTTGAATTCATTATGATATTCATAAATTATTTAAACTAAGTGCTAATTGAGATTAGTGTACCTCGTAATGACTCCAAGGTGGCAAAAAAGTACCCATTTTATCCATAATTGTAAATCACCTTAAAATGAACCACTAAAAACTCTTTGATTCTTAGAGTTCTCCAAATACCAATGAAATTGTGTCAAACAAATATTTAGTCTGTCATAGTAAATCCATTACCTCAAATTTCAGATTGGTAATATAGGCTCAAAAACTTTCCAATATCGATATTTAAAGAATTGGAGAAGTATATTTTTTAGCCCGATATATTTTATATCGCATACTGAGTTTGTATATATGCCCCAAGAACCCCACAATATCAATTTTAGATAAAACCGGAAAAGGTAACATTTTTAGTCCCTCAGTAGTGGGAATAGGGGGCTCCTAGTTGACCCCCCCACCACTTTTTTGATTGGTCAGCCAAGAATGACCTTGTTTCTGATTGGCTGCCCAAGTTCGCCCCCTATTCCGATTGGTTTCATAAACTCCGCCTCTTTTTGCTCCACCTCCTACCTCCTTCCTAACCACCACAGTAGTTGGAGGGGAGCTGGTAGCAGTTGGAGGGGAGCTGGTATTTTAAAGGACTGAATCTGAGCGAGCTACATTCATTTACAACTAGTCTTAAGCTTATATAGAAGATTCACCACTAATAAAGAACAGTGTTAAATTAAAAATAAGTGGTAGTTATGAACAGTGATTTGCAAAATGAAATAATCAAATTAGGTAAACAGTTTACTAAACTTCAAAATTCCGAATTAAAGAATGCAATGCTAAGGAAAACACACCCCGAGTGGGCACAGGTATATTATGAGACTGCCTTCCAATACCAATTAGCTGCAGAAGCCTGTTTAAATTATAGAAAAACCCAAAATTTGCCGAAGTTCTTTCATGAAATAAAGAAAATAGGATTCAGTTACTTTTTAAGGATATTGAAGGATTATATAAAAGATCCTGATATATTAAAAGAAATCGTGGAAGAGGAAGAGAGAGATAAAGAGATATTGAGAAACAGGGAGGTTTTAGTGTAGGATTTATTATGGAATTATTAATAAGAGAAATGTATGAAGAGTTTTTGATGTCCGCAGCCTGTTCCGAGTTTTATGCATATGAAGGTCAAGAAAGTGAAGCGCAGAATATTATATTGTTTTTAAATTATATGGAACATGCGGAATTATGTTTACTAGCAGCTAAATGTTGTAGCGAATATTTAAAAAATAAAAATATAGATATTTTAATATGTAAACTTCAAGAACTAGGATTAAATAATAATATTTCATGTATTAAAACAATGTTAGAAAATAAAACACATAATTTGTAATCAAGTCTTTTATTACATAAAAAAATTGTTGTAAAGGTAATAAACATTTGATAATGCACATACACATGGTATTTTTTGATGATAAAAGCAGCAAGGATCCATTTTCTTTAGGGTGGGTTGTTCATCAATCTCGATAACTGGTTTCATGGAATACTTCTTTACGAAATCTGCCTTTTCTTCCCCTTTTACATAAACATAGTCTACCTTAGCGCTTAAATCTCTTATGATATCTCCACATTTGTGTAATGGTGTAAATCCTTCACACCATTCAATGCAATGGTAATTTTTTATTAACCACAGAGCTTGTTTGTGTAAATAGGATGGTAAATGACCCATCGGAAATGGAGCTTTGAAAATAAAATGACTTGTCTTTTGCCCATCGTACGCTGCTAATTCCTTTACAATAAATTTATTATTTTCAATTTTGAATCCTTGAAGATCTAGAATAAGTTTCATATTTTCAAATATTTGAATTTCTTGATCATTTCTACTTTTAATTGATATTCACTTATTTGTTTTTTTAATTTCTGCAACTGAAGTTGAAAATCTAATACTCGAACTGAAATCTCGTAAGACATTATATAAATGAAGAATTCTGGTTTGGCTACGTTAATAAATATCAAAATTGACGCGTGCGCTCTTAAGCGTAAGTAGCGGTTTGTTTAAAAAGAGTATTTTATCTTAAGGAAATTGTATTACAACTGTTTCACAATTTTTGTTAATGGATTGTAACTGAAAACTTTATCATGAATTATAACACAATATGCCGCTGTTTTAGGGGGAATTTTTTCCTTGGTTTCAAATTCAATTCTCATGGTTACTGGACCTGTTTGTAGTAAATCTCTTTGATGTGAACAATTAATGTAAACTATAGGAGCATTTTCTTTAAATTCTTTCGGATTAAAAATTGGTTCCACTGGAGAGTTATAATACCCTTGACGAAAGTCTGTAAACATTTCATACAGAGTAGCAAATTTATTATTTTCAAAATCAAGTTGAAGATCGTTGTAAGGATATCTTTCTGAATTTAAAAAGACATTCATATTTCTTAAATTACAATGATCAAATTTACTCATATCCATTTTTAGATTACCACGTCTATTTTTCTGAAAAGCAATTAGAACATGACGTGGCGTTTCGACTTTTGTAGATGTTTTTACGGGCCAGTTGTGCCTCGTAGTTTCCAATAACTCTGGATATTCAACTAATTCCCAGCTTCGGAAGGTTATTAGTATATCACTATTTTTGTCAATAATTTTGGTAAGTGCTAATTCTTGCGGAATCGCTACAGTAAGATGAGGAACTCTCCAACACAACTTGGTAATTTTAACTTTGGGTTTTTCATCTTCATTACTGGATAATAATGCATTTGTATCATCATTACTTCTTATTAGAATAAGTTCTTGTTGTGAATTAAGAATAATCTTATTATAATCTTCAAAAAATCCTGAATACATCTTTAATGGTATACATAATGAAACATTACCTTTGTCATCAGTCATAATTTTTTCTTTAGATTTTGTTTTCGGATACCAACCGGCATTTTCCAATTTAGCACTTTCATTTTGATTAAATGAAATATATCCCTTAAGAGTTGAAGTTATACCAATATCCCGAACGGAGTCAATAGTAACACCATTTAAAATATAGCGTAATTCTTTAAATAAAAATGCCGGAGCATTATTAATTAAAACAGTATTAGCTAAAGGGGAATCATCTTCTTTAGTTACTTGCAATTCCACATAAATTTCACTTTTGCAAGGTAAAGGATATTTTCCTGTTTGTTGCAAAGCAATTCTGATTTCATCATTTGGTCCGAGTTTTGTAGGATTAAAAGGATCGAAAGAAAGAATTTCCCAGCTTAATATTGATTCATCAACCAATACATTTTCTCTTACATTTAAATAATCCATTTTTATTTAAGTTTAAAACCCAAACTTTGAAGAAATTTTCTATTAGAAGGTGTTAACCTTTGGAAGTTTGATTTCCTACTAAAGGAAGTTGGTTTCTTTCTTGTCTTATTAATGTTTTTATTATTAAATTTTCTAGTAAAGTTTGCAGATTTATTGTTATATAATATTACCATCTTTAATCTACTTTTTTAAGATGTAGTCTGATGGTTATGGTTTCTTCTCTAAAATTAACCAAATCACCTTCCTGATCTATTATTTTAATGGCTATTTTATCAATTACTTTAACGGTGACTGGGAAATATATGACGTTTTGAGGTGACTCAATTATTTTGAACCCTGGAGCAACGCTCGGGAAAAATTGGTGTATTATATGAACAGGTTTCCCGTTTAAATATGATCCCTCTGCAATACTGCAGTCTATATTTATTGAATTTACTTTAATTATTTCCGCGGGAAAATCTGATATATGTTCAATGTTGGCTTCCAATCGCCCATTTTTAAACCCTAATAATTTACCAATAGTTCCTTCACGAAAAGTTATGGGGGCTGAACATTTAAGATGTGTACGTAAAGTATTATTATTTGCATAAAGACTAAAACTAATTTTATCCTCATCCAAGTGTTTTTTTAAAAAATCTTTTATGTCTTCTAATTCGTAGCTACCTGGGGGTATAGCTATTTCTAAATTTTCATCATGAATTAATACATTATTCCCAACATCAATATTGGGAATTGCATTAAAAGTTTCGAAATTTACAAGACCGATAACATATTCAACATCTTCATCTAAATATATTGGAGGATGTAACTCTGATGTTAAAATAGCGGAATTGCCGCTAAGAACAAAACTATATGACATTTTACTTTAAAAATATGTTTAATAATAAACTAAAATTAGGTGTTACATATGGTTATAAAGAAATTTTAGACACAATTGACCACAATTTGTTTTGTTAAAGTTTTGATAACTGTTATAATTATAATTAACAATATTATTATTTTGGTCGCTATAAAAATATTTAATTAATTCAGAAGGGGGTCGCAAATTACCATAACTATCAAAATATATTATGTTTTTTCCTTTTTTTGTATATGCTATCCAGTGAGTACCAACACCACTGTGATTATCTAGATTGACAATTGCACTTTCAATTAACTTTATCTTTTTTGGTAATTTATCCCTCATAAAAATACCACGAAAGTTGGGAATTTGTAAATATTTAGCGTATTTAAGTAAATCGTAATTTGTAAGTGCTTTTCGAGGTATATGTTTTAGCAGTTTTTTGAATAAGGTTTCAAGTATAATCCACATCCTGTTTTATAGGGTTTTAAATAAAGTCCACTTCCTTTTTTTCCTACCGCAATGGACTCCATCATTTGATTGTGTCGTTTAGATTCTTCTAATTTCGCTTTGGCTGCTTTTGCATCATTTACTGCTTTAGCAATACCTGCAGCCCCTCCTCCAAGAGCACCAAGAGCAGACAAACCAGCAAATAAAGGTATAAGTGGAAGAAATCCGCCAGTCTTTGGGATTGGAATTACCCTTTTCTTTGGAGGTAACACTTTACCAGTTTTTTTAATAACTTTTAAAGCAGTTTGAATACTTTCATTTAGGTCTTTAAAACGTTTCCCCTTAATTCCTTTTCTAGCTTTTGAAATTACCTGAGATAATGATAGTCCTCGTCCTTTTCGAGTTTTTCGCTTGAACTTTCTTCTCGTTCGAAGTCCCATACCTAATTTTCTTTTAATTTTCATAGCACCAGTAATTCCTAGTGCAGCAGTTTTTTCCCCAAAACTAGAATCTTTAGCTTTGAACCTTGATAAAGCTTTGTCAGCTAATACTTTATCAGCTAAATGCCTTCTTTTTATATCATTTGATTGTGAGTAAGCAATATCGTGTTCTTTACAAGCCTCATCCAATAAATTTATACCTTTATCACCTCTTGACAATCGTTTTTCCAATTTTGTTCCAGGTCCACAAAAATTATAACCAGGAATATGCAATTCAAAGGGTAATTTATTTATTAATGAGTTTACTAAACCACTTCCTTTCCTTTTGCTGTTTGTCTTGTAAATGATTCGTTTATTATGTGATGGAAACATTATATATAGTTGCAATCCTAGTGATAACTAACCAGTTACATCACAATACTGAATATTAATAGTTTGTTTTATATATAAAATGAGAGTTGAGAAACAACCATACTCTATAACAATTAAGGATCATGAAAGTTCAGTGAATGGTTTTAGAAAACATGGAAAACTGTTTGAGGGAAATAGTAAAAGAGGGTTAATTATTGGCCCGTCAGGCTGTGGCAAAACCAATGTTATTATTAGTTTGATTGAAGATCCGAATGGTTTGCGATTTGAAAATCTGTATGTTTATTCAAAATCCTTATATCAACCAAAGTATAAATATTTGAGAACACTTTTTAAACCTTTGAAAAAAATTGGATACTATGAATCTGAAAATGAAGAAACAATTGTTTCACCAAAACAAGTTAAACCAAACTCTATAATAATATTTGATGATATAGTGTGTTGTAATCAGAATGTTGTAAAGGACTATTTTTGTTTCGGAAGACACAAAAATACTGATTG
This sequence comes from Diaprepes abbreviatus, assembly GCA_034092305.1. Lineage (NCBI taxonomy): Eukaryota > Metazoa > Arthropoda > Insecta > Coleoptera > Curculionidae > Diaprepes > Diaprepes abbreviatus. The sequence continues at coordinate 34,888,437 of JASJET010000055.1, forward strand.
TTTTTATTTATGTCAAACATATTCTTCTATTCCGAAACAATTAATTCGTGACAATGCAAATTTAATTGTTATATTTCAACAAGATCGAACAAACTTAAAACATATTTATGATGATCATGTTAATGTTGATATGTCATTAAACCAATTTAATGAGTTGTGCTTAATATGTTGGAAAGATAAATTTGGATTTTTAGTAATAGACAAAGACTCTAATGTGAAATCTGGCCGATATCGAAAAGGATTTGATTCATATATTTACTTATAAAAATAAACGTTTGATGGTAAATTATACCAATCATGGATGAACGTTTAGCAAGAGAGTTAGTTAAATCAAGAAAAGCTGTTAAACAAAAATATCAGAGTTTAAAAAATGCGGAATTTGAGGCGCAAACTAAATTGGAGGAAACATATAAACCGATAACTCAACCCTTACAAGAATTAATTTCAACGATTGGTAAAATTGAACCTGTTGAAATAAAGGAAGAGCTACACACACCAATTAAAAAAATTTATGAAACACCACAGAAAAGATCAATTCAAACACTAACACCAAAGAGAAAATTACAATATGGAACATCAACACCAGAAAAAAGAAAGACGGGAAAAACTCCACTCCTTCCTACAGAAATACCATCGATTATTGACTGGGACGCGAGTTTAGCTTCAGCAAGTCAAATGCCATCTATACAACAAACAAGTATTATTGCAGAAACAAACCCTTCTTCAGGTTCACACTCCACAATAGGAAATCTTTCAGATATACTGGAACAAACACGGCAAACAGTTAGAACATTTGTTGATACAGATTTATATAAAGAATATTTATTAGGATTTGATGAATTACCTCGCCAATATATTGATAGCGGTGTAAAAGATGTTGAACATGAGTTTGATCACCAATATGGAATAGTTCATGATTTGGAAACCGAGAAATTCTTTTTGGGTTTAACTCAAAAACCTGTCGAAATTATTGGTAAAAACATCAAAATTGAAGGAATAACCTATACAGGTACACCAGGTTTATATGAGTTATTATTTAAAAAAGAACCAATAGGGTATAAAAAACAAGATTTGGAAAATTATATGGATATTTTAAAAAGAACCAATGCATACCGTAGAAATAATGATCCAAATGAGCAGGTGCAGGGGAATGGATCACATAAATATATTTCTATAATAGGACCTTATTTGCAAAGCAAAGGAATTACAAAAACTAAAACTCTAAATCCCGAATCTCAACAAGCAGTCCAGGGATTTTTTGAAAGACGCAAAGCTCCATATAGAGAAAGTCGAGTGTCTTCAAAAAAAACCGGATTTGGTATAACTTTAAAAGTTAATAAACCTAATACAGATTACATATATTGGGATAATGTAAACGAACTTGTTGAGAGACTTCGACTATTGGTAGCATCCATGCTTGCGGGACACACTGGTCATAACAATGAAATTATTTCTATTATTGAAGAACTAAGAGAAGCGAATATTATTATATAAAAGGACATAATAGATACTTTTAAACATTTCTAAAATGACCATCGATAAATTTGGTCGTCATATTTCAAAAAAATCTGCTCTAAACACATTATTATCACTAGAAAATAAAATATTATCAAATGTTGAAGAGAAAATAATAAAAATTTTTAAAAGCGATGTCAAATATATTGAAAACAAATTAATTCAAAATTTAGATCCCGGGTTGAAAAGCGATGTTAATAATTTAAATAAGAGAATAAATGAATATGATAACAATATACAAAATATTGCAAAAAAGATTAAGTTATTTGAGGATAAAGTTATTCCTGAATATAATGACAAGATAATTAATTTGAAAAATACTGTTGATGGAAATGATGATGTAGTAGAAAAATTTTCTCAGAAAGTTTCTAAATATGCAAATGACTTTGACGTAGTGAAGTTAAAATATGATAAAGTTGATGATTTTGAAAATGAAATAAAAAATGAAATTACATCAATTAAATCAATAATTAAGGATACTTCAGCAATTGACAATGTCAAGAACAGTATTTCCAAGGAAATTACATCAAAGTTTCAAAATTTTACTAATTTGCTTAATGATAGAGTAGCAGAAGAAGTAAGGAATTTTAAGAAAATACATGACGTTATGGATAAAAATACACAAAATCTTGAAAAATCAATGAACACTCATTTCCTAATTCACAAAAAAGATACCGACAAAGTTAATGAATTTAAAGAACAAATTAAAGAATTTGAAATTAAAATCAATGCATATAAATCAAATTTACAATATTTAGAAGACAAATTGAAGGAGGATTTTCAAAACGAAAATGAAAAAATTGAAACAAAATTCAAAGATCAAATTACAAAAGATAATGAAAAAATCGAGGATATACTAAAGCAATTAAACAATCTGAAAACCAAATCTGAAACGTCTTTTGACGAGGGAAATTTTACAAAGGCAATCGATGAGAAATTACAAAAAGAATTAGAATCCTTACTAGAAGTAGTGCAAGCTATAATAGAAGTTTCTAAAAAGGATGTATTAATTAAAATTAAAAATAATAGTTCAAAAATCGAGGAGACTTCTTTACTCATAAAAGAACTTGAAACATCTTATACAGATATACTACACAAAGCTGAAAAGACAGCGTCAGACATAAAAAATATAGAAAAAAAAATTGTGAAAATGACATTAGATATTACAAATGCAGAATTTCAATTAGGAAAAGATATAAAAAATCTAGAAGATAAATTAACAAAAGAAATAAAATCTTTAAACGAATTAGTTCAAAGAGCTGCTGAAGTTTCTAGAAAAGAATTTAATGATACAATGAATTATGCAAGAGAAGAAATGAATTCAACATTAGGTGGTTTCAAAAAAGATTATACGTTATCAAATGTTCTTTTGGAAACTAAATTTAATGTAAAAATGTCTGATCTTAATAACAACATCACCCAAATAAATTCATCAATAAAAGAAATTAGAAATGAAAATAACAAATCATTTGAAACAATGGAAAATAAATTTAATGTAAAAATTTCTGATCTTACTAACAACATCACCCAAATAAATTCGTCAATAAAAGAAATTATAAATGAAAATAAAAAATCATTTGAAGCAATGGAAAATAAAATTAAAGAACTTACTAAAAAAAACTGAGATGATTTTTTTTATATTTTACAACATCAGCGATAAAGGGCTTTTATAAACGGTTTAGAAGGAGGTAAAGTTATTTGTGGGATTTATTTTCGAGAGTAAGTTATAAATTAATAATGAGTAAAATTAAGCAAGACGTTGTAAATGAATTACATAAACCGGCGAGAAGGCGATATAGAAGGAGACGAACAATTGTAAAAGGGCTTAATGATCTATTTCAAGCTGATCTGATAGAAATGCAGCCATATGCGAAATTTAATAGGGGTTTAAGATATATTTTAATGGTAATAAATGTGTTTTCTAAATTTGTATGGGCAGAACCTGTAAAATCCAAAACTGGTAAAGATGTAGCAGCTGCAATGAAAAAAATTCTATTAACTTTAAAAACTCCCCCAACAAATCTGAATACTGATCAGGGTAAAGAATTCTTTAATCAAGACTTTCAGAAACTTATGGAGCAGTTCAAAATTAATCATTACAACACATTTTCTAATATGAAAGCTAGTATTGTAGAGAGAGTAAATAGAACGATAAAAAACAAAATGTGGAAAAAGTTTAGTTTACTAGGTAATTATAAATGGATCAGCTTTCTTAAAGAAATAATTACAGAATACAATAATACTAAGCATTCAACAATCGGAAAAAAACCAAACGAAGTTAACAAAAAGAATGAAATGGAAATCTTGAAATCAGCTTATACTCATAGGAAAACTGTGGATCCCAGATCACCAAAATTTCGTGTCAGTGATAGAGTACGAATAAGCAAGATTCGCGAACAATTTTCTAAAGGTTACACGCCCAACTGGTCAAACGAAATTTTTCAAATAAAAAAAATCCAGCTTACTAATCCAACAACGTATTTGATTCAAGATGGAAATGGGATAGATATTCAAGGAGGTTTCTATGAAGAAGAACTTCAAAAAGTAAGACACCCAAATGTATATCTGGTGGAAAAAGTGTTAAGAAAGAAAGGAAACAAAGTATTTGTAAAATGGTTAGGATTAGATAAATCTTATAACTCTTGGATCTTCAAGAGAGATGTGATGTAATAGTAATTAATGCTGTAATAATAATTGATGTTTGTAATAAAAAAAAAATGATTTTTTATATATATTTGTTTTATTTAAAAATAAGCTTATTACATAAACATTTTTTTAAATACAATATTCCTATAATCAGAGTCTAATATGGGATTTAAAATTTCTTCAGTCAATTTAATCCTTCTTCTAAAATGTTTTTGATTTATAAACTCTTCAGAAGTCATACGAGCTTTTCTGTAGGCGAAGTTCCAAGCAACCATCAGATGAATTTGGTTTCTTGATTCATCAATAGATACTGTCTTCTTCATAATAGTGCTTAGACTTTAATTTTTGTTCTAGTTCTTCGGGATGATTCAACAGCAGTTCCAGCATGGAGCACACATTTTCACTATTTAGATTTTGTTTTGGAGAAAGGACATTATATATTTTGTCAAAAGAATCTCCGTCGTAAAAATTGTTATTTCTAAAAACGTTGAAATAACGTCGAAAGTTTTGTTTTTGTAAAACATTTAGTCTATATTCTATAAGTGGAATTTGTTCCCATAGTCTGCACACAGTTTCATTTCCATAGTAAATAAAATCACAGCTTTTCACAATCTTCACTATTGGTAATTCACCAATCTTTTCAAAATGAATAGATAAATTTTGCAAATATATCGGTTCATTGAAAACATTTGGTGAAAACATATAATTTGTTATAACTCCTTGATATTGCAATAAGTTCTTCCAATCATCTTCATTTAATATCACAGACTGACCATTTTTACCACCAAGTTCAATGCATGGTAGAAAATCACTTTCCACCCACAAACCAATCACAGCATATTTAGAGTTAGAATTATTTAAATTATATTTTGTAGAATTTATAATTGTTTTTTTTATTTTCTTTTTTAATGGTGAATTTTCAAATATATTTTTACTCTGATTACTGAACATTTTAAATGATGTATTTCAAAAACTAACTGGCTATCTGCTTGCTCTCAAAAAACTAACTATCAATCCGTTTGCTCCTAAATTTTATACATTTTCCCTCTCCTCTCAAGTGGAGGGGTAAACTTATTTTCCCTCTCCATTTAAGAGGAGGGGATAAACTTTAAATGTCTTTATACTAACGAGAATCAATAAAAAACAAAATTTATATTATTTTTTTAACATTTATTAAATATTTTTATAGATATTTTTTCATGAAATACAATAAAATTAAACATGTACAAATAAATATTGCTGCTGTAAATATAATAACAAATATATAACAACAGACACAATGACAAGATTCTTCTTTTTTATTATTGAAAGGAATCCAATCTGAATATTGTAATGGTTTGTTTGTCATGGAATATTTAATTTTTATGTATGTATTTTCACACAAAGCAGAATCAGTTACATTATAGGTAAAAAAGTGTGAATTTCCAACAAGATATGTCATTTTCATCTGTTTGTAGCAGTCGGTTTCATTTTTGAGGGCATTTATACATATATCAGCCCTAACTGTATTAGGAATGTAATTTACATATATCACATTTCCAACAAGGGAAACTAAAACTATTAAAGATGCAGCAGTCATTGTTGTAATATTACTAACAAATAATGGTATTTCTATACAATATATATGTTTTTGGATTCAGTTCCCCCTCCAACTTTTAAAGCTTCAAAAACGACTTACATAATTTATCATCATATAAAATGATGTCTTTATAAAGATGAAAAATTACTTGGAGTAGTTAATTCTAATCGCGGTTTTTTATTTTTAGATCCATTTTCGTTTCCAGAACTTAAAAAAGTTAGAGTATCATACATCATTTTCATATCTTTATCAAAAAAATCTGTTTCCAAAATATCCTTATGTCCCCATGCAAGAGTTTTTGTGGAATTTGGTATACAATATCTTTTATCATCATGAGTTGTTAATGCCAATTTATTTAACAAATTAGTGTATATATTATGCATATCTGACTTGAATACATACATGGTGCAGAATATTTTGTCACCTTTCTCAACAACATCTTTATAATCTGATAATGTTAATTGATTTTTTATACATGATCTACTAACGCCTTTTGCTTTTTTATCTACACTATTTTTGGATTTTATACAATATGCTTTAGCACCAGTTCCATAAAAACTTTCAATGGGAATCCCTTTGTACTCATCTTTAAATTTACCAACAACTGATGTTGTAATAGGCATGCAATGAATATTTTGTTCAGAAAAATTAGAAGTATCAAATTTATCCAGATTTAGCTTCATATCTTCATAAAAGTTTTGGGTCTGAACTTCAAGAATTAAGGAATCAGTATCCGTATATAATAAATTTAAATTATTACCATATTTTACTTTTAAATACCCATAATAAAAATTATACATTACAGTTTTTGCAATATCCAGAATACTCATCCCAACATAAATTGGTTTATTGTATTCAATGCAAACCTGTTGAAGTTGAAGAGCAACTAGATTTTCAGAGAAAATTTTAAAATCCTTTAATTGAGGTTTAGAAATAAGTTTTTCGGCACTAAATTTATTACCCTGTCTTTCCCATTGAGATACTAATTTAATATCTGCTCGCCTATCAACATTTTCCATGGTTTTACCGAAAATTGAATTATTTGCCAATTTATAACAATTTTTATCAAATTTATTTTTAGATAAATTTCGTAAATTTGTATTTAAATCTATATATTCCGCTAACCATGGTGATTGTGTAAACTTAACTGCTCTGTGTATTTTTATGATTTTGAGTCCAAATTGTAGACATTGTTTCAGATATCGGTAGTGAATGATATAGTTATATTTATTATGTAAGTTTGGAATTAATTTTGAGTGGTTTGAAATTGGTGGTGTATATTGTTCAGGACAAAATGGGAAATCATTATGACTATCATGTAAATAATTTGGATATTCTAAATCAACTTCAAATATGTATCCTATAGATGATGTATCTGAAAGTTCGGATATATTTAAAGTTTCTATTTCGAGCTTAGGTACCCAAGCAAAATTTTTTTCAGGCAAATATTGTTTCATAGCATAACCATACAAATTTGTGGCGTCTAAGTAAGCGATATATGTTGTAGGTCTTTCAGGATTAAAATTTTCTAAGAATGGATTATTTGCTTCAGATTTGCGTTTGGAACAAGTGCTAACCCCACCACGAACACCTTTTTTGAAAAAATGAAGCATATCTGGTTCCGTTAATAATTCTAATTCTACATTAGTTAATTTCATCATTGCATCCCAGCACATAGAAGGGCTAGTGACATAATTAACAGGATCTAACTTATAGGTTTTAATACATGTGGATCTATAATTTTCAAAAACATCAGCCAAAAGTAAAACATCTGATTTTAAGTAAATATCGGAATAAGCCCCTATTGTAGAACACTTAAATAGATTCCACACTTCTACAGCACGACTGTAGTCTTGAGGAGAGATATTTTCATCGGTTAAGTTATTATAAAATTTATCAATCAATGGTAGAGATTTCTCATTTAATTTTTCGTTGGAATCTATGTAAGAGTATGGAAATACCCCTTTTTGTCTAATGTATCGAAATTCATCAGCATTTGAGAAAAACTTTTTAATTTCAAAACATTGTGAATCTTGTAGAGTTTGTGATAGTGACTCTAAAGACTCTGGGAGAAATTGAAAAGAATCTATAAAGCGTAGTCGCAAAGCAACTGGTTTCCGCTTTTCTGACACATCAACGAAAATTTCCTTACTAAAAGAAATATACTTTTCTTTATTTTGAGCTATAACACTAATATTTTCTTTATTATAGCAAAGCGATTTAATAAATAGGTGAGAATCATAGTTTTTTAAATTATGCAATACTATTGGTATATATTTTGGAGGTTTAAAATGCAAATTACATATTGAGTGGGCGGCTCCTCGATATTTACCTGTAATATGACAATGATCCCTACACTTTATGAAATTTCCTTTTGAAAAAGGTTTTTCACATACATAACAAATGCTAGAATTTTCATATTCAATCTGTTCCACAGATGATAAATCTTTCAATGGTACTTGATATTTTAAATATTTTTTATAAATTTCTTTTACATCATTTTCAATGTATTCAATAAATTTTATAGCACAATCTGTACCTCTATAAAGTTTAAGACACACAACATTCTCATCAAATGATGATTTAATATAATAAGCAAATGAATAGGGTATATGTTCAGCAGTTTTAATAGTATATGAGGTTGTCGAATCAGGTGTAGATTGTTGGCACTCAATGTTTTTCAAATAACATTCAAAATCGGCATAAATAACAAAAGGAGATTTATACTGTTTCTGAATATTTTGAAACTTTAATATATTTGCAGGAATATAATTGCCAAATTTATCCAAAATCAAATTATCTGAAGGAAGCTCAATTCGAACAAAACTACAATCACGTTCTAAATGTGTGTTAAGTTTTTCATATGTTCCAAAATATTGAAGGCATCCATCACATAAGTATTTTTTTATTTTCTTTTTTGATAATTGTTTGGATACCAAGCAACCTAAATCCTTTATCCAACAGTAGTGGTTATTTCCATCATCAGAACTTATTAAAAGCAAATTAATATGTAATTTTTTCTTTTCATTATTATAATGTAAAGGACCGACAATCTCATATACCTTTTTATTATCCCTTAAAAAATTTTCAACTCCATATACATTTATGGACAAATTATTTTTTTCCTCAAACTTTTTTATATCTAATAATTTTACTGGAAATTCAATACCTGTAAAATCGAAAGCGTCTCTGAAGTCTGGATATGATGAGGTCTTTCGAGGATTACCGGTTGGCTGGTATGCTGCTGAAACCACTGCCCAGGCGAAACAGCAATTGTCCTCATTCATCACATTCACTATTGATTTAGAAAAGTGATGCATCTTAATGTAGGAGGAGGCATTCAATGGGTTGTACTTATTGATGTTGACTTCCAAATGCAGAATTCTTTGTAGAGCCCACCCTGTAATAGGAATTAAAAAATTAGTTCTGAATAATATTTGTTAGAGATGTACAAGTGATATTAAGAAAACTTAGCTCTTGAGATTAAGAAAACTTAGCTCTTGAGATTAAATAATAATTACCTGAGTCTCTTTCCGGCAATTCATCTGCTTTGGTTTCAATAATCTTGAATAAATCATCGTAAAGCTGTTGTAGATCAGTTGTATGGGTTACAATGAAGAACGGTGTATTAAATGACTTAATTGAAGTAGAGGTTAAAGTTGGAGAATAATATATTCCAAATAATTCCAAATTTACTTTAGCACATGTAAATTCCTGTTGACGCTGGCGTATTAATGTTTGCACTTTATTACCAACATCTTGCTGAAACTTTTTGATGTCGATGTGATAATTCTGCGAATATATTCTGTAGGAAGCTATTCGACATTTAAATGCACTCCTGATAATGTCAATTCCATTTCCATATTTTATGCAGCTCCTGTTTTTATGAATATTTGTCCTCAAGTGTGTGCTCCAGGAATTAGATTTGACATTTACTTCACAATCTTGGCAAAATCGCATTGGAGGTCTTGAAAGTAGTTCATCAACTGAAACAATTATTATTTTTTAATTCCTCTGTAAACCTTTATTAATAATAAAAAGAAAAATTAAAAGGAAAATTATAGCTAAATATGTTATAAAAAAATACTTACGATTAATTATATAATCTTCCAAGTTAAAGGTGTTTTCGTTATTAACAACATTTTCTCGAAGGTGGCGTACAATATGTGATTTTCTTTTAAATTCTCTTAAGCAGTGTGTGCAAAGGAGAGTCATTTTAAAATGGAATCGGTTAGGGCCGTGTCGCTTTTAAATAAATACAATTTCGATCTATCAAGACCCAATGACATAGAATAATTAGCAATTTTTTCAGCTCGCGCAATTTAGAAAACTTTTGGATTTACTTTTGAATTAACTTTTGGATTCACTTTTTAATTTGAAGAAAAACATGGATTTTTTTTAAAAAATATATTTCCCAAATTTAAAAGAAGATCGCCTTGTCGTTGAATACAATTTTTAACGTCTTTTAAAGTCGAATTAGATAAATTATTACATATATTATCTAAGTTTAAATAGGAATAAACCATTGACTTAAATCTAGATGTGGCACACCTTGTTTCATTCCTATTTAAGCTCGGCTTAGTTTTCTTATGTAGAAACTTATCTAATTCTCCAATAGCGACTTTATTTGTTGGATTGATTTTCGGAGCTGTTGTTACAGCGACTGGTAAAGAATTTTTTGAAATTTGTGCCCCTAAAGTTTGGGAACTAGAAATATCACCGTCCAATTTTGACTTTTTTAAATCTGAACAATCATTTGTTTCTGATAAAGAACGTTTTTTGGGTAAATTTTTTTCAATTAAATTTTCAGAACTTTGTTCTAAATTTAGGCCAGAAGGATTTTTCAAAAATTGATTTTGATTACAGGAAGAAATTAAGGGACATTGAGGCTGCTCATCTTCAAAATTTTCAGTATAAGTATATACCTCAATGTCCCCCACAATTTCGCCACAACTCAAATCAAAAACATCTACCGAATTTACTGAATTTCTGGTATAGCCAAATTTGGATGGTTGTTCAAACCCCTGAATAAAATTTTGATCCAACCCTTCAATTAAATTTTGATCCAACACTTTAATAAAATTATGCTGAGCTTTGGCTGAGACGTTTATAACAGTCTCAACGCTGTCGTTGGAATCCTCTGATGAATCTGACGATGCATCTGAAATTGGCGAATAGTGGGGGCGATAAACCTCTTCCATATTATTTTTCGAAAAACCCCCAATGCCAATCCTCTTATCATTATTTAAAGCTCCCTCGTTACCAACCCCATTATTATTATTGTTTAAAACCCCCTTATTATTTTGTTCCTCACAGCTCTCAAAAGTCTCCTGATATTCCACATCACCCTTAATTAAATTTTGCCCTGAGCTATTTTCACAAATTTCACCCCCTTCTAATATATCTAAAAGTTGTTCCAAATTATATCCCTCATTTATTTCAGAATTGTTAATTAAATTTTTCCTTAATATATCATTATTTAAATCATCGAAATTAATTGTTTCAAGAGGTTCTTGAGGAATATCAGGGATAATAGATTCATCCAAAACTTTTAAGAGCTGTGTCAAAATATCGCTTTCACCAATTTCGGAAGAATCGCCAGATTCAGATGAATTGTTAAATGTATTAATATCAATTTCCCTAAATTTAATATCTAGCTCCTCGTCGCTTAGCCCACAAAATGAACAATCAATCAAATCATGCACAAGGCAAGCGTCGTTTAAATCGAAGGCTGTTAAGTCGATGTTTTCAATTTTTACATTTAAAAATGACATTTTAAATTATAAATTAAAAAATAAAAAAATTATGAATCAATAAAAAAATCAAAAAATCAATAAAAAATCAAAAAAAATCCACAAAAATGAAAAATCAACAAAAATCAAAAATTGGCTTTTAGAAGATTAAGTAAAAATGAATGAAAATCCAAAGTATTAAGTCAAAAATATTAAATCAAAAATATTAAATCAAAAATATCAAATCAAAAATATGAAATCAACAATACAAACCAAATAAAAATTAATATATCACTACGTCACACAATTCGAAATAAATCGGACTATCTAGATATATTCACAACAGATTCGATAATTTTACAAGCGTACGCTAATAGCGAGATGTAAACTGAAGAGACGCTTCGTACCCAGCCGCCTTTTAAAGCAGCCAAGAGCCTGGTACCGGCTGGTACGGCGTGGCACTGCATGGTACGACGGGAACCGTGAGACCGTGAACTCGAGAGAGGTCGTTCAACGGTTGTAAGTTGTTTTGTTCTTAAGAAAATGACGAGTAAAGAGGAGAAGAAGAAAAAAAAAAAGTTGTTTTTGGAATAATATAAAAAACAGTTTTTTTTTTTTTTTTTTTTTTTAATTTTTTTTTTTTTTTTTTATTTTTTTTTTAATTTTTTTTTTTTTTTTTTTTTTTTTTTTTTTTTTCGTTTTTTATATTATTCCAAAAACAACTTTTTTTTTTTTTTTCTTCTTCTCCTCTTTACTCGTCTTTTTCTTAAGAACAAAACAACTTACGACCGTTGAACGACCTCTCTCGAGTTCACGCTATCTTTGCCTTCTTCTTCTTCTCATTCTTCGGACTGGTTTTGCCGCTGGAGGTAGGAAAAGTGGTATTTCAGTATTGTATATAAGGATTTACAGCGTCTTGACTTAGCATTCATTAAGTTTAAAGTCTCAAAATGAGTACGTTCATAATTATAACACTACAAGAATTTCTGGGATTCTTGGAAAATCAAATTAATCTGATGGATCGTCAGAGTCCAAATTCCGAGAACACGGTGATGTGGCCGCCACCATCAGAGGCTGACTATTTAGATGAAGAATTTATCCACATGTTTGAGCCAGACCTGGATCCCGAGCCTATCGCCTTTGATTGGGATCCAGACCGAGCAATGGATCTTCAACCTTTGATGATGGAGCAACAGCCTATGGAAGAAGATCGGCCACAACCTATGGCAGAGCAGCAGCAGCAACAACAGCAGCAGGAGCAGCAGCGGGAGCAGCAGCGGGAGCAGCAGCGGGAGCAGCCACAACAACAGCAGCAACAACAGCAGCAGCAGCAGGAGCAGCCACAACCACAGCAACAACAGCAGCAGCGAAGGCAGAGTTACCCTCGAAAGTGCAAGAGGCCACAGCAGCAACAGCAACATCAACAGCATCAGGAGCAGCCACAACAACAGCAGCAGCAGCGAAGGCAGAGTTACCCTCGAAAATGCAAGAGGCCACAGCAGCAACAGCAACATCAACAGCAACATCAACAGCATCAGGAGCAGCCACAACAACAGCAGCAGCAGCGAAGGCAGAGTTACCCTCGAAAATGCAAGAGGCCAATAAATTATAAATTATAAATTGGCCTCTTGCAGAGCAGCAACCTCTGGCAGACAACAACAACAGCAGCAGCAGCGAAGGCAGAGTTACCCTCGAAAATGCAAGAGGCCAATAAATTATAAATTATAAATTGGCCTCTTGCAGAGCAGCAACCTCTGGCAGACAACAACAACCGATGGCAAAGCAGCAACCTATGGCAGACAACAGCAACCTCTGGCATGCAGCAGCAACCTCTGGCATGCAGCAGCAACCTCTGGCAGACAGCAGCAATTGGCAACCCAAAATGGTATAAATTATAAATATGTATTTATGTATATATGTATATTTGTATTTTGGATATAGGAATAATAAAAAACAAAGTCGTTGAAGAAAATATTTTATTTTTTTCTATTTCTTATACAGAATCACACCTAATAACCAAGTTTCTTTAACTTGAAAGAATTATTATGAATAGGATGAATATAATTTTTTTTACAAGCACAGTAATGAAAACTAGGTTTTTTTTTTAACATGGAAGAATAAATCATAGTCTGTTGTCAGGGAATTAAACCTAATTGTTCTTTATCTTATATATAAAATCTTATTTAAATGTCTTAGTTGACATTTTAAACTTAATATTAAAAAATACTAGGGTGAATGAATAAATTCAAGTGCAGTATCAAATTCATTTATTTAAAATTCAATTTATCGATAGGATTGATTGTGCATATTATGTAGAAAAAATTATTCTACACTGAAAGAACAAAATCATTAGTTCTTCGAATCTTAATATAAACAAATTTCTATTTATTTAGATGGCACCCTTATATTTATTTAACTTAAACTTAATATATATCTTATAACTTATATCTTATAACTTATATCTTACAACTTATATTTTATATGAAATCTTATTTAAATTAGTTGACATTTTAAACTTAATATTCAAAAACTACTAGGGTGCATGAATAAATTCAAGTGGAGTATCAAATTCATTTATTTAAATTTGATTTATCGGTAGGGTTGTTGTGCATATTATTTGAAAAGAATTATTCTACACTGAAAGAACAAATTATAATTTCTTTCAATGGGAATAAATACAAATTCTTATTTATTCACATCATTCCCTTATATTTATTTACATCATTCCCTTATATTTATTTACATAGTTTCTTATATTTATTTAACTTAGCAGAACAAAATCTAAATTCTTATAAAATATTTTAAACTTAAACTTAATATTAAAAACGCCATAGTGCATGAATAAGTGCAAGTGAAATAAATTTATTTAAAATTTGATTTTTCAATTAGATGGTTTTGCATATTCTTTAGTTCTGGTTTGTTACATATTATACATGCTTGTGAAGGAGTTGTTATGAATAAATCGTTTTCACACGTGTTGCATTGCAGATCTTTTTCGCAACATATAAAGGATCGTTTATAGTGGCTATTAACAAAATTATTTTTCCCATTTGGGCAATTTAGAGCATGTATATAGTAACATTCACAACATAAATTATATGCACCGCCAGAAGATGAAATAATTACGACATAAGATTGAAAAACGCACACTTCTCGCGTAAGGTAATTTGGTGTTAATGTATCACTTGCATTTATTTTTGCCACTTTCACGAGCCCCTCTTCTCCACACCCGTTTGGAACGCCATTATCCTCTATCCCATCATCTTCTTCATCTTCATCGTCGTCTTCGAAATTATTTCGATCAATAGTGATCAGAGAATCCTGTCTTGCGTGAAACTTTCCTCTTCCAGCCAAGTTAAAATGAGTTGTTTCATCTTTGTACATTGACTGGATCGTTTCATCGCAAGCAGAATCTAAATATACATGTGTCTGATCCATTTCGAAGACTGTCCGATGAAACTCGATTCACTTGTTCACACTATTTTTTAATTTTACAACACTTTTTTATTGATAATGGTGGGCCGTCTATGTGGTGTTGATATATTGGATAGTGTTTAAAACACGGCAAATTTAGCTGCAATTCTTCGTCACTTCTATAATTTTCCGGCAACCTGTTCCAAATTTGTTGTAAACTAAGTGAATCGACGAATGTTTTCAAGTAGTTGATGGGAAAGAAGGCCAAGTCTTGATCTTCAAAATCGGTAAGATTTTTTCCGTTATTTTGGTAGGAAATTATTACTTGGCCTACACGTTCAATGAGTTGCTGTTGTTGTTGTTGTTGGTCGCTATTTGACATCGCGCACGAATGACTGAAGTTCGCTCAGATTCGATGGTTTAAAATACCAGCTCCCCTCCAACTGCTACCAGCTCCCCTCCAACTACTGTGGTGGTTAGGAAGGAGGTAGGAGGTGGAGCAAAAAGAGGCGGAGTTTATGAAACCAATCGGAATAGGGGGCGAACTTGGGCAGCCAATCAGAAACAAGGTCATTCTTGGCTGACCAATCAAAAAAGTGGTGGGGGGGTCAACTAGGAGCCCCCTATTCCCACTACTTCCCTCATATTGTATCTTATGAACCTAATGGTTGTAAAAAAGTAACCTCGTATTCGTAATACACCAGCCTCCCAACCTCCTAATACCAAATCTGAAAAAATAAGGTAAAATATTCAACCCATCATATTGGATACGCCATATTGAATGTCAAAAAAAATATTTAACGGCTTAATCTAATTTAAATCTAAACCCTTCAAAGCCCCCTAGTACTAATTTTATATGAAATCCAGAAATTTAAAATTTCTAAACGGTCATATTGTATCTGACATATTAGATTTTCTGAAAATAATTTTATATTCGCTATTTAGATCCTCATTTAAACAAAATCGAAAAATGCAAAATTTTTGGTCAGCTATATTGCGTTCCCCATATTGAATCCAGAAAAAATACTATTAAAATCATAATTTACATCCTCAAGAACCCTCTATATCACTTTTGTAGAAAGTCGAAAAATGTAAAATTTTTAGGAAAGCATATATTGAATCCGCCAGATTGAGTTTTTCAAAAAATATTTTAATTTCGCTATTAATACTAACAAAAATCCCCCAATACTGACTTTAGACAAAATCGATAGATGTAGAATCTTTAATCCTCCATCTTAGATCCGCCATATATGATTTTTTTAAAAATAATGTCAGATTTGTAATGTGCTATCATATCAATTTTGAAAAAAATCGGACAAAATTAATTTTTTATCCACCATATTAGATACGCCATATTGAATTTTTTCAATATAATTTTAGATTCGTTCTGTGTGACCCCGAAAACTCTACCTTACCAATTTTGGTGAAAATCGGACAAAATTGATTTTTTGTCCGCCATATTGGATCCGTCATATTGAATTTTTTAAAAATAATTTCAGATTTGTTATGTGAGGCCCCGAAAACTCCCCCATACCAATTTTGGAGAAAATCGGACAAAATTGATTTTTTCGTCCGCCATATTGAGTTTTTTTATAAATTATTTTAGATTCGTCATGTGCTACCCCGAAAATTCCCCCGTACTAATTTTGAAGAAAATCGGACAAAATCGATTTTTTTCTCCGCCATAATGGTTCGCCATATTGAATTTTTTAAAAATGTTTTGAATTCGTTATGTGCAATCTCGAAAACTCTCCTATAACAATTTTGGAGAAAATCGGACAAAATTAAATTTTTTGTCCACCATATTGGATCCGCCTTTTTGAATTTTTAAAAAATAATTTCAGATTCGTTGGGTACAACCTCGAAAATTCCTCCATACCAATTTTAGAGAAAATCGGACAAAATTAATTTTTTTGGCCGCCATATTGAAGCGCCATCTTGGATTTTACTGCACCAATTTCACGTAAAAAAATATGAGATAACCGCAGCAACTTCCTGAACATAATGTAAAAAATCTCATTCAAACCGGTGCAGCCATTCCGAAGTAATTGGTGTACATACATAAAAAATATATATATCCACCACGAATTGAGAACCTCCTTCTTTTAGAAGTCGGTTAAAAAATAAAGTAAGGGACTGACTGTCCAAAAATATATATTTCTAAAATTATATACCAACAAATTTTTTCACAGGTAACATTTTAAATAAAAATAGAAACTTAACTGATTCATCCAATATTGTCCCAAGAATATGTGGCAAACACGGAATTTGAAAAAATCGGCTTCAAATAAAAATATCTTGCGGTGATTAATCTTATTTTTTTTATGCTTTATTAAAAAACTAAGTTTTAAAAAAATTCAATCGAAATGTGCGAACTTATTTCTCAACTCTTATTTGTAAATAGTGGATCATCTGTTGTTTTTTTTTTTTTAAGTTAAAATTAAACATATACTTTACTAACTAAATTCCTGAATCTTTATTAAAAATGAAAAGTGTATCTGTGGCAATTATGTATGAACAACAATATCGATCATATGATCACTATGGCTCCTTTGGCAGGCCTGCATCCGAACATCTAAATTTTGGATGACTTTTTCCAGTAATTGGAATTCAATGACTCTATTTCATGTTAAATGTTGCATTTTGAGGTCTTGAATTGTTCTTGGGGCATTGGCATAACCTTTACTTTTCAAAAAACCCGAAAGAAATTAATCTAAAGGTGTCAAATCATATGATCTTGCAGGCCAATTTACATCTGAATTACAGGAAATTCGCCGAATTTCGATCTCAATAAATCCATTGTTTCGCGTGGTACGTGTAGTCCAATGACTCCGCTAGCCCATAATTTGCACCAAACAGCAACCTTTTCAGTATTGAGTGATTCTTCATGAATCATGTGAGGATTTTTCGAGCTCCAAATGCGACAATTTTGTTTATGAACATGTCCATTCAAATAAAAATGTTCTTAATCGGAGAAAATGATTTTTGTACGATGTTTGTGATGGTTTTGTGGCTTCAATTCTTGAGTTAATTGGATCTTGTATGGATGCAAATGAAGATTAACATGCAAACTGTGACGTAAAGTTGTTCGGCGAATATTTAATTTTTGTGAACGATGTCTGGTTGATATTAATGGCATTTCACGAACACTTTCACTTACTGAGGCTATGTTTTGATAAGTAGGTACTGGCCGAGCATGTAGCTCTACTCTACGACCTTTTATCGAGCCAATTTTCTTGAAACGTGGAACAATTTTGCGAATTCTCGGTTCTGTAGGCCGAAATGTTCACGAAGTTTACGAAATGTAACTTTTACAGATCGTCTGTTTTCGTAATAAATTTCTATTATTAAAATGCTCTCTTGTGTGGTTAAAAAATCCATGACTAAATTTGCTGTACTCTTCACTTGACAATTAATATTTAAAAAAAAAACCAACAGATAGCGTACCCGTTAATTTGAGATGTTCTTCTGGATTGAAACATTCACAGCGGTTCTGAAGTGAATTGTAACTGTAATGTGCTATAAACACGAAACTACAATTTTTAAAAAAATCAGCTCTGAAAACTTTAATGATCAAGAAAAAACATATATAATCCCATTTTTCATATTTGTGGGTTCAAAAAATGAAAACTACAATAATCTAAATGTCGCAGATAGTTAACATTTATATATTCCCAGGGTATAAAAATTTTTTGAATTGAGATCATTTCTTAGTCTAAATATTATTTACAATTATTATCACACAAATGTTCGTCCCATATTAAATTAAAGAAAACTTATTACCACCGTGACTATGAAAACCCTACCGTTTTTCGTCGCGACTTCGGTAGTATTTTTTTTGTAACGCTATCGTTTGCTAATCTTGTGGTACCTATGTTTTTGTATTTGATTTTACATTTAACTAAAGAAAACTACTTTGCCGAGTCTTGCAACTGCTTGAAAATAAAGCGAAACATCGTCAAAACAAAAAAATTTTATCTTCGATTCATGATCCAACTCCCAATTAATTTTGATTAAATAATTATAGGAACAAACAATATTAGGGAATTTATTATTTTAAGTCTCTCTTCAACGATAAATAAAATAAATTTAAGCGATTTGCTGCATCACTTGTTTTAAAGGCTTGAGTTTTACAAGACGGTTAAACTAAAATTCGATTAAAACAAAAATAAATTCAAAATCTATTTCATTCACACACTGCACTGGTACAATAGACTTAGTACTCATTAAGAAGACAAAGTCATTAAATACTGAGTATATTATAATATCCTAAAACCATTCTAGGTAGCAACTGGCAGCTGTTCTATATCCGTTAACACTTCACCGATTCATTTCATAATCTGCTAAAATAAAGCTAAATTTAATTATATATTGATATTGTTATAGACAAATTATTATTTTACTAGTGTATATAAACTATTTAAACCTATATTATATATATTTCAAGACTGCTTCAGAATGTATTACTAACTAACTTGAAACTTCATTAAACCTACCCATACATTTTCAATACGTTTTGAATCTAACGAAGAAGCAGGTCATTACATGGTAGTATTGCCCTTTTTCTCTTTTTCAATCCTGACAAAAGTAACTATGGTGTTTCGTATCATTTTCTTCTTAAATTATTCATGAGACATAATCAGGTCCAAACCAGCACTCAGCAGAGTTTATTAAAACCTTTTAATAAATTCTTTTCATTCTCACTACGTTAAGGTTTTCAGTAAAAAGACACAGTGACCCAAATCCATGCAGGGAGAAGTATTCTCAGATATGCACTTTGACAAGGTGTTTAACTAGACCAAGCTTTCTTTACAAAACTCCAGGCCCAAAATGAAAATTAGCCAATAAAAATCGATGTTCATTTGTGATCTGGCAAAACGTTTTGGGGTATGCTTTTTATACTGCCTGTCTTGTTGTTCAATACTTAGGCCGGTATTACACTATCAAAATTGTTTGAAAAAGAAATTTTATAAAATATTTTATTTATTTCTTGTGACCTCATTCTGTTAAATCTGAAATATGTACTATTACATTGTAAAAGATATTTGTCAAATATTTTTTAATTTTTTTCAGGTATCCTAGAAAAAACTTCTTAAACGGAAAATGAACATATTTTTGCTTATGCAGGTGCTATAAGTGCTGTAGTGATGTGTTTCTTGCTAAAAAAATGGAAACGACGTTTGTCGGTAAGACCATAGGTTGCAAAACGCGATTTAAAAGGAATTCATCAAAATTTAGTTCCAGAACTAATAAGTGAAGATGGTAAGAGTTACAAAGAATATTTACGGATAGATGAAGATACTTTTAAATTTGTGGCTTTAAAAATTTCACCCTATATTTCCAGACAGGCTATTCATTTAAAAAATCCTGTCAGCGTTGAGGATCGCCTTATGGTTACCCTTCGATTTTTGGCTACAGGAGAAAGCTAAACTAGCCTACAATACAGAACTCGTATACCTCAGTGCACACTTTCAGGCATAATTCCACAAACATGCCAAGCTATCTATCAATCTTTAAAAGATAAGTGTCTAAAGGTAAGTTACAATGTTATTAAAAACAAAGTTTATTGTAAATTAAAGTTAAAATTACAATCATCTTCGGTAACATCTGCCAAACTTAAGGCAGTATTGATTATATTTGAATAGATATTATTTTCTACTATAAAATTTGTTTCATCGTTATAAGCATAGTCAAAATTTTGAGAATCATTATAAGACTGGGTCGTATCTGCCCACTGATTTGAGGTTCTTTGGAATGTAGAAGGACTAGGAAGCATAGTTGGCTGATCAATCCTCTCCCAAGTGTCCATGACGACCTGTTAAATTTGTCTTTTAGATTTTAGCAAAATAAATTTATTGCTTGCATTTTTTATTCCATGTAATTTGCTGACGATAAATTGTCCAAAGTATCCGAAGAATCATGAGCTGATTTTGATGTTGAGGCAACTTTACATATATTTGTCATTTCTGTCATTTTATCTGAAGCTTGAGCAGGAAGCGTATCATAGGAAAGTGTTTTCGTTCTTCTTTTTTTTGAGCTTTGATACACGTTCTCATTGTTCTCTTTTACAGCTGATAAAGGTGTAATAGTTTGTATATCATTTGATCTTTCACTACCTTCTTCCAAGTTCTGAAATATATAACAGAAATATTAGTTTATAAATATTGTAAACAATTTTGTTTCTTTGTTACAGGTGCCAACCACAAAAAAAGATTGGGAGACAATTGCAGATGAATTTGAGATGAAATGGAATGTTTGAAACACTATGGATGGAAAACACATACGCCTGAAATGTTCAGAAGGAAGTGGTTCTCATTTTTTAACTATAAATCTTTTCATAGTATTATCTTATTCGCGCTTACCGATACCGACTACAAATTTATATATGTAGATGTTGGAACAAATGGTCGAATTGGTGATAGTAGAGTTTATGCTAAAAGTCAACTGATGAGATGTCTAATGGACAGATTAATATCGAATATACCCAATAGAAAAAAACCTTCCTGGCACAAATATTACAACATCACTTGTTGATGACGCTTTTCCTTTACGTTACAACGATATGAAACCATACCTCTTGAAACATATTGCGAGAGAAAAGAGAAAATATTCAACTACAGGTTGCCTCGCGGAAGGAGAATGGTTGAAAGTAGTTATAGAATTTTAGCCAGCCCATTCAGAATTTTTTTTGACAACAATAAATTTATCTCCTGAAAAGGTAATTATCATTACATTTGCAGCTTATTGTCTACATAATTTATTAATTGAAAGCAGAAAAAATTTATATACCAGACAAAAACTTATTTCCCGACAGGAAAATCATCACCAACTTTAAGATATTTACACAGATGAGAAACTTCGCGAAATAGAGACTCTCTCAAAGCAAATTAATAAAAAGGAAACCGTTACGGCCGTGAAATTCGAGATAATTTTAAGGTATTCTATAAAGGTCCTGGCAAAGTACCATGGCAAGAAAAATATGTTTAATTACAAAAATAAATAATGTAAATAGTTTAGCTTATTATCTGCACTCATTTTGGTATGCTGGAGGGGGATCCAGATTTGACTGAGAAACGAATATATAGTAGGCTTATAAATTTGGCTGGCATCGGCCCCATTTTTCAAGCTCGTTGTAGTCTAGAAAATAGTTATTATATAACGATATTTTTTAATTAGGAACTATTGAAAATTGCACATGTCGAGATATTTTTAAAATGAGGTTTTTGTAATATAGTTATGTTAGTCTGTAATTAAATTAGTTTCAAAGTTCATTCGTTCTTTATTATATTGTGTATTAATGTTTATAATTTATAACTAACCTTCTGCTTTTCTGCTAAATTCTGAGTTCTTAAGCCATTTAATTTTTTCTTAACATCGTCCACTGTAACGTGGTTGCCGGCACTTGTTAACTTTTCTGCGATCTGTATGTAAGCATGTAAAATTTGTTGCTATTCTTATAATTCGGATCATCACTATTATACAGCAATTTGCCACTGTCCAAGTAAATTTATCCGCCGCCATGTTTGTTTATTTAATACAAATCTTTTATAAAATATAAGTATCTGCCCAAACATTTCATAATATATCTTTTATAAAAGAAATATTTTATAAAAGGTAAACTATTACACTATAAAATATTTTATAAAATACATTTTAGAAATAATCTTTGTCAAAGATCTTTGATAGTGTAATACGGCCCTTAAAGCCGTTTTCATCAAGTTGCCTTTGAATAGTATTGAGGTTAACAAGTATTTATTTTTGAGCTAAAGTACTTTGTCATTATCATAGATTAAGATATTGATTTTTTATAACACTTGAATATCTTGTTTTTTTTTGTAGTCACACGTGTTAAATCACGATCTGGAAGATCATCGACACCTTTTTCTCGATAATACTTTTCATCCACTTCTGAATGATATATATTTTACGTGTCTACATAGAAAAACTGTTTCGAATGTATTATAATATTTTGCATTTATTATGAATATGACTTCACGAATAACAAACAATTATCAATGGAAAGCGCGGAGTGATTTGGAGATTCGAGTGTTAGACGTACCGAGTAAAGAGGCCCAAACAAGTAAGGTATTTAAATACACATCAACAAGTTTCTATGGAACTCATTGCATATATTATATTTTATTACATGTGAAGAATGAAAATGTGTAGTTAAAATAATTTAAATACCAATTTCGAATTGCGTGAAAGATTGACAGGTAATCTGTGGATAACAACATTATCCTACTTATCAGACATTTTCAATAACCTCAAAGATTTAAATTTAAGTTTTCAAGGAAAAACAACAAATTAATTTTTGTTACACGAAAAAAATCAAGGCAATTATTAAGAAATGTCAAAATAATGAGTAATAGTGTTTCGGATGAAAATCTGGATTATTTTTTTTATATGGAAAATTTTGTGACAAAGCATGAAATTAAAATGAAAGCTGATTTCATCAATAACACAAAACACCATTGCGAAGTAGTAGATATCTGTTGGACTTTCGCTGACTTTATTTCTTGATGAATATTACGACGTTTCAGCTAATAGTTATCTCTAGCCGTCTTCAAATGAAATTGAACAAATTCTTAAGCTACACAACTGTTTATATTAAAAGTAAAGGCAGTGGAGTGTGACCGAGATGAGTGCGGTCATGTAGACTACGCTAAGTTCCCATTAGTGCTTAGTTTTAATTTACAATTACTAAATGTTTCAACATTTCTCTTATTCGAGGGCAAATCAAATATGAACCGGACTTTTGTTTAAGAAGATTTATTGGTACAATAAATAAAATTTTGAATACACTTTATTTTTCTATATAACCTCTTCTTTTGTTCACACATTTTTCTCACCGAATTGGAAATGTTCTAATTCCGTCATCAAAGAATGAATCTGGTCGCGTCTGTAACTAATTGAGCACGAACGTTTCTACACCTTCGCCATAATCAAAGTAATGACCTCCTAGTTTTTCTTTGAGTGGCCCAAACATATGGTTGTCATGCGGTGACAGATCGGGACTGTAGGGCGGATGTTTCAGTGTTTTCCAATGAATTTTGTCTAATCTTTCTTGAGTTAATGCAGGTGTGTGGCCGAGCGTTGTTATGGACCAGAATCGCACTTCGAATAGGCATGTCTCGCTTTTTTAGTCGATAGGCCAGTTTCACTTCATCAAGCAGTTGGCAGTAGTTCATAGTATTAACTATACACCGTTCATGGAGAAAATCAACGAGCAATATGCTTCTGCAGTCCCAAAATATCGTGGCAAGAATTTTCTCATCAGAAAGATAAGTCTTGGTTTTACGCGGTGCTGCTTCTCTAGGTTTTCGCCACTCCAACTGAAATGATTGATTGGGAACTCCCATATGATATTTCGATGTATGCCGCAATTTTCTTTATTGTAAAGTGGTGGTCTTCTTCAATTATTTCATGGATCGCAAGAATATTCGTCTCACTGGTACTTGTCCGCGGTCGGCGTGCATGGGTCTCATTTTGCGTTGATTCTAGGCCATCGAAAAATTAAAATAATAATGCATTGTTCAATAGACGTGTGCACTTTTTACTCCTTTCCACTTTACATCCCTACCCAACATATGTCGAGATGTCACGTTACTCACTTCACCTAGGGAGCGTTAAAAAGAAAATTTCGGTTAATATTGGATTCGCTCTCGTATCTAAAGAACTTTTACTAACACATTTCGGATTCTGACGTACCAAACCTTAAAATTTCCGTTTCCTCCAGTGCTGTTCTTGGTATAGGATTCTTGCTCCAGACTATTTTATGTGATGTTCATGAGTCCAGGCATGGTTGGCGGTACCAGATTTTTTATTTCTCCACGAGAAGTTTTCTTCTAATGTTATTTGATTCCTACTTCAAGGGGATTCTTTGTTTTGCCCACGTAGGAGTTGCCTACAATGGTTTTCGTTCCTTGTCTGTTATTGATCTTGTCTTATTTCTGCGTTGTTCCAGAATTTTATATACCAAATTTTTGGCTGTCGGGTCACTTTTAATGAGATATATCTCTTTCGTCAAATTTTCATTGCAGTTGTAAAGAGTTAATTCTCCATCTACGAGATTTCTTACAATTCCATGTTTGGTGTTGTTGGAGTAGTTTGGTGAATAATTTAGATATTGTCCTGTTCGTGTCGATTTTTTCTGTACTGAGGTTCGAATTTGACTGCCATTTCTTTCAACCAAAACATCCAAGAATGGTATTATATTTGTACTTCTTTCTACTTAGTGAGTTTAATGATTAGGGTAATATTGTTGAGATGAGTCTTGAATTTTTTCATCGATCCTATCCAGATAATGAAGGGGGCGTATCTAACCTATAATTTTGATTTCTTATTTACGGATTCAATTGCAATGGTCTCGAGTCATTCCTTGAAAATATTTGCGACCAGTGGTGAGAGCGAAGTAGTCAATCCATTACATTTATTTTTAGTATACATAGTTGTGCAGTTTAAGAATTTGTTCAATTTCACTTGAAAATGGCTAGAGATAATTACTAGTACGTCTTGATATTCAACAAAAAATAAAGATGATGGAAGTCCAACAGATATCTACTACTTCGCGAGAAACATCGTTGTATGTGATCTGCAATCATTATTAAACAACATTGTCTAATATTCGCAGAATCTCAACGACTATTTTGAATTTGTTTGGATAAAAACTTCATTCATTTTTAATTCGAAAAAGTGTTGGTTAGAATTATTGTACGTCTTTCAATAGAATTTACCAAACGAGAGTTAGCTGTTGTCTATCCCGTATAGTATTGTTCTTTTAAATTAATTTACAACCAGCTATTTCTGCGATACTGCCTTTGGTGATAGTAAAAAGTAAATTTTGCAATAAACTGGAGATTGATGTACATTTTTCAAAAACTAAATACAACTGAACTCGATCTGTTTTAGTTTGTTACAGGTATATAGCTATTTAATTTAATAAACTTTCAATAATTTGGTGGTATGCGATTGATCTGTAGTACACATGACTGGTATGCGAATAAAAGTTTGAAAACCACTGGTATAGAGATCGTGAAGTACCTCATACATACTTTTAAAAAATGTCATTTTTATGTTTCTCATACATGATTTGTCACATTTATAATAATAGAGTGACGCAGAATGATTGATTTTTGTTATCAAAAACAATAAATACATTGATATAATTATTATGAAAATGCACTATTTAGAAACATACTAAATATTATTCTACCTGCAAAAGTTTTATTTCTGCTGATATCTCTCTACATAGATTTCACAATT
Organism: Diaprepes abbreviatus; assembly: GCA_034092305.1. Classification (NCBI taxonomy): domain Eukaryota; kingdom Metazoa; phylum Arthropoda; class Insecta; order Coleoptera; family Curculionidae; genus Diaprepes; species Diaprepes abbreviatus. The sequence goes on from JASJET010000055.1 coordinate 34,914,588, forward strand.
AGATCTAAAATAAAATTATTCGTAATGCAGGTTTCTCTCTGCTTTTTCTACAACGAATGCAATATATTCGAATTGTTTCAATAACATAGTCAAGCTATATTGCTATAATTGCTTTAAATAAGGGGGAATTATCTCCTTTTCGGAACTTCTGGATGGTGTTACGGTTAAAAATTGGGTTTAAATAATCAATATTTTCGTTTACCTTTTTCTACATTAAATTACAGGTTCAGATTAATAAAGTAATAAATAGATTTTTGTTTTGTACGTAAATTTACAGTAAACGATGTTTTCTATTTTAAAACTAATGATTACCTTTTGTTTTTCATTCATTAATATTGGTTTCATCTATATTCAGATCATTCCTTTTGTTTACATTTTGAAATTTTGATTGACATCGAAACTTAACATATTTCTGTAATTTATAAATTTCAGAAAGTTTTTAGGGTTGCCTATAAGATGGCCCATCAGTTGAATATTATCGAAATGCTAAATTCGAAATAAAATAGTATCGATTTTTTTTTTCATTATGTTGTTTTTAGTTTATTAGTTGAATATTTCTCTTTACTTTACTCGTTAGAATTTTTGTAATTATAATATTGTAAATTTGACCCTCGAACTATATCGAACTAGATCGAACTAAATGGATTTCATTTTTGAATATTTCGAACCCATTAAGTAGTTTGTTATTGGGTATTCATTTTGTAGGACGAGGCAGGTTAGATTATTAAGATATTGGTTGTCTCGGTCTGATTTTAGTACTGGCCAGTTTAAAGTTGAGATAGAAGAATTTTTGCATATATTTTCCGGAAGTAGTTCAAATTGTATGATAAATGTCAAGGGTTCGAGATTATGGCTACGAGATTAAGGTTATTTTTTTTTGGATAGATTTTTGATAGATGTTTTTATAAAGTTTTTTTGCTAACTTCCGTTGGAAGAAATGTGCTAGTGATTTGAGAGAAATCGTTCTCTTTTGGCTATCTGACGCAAGAGCGTGAAGATGTGGTTTTAGTTCTACTGCTTTCCCAAGTTAAGGGAATTGGTCATAAAGGGCCGATTAAAGTGACAAAACCTAGTCGGGGTGCAAACAATTTTTGGTGATTTTGGTCGTTTCACTCTACAGCCAGTTTGGCGATTATTTTCTTCAGCCAGCCAGAAACAACGGCTTATCAGTTAACAGATGCCAACATTTTCTTGAGTTCGAGGTATGTACATATTTCTTTTGAAACAATCAGTTTTTGTGTTTAAGCAAAATTTAGCTAGGCTTTGCGTAGGCCTTTTGTACGACTGATTGAGTAGGAATTTTTATTTCTTTATTTTAGGGTCTTTGGAATGAATATGTCTTAGGAATAACTACAGTATTGTCTTTAGGATAAGTACAATATGTCTTTGGAATAATTATGTCTTTGGATTTCTTCAGTCTTTTTTGGATGGATATTTTATAATGTACAGGTTGGGTTTTCATGCTGCACTTCTGGGATTGTGAGCCTCTGAAAGGGACAATCTCCACATTGAGCCAGGTCAACGTCCTTTCTGGGGAAGCCGTCAATGTCACAGGCCTTGTTCAACCACCGGTTTTAAAGTGATTCAGCTAAGTGCCTAATTTTAGCCAAAGTATGTACACAGGAGTTTCTGATTGTTAAGCCTAATGGGTATTAAACCTCTATTTTGAATCGTTTAGTTATCTAAGCACAGTTTTCTGTTCGATTACCTAGAGGGCTAACAGGTAGGGGATTCTTGTGTATATGTTTTTGAACCTTACTAATTAGTAGACTTTAAATATCTGGACTTTAATAATTTTTTTAATGATATTTATCTTTTGGTAATTTACCATATCATATATTTGCGGCGAACCAGTAAACTATGTAAGGTGAAACGCAGTCGACTTCGTTGCGCTACAGCCTCAAATTTAAATGTTTTATTTTTGCGATACTTTACTGTAATTGAGGTTTTTATTATGGTTCCATTTTTAGAGTCCCAGAGCGGCCAATTAACCATTTAGCGACAGTTATAAGTTGATTTCTATGATCTAATTTTTGTAATTAACTATCACTTTTTTGGTAATTTTCTATTGCTTATATTTTTATTAACTGTCATTTAAACACTCATTATCTCTCTCCTTATCAATTTTCTAATTCTTTCTCTCTGCAGATATTTTTGGTAGTTTTTTGATATTGCTTTTTTTTTATTACTACAAAGTTGATAGTCTCCTGCATTGTTGGGCTTATGGACCTTCATAGTCTAGTTTAAAATAGAGTGTGTTATTTTCTTCTATAACTAGGCTATGTCGACGTAAACCTTCCAAAGGTAGTAGTTGATTTATTTACTTTTTGGATCGGTTTGCCGTTCACTGTGCAGGACACTGTCAAGTTTAATTTATTCTTTTGTTTTAAATATTCACATTTTGCTACGTCATAGAAAGAAAATAACTTTCGACTAAGTCAACAAGGTTTTTTTTTATTGCAATTTAACATTTGTAATCGCACTTCTATTAGATAGCCCCATTAGAGGAGCTTGCAATAATTCACATGGTGGTAACTTTTTCCAGGAGTGTACTTATTATCTGGGAAGGGGTATAACGTGAGGAATAAATGTATTGGCCTCTATTTAATTGGTTTTATTTCCTATAATTTTAAACTAGGATACTTTTAAGTACTTAGACTCTGCGATTTATTTACCCGGATATGTCATATTAAATATTTATTCTTTTCCAAGTTTTCTTTACTACAATTGCTCGTAGTATAATCATTAGGGCTCATTCTAAAGTAAAATTTGGTGGCGCCTTTTTCCCGATTTAGACATTTATAAAACTTATACAGGCAATATATTAAAAATAGTGGAAAAATATAAAAACAACGAATCTACCCTGAGATGAGCTAGCGTATAGGTAAACTCCAGTCAGCATTAGGACAATCATTAGGTAAGTCTGAACTGAGGTACCTTACAGGGTGTTGCCAGGATTTGGTAAGGCGTTCATAGTTGGTAATAATATATTATATTTCATGGTAAAATTTTGAGATTTCATTTGCGACAAAAATGCGGAGTTTCACTGGCGGAAATTAATTGCAATTTTAATTACTCAGTTAAGATAGGTTTTTTAAGCAGCAAAATCCTTTATTTTTCACTGGCGCCCACGGGTTTCTTTTTCCATTATTTTTTTAAATAGATTGTGATTTTTGACTTTTTTTTAAAGCTGATTTTGGTAAATTTTTCTGTTGTAAGTTTACTGGATTTGACAATTTTTTTGTGATATACTGATAATATTTGATATATTGGTCTTATATTTGATTGATTTATTGACAATTGATCTTTGATTGAGCATATTTTATTTTTGATTTAATTATTTTTATTAGAATATTTTTGTAAATATAACATATTAAGATGTATAGATTAAATGTTGACCGTTTAACCAAAGATGAACTAGAATACGAAGTTCAGGTTAGGGGTATAGATCCTTCCGGTACGGTAGATTCCTTAAGAAAGTGCTTAAGATCTTTATTAAGTTTAGAGAAATCTGGGAACATAGTTCAAAGTTCAGTAGTTCTTGATAATGAGCAAGAGATTGCAGAATGCACTCGGAAACTTACAGAGTTAAAAGATTTTATTTCAAATTTTTCTGGAACTAGCAAACAAATTTCGAAAATTGAATCAAAATTTGCCCATTTAGTAGGTCGAATTAATAGAATTTCAGATGAAGATATTACTTTTAAGGATAAGCGTTCAAAATTATTAGTCGAATTAACTTCTCTTTTAACTGATTTTGAAACTAAAACAAAGCTGCTTTCTACAGATATAGGATCAGAGCCTCCATTAAATCCAAATTTTTCAGATCAATCGGGTACTAGTAATTTAGCAAATTCTACAATGGCTTCTGGTCAAAACTCTCCAATACCTAATGTTAATATTGTTAGCAATCAGTCATCTACAAATAATTTAAATTTTAAAAGTGTACCAGTTTATAAATGGGGTATTAAATTTTCAGGGACTTCAGGGTTAAGTTTTAATGCGTTTTTGCAACGAGTAGATGAACTTTGTATTTCAAGGGGTGTTAATAAAATAGAATTATTTCATTCAGCTTCTGATTTATTTGAGTCAAATGCATTAAATTATTATCATTTAATTTCTAAATATGCTACTGATTGGGATTCTTTAATAAAATTAATGAGAGATGAATTTTTACCTGCTAATTTTGGGGATAAATTATGGAATCAAATTTTAAATAGAACTCAGGGATCAGATGAACCTATAGGTATTTATGTTGCGGCAATGACACAGTTATTTGATAGAATGCCAGCTAAGGTGTCTGATTGTTTACGTTTAAAAGTTTTACGCGCTAATATGTTACCTTTTTATCAAGAACGACTAAGCTTACATGAAATAAATACTCCTTTTGAATTGATTGAATTATGTAGAAGATTAGAAGACACTAGGTTACGCGTAGAAGAGTTTAAGCCGCCAAAAAAAGGGAATGTCTCTCTTGAACCAGATTTAGATTACCAACCGGTAAAACGTGATTTTACTAAACCAACTACTAGTGGAACTATTAGTGAAGTTCATTTTTCAAATGTTGATAATTTTTCACAAAACTCTAATGCAAATTTTAATAATTTCAATTTTAGAAACAATAATAATAGACAAAATAATATTTCTCAAAATAATAGATTTTCTACTTCACAAAATAATAGAAATATTTCACAAAATGTTAGACAAAACTTTCAAAACAATAATGGACATAACCAAAGAAATTTTAGAAATCAAAATAACTTAAGAAATAATTCTCAAAATCAGAATAATTATCAAAATTTTAGAAGTAATCGAAGTAATGTTAATGTTTCTTGTAATTCTAATCAAAATAATTTTAGAAATAATAATTCTCGTTTTTATGGAAATAGCAATCAAAATAATTCAGGAAATTTTCAAAATAATTCTGGTAATAGACAAAATAAAGATAAAGATTCAGATGTTAATTTATGTTTCAAATGCAATCAACCTAATCATTTTGCTAAGAATTGTACAGCTAAAGATAAGAAATGTTTTAATTGTGGAAAATTGAACTGCACTAAGAGAACGTGTCCTAATTGTAATAGTACTCAAGTTTCGAGTCAGGGAAACGGGTCAAGAAGTCAAGTTTAGGTCGAGGGTTGACTTCAGACATACAATCGACCACTAATAATTTGGATTTTAAAGATAAAGTTGTTTTGGATTATGTATTGACACATGTAGGTCCTGGGGAATGTCCTTATTTAAAAGTAGATATTTTGGGTTTAAATTTTTATGGACTTTTGGATTCTGGGGCAAATAAAATTTTTGTAGGTAATATAGGTTGGGATAAATTGAAAACTTTGGGAGTTAAATTGGATGTAAATAAGAGTACGCTTTGTAAAATAGCTAATGATAGTTCTTGTGAATGTATAGGCATAGCAACTGTTCCAGTAAAAGTTAGGGATATAGTGAAACTTGTAGATATTTATGTGGTACCTGAACTGCGACATGAACTTATTTTAGGTATTGATTTTTGGATAAAGTTAGGTATTGTTCCGGACATGCGCAGAGGCGAATGGTATTTTTCATCTGAAGTTTTAGGTAGTCCAGAGATTTCTTTGATGCAGTGTGAATCAGACTTGACAGAGGAGCAGAAAGTTAGGTTGAATAATTTAGTTACAGCTTATTTTGATAAAATTGGGGATCGTTTAGGTTGTACCTCGATGGTTAAACATAAAATTATTACAAATAGTGAGCCTATTAAGCAGAGATATTACCCAGTTTCACCCTTTAAGCAAAAACTTATAGACGAGGAGGTAGACAAGATGTTAGCAGACGGGGTCATTGAACCTTCAACTTCTGCCTGGTCATCTCCAGTGCTTCTGGTGCCCAAAGAAGAAGGAAAACAGCGCTTTGTAGTTGACTTTAGGAAAGTTAATAATGTCAGTCAGAAAGACGCCTATCCTTTGCCGTATATTTCTTCCATTCTAGATAAATTAGGGGGAGCTCGTTATCTTAGCTCGTTGGATCTTCAAAGTGCGTATTGGCAGGTAGAACTAGAAGAAAATAGTAAGCAGTATACAGCGTTCACAGTTCCTGGACGAGGACTTTTTCAGTTTCGTAGGTTACCGTTTGGTTTGCACAACGCTCCAGCTACATTTCAGAGATTGATAGATACAGTTTTAGGTGCTGACTTACAACCTTATGTTTTTTGTTATCTGGACGATATAATTGTAGTCACTTCCGATTTTGATAAACATTTAGAAATTTTACAGCTCGTTTTTGATCGTTTAGACAAGGCAGGGTTAACTTTGAATAAGGAAAAAAGTAAATTTTGTCGAGCAGAATTAAGATATCTAGGTTATGTTGTTAATAGACATGGTATTTCAGTTGATCCCTCGAAAGTTGAAGCCATCACCAATATTCAGACTCCAAAAACAGTAACAGAAATTCGCAGAATTATAGGAATGTTATCATGGTATCGTCGTTTTGTACCAAATTTTTCAGACTTAATATCACCTTTTACTCGTTTACTTCGTAAAGGCGCTAAATTTGCTTGGGATAAAAATTGCGAGGATGCTTTTCAAAAAATTAAAAATGTCTTAGTTTCAGCACCCATTTTGACTTGTCCAAATTTTGATCATGAATTTATTCTTCAGACAGACGCAAGTGCATACGGTGTAGGCGCAGTTTTATATCAAGTATACGATGGAAGAGAACACGTCATCTGTTACATATCTCGCAGTTTGACTCGTCAGGAAAAAGTTTATTCTGCTACAGAAAGAGAATTGTTAGCTGTACTTTTTGCAATCGAAAAATTAAGATGTTATTTGGATGGTGCAAAATTTTCTGTTGTTTGTGATCATTACAGTCTTCAGTGGCTGGATAATCTTAAAAATCCTCAGGGTAGATTAGGTCGTTGGGCTTTGCGGTTACAACAATTTGATTACAAAGTTATTCATCGTAAAGGCAGGGAAAATATTGTTGCGGATGCTTTGAGTCGTTCTGTTCCAGAATGCGATGCCTTGGAGATTTCTAATATTGATCTTCAGGAAGTACAAGATAAATGGTATATTGACCTCAGAAAACGTATATTGAAAAATCCTTTAAATTTTCCGCGTTGGAGAGTAACTGATGGTAAGATTTATAAATATTTTCAGCTGGATTTTCCGGACTTGCGTGATACTACGGATTATTGGAAATTGGTTGTCCCAAAGGAAAAGCGGCGTGAGATTATGGAATCTTGTCATAGTTCTACAATTGGAGGTCATTTTGGGGTTCAGAAAACTTATTTAAAAATTTGTCGTTTATATTATTGGCCTTGCATGAGAGCTAACATTACCAAATTTGTTAAACATTGCTTAGTATGTCAAAGAGTAAAACCTGAACAAAAATTGCCTAGTGGTTTATTGCGCGATAATTTAATTCCAGAACATTGTTGGCAGGTTATTAGCATGGATTTATTTGGTCCATTACCAAAGAGTAAACACGGTAATATGTATATTTTTGTAGTAACTGACGTTTTTAGTAAATTTAATTATTTCTTTCCTATTAAAAAAGCAAATTCTAAAACAATAGTTAATCTTTTAGAGGAGCGTATATTCTTGGTTCATGGTATACCACAGGTCATTAGGTGTGATAATGGGGTTCAATTTAAAAGTCAGGAGTTTCAGGGGTTAACAAAAAAGTATGAGATTAGAACACTTTTTAATCCAAATTATCATCCTTCGCCAAATGTTACTGAAAGAGTTAATAGGGTTTTAAAATCAATGCTTTCGGCTTTTATCTCAGATAATCAAAGAATTTGGGATGAGAATTTAGCAGCATTAGCTTGCGCAGTTAATACCGCCGTTCATGAAGCTACAGGGCGTACGCCATATTTTGTAAATTTTGGTAAAGATATGATACTTCATGGTAGTGAATATTCTAGGGTAACAGATGTAGGTGATCCAAATTTTAAACAGAATGATTTTTCTAAAAGAGTTGAAGCTCTTGCAAAATTAAGAGATTTTGTAAATAAACGTCTTCAACAAGCTCATCAAAGATCAAGAAATCAATATAATCTTAGACGTCGTGATGTACAGTTTCAAGTAGGAAATTCGGTTTGGAAAAGACTTTTTGCATTGTCGGATGCTGGAAATTATTATTCAGCTAAACTTGCTGGTAAATTTGAAGGACCTTTCGAGATAGTTAAAAAGGTTGGTTACAATGTTTATGAGTTACAGGATATGAATGGAAAGTCCAAGGGAAATTGGCATGTTCAGGATTTAAAGCCATACTATGATCCCAATGATAATTAGGTTATTTGTGTAAAAAAAAAAAAAAAATTATTTCATAATTTTTTTTTCCTTAGAAAAGGGGGTGACTGTTACGGTTAAAAATTGGGTTTAAATAATCAATATTTTCGTTTACCTTTTTCTACATTAAATTACAGGTTCAGATTAATAAAGTAATAAATAGATTTTTGTTTTGTACGTAAATTTACAGTAAACGATGTTTTCTATTTTAAAACTAATGATTACCTTTTGTTTTTCATTCATTAATATTGGTTTCATCTATATTCAGATCATTCCTTTTGTTTACATTTTGAAATTTTGATTGACATCGAAACTTAACATATTTCTGTAATTTATAAATTTCAGAAAGTTTTTAGGGTTGCCTATAAGATGGCCCATCAGTTGAATATTATCGAAATGCTAAATTCGAAATAAAATAGTATCGATTTTTTTTTTCATTATGTTGTTTTTAGTTTATTAGTTGAATATTTCTCTTTACTTTACTCGTTAGAATTTTTGTAATTATAATATTGTAAATTTGACCCTCGAACTATATCGAACTAGATCGAACTAAATGGATTTCATTTTTGAATATTTCGAACCCATTAAGTAGTTTGTTATTGGGTATTCATTTTGTAGGACGAGGCAGGTTAGATTATTAAGATATTGGTTGTCTCGGTCTGATTTTAGTACTGGCCAGTTTAAAGTTGAGATAGAAGAATTTTTGCATATATTTTCCGGAAGTAGTTCAAATTGTATGATAAATGTCAAGGGTTCGAGATTATGGCTACGAGATTAAGGTTATTTTTTTTTGGATAGATTTTTGATAGATGTTTTTATAAAGTTTTTTTGCTAACTTCCGTTGGAAGAAATGTGCTAGTGATTTGAGAGAAATCGTTCTCTTTTGGCTATCTGACGCAAGAGCGTGAAGATGTGGTTTTAGTTCTACTGCTTTCCCAAGTTAAGGGAATTGGTCATAAAGGGCCGATTAAAGTGACAAAACCTAGTCGGGGTGCAAACAATTTTTGGTGATTTTGGTCGTTTCACTCTACAGCCAGTTTGGCGATTATTTTCTTCAGCCAGCCAGAAACAACGGCTTATCAGTTAACAGATGCCAACATTTTCTTGAGTTCGAGGTATGTACATATTTCTTTTGAAACAATCAGTTTTTGTGTTTAAGCAAAATTTAGCTAGGCTTTGCGTAGGCCTTTTGTACGACTGATTGAGTAGGAATTTTTATTTCTTTATTTTAGGGTCTTTGGAATGAATATGTCTTAGGAATAACTACAGTATTGTCTTTAGGATAAGTACAATATGTCTTTGGAATAATTATGTCTTTGGATTTCTTCAGTCTTTTTTGGATGGATATTTTATAATGTACAGGTTGGGTTTTCATGCTGCACTTCTGGGATTGTGAGCCTCTGAAAGGGACAATCTCCACATTGAGCCAGGTCAACGTCCTTTCTGGGGAAGCCGTCAATGTCACAGGCCTTGTTCAACCACCGGTTTTAAAGTGATTCAGCTAAGTGCCTAATTTTAGCCAAAGTATGTACACAGGAGTTTCTGATTGTTAAGCCTAATGGGTATTAAACCTCTATTTTGAATCGTTTAGTTATCTAAGCACAGTTTTCTGTTCGATTACCTAGAGGGCTAACAGGTAGGGGATTCTTGTGTATATGTTTTTGAACCTTACTAATTAGTAGACTTTAAATATCTGGACTTTAATAATTTTTTTTAATGATATTTATCTTTTGGTAATTTACCATATCATATATTTGCGGCGAACCAGTAAACTATGTAAGGTGAAACGCAGTCGACTTCGTTGCGCTACAGCCTCAAATTTAAATGTTTTATTTTTGCGATACTTTACTGTAATTGAGGTTTTTATTATGGTTCCATTTTTAGAGTCCCAGAGCGGCCAATTAACCATTTAGCGACAGTTATAAGTTGATTTCTATGATCTAATTTTTGTAATTAACTATCACTTTTTTGGTAATTTTCTATTGCTTATATTTTTATTAACTGTCATTTAAACACTCATTATCTCTCTCCTTATCAATTTTCTAATTCTTTCTCTCTGCAGATATTTTTGGTAGTTTTTTGATATTGCTTTTTTTTTATTACTACAAAGTTGATAGTCTCCTGCATTGTTGGGCTTATGGACCTTCATAGTCTAGTTTAAAATAGAGTGTGTTATTTTCTTCTATAACTAGGCTATGTCGACGTAAACCTTCCAAAGGTAGTAGTTGATTTATTTACTTTTTGGATCGGTTTGCCGTTCACTGTGCAGGACACTGTCAAGTTTAATTTATTCTTTTGTTTTAAATATTCACATTTTGCTACGTCATAGAAAGAAAATAACTTTCGACTAAGTCAACAAGGTTTTTTTTTATTGCAATTTAACATTTGTAATCGCACTTCTATTAGATAGCCCCATTAGAGGAGCTTGCAATAATTCACATGGTGGTAACTTTTTCCAGGAGTGTACTTATTATCTGGGAAGGGGTATAACGTGAGGAATAAATGTATTGGCCTCTATTTAATTGGTTTTATTTCCTATAATTTTAAACTAGGATACTTTTAAGTACTTAGACTCTGCGATTTATTTACCCGGATATGTCATATTAAATATTTATTCTTTTCCAAGTTTTCTTTACTACAATTGCTCGTAGTATAATCATTAGGGCTCATTCTAAAGTAAAATTTGGTGGCGCCTTTTTCCCGATTTAGACATTTATAAAACTTATACAGGCAATATATTAAAAATAGTGGAAAAATATAAAAACAACGAATCTACCCTGAGATGAGCTAGCGTATAGGTAAACTCCAGTCAGCATTAGGACAATCATTAGGTAAGTCTGAACTGAGGTACCTTACAGGGTGTTGCCAGGATTTGGTAAGGCGTTCATAGTTGGTAATAATATATTATATTTCATGGTAAAATTTTGAGATTTCATTTGCGACAAAAATGCGGAGTTTCACTGGCGGAAATTAATTGCAATTTTAATTACTCAGTTAAGATAGGTTTTTTAAGCAGCAAAATCCTTTATTTTTCAATGGATAAATTTTGTATTCAAAATATGGTTTTATTACGAAAATAAAACTATTAAAAAAGTTGTACTTATCTACTTATAAAATACATAATTAATTGATTGATTGAATGATATAGCAGGCCAAAGTTGAGAAGCTCTGTCATTGTAGCCTCGTGACTTATTGTGTTGCTTATTATATCTGTTCTATGTTAGCAGGTTTCTTGCCTTAATCATTTTGGCAGTTGTTCACTAGTTTGTCCTCTGGGTTCGGGATTGATCGATCCTTGACGGTGTCTACAGTGGGATATAGCCTCGCATACTGAAATGATGTTTGAGGCTGTTTCGACATCTTCGTCACATAGTTTACATGTTGTTCATTATAGATGCCTATTGTGTGTACATGTTTTCTTAAGCTGCAGTGGCCGGGTAATGGTCCCGTCACCAGCCTAATCTGTTGTCTGCTTAAAAGCAGAGTTTCATGACCTTGCTAGAGGGCTTGTTCAGCAATAGTTTGTTGTGTCTATGACCCTTGTATTGCAAATTAATCTGTTTCTTTTATTGCATAGGTTGCCCTTGTGTCCTGGTATACACGGAGGAATGACCTTAATTTCTCACCAGAGTGATAGAATTTTAAAGACAATTCCAGGCCTGTTTTGATGACATGCGAGCGATTTCAGCGCCTCTGTAACCCTTAGTCAGATTCTCTCGCAGATAAGTACCAACAATATGCATATCCGCCTGGAATACAGTGTGTGCCGCCCCAGTGCCTCAGTTATATTGAATCTGGGTGTGACAGTGTATTCCGGCTCCTGAACGATAATCAGTTTATCTGTAACCAGGTTTCCTGAATGACTTAGTAATTGATCCGATTCTATTTCCTGTCTGTACACCAGCGTAGCAACTTGGCGCAAAACGTGGGGCCAATAGATTTAATGCAAGTCGGATTTACTTTAAAACACTTAAAATAAATTAATTCTTCAATAAATTGGAGCCACCGTAATACATAAAGAGAGCAAATATGTACCAAAACATAGTAGATTTTTCAATGAATAGCAAAAGTTACTTTCAAAATTAACCCATACTAATATAAAAAGAATAATTAACGCGTCATCATAGTAACAGCTATCGAGTACTAAGAAAATTCAAAAGAAATTAATCAATATCCATAGAGATGTCCTTCTAGAGGATAGTGAGATTGTGTTTGAAAAGCGTACCTGGCCATTTACTGTGAATGTTTTTTTATTCTGAAGTACCTTGTTTAGCTGCTCTTCTAATTTACTGTTGTAATTATAAGTTTTTATTGTTGTTAAATTATCTACATGTTAATTATTTATATTTTTTATTTACCGTACCATTTGGGTAATCCTGTAATGTACAATTGTAATAAATAAATAAAAACCTACGGAACTGATCAAAAAAATTTCAAGAAAACTGCTATACAAGGACAAAAGGAAAAATTACACTCGAAGAACACCAAAATTTATCTGGAAAGAAGTAACGCAAAGTTCAACAATAAAAATATCAAGCAAAAAAACATAAAATGTAGCCAAAATTCAGGAAGAAAAAATACCCGATCTGGGAAAGAAATCGACAAGAAAGTTGAACTAAGAGTTTTTGTAGTAAAATTAAAAATGTTACAAATCGACAAATGAAGCAAACCATTTAATTTATGAGAGATACTTAAAGAAAATGATAGTGTCTGACAATAACGTGAGTATTTGCAAAAAAAAAGGTAAAATAAATGAAATAGTTATAGTAAGCTTAGACTGAAATTTGAATCGTGACACTGGATCGAAAGTAGGGTTAGGTTAGGTTTTCTTGTTCCCCTTATCGAGTGGGATGTGAATTAGATAGGTCTTCAAAAGTGCAAATAAATATTTTATTCTACATTTTTCAATTAGTCGATTTATCCGCGAAGTATGAGCCTCCACAGTGACTTTAAATGCCCCTTTCTCGGACAGTTTTTTTTTCAAACGATGTCTATCGCCTACGGGATCAGCCCTGGATCCCGGACTAAATTTGAATAAATACATATAAAAAAATTGTTCTACCTCTTCATTTCAGGAAGTATAGGTTTAATAAGTTAACGCAGAAATACTTAGTTTCAATTATGTTCAATTTACATTAAAAAACGCACAAGTGTATAGACATAATAATTATTATTAAGACAAAGTATTTAAAAACATAATATATAATATCCTAAACACCATTCTAGGTAGGAAACTAGCAGCAGCTGTTTTATATCCGTCAACACCTCCACACATTCATTTCACAATCTGCTAAAATAAAGTTAAATTCAATTATGTAGCTATTGCTTTCGACGAGTTTTTATCTTATTAGTGTACGTAAACGTATACCCCTTAAAGCGTATAAGTGAGTATCTACAGCTTTATTATAGAAGCCGAATGGTGGCAGCAGACTGTTTGGTATTGCGACTATAATGTGTTGCTATTTTTGTCCGTCTGGAAAAGCTGCCAAGTTAACGCTCCTCATCGCATTTGGTTAGTCGGCTTAGACAGAACGTAAGATTTTACAAGATTTAACGAAATTTTATTTTTACTTAATTATGTCGTAGATATTTAGTTACGCTTTCATACAAACTTATTTTAGTTAGTTCGTGAGTTTCAAAATGAAAATTTCCGTTCAGTAAAAACATTAAACTAAATCGTTAAAAAGAAGAATTTAAATAAAATACTTTTTTTATAATTTTATAAATATTCTTCAAGATCTTTAAACGGAGACAATATCAACCTTTAATTCGATAATTTATTCTCAAAAATTGTTGTATTATTTTGTGATTATCTATTATTTAAAAGTTATTAAGAAAAACAAAAGCTAATGCATAATTTTCTATGAGTTCTAAATGAGTTAAATAATTGAGGTGTATTACCAAATTAACTTTGTACACATTATTTTTTCTTTATTGCTATATCGCTAGTTAGAAAAATGCTTAGTTTAAAAGGGTAATATTTGTTAATTTGATATCACGAACAATTTAAAAAGAAATAAATGTCAGAGTCCTTAATTGCATCTTAAAAGGTATATTTTCTCCTTGAGATCATTACTGGGGTTTATACTCTGGTTCTCTCTTCAGACGCGTTTCCACAATTTTATAGTTTGGTTAGTTATATCGAAGTAAAAGCGATATTTTTAGCAAACACCTTCCTATTTAAAACATCATTTCCTGATTTCTGGGCAGTGTATTATACCAAAAGGCTTGATAGTGTGATTGAGATCCTTGAAGGTTTATTGTTAATTATTGTGTATTTTGAGTTGTTGAATCGACTCTTTAACATATTAAGCAACCATATTGTCAAGTAGTTTTAATTGTTCATAACGCCGAAAAATTATTAATCAAGAATATTTTGTTTCGAATTTAATGACACAGACAGTATTTTTGAAATTAAAAAAATAGAAGAAGATAATGCAAGGTTAGTGTACAATTGGGAGTATAATTTGACTCTTAATTAATATTTTCTACATAGGATGATTCATCTTCAAGGTATCCTACGATAATATTTCATGGGAAATTATTTCAAAAACAAAACTGAGATTATGCAAAGTCAAAATTTTGTATTGATTGATTGGTTTTTTATTTTCTATGAGAGAATAGGGGATTGATTGAGTGATATAGTATACCAGGACTGAGGAGACCTTACACTGCAGCCTCGAGACTTATTATGTCACCTGTTTTATATGTTCTATGGGAACAAGTTGGTGAATAAGTAGTCAGTTCTTATGCGATTTTTGTTCACCACACAACCGACCAATAGATTGTTATGGGTTTTGCTACCCCAGTGCAGAATGTGTGATTTTATTCCCCACGTTTTGCGCAATGCCCTTCGTGCTACCACGATGGACATTTTATCTTTGGAAATAGCTTTCTGAAAGTGTGACTTTCAGGTAAGCCTTGCATCTAGGATTACAGCTAGGTATTTAATCTCCTGGCTCATGTGCAGTTGTGTATTAAAAGGAGTTGCTAGTTACAATTTGTCCAAGTTTCTTCATTTAGTGAAGAGTATGAGTGTGGTTTTTCCAGGATTTACTCTAAGGTGCTCCTTAATGCACCACTCTTCCACTATGGTCAGAGTCCCTTGCATGAGTTCCGATATTATTTTGACTTGTTTCCCTATGATGGTATAACTATATCGTCAAAATATCTCTGGACTTAATAGCTTTGGTCGTTACGGTTTTCCAGAAGTTCGTCGTCGACCACCCCCAGAAGGAAGGACAGAACTCCCCCCAGTGTCTAGCCTTTGGTTATCGTCACTTCTACAGTTTCCTACAATAGGTTTGATTATACTTGTCTGCCTTGAAGCACATTTTGTATCTATCTACACATAATGTATTCAATGCCATGTCTTCTGGCAGAGGTTGGCATGGAAGCGAAAGAGGTGTGGTCGAATGCTCCTTCAATGTCCAGGAAGGATATTAGCGCTATTTTCTTGTTATTCATAGCAGACTTTATTCTTTTTGCTAGGTGATGTAGAGCTGATTCACATGATTTTTCTGATCAGTGGGCATGTTGGTGTGCAGTGGCCTATCTTTTAGAGAAGTTTCCCGTATATATAGTCTCTTCCAGGTCTTGGTAAAAAGATGATTTTAGACCTTTTCCAAGCCAAGTAAGTATTCAATAGATATTCTTGTTCTTAAGATTCTACAGAACACCGGATTGATTAGCTTTTCGCCCTGCTTTGAAAGTATTATGAGAATAAGGGATAGTAGTACCCGTGATAGAAACTGAGTGAAAAGATTGTATTTTTCTTACAAATTCAGGACCTCTTTGATTTTTTGCAAAATATTGACTGGAACTCAGGGTTATTCTCAAGATCCGTCAAAAGCGTCAATCTTATTATCTCATGATGTAGCGATTAAAAGTAGATTGATTTATATATATATATATATATATATATATATATATATATATATATATATATATATATATATATATATATATATATATATATATGGATCAAAATTTCTCCGTAAGTAAGCCAGACACAGAAAAATGGTTAAGATAAAAGTTGATTAGGACAATGGAAGTCACCTATCGGTGACTTGACCATGCAGTTAATTTACAAGGTCATTCGAAGGTCAAGTTGAGTTTTTTACATAGAAACTCCTATTTTTCATTCCAAAAATGGAAAGTGGAGAAAATTTCTTATCCAACAGTATAAATAACACAGGAGGTGAAATCGCATCTGAAGATCATTTGAAAGTCAAATTTTCTTATACTATGGATTGGTGTATATTATTCAATAGTTCGACAACTAAGAGTGATGGAGAGAGACTTGTCCTACAAAAATTTAAGGAAATTAAACGATGCATTTTAAGGTAAATTCAAATATTGCCTTGACCTTCAAGGCTATCTGGAGGTTGACTTACTTTTTTTTTAAATATAATTCAATACTTTCAACGCAGTAAGAGGAAAGAGCGCAAAATTTTACATTCAGAAATAATTATGAGTGATCTTCTCTTTAATCCTGTGGTGGACTTTTTGGAACGATTGATAAATACTTCGGTGAATAATTTATTTGTGTCATTGCTTTCCTATGATATTAGTTACAGAGCAATTCTATGCTAGTGACTTTGACCTCTCAATTATTTGTATTTAAAACTTAACTTGTACCTTGTAAATTGTGTTCAAGGTCAAAGTCAGTAGTACAGATAGGTGACCCCCATTGCTCTAAACAACTTTTGTCTGAACCATGTTTATGCGGCTTTCACGGATTTCTCCGTGTGAGATGCAATAGCAGTGAATATGTCCACATTATGCCGTTGTAGTGCTGAAATCACATTCAGCAAACTTACAACTATATGCAGCTCCGTGCATGAATGAAGTAAAATGCGAAAAGTAAATGCAAACTTTGTTCCAACCATAATCCTTTTCCTGTTGGAGGTTGCACGGTTGGAACAAATTGCCAAGGAACACAATTTATCCTATTCCATCACCATCGAGATGATGGCCTACCTCTACCGCCATACCGAGAAAAAGTCAAAACTTACCGCGGGGAGGGTAATCAGTATATATATATATATATATATATATATATATATATATATATATATATATATATATAGATAGATAGATAGATATATCGAAGGCGATCTTTACCTTTTTATGTCTTGCTGGCAAATAAGCAAATAATACATACATAAATCTAAGTATGTATCGTATGCTATCTCAGTGAATTGTTTGCGTATTCAGTAGTAAACGCGACTATGTTTCTTATAAACAACTTTTAAATCCCCTTAAGCAGTAAATTTGATATTTTAATATTATAAATCGCTAAATACCGACGTATTGTGTAAAATTATCTCTATTTACCGAAATATACTTCACTTCGATTGTATAATAGATTATCAGAGGAAGTACGTATGTACTTTTTTCTACACTTAGGAGCGCAGAATAAAGTATATATTTGTTCAGTTTTTGGTAGAAACTTGTAGACGTTTCGCCAAAATCTCTTTTAGCATCTTCTGTGCTTGCTAGTTGTTGATAAATTCAGCCATTAGATTTGAAAAAAAATAGCATGGGTCTGAAAACGAAACTTTATTTATTAACAATTTTGTGATGTTATAAACAACTAAACTGATAATAACACGTGGCGGCTTATCATGTTGTAGATTCGAATTTAACAATTTAAAATATATAAGAATTACCCATAAAACTCTATGAACCTAAGTCGGTCACGAAAACTCTTTGGAGCCCAGAATGCTATTCCGAACTAGCATTTTCATGTGTTGCTGTACAAATGCTACAGTTTTTTTTAGTGAGGTACCTAGTCAAAAACAAATATTTTCTTGTCTTCTTTTCATTAGAGGGAATTAATAAAATAGTCAGATTTTGGTTACAATAAATAATTAGAAAGAAAAACATTAATAACAATATAACCTTACTTTAAGTTAATATAATGACAGTTTATTACTAAGTATTCCTCCTCTAGCTCAGGCTATAGCCTGCATTCTCCTGGACATGCTACGCAAAATATATTGGATGGTTTCTGGTGGTATTCGGTTCCATCTTTCTATACTGCAAATCTTAATTCTGATTTGGGAGATAAATTTCATGCTCATATATATCTTTTAAAGATACTCGTATATATCTTTTAAGGATGTCCCAAATGCTCTATGGGACTTGCGCCATGACTGTTGGGTGTATGAAACCCGTTAAAATCATATGAGATAAATAATATTCTTCAAGGCTGTCGTGAATACACCAGTCAACATTATCCTTATATTGACCTCAATGAGCTCCATGTAACTTATGTCCCCTATACTTTATGTATACTTAACTACCCTCATCATATCCTTGATTCGACTGTAACAAGAACTTTTCTCTATTTATGCTCATCCTAGTAAGCATGCGTTTTTGCAAATTGTAACCTTCTAATTTTTTAACTTGGAAGAAACCGAAGAACTTTGGTAGGGCGTTTTGGAGATAAACGGACTTCTTTAAGTCTGCTTATTACTGTTGTGAAAGATACATCATTTATCGTGTGTTCAGCAATTCATTTTTTTAGATTTGGAGTTGTAAGCGTCCGATTTAGAAAAGATTGAATTCTCAAATATTAGTAATTGTGCATCTTTTAGGTCCTTGACCAGTAACTTTTTGTATTCTCCAGTCTAATAGTATCATTTTACTAAGAGAGAAACAGTTAACTGATGTATATTTAATCTCAGTGCAATGTCTTCTTATATGTATCCCTTATTAGCTAAATAAACAATTTTTATAAAAACTAACTCAGATGTGGCATCGTATTAATAGAAGTTAAAGATTCAAGAAATAAACTACTTCAAATGTCAATCTCAAAAGTCATTGCTTTAGTCTCCTGAGCGCCCTGGCTATATTTATATTTTTGACATTATCTCTTATTCACTTATTTGTTTTTTACCTTACCATCGTATCAGAACCCCAAAAGTAAATAGTGCGTTTGATTTAATATTTTACTACTTTTTTAATGAGGTACTCCATTTGAAAAAAACGATGGAGACGGTTTCAAACCCTTCATGCAGGATAATTCATAAAAATACTCTTAAAATGTCGCAAATTGAAAATCAAAATGGACATGTTTTTGGATATTTAAAAAAATAATCGTTTTTTTTTTAGATTTTATTTCAGTTAAAGTTTCCACCCTGTGTATATTCGTATAATCTCTTGTTCTTGTAGTCGGTTAAAAATGTATCCAAACTTTTGTCTCTTAAAAATTGCCATTATTCCTAAAAATTTTAACAAATTTTGGAAAATTCAAAATTTTGAAAATATGCAGAGTTTTAACACAAACAAAGTAAGCCATTTATTTAAAGGCAAAAATATACATTTGTTCTTATACTTAACATAAGATCTTAGTTATATCTTGATGCTTCAATCCTTAACATAGCTAAGCTAATTCCTGAATTGTTAAAAAAATATTTATTGCCAGTAACCCTGATGACATATGCTGTATCCAAAGATCACTTAGCTCTCCTTGGAAAATAAAATTCAATTCTGTTACAACTTTTGTTTTTTATTTAAATACAAATTTAAATTTGGCAAAACTAGTTTTTGTAGAGATATTAACTTTTTGTCTTAAAACACAGAGCACCAGAAACTAACGAATTTTCAATAATTATTTCAATAAACCAGCATGAAGGTCATAAATAAGCTTTGAGTTTTTTAATGGATAACTTTATTTTAAGACAGTGCTTATCTCATCTATTACCACTAGTGTTAAAAATTAACATTATTAGGGTCAAGGTGGTATATACGCCCCACTTTTTTAAAAGGTGATCTCATTTTTATATATTTCAACTTCAATGTAAATGAATTTTTCTGTTATTTTTTCTACGGATTAAGCGACCACAGTAATGTTTTTTTTAAAAGCAATAACTAACCAAAAAATTAAAAAACTGTAAGCGTGCACTTAACACAACAGTTCAACTACTGGACTATTTTTCAATAAAATAGATAAATTACAAAAAAAAATTATATATGTGACAACAAATATATTAAAGGCGACATTATTTTAGATAATATGCCAATCGAAATTTTCTAGTGTTGTTATTTTCTATAATTAAATAATATATGACCATATTTTCTTACTCCATATATTAATTTGAAATAATTATTTTCAGTTTTTTGTATGAGATATATGTATATCCACATGACGTAAACAAAGATCATAAATAAGATTGTAGTACTGGAAATTTTCGAAAATCTGATTAATTGTGAACAATATGTTAAAAAGTAATCAGGCATTATCGCTCTTTAAATTATTTTTTCAAAATATTTGTTAAATCTTCCAATTAGTTTTGAATTCATTATGACACTCAGGTTTTTTGTAGAATCGAAAATGATCAATTTTATTCGATATCCACTAGTATTTAAATTTTTCTATAGAAACATTAACTTTATTGACAAATATCATTATTGTTGATTTACTTGAATTCAAATTAAGGTTCTGGAACTTTGATAAATTGATAAAAATCTTAAAGTCCTATAAAGATAAATAGTGGTAACGATAAAAATAAAAGTGTCGACAGTATCCTGTACCTTATATAAATTAAGGGAATTTAAATAAACGTCATCTTTATATATTATAAAAAGTGGCTGAGTAATTTTGTAAAAATTTTAACTAATCAGGCTACTCTTATGTTATAATCTAGTTTTTTCTTATCTGAATGCAAACTCTGAGAATCCTCATTGTTTAGTACCTACATGCTTGTTTCTCGAAAAAATGCCATGTGAGAAGCTAAACATTTTTTTAAAGTTTTACTGTCTTCTATATTAAAACGAATTACAATAAACGTAAATAAGTCATACCTCATTGCAAAATTTAGGTTTATGAAAATTGAAAGTAAAATTTGTTATATTAATAAATCTGTTTTGGCTTCGCGTAATTAAAAATGTCAATAAAAAATAAGACAAAAGTATCTAGGAAAGTAAGAAGTAAAGAAATTTTTTTGACCTACCTAAAATCGGTTTTGAATAAAAAAATATTGTTCGGTATCTACAGTATTCGCATTTATGTATTTTTCTAAATACCATTAATATTATCAAATTTGGTCAGCTATATCTACCCTTTTACTCTTTGCATGAAAAGCTGCAGCGAGTTTCTTTCATTTCGAGAAACCGTTTTCTTAAGGTGAAAGAATCTTTCCCGAAATAACATTATAGCTTGTAGTCGGGAAAGTTACTGGGTTTTCGTAACCAATGAAGAAGTGTCTTACCAGTTTCGCCAACATCTTAGCTGGTATTTTCAAGTGATGCTTCCTCGACGGCTGCTCGGCTTGGAATGAGCGTGCTGATCCTCTGTCGGCCTTTTTATAATTTAGCGGTTGCGCAGGTTATAACTTAGTTCCGCTTGGTTGGTTTCCTTGTTTCCCTGGGTCTGAGCCTCCTCTCGTCTCGCTGTCTTGTTTCTCTGGTGTGTTGTTTTTGGTTGGGTTTTCTATGTATTTAAGATGTTTTGTGCATCATCTCTTTTGTTAAAGTTTTTAGTGCTTTCTATTTCGAGAGCTTCTCTAATGATATGCGCTCAATAGTGCGTTATGGGTGCGATCTGTTTAGTTTCCTGAAAACTTATAGTGTGTCCTGTCTCCTGATGATGATGAATTAAAGCTGATGTGGTTTCCTTATTCTTTATCTTATTTTTATGTTCGTGGACTTTGGTAAAGTATTTTCTGTTTGTTTGACCGATATATTCTTTTTCACAGTCTCTACATGGGATGCTGAACACTCCCTGGTTTTCCAATGGTATTTTGTCTTTGGAATTGCCCAATAATTTGTGTAATGATGGTCGTGGCTTGTAAATTGTACATATGTCATGCTTCTCAGAATTCTTTCAATTACGTCTGTTACACCCCTTACGTATGGCAGTGTGGTTTTTGGTTTGGATTTGTAATCTTCTTCTTTTTGTGTTCTGTTTTATGGCCTTTTTGATATTGTGTTCTTTGTAGTTATTTTATTTTAGAGCTGTTGTGATGTTGTTCAGTTCTTCTTGGCGTTTCAAGTGTTTGGTTAGCCGCAAGGATCTGGGAATCAGTGTGCTGGCAACAGATTGTAACTGTGATGGATAGTGTGGAAAATTCGGCGTTTAGGTATCTGTTTCTATGTGTGGGTTTCCTGTAGACCCTATAATCGATGGTTATAGTTTTTCTGGTAATTAGACTATCAAGAAATGGTAGTTGCTTGTTGACTTCGACCTCCAATGTGAACTGTATGCGGTGATGAACGCTGTTTAGTTCCTCTAAAAATATGTCTAGGTTCGATCTTCCGTGTGGCTATATGATAAAGATGCCATCTACAGAACGTTTCCAGAGGGAAGGTTTTTTTTTGGTTTTTCTTAGGGTTTCTATTTTATAATTTATATAGTTTTATATTATATATATATATATATATATATATATATATATATATATATATATATATATATATATATATATATATATATGTTGGTGCGCTGATTTGTTTTTTTTTTTCATTTTAATATTTTTCATTTATTTTCTTTCGTACATTAGTGAAAAAATTAACAAAGTTTATTGGAAATTTGATATTTAAATAATCGGGAAGCTGTACTTAATTTTTCAGCACGTGCCATTGATTTCATCTGATGTAGTTGAGAATTTCCTTTATACGTTGTTTTCTCGCAAATAATACATTTGTTAGTATCTATCACATAACTATTAGAACGCTTCGTTAGTAATTGAGTTGGTATTTTGAATTCTTGACTAAGTTTAACTTTTTACATTCCCCAATATTTTCTTTATCTGGATCACTATTTTCTCTTTTTAGGTTTTTATTTTATTTTTAACTGTTGTTTAACTATCTAAGATTTTTTTGTGTGTATATTTTTATGGAATTTATTGGTTATGCGATATAACCACGTTCAATAATCGCATCTTATATTGAATTAATATTTATTAACAGCTGTTTGAAACTAAAGTTTGTTATAAAGTAATTTTACCTTCTTTAGCCAAGCGACAAAACACAATGTCCTGATGCAAATCGGCAACGTCGCCTATTCGCACCTATCTTGGTTAATTGTCATTAAATTTATGCCTTTTTAATTTTGTGGATCAATAATGAACAAATCAATGTTAAAAAGATAAACTTTTTCGGATCTATTCATATTGCTATCCTCAACAACTTGTTTATTTCGAACGTAAAACTGAACAATGCACGTGAACGAAAGAATAGGCAGCAGCGTCATTAACAAGTTGAAATCTATATAAAGTTATTAGCTCCCTAAGACATAGATGCGATCATGATTACTCTAGTCACTGAATTTCAGCTTAAAAATACTGTTAAACTGATGTGATTTAATAAAATATATATAATATACTTATTACAGTACGATATTGTATTTTATTTATTATGTCATAGATTAAAGAGGGAATGTAATTATTATGCAGACCAGACATCATCTCGCTTACTCTGAAACATTGTTATAATAATTGAATTGTTTATTTTATTATTAGATGTTTAAAATTATTAAAAATAGATTGCGCCATTTGTTTATAGTGTTAAAAAGCAACAAAAACAATATATTTTTCCATTGCAATTAGTCCCAGCTTGTTCCTCTTGATTTCATCAATCACTTGCTGGGCGCAGAATTTGAAAATATTTATTTACTCAAAAGTAATCGAAAAAACAGTTTTTATATTTCTAACTCTTGACCACGAATGTTTCTGTCTTTGATACTTTTACACCTCATTCTTTTATTTCGAGACACCTACCATGGTCTCTGTAGTATTTTAGCAAACAAATCTAAGTTTCATTTTGAACAAAACTGTGTATTAAATAAAAATACAGTAACTCAGCGATGTCAAACAGTGGGGTGCGCCTTCTAGGAAGACACGAAGATGTTAAAAGAAACGTTGGTGTATCAAGACTAAAGAAACATAGTCTAAGTCATAGGTAAAAAATAGTGCTGTTTCTGACGTAAATTCCGAGATGGATGAGACCTATCCAGGGGTATTGGAGGCAATGTAAGAACAAACCCTATATAAAATATAACAGCAAATAATAAATTGAGGCCAATAGAGAGAGGGGGGGGGGTAAAGTTGGCGAAAACAGGTTTTAAAATCTACAACCTAAGGTTGGGAAAAAAAGTTTCAAATAAAAGTTGTAGAGATTTTAAAAACCTATAATTTCAGCCTTTGCGCGATCATTTGTATCAATCTATTATTGCAATTATTTATTGCAAAATTAACTTTTTTTGCACTTTCTTGATTTTAAAGGGAAGCCCTCGTCATTTTGAATAAAATGATAATTTATAATAGTAAATCGGACAACTTGTTGCTGAGTTATTGCTATTTATTTATCCCACGACGCAAAATATTGATTGCCATAACTTTTTTTTTGGATAAGCATTTTGACATCTACAAAGGCTCAATCTCTACGGGAAGCCCTAAGTTTTAATATCTTGTTAGGGGCAAATGAAAAAATTAATTTTTTTTTGCTATGTATATAATTTTTAGATCTACCTCAAATAAAAAAAAAACACCAAAATTGGTCCATTCGTTGCTGAAATATAAAGAAATTATCCGAGGTGCTTATTTGAAGCTGCGAGTTTAATTTTCTTTCGCGCGCGAGAGCTCTATTTCTTTATTAAAAAACACCCCTTTTTTCAAAGCGATATTCAAAGAGTTGAAAATTAATTTTTTCATTTGCGTCTAATAAGATATGTAAGTTTAGGCCTTCACGAAAAGATTAAACCTTTGTGGAGGTTAAAATGTCCAATCAAAGAAAAGTTATAGCAATCAACATTTTGCGTCTTAGGATAAACAATTAGCAACATCTCAGCAACAAATTATCCGATTCACTCTTATAAAATATTATTTAGTACAGAAAAGGTTGATTTTGCAATAAATAATTGATAGAAAAAAAATGGCCGATTTTGAGAGTATTGTGGCCTTTTTGTAATTACAGATTAACAAAAATGATCACACAAAAAAATTGTAGGTTTTTAAAAACTCTACAACTTTTATCTAAAACTTTTTTTTCCAAAATTTGTTCCTTGGCTTGTAGATTCAAAAAACCTGTTTTAGCCAATTTTGACCCCCCCCCCCTCTTAGACCAACCTATTTTTTGTTGTTACATTTTATGTAGGGTTTGTTCTTACATTGTTGCCAACATCCCTGGATAGGTCTCATTCATCTCGGAATGAATATATTAAATTTAGTTAGAGCTGAAACCGTCGAAAGGGGGGCTGGTATGGAAATTCGGATCGCAAATACTAAAAGGTTAGGAAACGCTGCAGTCAAAAAGAATGAGAGGAGTTTTTCGTTATAGTCGTATGTTTAGTTGGACTAGACTATAGAAACGTTCAGTAAATGAAACGCTTCAATGCTGAACTATCTTGAGGCACAAAAGGTATTATTAAGTCAATTATTTTCATTTTAACGATTGGTATACACTATTTTTTTACATTTAATAGAGTGTTTGTATCTTGAGTATTACCACTTTCATTTAGTTAATTTATTTTTACCTTAAGGATTATTCAGAACAGAAAGAAAATTTTCTATGCAATTTGTATGACATTGACAAAAACTTTAAATCTAGGATAATGATCTCAATTACTGAATCATTTCTGATACACTCCAGTGCGTTCGAGACGGCTGACGACTGACGAAGAAGGTGGAGTTAGATTTATAGATAATTTTATAAGGTAACTTATAGGATATTGTAACTACCATTTCACTAGTTCTTCCTTTTAATTTAAATTGAGCGAATGCTATATTAATTTTAAGTAATTAAAGCAGAAAGTGGATTAAATATGTAAAAACATTTTATATTTATTCTTATTTATTCATTTATTTTAACCGGAACAGCCTAATTACAAATGCACTTATAAATTACAAACTTAATAATTTATTTTTATGAAACTTGGAAATAGCTTTTTTTCAAAGACTTCATGACAGTAATATTTATTTGAGGTTTAATATGTAGATTACCTTTCTTACATGGAAACTATAAGTAGTGTTACTCTTAATTACTTTTTTACGAAGGGAGTCGCAATATAGAATGTCACTCGGCTTTTATATCTACATTTTTAAAACAATCACATTTTCTCATTTATCTACTTAAAACAAGCATGATCTTTTACGAGTTTCGAGCATGATTTTCTAAGAGACATTTAATTTTAAATTTGACGTATGTGATCTTGCAAAAATAAGGAAAGTCTACGTAAAAGTGGTAAGATTTGTATGTGATCAGGATAAATGAAAAGACCGCTTTATATATCGCGAGGTTTTTCTCGGGCACTTCTTCTTCAAGTGCCATATCAGGTCCTCCTGATGTTGGCAATTACATTGGCAAGTCTTTCACGGTCCTGCGCTAGCTGGAACAGTTCCTCCGCGTTACGTATACCTGTCCATTCACCAATATTCCTCAACCAGGAAGCCTCTCTCCTTCCTAGCCCTCTACGTCCCTCTACTTTACCCATCATGATTAATTGAAGAATTCTATATCGCTCCCCTCTGAATATATGTCCAAGATATGAGATTTCTCTACACTTCACAGTGTTTAATAGTAGACGAGTTGTGTCAGCCCTATTGAGTACAATTTCGTTGCTCTGCCTAGCTGTCCAAGGTATTCTCAGCATTCGCCGGTGTAACCATATTTCGAGAGCCTCCAATCGATTAATCGTGGCAGCCTTAATTGTCCAGATCTCTGCCCCATATAGTAACACTGGCCAGACGTATGATCTTATCATTCTCTGTCGTAGTTTTAGGTTGAGGTTGTCATTGCAGAAAAGTGGTTTCATTTTTTGAAAAGTTGTTCTAGCCGTCTCTATTCTACACCTTATCTCTTTATCTGGGTTTAGATTTTCGGTGATATAACATCCAAGATATTTAAAATGAGTCACCCTGTCTATACTTTTTCCTTCTATTTGTATTGAAGCGTTAAGATGAGGTTGACTACTAAAGACCATAAATTTTGTCTTTTTGATATTTATGTTGAGCCCCATTTCTTGACCCTCAGTGTTAACACAGTCTAATAGATGTTGCAGGTCTTGTAGTTTGTCGCTTAGGATAACAGTGTGGTCAGCATATCGTATTGTATTTATATATTCTCCATTGATTTGTACTCCCATTCGTTGTTCTTGAGTAGACCGGTTAAAGATTTTATCTGAATATATATTAAAAAGCAGTGGAGATAGTATGCAGCCCTGTCTGACGCCTCGTAGAATTTTACTTACTTCGGTGAGTTTTCCATTTAGCCTTACTGTTGCTTTCTGTCGCCAATATAGATTTTGAATAATTCTTACACCTCTGCTGTCTACTCCTACGTTACTTAAAATGTCTATGAGTTTTCTGTGCTGTACTCTGTCGAAGGCTTTCTCGTAATCGACAAAACATACGAATACATCCTTGTGTTGGTCCCAGCATTTTTGCAGAAGTATATTTAGAGCGAATAAAGCCTCTCTAGTACCTAGGGCGTTTCTAAATCCGATTGGGTTTCATCTAAATCTTCTTCGCATTTAGATCTTATCCTGCTGTGGATGATTCTGAGAAAGACCTTCAAAGTGTAGCACATTAGATTTATTAGTCTGTACTCACTGCATCGCTTTGCTCGCTGTTTTTTTGGGATTGGGACGAATACAGACTTCAGCCAATCTTCCGGTATATCTCCAGTCGCGTAAACGGTATTAAATAGTTTGACCAAGATTCCTATATTTTCCTCATGGAACATTTGTAACAGCTCGGTTGGGACATTGTCAGGCCCGGTGGCTTTCCTGGTTTTTGCAGATCTTATGGCAGATAGAACTTCACTCTTTAGAATTTCCGGTCCCATGTCTATATTAGCGTCTATATTAGCGAGATCATCGGAGTTGTGTTCATTCGGTCTGTCAGCATCAAATAATTCTTTTATATATTTAACCCATGTTTTAAAAATTTCTTTTTCGTCCAAGATAATTTTACCATCAGGGTCCACAAGGGTATTAGTGGTATTCTTATTATATAGATCTGCTATTTCTCTGACCTTTTTGTACATGTTGAATGTGTCATGTTTTCTTTCTAGATCTTCCATTTCGATACACTTGTCTCTCATCCAGTTCTCTTTGGCTATCCGAATTTTGTGTTTAAGGCACTACATATTAGTTTTCTAAATCGTAGATAGAATTAGTAGAAATACTGAAATTACAAATATATTCTATTCAAATACACACATTATTAGACCCCAAATTTCTGTGTTCTTTGTATGGAACAAGCATGTGATCATTAAATGTAATGATTTTGTACTTTAAATCGCGAATAATTTACATTTATTTTGAATTTAAAGCAAATTCATTGAAATAGCAGTTGGTGGTATATTAAATCTGACTAAATGATATCTTTTATTTCAATAAAATAACTGAAAAGATATTCCAACTTCTATGCATTAAAATTAATTCACAGATACCCTAATACTAAAGGAATTTAAGTTATTATTCAATATAAGTTGCATGAGATTCTAGGAGATTTCGCAACTTGTATTGAATTTTATGTTTAGTTTGATTTAAGCTGCTTAAAGGACTCAATTTTCTTATGGTGAGGTGTACATGTTTGCCCCGTACTGACGGAAACCAATGAGTTCGAAACTGGTCTAGATAGTGGACGCTACCTATGGGACAAATGTTGGTGCATTAAATATGTGATAACATATCTCAAATTCAATGAACACTGGCTGGATATTTAATGTACATAGTCACCTTAAAAATAATATTCAAACCTTAAATTTATTGTATAATAACATTAAATTAAATGGAATAAATTAATTTAGATTAATCTGAAAATTATTAAATTTAAAACTTTACATTAAATGCATTTAATAAACGTTTATGAAATTTGCTTCCAGCATATTTACCTTAAATTTAATGCATTTCCTTTTTACGGTGCATAATTTTGTTTCCATTATAAAGTAATGTAGATAGACTCAAAGTTAATCGCCGTAATTTAAAATCAAATATATTTTATCGAAAATTACTGCATTTTATCTAATATTCTCTATTTAAGTGTAATGCAATAAAGTAAAAAAAAAATAAAGAGAAGCCTATTGTTTTTCTTATTATTTTCTATTTAAAATTTTTACAACACTGCTAAAAATAACCTTAAATTTAATGTTTATTCATTAACTAAATTTAATGATTTGGCACCTTAAATCATAAGTAAGTTACATATACTTTGAAATTAAAGCTTTGTACATTAAATTTAATTGAATGTTATCTTAAATTTCAATAAAGTAGCTGAAAACATATCAAATTTTACAGCACATTAGATTTAATATAGAAATTATTAAATTTAAAGCATTAAGATTAAAAACCGTTTATTAAATGGTTTATGAAATTTGCTTCCAGCATATTACATTAAAATTAATGTGAAGCTTTGTTACATTGTACTGTATATATTAAGTAAATAATATTTTTAGGGTTTTACCTAGAAAACATTATAGATTTATCGTGTTTGTCGGCTTGTGTGTGGTAGTCTTAAAACTTCAGTTTTTCATCTTTTGGTGCCTTCAATTAATCCATTTTGTTTCCGTTTCCCCGTCCAGTGAGATTTAATTCTATGCGTCTGAAAAAACGCAATTAAATATGTCATTTAACCTTTGATTCGCTAAAAATGAACCTCAATAGTGTTTTTTCTGCTTCTAATTTTCCAACGGTACATTGTAAAAAAACTTGACATTAATTTTAAGGTATCGTGTTGGAGGCAAATTTCATAAACTGTTTATTAAATGCATTGAATGTTTATGCATTAAATTTAATAATTTTACATTAAATCTAATGTAATTATACATTAAATTTGGTATGTTCTCAGATAATTTATTGAAATTTAAGGTAACATTCAATAAAATTTAATGTACAAAGCTTTAATTTTAAAGTATGTGTTACTTATTTAGGATTTAAGGTAAATTTAAGATTATTTTTAACAGTGTAGATTTAAAAATCATAAAAAATTTGACATTCCGGCACTTCAATAAAAATTGTTAGGGTCAAGTTACATAAAAGTAATCATGACATATCATATTTATGTAGTAGTCTCATTCACGAAATATAAGCGTCTAATGTTGCTACCACTTGTTGCTTTATTTTAGATGTGTAAATTTTGGCGTATGTGCCGGGCAATTCCTAGCTTCTCTTTCGTCACATTTTAGTATATATTACTTTCGTTGACAGTATTATTTAAAACAACTATTATTTCTGTTAATGGCCTTTTGTTTTTTCACTAACGTTTCGGTCTATTTTATTTAAACTATCTTAAAAGTATTTTTTGTAACTGAATAAAACGAAAGCAAGGTATTTTAGATGAAAATTTTAGAAGTTAAATTAAAATTTCCTCACCTTAACAGCTATTTACTGCGAATAACTTATTTATCTAAACTATTTAAACTAAATTTATTTGTTACATTTTTCTTAGATGTAGTATTTATACAAGTTACTGGCTGTTGAATTGCTTTAAACAAATTAAAATTAAAGTTAAACAAGGGCTTTTTTTAAAAGAGTTTGTAAACATCTGCAATTTTTTGTTTAAATAAAATGATCTTAAATATTTCCGAGAAAATTCGTATCAGTTCTGAAATTCATAGTGTTGAGTGTCTTTTTTATGTGGATCATTTCTTTTATGGATCTTCCCTTGTAACTGATTTCTTTGTTTATTATTTCGATCTTTTTGGGAAAGTTTTTTTTTTCAGTATTATTATCTGATTTGTCAGACTGATATTTAATATAAAATTTTTCTCGGTTTATATTGAAACATATTTTTTTTCAATATATTTTAGACATAAATTTGAAATTTTACTGTTATTATATAATGAAATACTGAAAAAAATTGTGAAAAATATGATCTTCGATTTTTTATTATGCTTTTCGAAAAAGAGTCTTTTGTGATAAGGTTTTGTAGATACATGTTTTTAATTAACTAAGACAGACGTACAATGCAATTGCTGAAAATATTAACAACGCCAAGAATTGCTACGCAACCATATTGCATTGCATTAGGCTAGGTTTTATGCTTTTTTTTCTAGTCTCCGATTACAGTAGCATATTGTGGTAAAATCAACATGTAATTTTTATTCGTTCTTCTCAAAAAATCACTCTTCTAAAATTATAGATTAAGTTTTGTCGGTAAAGAATAGATCGACTGTTTTCTTTTTTAAATCTGATTATATTTTTATCATGTTAATTATGCTTCCAAACCGATATGTTATAAAAATTTAAGGAGCAAATTGAAGTGTTCCCTCAAAAGATTAAAATTGATACTGTATATGAAATGGAATTGAAGTGAATATTAACATTATTGGATTGGTCAGATTGGATCGGTATGTTGTGTTAGAAACAAAGTCTGACTTTATTTACTCGAGACTAAACATTAAAGTTAAGAACTATAACATCGATGTTAATGACGCTTTCATGACTTTAGTTAACCACTACTATTTCTAAAGAGTTTAATATGCTATAAAATTTTTCGAATATTAAAAAATTTAATTTAACTCTCTAGTATCCAAAATATTTTGCTACTAACTCGTTAAATAAATCATACATATTAAAATAAAGGGAGAAAATATAATTATAACGAAAGTGCCAAGACTTCATTTGTGAGGGCAAATATTCTGGAAAAAATTTTGAAATGTTTCTAAAATGTTTAAAGGGAAAATTTATTGTAGATTAATACTTTTATATGTTATTATTTTTTTAGATATATTTGGATATTTATTGCATAATTTTTATGATGTTGCGGAAAACCGACTCCAAACGATCGAAATTTGGACTACTGTATTTAGTAAGCAAATATAAGTTGAAGGTTTTGCGTATATACTTTAACTACTCACTACTTAAAGTTTTAATTTTTAGCTTCTCAGCTCAAAGACAACTAAGAAACAAAAAAAAACGTAAAAAAATGTTGTTAAGATGGCATTCAGGAATTATTTAGTATACAATATATGGTATTGGAGTTCTCCTTCTTCTTTTGGTGCCATCACCTAACAGATATTGGTGATTATCATGAATTGGAGGACATTCCAAATGATTCTCTCAAATTTTTCAACCAGAATATTCTATTTCTACATGGGCTTCGTATTTCTTTGTTCTACTGCTCAACATATTGAAATTTCTTCTTTTATTCCTTCTTTTAGCTTGTTCACATGTGTGTTACAATAGGAGTACCATCTTTCAAATGCTTCTAATTTATTAGTTTCCACTTTTTTAAGTGTCCAAGCATCAGCCCCATGTAGCAAGGTGGAAAAAGTAGCATCGAAGCATTGTTGTTTTTAATTGTGGTTTATATCTCTACTATAAATGAACTTGTTCATTTCAAGAAAAGCAGCTCTTAAAATCTCCGTAAACCAATTTCTTGTGTTTGATTTGCAGATTCATTGAAGCGGGTTCCTGAATTGTTGAACTCTTCAATGGACGTGCTGTCAATTGCGTGATTGATATTCATATTCAGCTTATTTGTAATATACATGTATTATGTCTTTGTAGTAGAGTTTGAAGGGCTTGGTGTTGTGAGTTTTTAAAACAGTGTGGTTTGCATATCGTACGTTATTTATTATTTGGCCATTTATTATAATATATTTCTCCAAATTCATTCAACCTTCCTGAAAGATGGCTTCGCTGTAAACATTACAAATAAAAGGAGAGAGTATATAACTCTGGCGAACTCGGCGCAAAATTTGTATTACAGCAGACATCCTGCCATCAACTCTGATACTGGCTGATTCCGATATAGATTAGTAATTATCTTATATTTTGACTGTCGATGTTTTTTGGCGTAAGAATTTCTAGAAGCTTCTGGTGATGTACTTTGGATTGGAGTTACTTACGTTAACTCCGAACAAATACCGAATGGTACCTCTATTAAATAATTTTGTTAAGCAGCACAGATTTATCACAAAAAGTCAACAAAGTGATATTCATTTTAGCTAATGTGGTGATTATTTCATCATAATAATTAAAAATCAGTGTCTATTCTATGTAATCAAAGAATGTTTGTAATGTTTCCTCTAATTAAAAAAATATCCTATATGAAAATCACAAATAAGAACTAATACCTAGAGAAAATACTATTGAGAAAGATGTTAGATAAGACGATGTCATATCATCAAAATTATTAATACTGACTTTAATAAGTGTTCTCGAAGAGTTGAATAGGCAAAATACGGGTCTAAATATCGACGGCCTCTTTCTTATTCATCTGAGACTTACAGACGATATTGTCTCACTAAGTATATATAGATGAACTAACCATGACGCTTGATGATTTAAACGCAAAATCTAGGAAATTAGTTCTACTATAAATCTCAGTAGAACTAAAATATTAACTAATAGTCAACAGAATATCATCAATGATAGCGTTATAGAAAATATCAACCAATATGGTTACACAATCGAGATAGGGAAAGAAAACCAAACAGTAGAAGTTAAAATAAAAATACTCTTGGCCTGGGCAGCCTTTGGTAAACTTTGTTCGAGAGAAAAACATACCTTTATACCTCTGAAGAACAGTTTGTGAAAGCTGTATATTCCCGGTATTTACATAGGGGCTATAACAATGGCCATTCATTAAAAGAAGAGCAGAAAAGCTTAGAGATTAAGATCACCAAAGAAATGGTCCGACGTTAATAAAATTATAGCTGGATGACTGGTGATAAGAAAGGCTATATTCAAAAAAAAACATCGGAATAATTAGAAGATGCCGATATACAATAATAAAATGAATAATGGCTAAGGAAGAAGAAGAACATAGTTATGGGTTTTCGTCACTTTTTTGTTTATTTTTACCGCTATGTACCATTGTCTTATCATATGGGTCTCCACTTCATCCCGCCATCTCCGTGCTTCTATCCTTGATACTTATTTATTGTTATGAACTTATATTATCTATCAAGACAAACGGCAATAAATTAAATATGTATTTTTATTATTTTATTAGTATGATTTCAAGCCAAACGGCTTCGCACTCCCTGCAGGGAATATCGACTCATACCAGGTATACAAAGATACTAAAAGTATGAAGCTCTGTGGGAACCCTTTCCATGTTATCGTGTCCTAGGTGACGTGGTCTGCTGTATTTCCTACGAACTTTCGGACGGTTCTCGCGGTTGTAAGGAAAACTGCCTTCTGAATCGGTTTATACAAATGCTCACTAAGGCCCAGTCCCTTTATGTTCTGCAGGAAATTCTTTGGTATTACTCCAGGTGTTGATAAAATTACGGGAATCGTTCGGACGCTGTTCATTGCTCATTGTCTTCCAACTAGCACCTCCAGATCTCTGTATTTGGCGATTTTCTCGTTGTATTTTGGCCTAAGGTTGTTGTTGTTAAGTACAGCAATGTCAATTAGTGTAGTTCGCCTAGAAATTTTATCGGTTAGTATAATGTCTAGTCTATTATGAGTAACTGTTTGAGCCGTCAGAACCGTTTGGTCCCAATATAACTTGAACTGGTTGTTCTCAAGAATAGGCTCCGGATTGTATTTGTATAAGGTACTTTTCCTACCTGTAATAGGTTTAACTTATCTGCTAACTCTTGGTGGAGTATATTAGCGGTTGAGTCGTGTTTTTTCTTTGCGGCAAACGCTTGGCATACTCCAGTTATGTCCTGGATTGTCTCTGATGTTCGACAGCCCTATTATAACTTATATTATAACTATAATATTGTTGTTTTGATTAAATGAAAATGATTTATTATTAATAAACTTAGCCTACTTTTCATTGTAAGTTGTAGCTAACTAAAATGCCAAGCCAAGATATTTTCTTAAATGACTTCTCCATCTTAAGGGAAAAATGGTCAATAGTATTTGTAATTATCAAAAAAAAATACATATTGTTTATAATAGCGTTATGGTAAAATAGTTTTATAATAGCAAAAAAGGCATGAAAATGTGACATCTAGAGTCATAAATATGTATAATGTTATTAATAAATAACTTTTACGATAAAAATGAAAACCACCTTTATAAGCCTTTAATTTAAATCTTTTAGGTGACGTTTAAACAGTATTATATTTTTTAAAAATCAGCGGTGTGTGTTTAAGAAAACACGTTATTTAAATTGTATCTCGTCCACACAGCAATGATCGTAAAATTATCCATTGATAATGGTCTATTTTAGTGCATTATTTTTATTACTTATCAGCTCATCTATCAATAAATAAAAAATAATCCTTAAGTTCTACTGAAATTGGCGCACGTATTATATCCTATTTAAGTCATTGTTACTTAACTATCACCGATTTTTCCTCCGCACAGAAGATTGATTTTTCGTGCATGTTTAATCTAAGACACTTATTCAAAGATGTATTCTAATTTTCTTTGGTTATATCTTTAACTTATACGATACATAATTTGCATTCCCTACAGTTTTTGTTTCTGTAATGAGTTAAAAATGTTGATTAAAAATTATAACAGAATTAGCTTAGTAAACAATCGTTGAAATTTAATTAACATTTAAAAGCGAGATGTTTATTTAACTTTAAATAAAAGTAGTAAATTCTAATCGACAGAAAGAAGATTAGAACACTTTTTACAATTCTAACAGCATTATTTTAAAAATTCGTTTGTTTTTTATGAGTTCTTATCTTACCAAATTTTGTTGACTCTTTCAAATTTATATTACCAAAATAAGAATATATAATTCTAAAGTTTTGTTTGTTTCTTCAATATACTAAATTTATACTAATTGGAAAAAAAGCATAATTTGTAACAAATGAAAATATTATAAAAAGTATTACAACTTTTGCTTTATAATTTGGTTTTTACTTTTCTATTTGTTTTTCAAATAAATGTTAAATGAAATTACGAGTTTTAAGAAGTTTAAAATCTTGGCTTATGTCTAAGCAGAACTGTACCCAGGGTGAAATTTCAATATTGCCTTTAACAATCGAATGTACTTTTTAAAATGCTCATCTATAAAAATATGAATTTAAAGAAGAAAAATTATTTTGGGTTGAATTTTCCTGGCGTGTGCCCTGTGGTTTTTCTTTTTGCCAACATTTTTGGAGAACATTAAAAAATAGTTTTCCAATAAGTTAGTCGTTTCGAAAATATTTTTAAGTTAGCACTGGAAATTTATACTAGGATAGCCGTTTATATTTCGGGAACTGGAACACTAACATTGCTAAGTACCATCTGACATATTCATTATACAGTCTGATGTTTTAGATGGTATACTTATCTCGAATGTTTGACATACGAACGCTATTTGTGTTGTTTATAGTAACTTCAAAATTTCATCTCGGTTTAAAAATGAAATTATACTCGTAAGCATATTCGTAAGATTATCTTTCAACCTGTTTAATACAGGGTGTCCGGTAAGTATTTCATAAATTTCTCGGGAGTATACCGGGAAGTCAAAATAATCCTACTATGTTTCAGAAAAAAAATCCTAAAGTGCCCCTTAATGGAGATACATAGCACTAAATGGGTACCCAGCGATTTACCTTATCCGCTCTAAGTTTTGAGTCAACTTGTACAATTTAATGAAATTGTAATATTTTTTAGAGACCATAAAGACTCATTAAATCATACGACAATAGATGTTTGGCTTAATTTTTGACCGGAGTCATTTTACATAGCTGAAAACTCATTTTTTAAATATTTTCGTCATTCCTCTTCAAAAAAACTACTAATTTACTTCGATAAAACTGACAATTTTCGAAATAAATCGGTTTTTATGCGAAACACTCAAAAGTTACTAATGGTAAACACAAACAGATAAAAATCAAATTGTTATTGTTAATACCTACATAATGAACTACCATTGACGGAATTTCTCAAAACCGCCTTTGAGTAAAAATAATTTTAAAAAATGGAAGAATATTCTTACGTAGAGTATGCTGATATGTATTTAATTTATGGTGAAGCGCTGTCAAATTCTTCGAAGGCAAGGAGACTATGTTGAAAGATTTCCAGCTAGAATATTGCCAAGTCAAAAACCTTTCAAAGGGTAGATCGAAGCCTAAGGGAAACAGGTAAAAGATGATTAG
This sequence comes from Diaprepes abbreviatus, assembly GCA_034092305.1. NCBI lineage: Eukaryota > Metazoa > Arthropoda > Insecta > Coleoptera > Curculionidae > Diaprepes > Diaprepes abbreviatus. Next base: position 34,951,826 of record JASJET010000055.1, read on the forward strand.
AAAATAATTATTAGAGTTAACGAATTAGTTTTTTTACATGTTTTATTTAGGGTAACCTTTGCCGCAACGAGGCGGTGAGGTCCCTCCCAAGAGAGCACAAAACCCTCTCGTAGAGGAACAAATTTTACAGTATCAATCATTCAAACAGCATAAAATAGCTTCTTCTTCATCTTCTTCTTCTTTCTAACACAGTTAACCATGCTAGTAGGCTATTGCCTGTTCATTGCCATCACTTTTTCCCCGGAAGATGAGGTCCAGCATTCTCGCCATCGTTTTGGTGGTCTTCCCCGTGATGTTTTACTACTAGGTTATTAATTTTTGCGCTTTTAACGAGTCTACCGTACCTTTATTTTGCCTATATGTTTGTTCCAGAATCTTCGTCTTTGTCTAACCCATCTTCCTATGTCCTGTATCCTGCATTGTTGTCTGATATCTTCATTCCGTATTCTGTCGTGTAGAGTTTTGCCTTGTATACTTCTTAATGTTTTCATTTCGACTATTCTCATCATTTGTAGAGTTCTACCTGTATCTGGTCTTGTTTTTGCCGCGTATGTTTGATGAGTCTTAGACCCGTTTTATATATCTTAGTTTTGCTTTCTGTATTAAGGTATAGCTCTCAACACAAAATAATGCTACAAAATCGATTGCACATGAAACTCTAACAAAACAGTTACTTCACTCGTACCACGTTGAAAAAGTACACGCTATGTTTCCGGATGATTATCCCGCAAGACTTCAATATTCCTGGACGCGGTCGAAGGCTTTCACTAAGTCTATAAAGCGAACGGCTTGTTATATTTGATAGACTTCTTCGTTATTTTTCTTAACACAAAAATCACATCGGTGCAGGACCTACCCGATCTAAATCCTTGTTGTTGATCTGATAGAGTGATTAAGATATTAATTTTATTTGTTGTGATCTTCACTCTTAGTTTTAGGGTTGCATTAAGTATATTTATTCCTCTAGTTCGTTGGCAGTTTTTAATTTTTAAGGATTGTAGAACTGGTTCGTCATTCATCTGAGATTTTATGGTGGAAAAAATTTTGCGGATTAGAATTATTAGTTGTGTCGTAAGGCTTTATTCACAATATTTGAGCAGTTTATTTGTAATATCATCTATACTAGGGTTTTTTCTGTTTATAAGCTTGGAGAGCGAGAGTCGTAAGTACGAGTGCTTCTATTTCTATAATCTCTTTGGTCGTTATTTCAGGCGCGTTAATTTCAATTATATTACATATAAGCTATATCTTAGATACGCTAATTTTTTTTCTTTACATTTCTCCTTAACTATTTCAGAGAACAGTGGAATTTTGTTTGTTATAATTTTGGGCTTGTTATTAATACTAGTACCTAGGTCTTCTTTAGCAGCCTTTATTGATGTTCTTCAATTTTTCCTAACTGAGATTAATGTCTTCCTCCTCATTTATTGTGTTTAGTCGATTTTTTCCTTTAGTCTTTTTTGATACAGCTGCTCTATTGATGGGTCCCATAGTGACTTAATGTTTCTTTGTAAGTGTATGCAATAAAAATAACTTGATACATGTTAGAAATTAGTCAAGGAAGTACGTCAAAAAATATATCTTGGTTCCGTTTATCCGGCACCTAATAATAGGGAACTTAACTAGTTAAAAATTGAAATAAAAAGTTTCACAGTTTCAAAATATTAGGAAAAAATAAATTGATCACAATTTCAAGAAGCAGGATTTGCAATTTAATTTTATAAATACGTAAAATAACATTTTTTTAAATGTATTCTTGCTCCATATTATCGATATTTTTTATTTAAATAAAAATGTTACGTTTTTTATATATAGGTGGACGACCCTATTATAATATAAATAAATTAATATTTATGTAAATTTTCCACCCTGTACTAATCACAGTTATTACACCTTAATTCAATAGTGCATAAATCCTGGTTAGGTCTGCGGTTAACCTTAAAAGCTCCGTGTGCCAAAGTCGAGTCGTCGTGCGGCAGTGGTTAACACTCCGCTCCTGCTTGCCTAGTTGTTGTGGTTGTGATTCTAATTTGTACAGGAAGTAGTAAAGCCATTATACCGCATATTATTTAACGACAAAGTGTTTATTGTTTTCAGCTACGAGAATTTATTGCGTAAATTCGAGCATCTTGGCAATTATTTAGCTTAACAAATCCTTAGAAGATTTTACAGAAAATACTTTTTTCTTCGTATAATATAACAATTAATATATTTATTGCTAGCATGGATTAAAGGCTGGAACCCTGCAAATATTTATTATTTATTATGTTGTACTGTAACGATATAAAAGATAAAGAAGACATTAAATCACCAAAAAATAAATAACATTTAAAATATATTTCTGCAACTTTGTCGCTATTTGGAATAGACAGGGGTGATAATTGTCCCCATTCCATAATTATCGTAAACTATAATATCATTTTGGCATACTTTATAATAGGGATAGCATACGACATATGTTTATTCATACTTAAGCTTATTAACTTTTTGTAGAAATAATTCCCATAAATAGCTATACAGCTTTGCATACATCCAAACTAGATAAGATAGATTTTTTGTCAGAATTTGTTTCAAATGTTGATCCATATTTTTTCGAATTCACCTATTAGCTCGACAACAATAATTATAAAACGTCAATCCTTTAGCTACATCTCGATATAAAAGAAAAGTGCAAAGGCACCTGGTACCAAGTCTGGAGTATAGGAAGGGTAATTCAATCTATGTTTTCATTAAATAATCCACAGTTTTCATCGCTTGATATTTTGATGAAGAAACCAAGTATTAAGTTTTCAGTAAGAGACGACATTTTGCAGGATATTGATAACTCTTGGGAGACATTCTTTTGTGTACTACACTAATCTTTTAACTGTTCCTGAACTACACACATCTACACAGTTTTTCAATCACGAAATGTAGTACTCAAAGTGAACAGTTTGTCCTCATAAGAAGGAGCATTCATTTCGAGTGTTTCTTCTATTAACGATATGTTACATAAGTCTTCTATCATTAGTTTTCTTGCACCTTCAATATTTTTGTTATTAATCACTTTAATTGGCCTGCCGGATCTCAATGATTCTGTAGATTAACATTTTCACGGTGAAATTTGGAAAACCATATTTCTATCGACCTTAAGGATGTTCAAGTTTTCTTCCATTTAGTAAGATTTCCTCGAGTAGATGTTTTAGATCATCAGAAAAGCCACACTTGTTGGGCGTAATTTTTGACAGGTGTCATTTTGACGGAACTTACCAAATCCGCCTTCGAGTAAAAATAATTTTAAAAAAATGGACGAATATTTTTATGCAGAGTATGCTAATGTGTATTTAGTTTACAATGATGTGCTGCCAAATTCTTCGAAGGTAAGAAGACTTTGTGCTGAAAGATTTCGAGCTCGAACATTGCCAAGTCTAAAAACCTTTCAGGGTCATTTTTGCCGCAATGTGGCGATGGGGGCCCAGGAAAGCATGAGACCCTGACGTAGAGGATCAAATTTTGCAAGATATCGCTGACAACCCTTCAAACAGCATAAGAAAGCTCGCGACATAAAACAGTGTTACAAAATGGATTGTACGTGAAACTCAACAGAACAGTTACTCTAACCGTACCACGTTGCAAAAGTACACGCTATATCTCCTGATGATTATCCTGCAAGACCTCAATACTCCAACTAGTTTATACTGCAACATAACCTAAATGTAAATTATTTTAACCTTATTTTGTAGTCGCTATCTTTGAAATGATAGGGAAAGGGAATGTCAAAAAATATTATCTAGAATCGGGCCAAAGTGGCCTTATTATTTGTGTATTTAAAAAGAACGCAATGATTTTTTTGACTATTGATATTGCAAGATTTTGTTAAAAAAACTACTCAGTTTAATTTCCTATTTATATGCTTAAAATATTTAATCTTAAAGCTGATATCTTTTTCATCCTTGTTTAATTTCCCGAGGTCACGGTATTGTCTATTCTAATCAAATTAAATGTTTTAGGACATGTTACGATTTAAAATACTAAATTTAAATTTTGATTTGTAAGAAAATTACTGAACAGAGTTAAAATTTTTAATTCATTGGCTAAAAGTGTACAATTATCTAAAGAGTTTTCTTTCTTGTTAAAATATGAAGAGATATTTTACGTTTAAGGACTGCAGAATTTGTTAAAATAAACATAAGAATATGTGTCTTAACGTTTTAATTATCTAAAACTTGTTAAAATAAGGTATACCTTTGAAAAAATTATATTTTAAGTTTTTTAATTATAACAATAATACTAATAAAGAGTGAACCATCTGCTATACATGGATGATCTTAAACTGGTGACTGCTACCAGAAACCAACATGCTTAAAATTGTAGAGGAGTTCTACGGGAATATCGGAATGACATTTGGACTTGACAAGTGCCGTATTTTGAATATCGTTAAAAGTAAGATACAACCAGGAGCGTTTAAAATGCAGAACGGTGAAACTATAGCTGCAACCGAAGCAGAACAAACATACAAATACCTACGTATGAAATAGGCTAAAATAATTGACCATTGCACTATGAAAGCCGAATTGACAACCGCATTTGTCAGGAGAGTAAGGCGAGTATTACGAATTAACCTAAATAGTAGAAATTTGGGTTCAACACGTACGCTTGCCCTGCACTTAAGTACTTTTTTAAATTGTAAAATGGAGCAGGACGGATATCCAAAACCTGCAAAGAAAAATATGAATACTGCTAACAAAAGCACAAAAATATCACCCTCGGAGTGCTGTTGAACATACAATGCTTCCAAGACATCAAGAAGGAAGAGGATTGGTGGATATTGGTAAGCAGCTCTACCAACAAATAATAACATCGAGCAATATGCGAGGCAGAAAATTCAACCAAGGGAATAGGATAGTGCTTCTCAGCACCAAACAGACCAAGAGAAGTTACAAACCTGGCTGCAGAAACCACTTCATGAACGGCATCCAAATGAGGTCAATCAGGACAAGGTGGACCACTCAGCGTCAAACTACTGGTTGATTTCAGGATAGATGTTTCAGGAAACAGAGGGCTTCTTGTTAGCTATCCAAGACCAGGTTATTCCGACGAAGAAGTATCGAAAGTTCATCATCAGAGATCCCTTAATAGAAACTGGTCAATGTAGATATTACTGTCGAATATCAGAAACAATCAAGCACATAACTGGAGGACGCCAAACGTTCGCCGCAACCAAATATAAGGAAAGACATGACTCAGCCCCTAAGATACTCTACCAAGAGTTAGCAGATAAGTTAAACCTATTGCAGGTAGGAAAAGTGCCTTATTACAAATACAATCCGGAACCTATTCTTGAGAACCACCAGTTCAAGTTATATTGGGACCAAACCGTTCTGACGGATCAGACAGTTGCTTATAATTGACCAGACATTATACTAACAGATAAAATTTCTAGGCGAACTACACTAATATAACGAGAATATAGCCAAATACAGAGATCGGGAAGTGTAAATCCGAAGAAGTTAGGCAACGAACAGCGTCCAAATGATTCACATAACTTTATCAACAACTGGAGTGATATCCAAGAACCTCCTGTCGAACAGCAAGGGACTGGGCCTTAGTGAGCATCTGTATAAGCCGATTTAGAAAGCAGTTCTACTTGCAACCGCGCGAACTGTCCGAAAGTTCGTAGGAAATACATCAGATGACGTCACCTAGGACCCGATAACATGGAAAGGGTTCCCACAGAGCTTCATACTTTGGGTATCTTTGTCTACCTGGCATGAGTCAATATTCCCTGAAGGGAATGCGGAGCCCTTTGGCTTGAAATCATAATACTAATAAAATGATAAAAATACATGTTTAATTTTCTGTAGCCCTATGTAAATATTTATATATTTTTGTGTATGTCCAAAATATATGCAATCACAAATTCACCGATAAATTTTCTAAAATATTTAAAATTGATTTAGAAGAGTTAGTTTGTATATATGTATAATTAAAGAGGAATATTTTATAATAGAATTAGTAGTCTGGATATTGTAAATTGCATTGAATTTTCCACGATCTATCTTTATTTATCTTGAAGTGAATGACCAATGTTTCTTAATTAATTAATATGAGTTAACTTCAAAACTAGTCTAATTTGACAATTAATGTTAAAAATTAATAACAGAAATAATAAATCAACTAAGTTGAGAAACTGACTCGTATAAAACAACAAAATTATCTTTTATTAGTCAGTTGAGGAAAATTAAAAATTATTTTTAATTTACCTGTTCCAAGGTCAGTTGTTTCTAATTGTACATCTTTAATTGTCATATAAAATAATTTATCTGGTGACATATAGAGTATAATTAATTACAACAAATAAAATTCAATTTGATGACATTTTATTCGTCCTTTATACTAAATATTACATTGATGAAGCATTTTACTTAGGCACTGGAGCGGAACTATAAAGTACTTTGTCTGAGTCTGCTGAACACTAATAGTGGCGACATATCTTCTTATAACCCAATAATTGAATCATTTTAATACATCCGTTAAGTATCTCTAAGCTTAATTTTCTGTCAAAATGCTATTAAACTTATTAGTTGTATAGTTAAATTTCAGTAACAGGAGCTGAATCAGCATATAATATCGACTCTGGTAGGATGTTGAAGTCAAAAATGGCAAAACACGGACGAAGAAGTGCATTTGTACACATTGGGCGTCAGTTATATTTTCGAAAAGCCCGTACTTATCGGCATGAGTACAACCGATTTCCTGTGATCGATCACTCGTAAATGAACATCCGATTCGACGTCATTATATTTTGTGGTTTTTACCGTGTGAGTTGTTTGTGATCTAGATGGATTTATAATGTTTTATAAATATAAATATTTTGAAGAATGCATGCCCAGAAGTACGGTATAATGTTTACATATCAGTTGTAGTGAAAGCGTTGCTAAACAATAGGATCGTTTAAAAACATAATGACTTATTGTATGTTCATCATCATTAAATGCCTGTATATCTAAAACTATTCTCATATTTTTAAACTAGCATAAATATATATATATATATATATATATATATATATATATATATATATATATATATATATATATATATATATATCGAGATGATGGCCTACCTATACCACCATACCGAGAAGAAAGTCAAAATTTCGCGTTCAGTATTTGCATGCTTAATTCCGATCTGTTCTTTGCACAGTCGATCAGGTGCATGTTGGTACCCTGATGAGTCTAGTAGAGACGAAACATGTATCTCTGCCGTATCACTATGGCGGGGAGGGTAAGTTTTGACTTTCTTCTCGGTATGGTGGATAGGTAGGCCATCATCTCGATGGAGGTGGAACAGGATAAATTGCGTTTTATAACAAAATGTTCTAACTGTGCAACTTCTAACACAGAAAGAATAAGATGGAGAGAAGTTTGCATTTAATGTTCGTATTTTACTTCATTCTATACACGGAGCTGCATATAGTTGTACGTTTGCTGAATGTGATTTCAGCACTACAACGTCATAATGTGAATATATCCACTGCTATTGCATCTCACACGGAGGAATCCCTGAAAGCCGCATAAACATAAATATATATATATATATATATATATATATATATATATATATATATATATATATATATATATATATATATATATATATATATATAATCGGTTTTAGACCATTCTTTGATGTCTTCCGCTCCTCAGCCACCACTGATCTTTGTCTTCACATCCATCCGCGTTAATGATCGAAAAATGCCTAAGTTATCTATTTATTAGATTAAATGGTTCCCTACTCCTATATATATATATATATATATTTAGAGTTCTCTATTTTATTTGAAAATGATCCCAAAACACTGATAACGGCCATTTCTCGGATTGAATAATAATTCTAATAACTCAAATTACTCGTAAAAGAGTAACTTCACCTCTGAACGCGCCCCAATATATATGTATTCAAATGCAGTTAATGCGGATCCGGGGTCCAAAGTGCCCCATCAAGTCATGGTTTTTCACCAGGATATTATACACATGAAGCGCAGATATCAGGAGCTTTGGGATATAAAGATATAAACATGAAGGACTACTGTTGGACATTTCGGGAGCATGTATCAAAAGGTGTTAAACGGCAGCCAAACCACACAATAGGAAGTTCTGGAACAACCGAAGAAAATATTTTTTTTTTCAAATCATAGGCCTTCAGTTAAACAGTATAGCTCATACAATAATGGGTTTAGTTCGTCTTTTATGAATTTAGATCGAAAAATTTATATTACATATGGCAACAAGTAAACGCTTATATAGGTATATTAAAGATAAGAACCTTGGGATAAAACTTCGAAATATGTAAGAGGTATAGTTGTATATTGAAAATAAATAGAATTCGCCATTTTTGCAGGTTCAGTAATAAAGCAAAATGATTTCTTATGCTTGTATTTTTAGGGTTTAAAACTCTCTTGACTTATTGTTGCTCTTGTCAGTTTAAGCCCTTTGCTGTCAGTTTAGGAAGACTTTCAAATTAAAACATGATAATTAATCCAGGTCTTTGTTTTTCTTTGAGGTACAAAGGTCATATCTGCACACATTCACCACTCTGGCGTAAACCAGGTAATATGCGTCTCTTGAATATTCGAAAAATTGCCAGTTTTGTTGTTTTTGAATGAACCTGATGGGGCCATTTAAACCCCAGATTTGAATTTAGCGCGCAAAGGTACATAAGAGTAGTAAGATCTAGTCCACCGCACAAGGTACTTTTTTATGTGCCTGTGTAATTTAAATGTTTGAATATGATTTTAATTTCAGTAAAGATAAAATGACTTCAGTTAAAATATGAAAGGGATTTAAAAAATATAATAAAAAAGAGCACAATAAACGAATGGACAATTTATAAACTTTAAAAAACCGAGCGATGATATAAAACATTTAAACAAAAAATAGAAATACCATCTTGTATAGTTGTAAAAAGTGAATTAGAATTTTTACGGTTATTAAATTCTATAAATAAAATTAAATACTAGAAAAAATGCTATGGGTAGTAAAAATCAGTGGACCGTTTATTTCGGAGCTTTACCTTATATTTTATATTAAACATAATACACCTAAAGTTAATAATATTTTAAAATATTCCCATTTAAAAAATGAAATTGTTACATTCTGGTAGGTTGCAGGTTTCAGACGGTGAATTTTATGGCGAAATGGCTTATATTTTCCTCTACTAATTTTTACGCTCTTACTAATATATTACTTTCAAGTTTAATCAGAATTTAAAAAACTCAATTTTCGGTTAGATATAAAGTAATATATGCTATGATAATGATAATATTTAATAGCGATGTAAGTAGTTGTCAATATCTCAAAATTAGAAATGTTTCCTTCACAACAATGAACCAAAAGAAGTTTTTTTAATTTTATTTTCAACATAATTTTCTTTAACTTTAACGCACCTGAGTCACTTGTCTTGCAACGAGTTCATTCCATCAGACAGAAATTTTTTCTGCTGGCCTTCAAAATAGGCATGGATATTTTTTTCCAGCTGATTATTTTCTAGAATATGAAACCTTCTGAGGTGATTTTCAAATTTCAAAAGAAGTTAGCTGGAGCCAAATCTGAACTATATGGCGGATGGACTCGGACGTTACACTTGAGGAAAATGAGTTGAACCTTGACTGTTTTGTGAACTTGTGCACTATCGGCAAGAAATGACATTCTTGTGACATATATCAGAATATTTTGTTTCAGTTCATTTTCATTTTAGCCTAGTTTTCATCCTAAAACTGGATATAGGCCTCCCCTCAAATCTCTCTATTCTGGGCTCTTCTTTGTCACATCAAGCCGGCATGTCTGATTATGTCATCCTTCCATCTCATCTGTGGCCTGCCTCTGGATCTTTTCCCTTTATATGGGCGCCATTTTCCAATTTCTGAATTCCAATGGTTGTCTTTTATTCGTTCGTTATGGCCTGTCCATTTCCATTTTAGTGATGCTGCTCTTTCTATAGCGTCAACTGCGTTGGTTTTTCTTCTTATCCGCTCATTTCGTTTTTTATCTCCGAGTGATATTCCTAACATGTGTCGTTCCATAGCCCATTGAGTTTTGCGGATTGTGTCCAAATTTGATTTTGTAAAGGTCCACGTCTACGCTCCGTATGTTAGAAGCGGCAATATACAACAATCAAATACTTTGGTTCTTAAGTATAAGGGAATTTTCTGATTTTTCAAAATATAGGAGAGTTTTCCAAACGCCGTCCATCCCAATCGAGTTCTTCGTGCTATTTCGGCTGTCTGGTTGTCCTTACTCGCTCTTATGGCCTGGCCTAAGTATATATATTCATTCACCTGTTCTATTTCGGTTGCATTTACTGTTTTAACTTGTTGTTCGTCTGAGTTTGACATTACTTTTGTTTTTCTGAGATTCATCTTTAATCTTCGTTGGAGCGATGTTTCACGGAGGTCGTTTATGCAGCTTTTCCCAGTCGGATGCGATCAAGAGTATATCATCTGCATATCTCAGATGATTTAGGAATCTACCATTAATGTTTATCCCTTTATTTTCCCAATTTAATGATTTGAACAAGTCTTCCAGGGCCATTGTAAATAATTTGGGCGAGATTGTATCTCCATGTCTTACTCTTCTTTTGATTGGGATGCGGTTCGTATTTAGCTCGTCAACAAGTTGTACTGTCATTGTTGCGTCTAGATAGACATTATGCAATAGATTTTTGTATCTCGAGTCTATTCTGCTATTTACCAAAGCTTCTTCAACAGCCCATAGTTCTACGCTGTCGAAAGACTTCTCGTAGTCAACAAAGGCCATGTACAGAGGCAGATTATACTCGTTGGTTTGTTCTATTAATATTTTTAGTGTATGCAGGTGGTCGCATGTTCCATATCCCCTTCTGAATCCTGCTTGTTCAACAGGTTGATATGTGTAGAATTTCTTCGTCAATCTGCTAGTTATGATTTTCATGAAGGTTTTATATAACTGGGAGAGAAGGGATATAGGCCTATAATTGTCCAGAATCGCCGGATCGCCTTTTTTTTATATATATATATATATATATATATATATATATATATATATATATATATATATATATATATATATATATATATATATATATATATCAAAATTGTGTTGGCGTTGTTCCATCCACTGGTTATCCTACCTTCGACAAGACATCCGTTGAATAAGATATTTAAATATTCCTTAACTTTTCTTCGTCCTTCCTTAAGAAGTTCTATTAAGATTTTGTCATCTTCGTTTCAATAGCCATATGTAATTTTGTCCAGGAACGCACCAAATCCATTTCTGGCTGTCGTGCGAAATATGATTGGCACTTTTATTTGCATTAGGTCACAATTACTTAACCCGCAACTTATTTTCACGGTTCAAGGTAAATTTATTAGAAACTCTTTAGGGTTGTTAGTATTTCTGATTTGAGAAAAAATTGTTTATTTCACAATGAAACCGCTGTCTCTCAAAATAAGAAAGTGTTGAAACTATGAAACGTTAATATTATTTCAAATTTTTAAAAAACAAAAGCTAAAATATATGTTTTTAAATTGTATGTGTCGTGTTCCTAAGTAAATGTGAAAGAAAACCAAGAAAAATATCATAGAAGTTGGATTTTTCCAGTTTTATTTTTGACAAAGTCATTAACAATAACTTCAATATCTAGCTGCTTTAAATAGTAGGATTCTATAGAAATGGCAGATTCTCTAATCCTTCCTTACCCATATTGTAAGTGATTCTAAATTAACTTTAATTTAGAAAATGGGCTCTTGGCTGTAGCTACAAAATCGGCATAGTTAACAGCATACACAATGCAATGGTAATGTTTGGAAATGAGTGGATTTAATTATTTATTGTAATATAATAAAATCCTGACGCAAAAGTCCTCTTCGGTTTATATCAGTTAAAGTTTCTTTTATATAATTAATAAAATAATCCTTTTCACTTCAGTACGTAAGTAATATACTATTTTCAGAATATTTTTAATAACCCCATTTTTGCTTCAATTCTCAATAAAATATTTCAATAAATTAGTTGTCGGTACATGACTAATTATTTATGCGTTTTCTTTTGCAATACTGCGCTTCCATAATGGGAAAACGATTACCTAATAATTATTAACACGTTTCATTTGCCTAATCCGCTTTCTTAAAGGATTAAGTATTATTTAAAAACCTTTAACCTATTTAAAGCTTCATAAAAAAATAAATAGGTACAAGTCTAAACTATAAGCCTGTAAGCAGATAGATATTATAAAGAATTATTGCTTATTTGTAAGTCTCACTACTACCTACCCTATTGTTTATATAGCTATAAAGTGTTGTATTTTATAATTACTTTATCAGTAAATATAAAAGTTGATAATATTTTGTAAATTAGATATTAATAATTTAATTAAAAAGCACCAATTTCACTACTGAACAGTCAGTTAAAATAATCGTATAGGGGCCCTTAAATATTCTTTGAGCGATTTTAAACACTTACTAATTTTTTCGCACGATTCTTACTATTCGAGAACAAGTTTGAAAAAAGCCACTTTATGATTTTTGAACGTTAATGACTTTTGATTGAATAAAAGTTTTCCAATTCTCCTTGAAACTATCGCAGGTTCAGGACCTACAAGCTATTGGCCAGGCAAAAAAGTATTTTGGTTGTCACACATAGAGAACGTTGTACGTTAGTGTTAGCATTTTTTCCTTTTACGTTTCAATATCAGTCACATTTAGATTATTTTAGAAGCAACTTGTGCATAATTTTGTTTGTAGCTGTTAGTTTAGAGTTAATTTTAACACGGACTGCAGAAGCGAACATTTTTGGCTATCTAACATTTTTATTTCCATAAAGGAAAGAAAGCTGCTGAGACTCACAAAAAGATATGTGAAATTTATAGTGTTGATTCCATAACAGAATACAGGTGTTAGACTTGGTTTAAAAATTTCAGGGGCGGATCCACCCTTTTTCCTTGGGGGGGACGGTGATATCACAAAAGTACAGTATGGCAAGCGAAAGCAAGTTGTCGATGGGGGGGGAGAGACGTCAGCAATATTCCCATTTCTAGTGTAAAATCAGGGTCGGGACTATTTTTCTGAATTCGAAGCTCTTGAGGGGGGTGATCACAATAATAAACAAGTTGTCGAGGGGGGGGGGGGTTGAAGCCAGCAGCATACACCTTCCTAGTATAAAAGCCGGAATTGGGTCTATTATCCTAAACTCAAAGGCCTTAGGGGGGGGGGGGCAATCGCAAGAAAAAACAAGTTGTCGACGGGAGGCTGGAAGCCAGCAGCATACACATTCCTAGTATAAGAGCCAGAATCGGGTTTGTTTTCCCACACTCAGAGGTCTTGGAGGGGGCGATCGCAAGAAAAAACAAGTTGTCGACAGGAGGGTGAAAGCCAACAGCATATACATTCCTAGTATAAGAGCCAGAATCAGGTCTATTTTCCTAAAAATAAAGCTCTTAGGGGGGCGACCGCAAGTAAAAACAAGTTGTCGACTGGGAGTAGAAGCCAATAGCATACACATTCCTCATATAACCGGCACAATCGAATGTATTTTCCAAAAATCTAAGCTCTTGGGGGATCCCCCCCCGCCCCCCTTGGATCCGAATTGGTTCAGGTCAATCTACTTGCATTAATGATGACTAAATTAAACCCATAATTGAAGAGCCGTAAAAATAAATAGGTGACCAATAATGCCGAATTAATTTGAAATAAGCTTTATACCGCATGAGTGCATATAGTTTATCGATCTTTCTAGTAATAGTATTTAAGTTACTCCTCACCTAGGTTTCTTTAAAATCTGAAAAATCGTTTCAATTACAGACCTAAACTTCTTATTAATAACTTGAAAACTATTGACGTAAGCGAAAAAAAGTTAAATGAGAACAAATCATAAATTTAAGTCACTGCCCACTCCCTTTTTTTAAATACGGGTCAGGAACCTGAATTTCATATTCAATAAAAAATTTGCTACTCATTCAAGTATTACAGGAATATATATTCCCATGTTTTGGCCTAAAAAATCCATTATTAGAAATATTTACAGAGATAGTCCTTCGTGAGGCACTGTTTTTTTTAATACAAATATAAGAACCTTTAAATATGTTTTTAAAAACATTAACCCCCAAATTCACTAATATGGTTTAATTTTAAATCCGGTCTAAGTTGACAGTACAGGATTTAAATTCACAAATCCGTCAAACGAGTTTTGGAGCTTAAAAACACAAGAATAAAAGTCGTTATTTCTCTTACCGATTCTACGGCTTTATCACTAACTTGTTATCCTTAATTTTCCTATATAAGCATTTATGTCTTGACATATTTGACACAAATTATAAAATATTATAAGCAAAACAAAACTGGTCAACTAGAAGATCTGACTTCCGTGGCAACTAGATCGGGTCCAAATCTTAAACCTCCTTAGTAAATCCGACAATAAGGTTTGACCAACTAAATACCCGACTGTAAAATAATAGGAATAACAAAATCATAGATTTTATTTTGTTCTTCTTTTGGTATGCATGTTACAATAAATGTAATAAATCGGTCATTATGTATAACCACCTGTTATCATGTATAATAACCAAATTTTCCAGTAAATTTGATAAATTAATACATATTAATCACTTTTATCGGTAATTTTATGTACTACCAAAGCCTAATGGTAAATTTAATAAATATTTTTAAACTAATTAAATTTTCTTTTTGATATTTAGTCAAAATCAGTTTGTGCGTCTTGTTCCTATATATTTATCAGTAAGACGTCATGGCTTCGTCTACACTTCAGACCTACAGGAATTTTAGGGAAGACAACCAATGGAATTTTACGCATACATTCAAGTGAAATATCCTTACTTTAATAACCTCAGCGCAAATGGATTTAATTAATTATTTTATGCAATTTCTAGAAGTTCGTGAGATGGAGCAAAATGTTCAATAAAAAACTTGTAGAGTTTGGTACCTCTAAAATGACTTTAAGACTGATCTTCATGGACATTTTCAGATTAAGTGGTGTTTTTCCAAATTTGAATCCTCGTTTTTTTATTTTAGAAATGGCGAGTACGGATAATTTCATATTGAACCATATATAACTCCCTTCTGACTGCGCAGGAAGGATTTTAAAAATACTTTTTTTTATAACTTCCAGACTTAAACATTTCGAAAATTATCAGCGAGATTCACTAAAATGATTTAAGATTTAAACCCGATCTAGTTGCCA
Organism: Diaprepes abbreviatus; assembly: GCA_034092305.1. Classification (NCBI taxonomy): domain Eukaryota; kingdom Metazoa; phylum Arthropoda; class Insecta; order Coleoptera; family Curculionidae; genus Diaprepes; species Diaprepes abbreviatus. The sequence goes on from JASJET010000055.1 coordinate 34,967,038, forward strand.
CGAAATTGAAATCTTATAATCTTATATAGGGATTTTAAGGATAAGAATCGTGCGATAAAGCCTTGGTAAAGTTGAAAATTATTGTTCTTGGGTTTAGACTGTGTCTCGTGGAGTAAAGATCCCTGGAGATGCCTCGTGCAATCGTAGGCGAAACGTCGGATAATAATTCCAATTTGACATGGTCTAAACCCAAGAACCATGATTTTCAAAATAATTTGTTTAGTCTAGTATTTTTAGGGTTCAAAACTTGCTTGACTTATTGTTGTTCTTGTCAGTTTAATCACTCTGCTGTCACGGCGGTTTTAAATTTCAACCATATTAGTTAATCTGGCTATTAGAGTTTTTAGTCAAAAACACAAAATACAAAATTTTCTTAAATGTGAGTGGTTATATTATATTGATTTTGAAAAGTTGTTTCTTTTTTAAACGGCAACTTTCACTTTTATTGTAGAGAAAGGAAGTACGGAAAATTTCCCGTTCAACCATATAATATTATGGGGTTGAGTGTTATCTGGAGATCAGTTGAACGTCAGATCTCCTTTCCTCCATGAATTAGTGTAAAATAAGTCGATAACTTGGAATATAAGGGCGTTAAAGAAAAATTTAGGTACAAAAATTATAGGAATTTAAATGTGGCATCTTTCATGATGACGCTATGACTGAACATTGGAAAACGATTTAATTCTAGTTTTGTACGAAGAAAGCCAATAAAATGGCACTTTAGAAATTTTCGTGTGTTCCATTTTTGCAGTAAAAAATGGTGGTTTCTTTGAGAATAAAATAATTTGACCTTCCAATAACCTTGAAGCCCAATTAAAGGTCAAAGTCAAGATTACTGTTGGTTGTCCGCCTTCAAACTCTACAACTTTTATGTAGAACAAATTTCTCCATTTCACTAAATTTGGCAACTATTTGGGTATTTCTTTTTTAATTGCGATACTCTATATATCTTTTTTAGAAATTTGTTAAACTAACAAATGTAGACATATTAATTTCTTAGATATAAAAATCATGTGTCGGAAGAATTTTTTTTAAAACATTAATTTTTTAAAGAAAATTGTTGAATGCTTCAGAAAGTTACCTTTTAACATCTACATTCGTATTAAACAGCTTATCTTTTTGAAATTCGCATGAAATGAATTAAAAATAAAAATTGGATGAAATGCAGATGTTTTCATAAGTTTCGGAATTACATTGTATATATAAATAATATTTTAAAAATAAAGAGATAACACAGACATGGGCAAGAAAAATCCACCCATCTGGTGTAATTTTCTCAATATATTATAAATTTGGTGTTACTTGAAATATTAATTAATTATTGTGGATAATTAAGAAAATATTGTTGTGGTTTTAAAAATTTAGTCATCATGATTACTTATGTTTAGTTCACAAAGTAAGATAAAAAAAACGTGTTTAATCATAATAAAACAAAGATACGTGTTTTAACGCGTTTAAATAATTATTTAATTATTACCTAATGCTTCCACTTATAGTTGGAATCTCACCAAACATGACAAAGTTAAATCTCGATAATGATAATGATAGTTACGAAACGTTTTATACTGTGGTTTTATTTAAAAATAATACACATGTAGTTAAATTTTCTTACGTATTACTATGGTTGTATCAAAAATTATTAATAATTATGTAAAAGAAAATGTTCATTTTTGTGTAAAAGGCAAACGAGTTCATCTCCGAATAAAGCAGACCGTTTTTTAAGCAGAAATCTTTAAAAACACTTGATTTAAGACAGTTTTACTCTAAAATATATTTTTTTCTCTTAAAAATTCCTAAAAGAGTTTTTTAAATTGTTTGATTATTACTCAAAATTTATTACAGCAAATTAATTGTTTGTAATAAAGTTTTCACCTTTACGGCAGCTTTTCTTCACCCCTTACTCCAATATTCAGCGTGCCTCCCTTTTAGCGTTTTTTCGGAGTTCCAACTAAATTTGTTTTATAAAATTTTTTAGGTCTCGATAAATCATTATAGCTATATGCAATACACTTTACATTTACAGATGAGAAAATGAATTTAATATTTCAGACTTTTCATAGCATTTAAATGTCTTTAGAAGAAAAATTTCCTAAGGGACTCACGTCAATTAATTTATAAGAGCGTATAGAAGGCAACATGGCTGTAAAAGTGAATTTAATAAGACTTCTTCAGGATTGCTTACTAATTTGCATAGAATTTGTATGTAATATTGTTTTTATAATAATACCTTAGGAAAGTATAGACTCGTATTGAAAGTTGAGCCCAATTCTATGATGACCATATTCTCGTTTTATAGAAAGCAAACATATTTTAAGATTAGTTTAAGAGAGTTTTATAGCATTTAAATTTGTTTCTTGGATAAAATAGTTAATTTTTAATGTAGAATATATCTCGGGTAAAATGGAAAATTTTTTTATCCCAATTCTTTGAAATTTGGTTTTAAGTAACCTTGAAGTGAATGATTTCTTTCTTTTCTGTCGAGTTTTGGCTGTAATTCACCTGTGTGCATTAAAATTGTCATTTGTAAATAACAGGTGCTCAACTTTCGACATTTTTGCAGGATATCTCTATTATTATTCAAGATAGAGACTTGTAATTTTCGCGAACTTGTGCTATTTTTTCATTAAACAAAAGATACAATAGCAATCTCTTTTTTTAAGCAACAGGGCGAAATAGAAAATTTTCCATCTACAAGCCTCCCTGGCATCAAAGTTAACATGTAAGTTAATGAAAGAGTAAAAATAGATTATCGCATAGTTTTTTGCTTAAAATCTACTGGCGAACCTAGTTCTTTTTCTAATTGCATCAGATTTTCAGTTATAGACCAAACTTATGCTCTTAAAATAGAATATCTTATATATTATTTGACAGTTCGATTTCAAGTTTTTCAAGCTTCTCAAATTCACATTCAAAATAAGCTTTATTATTAAAAAGCTATACAGTTCTGTTGACAAAGTAATTAAAAGTTATAAACAATCAATAATAAGGATATAATTAATTGGTACTGTATATATATATATATATATATATATATATATATATATATATATTTATATTTATATATATATATATATATATATATATATATATATATATATATATATATATATATATATATATATATGCATGACATAGGAAGGAAACTGATAGTTCACTAAATATATATAGTACACTAAGGAAAAGTGCCTTATTACAAATACAGTCCGGAGCCTATTCTTGAGAACAACGAGTGCAAGTTATATTAGTACCGAATGGTTTTAATGGATCAGACAGTTGCTCATAATAGACCAGACATTATACTGACAGATAAAATTTTTAGGCGAACTACACTAATCGATATTGCTGTACCTAACAATAACAACCTAAGGCCAAAATACAACGACAAGACCTCCAAATACAGAGATCTGGAGATGCAAATTCGAAGACAATGGGCAATGAACAGCGTCCAAACGATTTCCATAATTTCATCAACAACTGGAGTGATACCAAAGAACCTCCTTAGTGAGCATCTGTATAAGCTGATTCAGAAAGCAGTTGTAACAGCGCGGACCGCCCGAAAGTTTGTAGGAAATACAGCAGATCACGTCACCTAGGACCCGATAACATGGGAAAGGTTCCCACAGAGCTTCATTCTTTTGATATCTTTGTATACCTGGTATGAGTCAATATTCCCTGGAGGGAGTGCGAAGCCGCTTGGCTTGAAATCAGAACACAAGTATTCTTCAAAGTACAAAGAAAGAGAACAATCAATATTTGAATTAAGATTATAGGATATAAAAAAAAACGCAAAAAATGCCAGTAGGCTGCACCTATTGCGGAAAACAAAAGCATTGTAATTCCCATCCCAATTTGACAGATGAGAATTTAATTAGATTTGAACATATATATATATATATATATATATATATATATATATATATATATATATATATATAAAAGTTAAATATATAGACATATAGAAACCTTGTTGTGCTGGCGGTCAGGTGGCTGGGATAATCAATGACGTTGTCGGAGTATCGTGCTTAGTTCCCCCATCAGAAAGAGAGATACTACTTAGCAAAAATGCTTTGTGTCCTTTTAAGTGTGAGCCAACTTGCTCACACACAGTCTATATACTTAATTTTTATGTTAATGGGTTTGAAGAAGTATGTTAAAGAGATATTTTCATCCACTGAGTACCTTTTGAAAGTTTTATAGCGGGTTTAGACTTCCAAAAATTAATAACTAACACTAAAAATTTTCACTTGCAAGTTAAATGACCTGTACATCTATTCATAGTGCCTGAAAATTAAGAATTACCAATTTTCAACTAAGAAGTTAGTTGGCTTTTAACTTCTTAGTTTAATTTTTAAAACAATTCGTATCCGCTTTCGAATGTTATCGGCTGGAGTAAGATTTGACAAGTTCATCAAAATATTAAAAATTTAAGTTAAAGTTAAACAACCATAGTTAAAAAGCACAAAATTTACATTAAAATTTAATTAGAATATTATTGGACAATTATGATTGGTTATCCCTAATTTTTATTAGTTCTTAAATTTTGAAATATGAACTATGTATTTTTACAGCATAGTGTGTTAGTTTAGTGGAAATTCTTAGTGGTAGTTGATAATTTTCGGAACTGTAAACCGGCCACTAATAATCGATGGCACTCTAAAATTATGAAAATTATGAGAAGTATGTTTTTTCTCCAAACGGGTGTGATGTCTCACGAGGCATCTGAATTATATTTTAACAGGTACATATACTACAAACGTATTGCTATCAAAAAATCTTTCAGAGCTGCGATGAAATACTGAAAAATTCCTCATGCATTGCAGAGATTTGGAAAAAAGTCAAAGAGAGAGACGAAGTGAATATTCTGACTTGTGTAGAAGCAAAGTCTTCAATCTCATATAAAACTAAAGAAATCGAAGCTGGGGTGATGAGCAAACAATACTAAAGAAATAAGTACCAGCCCAATAAATTTCATATTGTGCAAGATAACGTCCCGGTGATGCACAGCGCCGAGTAATGTTGATAGTTTGTGAAATTTTAGAAGATTGGGAATCAGGTCCGATAAATGTTATTTTGCAAGTACTGGTATTTTTAACAGACACAATATCAGACATTGGTAAGCAGAAAATCCTCATATCATTTAATAAAAGGAGCAACAAGGATGTTTCGGATTTGGTATCGTTTGTTTTCTCCTAGGAACACAGATTAGACATCTAATTTATAACGAGCGCCTCACTGCAAATCGGTATCTAAAAATTTTAGAATATGTAATACGTGAATTGTTAGAAAGTGGTTATTGACGAAGTATAATGATACATATTTTCAGCAAGACAGTTCAACGAGTTACAACTCTTAGGTAAAAGAATTTTTTTGGAAATTAATTCTCTTCAAAGATGGATTGTTACCAACGGGTCTATTAGTTGTCCCTCAAATGCCTGATATATATCTGTTCCGGATATTTTTCTTATGGGGCTTTTTATAAAATATAAATTATAGAACTCGTCATCGTTTGTTAGAAGAACTTTGCAATGCAACAAAACTGGCTCTTCAGTTTTTGTAAAACAAACTCTTTTATTGTTCTAAATGGTTTAAGAAAAATTGTAGAAATGTCTCAATTCTGTATAAGGGAAAAATGCAACTATTTTCAACAATAATTAAAATAAAATGTTTCATATAGTGTTCCGTTTAGTTAATTTATCTGTATTTTTATTACATAATAAGTTTAGACATTGTATGAATTTTGGAAATGTATGAAGTCTAGTATATAATAAAAATTGCCTTGTATTATATTACTAGGATATTGAAAACTTATTCTAAATAATATCCAAGACCAAAAAAACATTCGTAGCCTACTGCGAATTTAGGTCTGAATTTTCAAAAAATTTTAGATTTATTAGTGAAATCAAATATCAACTATTATACATTTTTGAAAAGCTTGACAAAATTGAAATCGAGCTATTAAATAATAGGCTCGGTGTTTTATTTAACAAAACACAAGTTTGTTTTATAACTCAAAATTTAATGCCTTGAGAAAAATGCCAAGTACGTCCGCGGATTTTAAATAACATATTTTACAATAGTCCGTTTCTACTATTTCATTAACTAACATATTAAATAAGATACGAGAAGAGCTTATAAATGGGAAATTTTCGATTTCGCCCTCTTTAATAATAATAAAGATACCTTGCAAAAGTGTGAACAGTTGGACACCCTGTATATAAACATTAACGAAAATTTTGGAGAAAATGGTTATCTGACAAGACGTGATTCGGAAAATGGAGAGTTCTCTCTTTTAAACAAAAAAAGAAAACCTTATACGGTTTTGTCAAAATTTTTGTCTATTTCTTAAAAATATAGTGGAAATAGAAAGTATGGCAAGAGGCACTCCAGCGGTGAATATACAAAGAAATATATTAGTTTCTCTTTCAAATAGAATAGCAACATAATGAACTAAAATAAATTTATATCCGTAAGATAAAAGAGAATTAAAACTTTTATTAATAAAAAATCTATAGAAAGTATGAGTGGTTGCCTAAGATTTAAAATTGTCAGTAGAGTTAACAATTAAACAATTGATATATTTTCGAATACAAATTTATGTTCTATTTTATTTAGATTAAAAATATAACAAAAAGCATAAAATTTCAATTTCCTTTTCAAATTGGGATTGATAAAGAATTTATTAACAATATTTTCTGGCGAAAACCAACAAGTGCCTCTCACGTTTGAAAATCGAAACATGAATTATAAACACATTTTTATTGTAAACGAATATTATAAAAACTATGCTCTCAGTATTTCACTACTCAATATCCATAGTAATTAACAGGGCTATAAAAATATTTCCAAATGAATTTCCGAATCAATTTTTAAATATCTTTCTCCACTTTTTAAAAAGTAGTTAAAATAGTAGTATATCAAATTTCGTTTTTTTTTTGTTTGAAGTACCCACTCATAATCCAATAAATCAACATTGTATACACGTCCGTATACACATAAACTTTCCGCAAAAATTAAGTTCCTAAATTACAATGTAATAAATCTGAAAATATTTAACATTGATTATTTTTTTATGTCCAAAGAAAATGTGGAAAGTATTTCCCGAAATTTTTTTCTGAAAATTATTCCAAAGATTATATTTTCACTCGGTTATACATGTACTTCCAAGTATATGAATTTTAAGGCGTCTGCTTTCTTTTATTTGAAATTAGGGATTATCTAAATTTAACCTAAAAATACTTAACTCAACGACGTGTATTTTGATATACAGAGGTGATTGATTTTAAATATAAACTTAATCAAAAATAGAACAAGTAGGCGCCATGAATTTCGGCAATCAAGATTAAGTTATCTCTAGATTCCTTAGAATTTGCGGGACAATACCTATTATAAAAGTATTTTTTTGTCAATCAACTAAATAAGGAATTTATTTTATTATTTGGGAAGGTTTATAATATTATCTTTTGGCAGTAGAAAAAAACGATACTTGGAGTAAGCAGAAAATAAATTCATGTAAGAATTTCCTCATATTTAAAGTTTTCTAGTTAGTTTATATGTTAAAATTCAATATAAATCACTTGTAAATCACCGTCACCGTGCACATCTGGGCCTATCACATCATTATTTCATAATTAAACTCATACATATTGCAGGTTCAAATCAACAAAATAATGAAAATACTCAGAAGTAAACTGAATCATGGGCAACCTAATGAAACTAAAAAATAATGAAATAGAAACAACAAACAAAGAAAAAGTTTGCCGTATTGTAGCGGAATTTGACGAAAAACTTTATAGAATAAGCCATATAACACAACCTTGTAGTAACGGACCACCAAGTATAACCATAATAAATTAGGAATCTGAAGACCTGCTGGATGTTACACTAGCAGATATTAGGTACTCGTTACAGAAGACGATGGAATAGTTTTATTGTTAGAGGCTGTAAAATTGAAGGTCTAGTATTGCTAGAACGAACAGTAGATGTATTTAGTTTATGCTGACATCTAAGCTTAGTACCTATCAAATGGAAGAACGCGACAATGATTTTGTTGCGTAAAAAGGAAAGTAGAGCCGATCTAGAAAATTACACGTCATAAGTTTAGTAAATCACCTGTAAATCTATTAGTCACAGGAGCAGGAAGTTTCGGAACAAACGACCATCTTCAGTGCATTAAAACTCTTACTTAAATATTCGTCGAATAAACAGAGCTAGATAACAATATGGAGCCCATAAGGGACTATTGAATATATTATTGGTATTCCAGCTAAGTATACCAAATTTACTCAACTGCCTCAATGACTGTGAAAATTCACGAGAACGCTCAACTTATCAAGATACAACGAAGAGCTAGGGAAGGAGACTCGATGTCTGCAAAAGTATTCACGGCCATTCTCGAATAAATATCCAAAAGCTGAAGTTTGATACAATTGGATTAAAATACATGGAGAGCAAATGATGTTTTAGTAACGAATAATCTACAAGAGATGAAGACCAAATGAGATGAATAGGAACTGAGTGTAGAAGAGCTAGATAAAAGATAAATACCAACGAAACCAAAATAAAGCGAAAAATTGAAACTTCAAAGTTTAGAAATAGAAACTGTGGAAAAATACGTATACCTTGGAGATGACATCAGGATCTCCAGAGAAAATCAAAGAACTGAAATAAATCTCGTATGGGCAGCATATGTATTACTAAAAGAAACCATTGTAGAGTAAATGATTGATCAATGATCGGTATAATACTCAAAAATAAAGTTAGAAACACAGAACTATGAAGACAGACAAAGGTAACAAATTGAAAATCATGGTTCTTGGGTTTAGAGCTCGTCACATTGGAATTACAGTCCAAAGTTTCGCCTATGATTGTACGAGGTACCTTCAGGGATTTTTACTCCACGAAATTAGAACACTGAATGAAACTTCAGATAATAATTTCAAATTGAGACAGAAAATAACCAGGGTGAAAGGCAACTGGGCAGTCAGAATGGGTGAGGGAAGATGGACGTAAAGATAATGATTCGGTAGGTCGAGGACGACTGCGCACGAGATAGAGCGATGACATTAAGAGAGTTAGAAATAAATTGACATAGGAAGTTTTAGGAGAGACTTCAACAGTGGACAATAAAGGGCTGGGTGATAATGATGATGATGATATGGCAGTTTGTGATACAGAAACTTCTGGAGAAAGAAGCTAAATAAAGCAAATACAAAGAAAACGAGAGCGAGAATTAGCTCATGGACAACACATAGCTCTTAGAGTGATGCTAAAGATGCGTTCAGGCAATTCCGGTGCATGTTCATTTTATTTAATAAAATTGAGTCTCAGATCACATGAAAATGTAAATTATATCTGATGTTGGTATTGGAATCTAATTCTATTTCTACAAAACGAGCCCTATTATAATTGAACATAATTCAACGTAGTGCGTATCTACGGTTATGCTTCTTATTTCTTCTTCTTTTGATTTGGTCACGTATATTTTACTGCAGGTGCTGCATGTGATCTTGTACACTTCGGTGGTTTGCAGCTTGTAGATATGTGTAAGTGTTTTTATTTCTTTGGAGAGTTTTTGTTTTAGTTTTAGTGCTTTAATTATAGTTGGTGGTTTGTAGCCAATTTGTTCTAGTTTCTAATTTGTTTATTGACTTATAAGAAGCTTATATAGTTGCTATATGTTCCTATTACATTAACCAGAGTAATCCATGACAGAGCATGTTCACAATTTAATATAAGATATTTAATTAAACCTATGATATACCACTACTCTAATAGTGGATTATTATTTTGGCTGGGACTTCTTGGTGGTGATATTATCTTTGTCGTTGGGTAATACTGGCTATGAAGTTGGTTCGTATGCATTCCTAGTCACTGAGTTGGGTATCAGCGCCAGTAGAAAGCGTTTGAACTGGTTCGCTATGTTGGCGAAGAATTTTTCTATGGCTTGTTGTACTAAGAATGTGTCTTCTGCGATGGCTTTGTTGTATGGTGGTTTTTGTTGAGTTACCAGCTGAGTTGGGTAGAAAGAATTCTTTCCAGGGTTGCCGTCTTTTGGAGCGCTCACTGAATGATGAAGGATGCGATGATTCGCAGTTCTTGCAAGTAGGTTATTTTTCTTTTGGACGTTGGCACGATGATGATGTGTGGTTGTCTCCACAACTAACATAATGGATGTTGTTTATGTCCAGTATCTCTTCGACTGCTTCGTAGTTTTCTGGGTTTTTGGGTTGGGTTTTAGCTTTAGGCATTTGGTTCACAGTTCATTATATGCCTTCTTATATAGCAGGATGATTGGGGATTTTCTGTTTGTTTGGAATGGCTAACCTGTTGTTCCTGTTTTCGCATTTTTCTGCATTTAGGAAGCGGGAAGCCAACTCCTTCGTTGTTGCTAGATGGGTCTGACTTCCTCGTTTCCATTTTCTCCAAATGTGTTTTCTGTAACTTCTGTATTTGATCTTAAAGTAGTGTAATAATGGTCAAGTCGTATTTTTCTTCCTGAATGGTTTGTTTTATTCGAGCTATTTCCTCAGTTTATCTGTTATTAGCTTCTTCCCGAATTAATGAGAGTTTCCTAATTTTGTTGCCAGTCTCAATCTGTCTGGCTGTTTCTTGTTGTTTTAACTCTTAAATTTCTTTTTTGGGAGTTTTAGAATGGTCCCGGATAATTGCATATACTTTTGTCATTCCAATCAGGCGTGATCGGCATTCTTGAAAAGTCTTTCGTATTCCTTGAGTTGTATTTTTGTTTCATGGATTTTGGAGTTGGGATTTTCTAGTTCCTTGTTTAGTGAGGAGAGTTGTTTGTTTTTCTCCTGAATTTTCTTGTCATGCATTCAACTATTTTTGGCCGTTCTTGAACTTTCTTTTTGTGATTTATTTTACTCAGATCTTTTGATTTCAACGACATCTTGGGTGGCAATAGCTGGAGATGTTCACTTTTCGACAGCTCGCTCTGTTATTGCCGTTTTGTGCTAGAATTTTTTTATGTACTATAGTTCTTGGCCTATTCTGTGGTCATGGGTTAGAAAAAGGGAGCTTGAGATAAATAATTGTAGATGTCCATTCATTATTTGTCTTATTAGGACATCCATAAATAACAGTTGATAATTTTCTAGATTGAATTGTATGCTCGATACGTGTGATATATCTCCATGGAAAATAACAGCTCAATTGCTTCTTGGATTTCTTTTAGTTCATACACCCGAAAACACAGTTCACTCTAAAACTTGAAGAACTTCCATTTCTGGACGTCCTAGTAACAAAAACAATATATAAACGCAACACACAACATTGAAATTGAAAACAATAGCTCTTAATGTACTTAATATTTCTATCACCTGGAAAACTTTCACCAGCGCTGATCAATACATGTGCATTACGATTGCTTATAAAGGCGAGTTGCACGTAAAATTTTTTCAGTTGATCTTCATCTAGGAAACACTGATGATGCCAAATGAGATTTTGGCAAAACGTCGGCAAGCTTCTATAAGTGAACGGATTAAGATTAGGATACCCATGATCGTGAGTAATTGTATATTTATATAAAATAGTATTTACAAAAAATGAGTTCTACAATTGTAAAGATAAATTTAGAATTTGTTGACGATTGACCAGTTAATACTCAGCTAGTCTTATTTGTAATTACATATATTATAATATACACAGAAAATTTTGTTCAGTGCTTGTTCATTAAACTTTAAATTTTTATTTGTGGGAAATCATTTACAATAGTTCTATTTAATAGATTATTTTGTGTCACAGGTGTATCTAACTAACACAGTCCATTTTTAAATAAACCTAATAAAATTTATTTATTTTCGTGTTTATTCTAAAAGTGACTGGCCTGACACAATGACATATATTATAAAATTCCTATCGGAAGATAACTTTTTTTAAATATATTGCCAACGGCAATATATAAACTTACTAACATTTTCGACGTACGGTCGTGCTGTTACAAAACTCGAGCAGTATTTTATTCCATTACACATTTTATTTTTAACCGACTTCTAAAAGAAGGAGGCTGTAAATTCGACTATGTATTTTTTATGTATGTACGTCGATTATTTCGCAACGGGGGCACCGATTTGAAAAAATCAAAATAAGATTTTTTATGAACAATTTACTTCTAAAAAAGTGCTAGAAAGTGAAAAATAACAATATAAATTTAATATGAAATTGAAATTTTTGAAGTCGGCGCAAAACTATTAATAAATGACACAAATAAATACTAATACGAAATACATACAAGCTACGGTAAGAAAGCGATTACATATAAAGTAAAATTTATATTGTTTTTTGCTCTTAGAACTTTTTTGGAAATCGGTTCAATTTTTGTTATTAAAATGCTAATAAATCATTATTCAGAAATATTTCTAGAACATTTTGTTTTTTAACGGAAGCAAATTCTAAATTTTAATTTCCAAATGGCCTAACATCTATATTTTGAATAAATCACATTGATTAGACATAAAACAAATTTGTATGGCTCTTGAGCCTATTTTTAACCGACTTCTAAAAGAAGGAGGCTCTCAATTCGTTGCCTAAATATATATATATATATATATATATATATATATATATATATATATATATATATATATATATATATATTTATGTATGTACACCGATTACTCCGGAACGGCTGCACCGATTTGAATGAAATTTTGTAGGTTATATTCAGGAAGTTGCTGCAGTGGTCCCATATTTTTTTTGATAAAATTGGTGCAGTAAAATCCAAGATGGCGCTGACAATATGGCGGGCAAAAAAATTAATTTTGTCTGATTTTTCCCAAAATTGGTAGGGAGCAATTTTCGATGAATCCGAAATTACTTTAAAAAAATTCAATATGGCGGACAAAAACATTTGGTTTTGTCCGATTTTCTTCAAAATTGGTGTGGGGGAGTTCTTGGGATCGCACATAACAAATCCAAAATATTTTTTAAAAATTCAAAATGGCGGATCCAATATAGCGGACAAAAAAATCAATTTTGTTCGATTTTCTCCAAAATTGGTATGGGGAAGTTTTCGGCGTTGTATACGACGAATCTGAAATTATTTTTAAAAAATTCAATATAACGGATCCAGAATCAATTGGTAAGGGAGGTTTTCGGGGTCGAACATAACGAGTCTGAAATTATTTTTAAAAAATTCAATATGGCGTATCCAATATGGCTTATAAAAAATTAATTTTGTCCGATTTTTTTCAAAATTGATATGAGGGAGTTTTTTGGATCGGAAATTATGAATCTGAAATTATTTAAAAAAAAATTAAATATGGCGGATTCAAGATGGCGGATTAAAGATTCTATATCTCTCGATTTGATCTAAAATCAGTACTGGAGGATTTTTGTTCGTGTTAATTACGAATTTAAGATTTTTTTTGAAATATTGATCGCAAATTACGAATCTGAATTATTTAAAAAAAATTAAATATGGCGGGTTCAAGATGGCGGATTGAAGATTCTACGTCTCTTAATTTTATCTAAAATCAGTACTGGAGGATTTTTGTTCGTGTTAATAACGAATTTAAGATATTTTTTGAGAAACTCAATCTGGTGGATTCAATATGGCGTCCTAAAAATTTTATATTTTTTGATTTTCTCCAAAACTGATATAGGGGGTGTTTGAGGGTGTAAATTATGAATTTAAAAGTATTTTTTCAGGATTCAATATGGCGAATCCAATATAGTGAACCAAAAATTTTACATTCTTCCATTTCATTCAAAGGTGGGACTGAATCGTTTTTGAGGATATAAATAGCGAATATAAAATTATTTTAAGAAAATCTAATATGTCAGATGCAATATGATGGTCTAGAAATTTTAAGTTTTCGAATTTTATTCAAAATTGGTACTAGGGGGCTTCGAAAAGTTAAGATTTAGATTAGGTTAAAACGTTAAATTTTTTTTTTTTAAATTCAATATGGCGGGTTGAAAATTTGACTTTATTCGCATTTTTTCAGATTTGGTGTTAGGGGGTTTTAGGGATCGAGTGTATTACGAATATGAAGGTTATTTTTTACAACTATTAGGTTGATAAGATACAATACGAGAAACTGAAAATTTTACATTTTCTAATTTTTTCTAAAATTGATATTGCGGGGTTCTTGAGGCATATACAAATTCAATATGTAGTATAAAATATATCGGACTAAGGAATTTACGTCTCAAGTTCTTAGATATTGATATTCGAAGGTTTTGGGGCCACTATTACCAATCTAAAATTAATTTAAAATTTTAGACAGTGGATTTACTATGACAGACTAAATATTTGTTTGACATAATTTCACTGGTATTTGGAGAACTCTTAGAATCAAAAAAATTTTTGGTGGTTCATTTTAGGGTGATATACAACTTTGGATAAAATGGGTATTTTTTGCCACCTTGGAGTCATTGCGAGGTACACTAATTTCGATTAGTACCTGGTTCAAATAATTTTTGGATATCATAATGAATTCAAAACTAAAAATCGAAAAATAAAATTTTTATAAAAAAAATTGAACCGACTTCTAAAATTGCGCTAAAAAGTGGAAAATAACTATAAATTTTTATATGAAATTGAAATTTTTGAAGTCGGCACCAAATTATTTCTAAATGAAATAAATAACTACTAATATATACAATTTATGGTAAGAAAGCAATTACAAATAAAATATTTTTAATCTGTTTATGCGAATCACATTTTGTCAGGTATTGGTTTGGCGGCGACTTCAAAAATTTCAATTTCATATAAAAATTTATATTTATTTTTCACTTTTTAGCACACTTTTAGAAGTCGGTTCAATTTTTTTTATAAAAATTTTATTTATTACAGTGCAAATACCAATTAAAGTGTCTAGTCTTGAATTTTCAAATATAAAAAATATTGCTTTCTTTTAAGATAGAAGATGCTAAAATTACAAATTTAATTTTAATCTATGCCAGTAATTTCAGTTCTATATTTATTTACATAAAAACTGACATACCTAAATACAAAAATTTGTTTCCTTATCTGTAGGGTTGGAAACATAAACAACTTCGTTCATGTGCGACATGCCTCAGATTAAGTAATATCCATACGTTGTTATGTTTTAACCATACTTCTATTTATACACCGTTTCACTGATCAACATAAATAACTGCGAATCTGTAACACCCTATGCAGTCGGACGACCCCATTGTTAACTGGATACAAAATAGTTCCAGTCTGCTTGTTGCAGTTGTTGCACAACTTCCTACTTCGTCATCTTCGTTCTTTCCCCCTTCACTTAAGTTGCTAAGTGGCTTTAGTCAATAAAGCTACTAAAATTAGACAAAACTGGAAAAGTTCATTTCAAGCACACGGGTAATAAAGCTGGTATATATATTGTGGAGCAAGTTATGGGAAACTGTGTATGATTTATTAGTATAGTTAGGGCAACAACCTCTGGGCACTTTTAAATTCGGAGTTTGTTTCTGCATTTATTTCGCTAAATTCAATGTTACGGTGATGTGCCAATGTGATTTGCCAAAAATTGCGCGCTGCTGATGTCTCATAGAGTTTAAAAATATACACCCTGAGTGTAACTGTTGCAGTTTTAAACGTACATATATTATTTAATTGACACCTAATGCCGAGACTAACATGGGAAATATTTTAGGAACAGAAATGTTACGTGTGATTTGTGTCATGTTGAAAAACTTATTTAGACAATGTTTATTGTTAAAAGTCAAAATTGCTGGTATCTACTTAATTTTATCCAACTTCAAAAAAACGGTTATCAATAAGACGTTAAGTATAAATGTAAAATTATAAAAACGGTTTTTTTACAATTTTCTTGGTGGCAAATTAAATATTTTTTTGACGAATCTAATTTACCACTAGAAACTTTCTTGGATTTAGACTGTGGTGTCTTATTTTTCGACGTTTCGCTGATTATGATACAATGCATCTTCAGGGATGTTCACTACATGAGATGATAACACTGAATGGTCTTATAAAGCTTACTTAATTGACAAAATGGCGAAGGTTTCTTTTTTGGATTTTCTTTAATGAAAAAATTATAGCATGAGGTGCTTCACTGTTCACTGTGACTAACAGGTCATGTTCTGGAAAAAATCTTGAATTAAGTGCCAAGTAACTATAGGAAGCATTTTGAATAACATTTGAAGAAGCGTACACACTACAAATTTCAACCGATTTGGAGACATCCTATAGAGAATGAAACCACATTATGTCTAATTACTTTACGTTTTTTTCTAAAATAAGAATGTTAAAAAGTTCTAAAAATAAATAAAGGTTGGTTTATAATTATTTTTTTGAAATACTCAGGATTTCTTCCAAAAAATTAGCCATCAGCAGCGAAATTTTGACCTACATACTATACTTTGTCACAATGAAGAGCACAATTTAATTTAGTATCTACTGTCGTATTATTCAACATCTTACCGCCATCCTCCGGTCAGATTTAACTTCAAAATCTGAACATAAATAAGCACGACGACGAGTGTCTGGGAAGGTACCAACTAGAATCCCACTGATGAGTCCTATAGTTGGTACCGGGATAAAACACCCACATTTTTAGAGACCCGATTCAGACACGGCAGGTCTTCTCTAGGTTTTCCCTGCCAAATTACCCGATGACGACAGAATAACCCGAGAAAAGAGACCGATATAGACAATCCATATGAGAGACAAAGAAAGAAAACCGAACGTACTTGTAATATAAGGGTATACAGGGACAAGTCGATAAGTATTAAAATTAGACTTTCTCCTATATTACATACAACATGGCATCCCTGTAGAGGATGACTGCAGCGGGTCATAGAGTCTCGATATTCGTATGATGGGGGGACGGTACTACCGGATCGGCCTTGATAAGTACTTTCGGTATCACTGTGTGATGGGGGGATGAAAGTGTGGATCGGCTTTGATAACACTCTCGGTTTCAACTTGTGATGGAGGAAAAGGGATGCTGATCGGCCTCGATATGCAGAGACGTAAATGACAGGGGTGACGCATTACCCGGATGGCTCTGATGGGATTCACGGGAGCAACTTAAATGATAGGGGTGAAGCACTTCCTGACGGTCCTGATAGGACATCCGAAAAGTAATTTAAATGATAGGGGTGAAGGTAGCCCAACGGCCCTGACGAAGTCTAAGATATATGATCCCTGCATGGAAAGGCATTAAGCTAATGCTGAACCCACGACAGATGTGACAAAGACGACGTGGAATAATACGTAATTCAGGGTGTTAGTCCCCGCAGTTCCTGGACATCCAACGTTCGGCGTTCGTTCGAGATCCAGGACTTGAAATGAAATCTCAAAGAACGACGAAGTTGTCTGGCCTAAAGGGGGGTGTCGTATTATTCAATATCTTATCGTCATCCTCCGGTCAGAATACAAGATCTGAACATAAATAAGTACGACGACGGGTATCTGGGAAGGTACCAACTAGAATCCCACTGTCGAGTCCTATAGTTGGTACCGAAACCCAATTCAGACACGGCAGGTCTTCTCTAGGTTTTCCCTGCCAAATTACCCGATGACGACAGAATAACCCGAGAAAATAGACCGATATAGACAATTCATATGAGAGACAAAGAAAGAAAACCGAACGTGCTTGTAATATAGGGGTATACAGGGACAAGTCGATAAGTATTAAAACTAGACTTTCTCCTATATTACAACACTTACTGTGTCACATAAGATTTATTTTTCATATTAATAATAATTCTTTATATTTATTAACCAGAAAGCTAATTTATGTTATTAAATATTTCAAATTTTTTGCAGCTTGTAAATTTTTTTATAGCAGGGCACGTCCTTATCCCTGACCTATTTCTAATATTGTTTATCAATTTTGTTGATACGAAATTTCAGGTTTGGACAAATCTTTCGTTCTACAGGGAAGACACATAAATGAAAAAAGTATGACGCTAACTCAAATTGAAGAGGACTTGTTTCTTATGACATCGTGAAACAGAGATGCCGTGAATTAAAGTGTGATAGAATTTTATGGGAAGACGTTTAGCAAGACAGACGACGGACGTTGAGAGATTTAGAAAAACATACTGTCGATTACATTTTACCTCCATTTGGATTTGAAAAAGTTGTCCGTAAAATACCTGTGAATTTTAAAGATATCCCAAAAAGGAATTTGTGTGAGGTTTCTAAAGTTTTAGGAAGAGCAGACCAGGCTTCCTTGGCATATTTGTAAAGTTAAATAATGGACGAGTCCATCATTACGACCTTAAAATTAAAGGTCATGGTGTGGAATGAAAATATCGTAATTATCCAACCGCTCAAAATTTTAGAGCGCGGGTGACTGCTGGATATAATATGGCCGTTTTTTTTTAAATGTTCAAAAGGATCTTTTTTATCGATTATTTAAAGAAAGGGCACACAACGACAGGACTTTATTATGTCCGAACTATATTAGAACGGTGAAACGTAATTAGGGAATAACGCAGCGGATAGTTAACAAGAAATTTGACAGCTATTATGAAAGCAGGATTTCAAAACCCATCTTATTTACCCGACTTGAACCCCAGTGATTAAAGTCTGTTTTGAAAATAAACAGAAAATATCCAAAAGTCAAAAGTAATGATCGTCGCAAGTCAGAGTTTTGAGGAGGTTGGTCAACTTTCTTTTCGGGAAGCCAGAGGAATGTTGAGGCACTTTTAGGAAAGTGTACAAGGCTCAAAGGTCACAGTTCTTATTCTAAATAGGTAAGAGGTGGAGGATCGGTATCAACCTAAGTATATAGAAACCATACTTTGCTAATGATAAAATACTTGTACTAATTTCCGAAAAAGATAAAATTGGGTTTTAAATACAATATTATTTAAATATAAAAATATGAAAATTTTATATTATTGTCAAATGAAATATATTATTATATATCTTTAAAAAACGCGTACTTTAACGGTGTTTTCGTTCTTGTGTTTCCATTAATTAGGAGAATTTTCATATTACTCATAGACATACATTATGCTTTTTAAAAACATTAATTATAATTTTAAAATGATAATACTGATAATAAAACACAATTTAAAACACCTTGACTTTGAAAACTTGAGTTATGTAGGGTACAAAAAATTTTGTTTTTATATTGTGATATATCGATCATGTATAGTAGCAAAAATATATTTTTATGTTTAAGAACAAAATTATCCATGTTTGGAATACTTAATGCTTATTTTAACTGATTTCAAGTATCACAAAGATAAAAAAAAATTTTCCCTAGGATTTTCGGAAATTTTCTAGTCATCAATTCTTTTTTAAAAATCGATATATGGGAATTTAAAAGACGATTTCAAACATCGATTCTTGTCATTTCCGTGTTTTGGAAATAACCATTTTTTAAAAATATTGATACATCTTTATTACACCTTATTAACCCATATTTAAATCTCTCTCTCTCTTTCTCTCTTTTCAGCCAGCACCTATCGTCAATATTTGGACAATATGTCATCTCTTTTTCCCTTCATTTGTTGATAACCGTTGCTAAATTCATATCATCATTCCTTCTCATTGGAGGTCGTTCTATATTCCTTCTTTCTCTCCATTCTGCTGCGTTTCTTGTCCATTTTATTCGCCTCATTCTTGCTAGGTGTCCCGCCCAATGTCTTCTATCTTGGTAGTTTAACTTACAAACTTTTATTTAGTAATACACGTTCCATGTAATTTACTCATTGTCTTTTTATCCAGAGCCCATGTCTCTGTGTCACAAATTATGACAGGAATAACATACGTTACGTAATCTTTAGTTTCATTTAAATATAACATTTTTTATTATTGTTTTTTGGTATATTCTTTAGTCGCCCAAGCATTGTCTATATTAGCCTAATTGGTCCTTTTAAAAATGCGGTTTCTATTTCTTTTTCAATATTGATGTGTTGTTCTAGGTATACATATAGCTGAACTTTTTCAATAGCTGTTTGGTTTATCATTTTATTATTTTTGTTTTCTTCACGTTCATACTTAGTCGTATTCTCTCTGACATTTCATGTAGATCTTTAAAACAATGTTTATAGTTCCGAGGGATTATCTATGAGCATGATATCGTCTACATACTGAAGATTATTCAGTTTATATCTTTTAGTTACAATTCCCCAATTTTTTGCAATTCAGTCCTTTAAAGACACTTTTTAGTGCCAATGAAAGGAGATTTACTATCATAGAGTCTTCCTGCATTATTCCTCTTTCTATGTTTATTTTTCCTATGTGTAAATGTAGTTAGTTTGGCAGCGTTTAATAAGTTTTGTTACAGCTGATTGGAATGAAAATTTAATTATGGTATATCATTTTTAAACATTAGCTATGAACTTAAACTAACTTTGGCAACAGCTTTTTTTAATTAATTTTTCACCATAATTTTGAAAAAAGTCTACAATAAAGAACACCTTTAAAGACAGTTTATTTCTGGTCTGAGAATTTACAGAATTAGTTAAACTTAGAATTATTTATTTTTAATACATTAAAATATTGATTTCTACTTTTTTTTTTATTTTTAACTACTAAAATTTTCATTTTGTTTACAAGTTTTCTTAGTAAAACCGAAAATAATGAAGACAATACATCTATCTGTGTATGTATTTCGCTTCATTCGATAAAACATATAAATCGATTTAAAATGTTTCACAAAAATTAATTTACAAGTTAGTATCAATATGTAATTTGCCTATTGTAAATTTAGGTTGAAAACGAAAAAAAATATTTGAAATAAAATTTACTAATCCAGGACATTGATCACAATAATTAATTAATTAATATTTCCAGTAATAAATATATGGAATCTTTATTAGAAATATTATCATGAGATAAATACACCTAATCATTAATATAACCAGACAATAAACAAATATGCCTATAATTCTCAGGTAAATCCATTTTAAATAAAATAATTTAAATAATAATTTGTCATCAGTAGAAATATTTGTCTATTGCAATAGAAATTATTCCCCAAGTTTGATATATTAATGACCTTCAACATTTCTTGCATAAAATAATGTAATTATTTACAATTGTGAAAGAAAACTTTTTTTTAATAAGTAGCAGGATTACAAATCCTTAGGTTTAATTAAAAATAACTGCCTCAGTCCATTTTTCTGAAATTTAGTACATTGTAGTTTTCAGTTTCATTGCTACTTTTTTAAAAAGCAAACGATGCCACTAACAGAATTTCCATAAACATTTTCGTTTTGAAGATTTAGAGCGATTTTCAAAATTATGTGTTTTCGGACATCTCTCGTATCTCAGTTATCTTACTTACAACTTATCGCAAAGTTTTGCAAGTATGGTTCAGTGGCGGAGTCATATTTTTTCTTGTAGTTTCAACTGTTTCTGAGAAACAAATCAAACTTGCCTTTCTTAAAACTGGGCACCTTATATATTATTGCATAGTGTGATTTAGTGTTTGTTACAAGATTTAAAAATATAGCAATCTATATTTATTATTAGTATTGAGTCTTAAGTTTACGTTTTAAAAAATACAATATATCAGATCATGTTAGTAGGCCGTGACGGGTAACACGAAGGGCTAAGTATATTTTCGAATTCTTAATATAATTTACTTTATACCAACAAACAGTTGTATATTACGTTAAACTAAAAAAATTGTTCATAAATATTGTTCAAATTGTTCTTCATTATATCTTAAAAACATAATTCTTATTTTTTTTTTGCATTTGACATAATAAAAAGCCGCGCCTGTAACTCTCTAAAGGCCTTTCTTTAATCCACCGTAGTTTGGTACTGGAAGGTTTAAATTTAATTTTTGAGGTATCCTCACCAGAAGAATTCCAAAATCGATATATCGGAAGATCTGCGTGGTCATTTTATAGCTTCATTTAGCCAAATCGAGCGCCTTGGAAAATTAATGTCCAGATAGGTTATAATAATTTGCGCATTGTGAGCGGGAGCTCCCTCTTGTTACACGTATAGGTTGTTAAGTCGCATTAAGGACACTAATTTTCTTATTCCCGAAAAAATGTGCTGCAGAAATTGTAAATATGTATTTGCTCTAAAGCTACCATCATATCGATTTTTATTCCAAGTACAAAAAATGAAATGCTGAAGCCAAACCTGCCTCGCTGTTACCGTAGAACTTTTACATGTTGATTTTCCTGAGACCAAAACCTACTGTTCTGTCGATTCAACATAACGACGCTGGTGAAGTAAGCCTCATCAAACCATATAACGGCTGTTTCAAAATTCTCGTCACCAGGATTAATTTAGCACCAGTTGATATTTATATAATTTAAACTCGTGCTTTTTAAAAATTGTTGGAACCCTTGACTTATTAACTCCTACAGATCATTCTACTACTCTGAAGGGACTAATTGGATTTGCTTCAATACAAGCTAATACATTGATTTCATTAATCTCACAGTTTTACTTCTAGTAAATTTTAGACCGTGGTTTAGAAAATGAACCGTGCTGAATTAAATTTGGTGTAATCCTCAAAAACACTTTTTATCTGGCTGTCTTCTCTCTCGATTTCTACAAATTACAGGCATTTATAAATTTCAAAATGAAAAGAATACAAAGATTCTCAAACTTGTTCTAGCGCTTCATCTATATTTTCGTTATACTGAATATAACAAACAAGCAAGTCAAATTTTTCGTTGTTCTCAAAGTTTACAAAGCTTGTCATTATTAAGAAGAAACTGACTAATTGAAAATTTTAGTATAAAAATATGACGAATATCTAAATATTCTGACAGAAACTCCAGAGGACAGGATTTTGATGTTTTGTTTCTTTAAATACACGTCACTGGCTGCTAAGAGAATCAGATTATTAAAAAAAAAAACTAAATTTAAGACTCAATTATAATAATAAATATAGAGTGTTATATATTTTTGAAAAGCTTGAAATAAACTAAATTACACTATTCAAAAATATATAGGGTGTCCCGTTTAAAAAAAGCCAAATTTGATTTATTTCTCTGAAATAGTTTAACCTATAAAAACCTGTACAGCACAGTTTCACGTAAACCTCATCCTTTTATTTTTACCAACAATAGAGATAATCTGTAAATTCATCGAAAATTGGACACCTTATACAACTAAAATCCGTGAGTTTTTGAGATACGAGGGAAGTCCCAGAATTAACTGGCCTCACAAAAAAACACAAAATATTTGGCATAAACCTCATTTATTTCTCAAGATGGTCTCTTTTTAGTTCGATATAGCAATGTTCAATAGCTTCGATACCTTGTCTATAGTAAGAAACGTCGAGTTTCTCAAATAGCCATGTATTGCAGATATCACCTCTTCATGGCTAGCAAATCTTTTATCGCCAAGTCATTTCTTCAAGTTTGGAAAGAGAAAATAGTCCGAGGGTGCTAAATCTAGCGAATAGGGTGCATGAAGAAGTAATTCGTACTTTAAATCATTGATTTTGGCCACTGCAATAACGGATGTGTGAACAGGCGCATTGTCGTGATGAAACAACACTTCCTTTTCACCAAATGGTGCCTTTTTCTTCTAATTTAATCACTCAAATGCTGCAATAAGTTCGCATGATACTCGCCGTTGATGATGTTTTCTTTTTCAAGATAATTAATCAAAATTATACCATGAGCATCTCAAAAAACTGAAGATATGACGTTTGCCTACATATGCAACCGTCTTTGCCTTCTTTGGAGCCGATTCTCCCCTTTCATCCCATTATTTTCACTGTTCCTTCGTCTCGGGTGTGTAGTGATGGACGCATGTTTTATCCATAGTTATGAATTGACGCAAAAACTCGGCTTTGTTGTGGCGAAACATGGGCAAATACTCGATTGAAACATCCTTATGACGTTGTTTTCGTTCGATTGTCAGCAAACGCGGCACCCATCTTGCACACAGCTTGCTTATGTCTAAATATTCAGACAATATGCGATTTACACCACTTTTGAAATGCCTACTATTTCTGCTAACTCAAGTATTTTTAGTCGATGGTCATCCAATATCATTTTGTGGATATTTTTCACCATTTCCGAAATAGTCACTTCTTTGGTCGACCACTGTGATATTAGTCTTCGCAGCTGGTACTCTACCACCCAATACTGCACTGAAAAAGGTGCAGACTCCCCCAAAGTAGTCTAGCTCGGCTCTGATATTGGTTGCACTAAGTCCTTTCAAATGAAAGTCTTAAATCACATAATAATAACCAACTTTTTCCATCTTTACAAATTCACTAAGAATGTACAATATTGATGGCTGTCAAATAAATAATAAACAACATAGCGTCTTCAAACTTAAAACTTGATCTTTCTAGGGTCGGTACTATCTAACACAGTCATTATATTTTAACAACTACCACTATATATGTTTCAGACCGGTTAATTCTGTGACTGCCCTCGTACAGCATATCAAAGAAGATAATTTCATGATTTCATATTCTATATAAAATTCTCGATTCTTATAAATTTTATCTTCGATCATACCCTATAGATTGAAACAACAATTGTTTGAAGGTTGTTTATGGTCGGTGGGAAAGAGGCTTTTTTGATGTTTGACAGACATAAACATGTTTACTTATCTTTTCTCTCAGTTTAATTGCTTGTCGTGGCTCTTTTCAGTGTTTTTAAGTGGTAGAAATTACTATAAAGGCGAAGTTTTCAATTAATATCAACAAAAAGAGGATTTAAAACTTATTTTTATTGGTAAATATTGTTTACATATTGGAAATAACAATAATAATATTTTAGGCAACCATAAATTCATCTCTAGAATTGACGTACCGATTATCATATGATACTCTTTTAAATAATGCAATTAGAAAAGGATAGCATAAAATCAGTATGTGTGTACCAAGAGATGAGGTATCAACACTTTTACAAATATAAATAAAAATATTATTACGTTATTCAGCGTTGAAACAACCGGGCCCTAGTTCTGATGTTATGCTAATTCTATAGGGGTATTTTCGAAGTATTTTATACACTACGTCAAATTGTTTTGCAACAGAGAGTACATTTCATTACAAC
The DNA here is from genome assembly GCA_034092305.1 of Diaprepes abbreviatus. Lineage (NCBI taxonomy): Eukaryota > Metazoa > Arthropoda > Insecta > Coleoptera > Curculionidae > Diaprepes > Diaprepes abbreviatus. The sequence goes on from JASJET010000055.1 coordinate 34,991,983, forward strand.
TAGAATGTCGCAAAATTAAATAAAAAAGAGCTGACAGCAGGCAATTTTTTTTGGAGCTATCGGTCATTTTATTATTAATTAAAAACATTTTTAGGATATTTGACGTTTCAGTTTATTTATTTCTTAAACCATCTGCAGAATTAAAATTTAACACTAAAAAAGGATTCAAATGTAATTAATTTTTATATATTACAGAAAATTTAAATAATAAATTGTGTTTACGCTGGTAAACATTACGTATCTAATTTGTAATCAAAGTAAGTGAACTATCTTCGCTCAAATTAATTATAATTGGTTCCTCTATCTCACCGATCATGAGATCGAGTTTCCCCATTTCTTTTATTCTTTTATTATCTGGATTCTTTCCAATTTTCTGCACTAACTTTATTCAAAAAAATCTTTCAAAAGTTCAGTTAAATTACTAATTTTGTAAGTTGTGTTATTTCTAGCAACTCTACTTTTTTACTTGAGAGAGATTTTCCTTCTCCAACGGACATTTTACGGACGATCTAGAAGAACAGATTTCCTATCTGATTTTTCCCAGCAAAAATCACATTCTCTGAGCAATTTCTAGAGCTCAGTTCTTTTAGTTTCAGGTAAATCCCGATCTTCATTGATTTTAGTTAAAGTTTTGTCGATGGTTGGGATCTGCTTCTCATAATAAAATGTATGTACAACTCCTTTGATTACAGCTTGTGTGATCGAATGTAGCTTGGGAGTACTAACAATTCCAATCATTTTTTTCTCCTTCAGAATTCGATACATAGTAGATTTTCAAACTCCTGTTATGTTGGAATACATCTTAATAGAGCTTTTAACATTATTATCGAGATATTGATATCTTAAGGCATCATAAACGTTCATCGTAATAAGTTTTTCGTTGAGGAAAAAATGGCCTAGTTTAACGATTTTGGAATAAATATAGATATGGAAGCCATATCTTTTGGGTATCTCGCTAATCTCAAATAATATTTAAAAACAACCACAAACAAGATAAATCATTAAAGACACACTGTAAGGTGTACTTTGCTCACTGACAGAAATTAAATTGAACTATAAGAAATTTTATTGCTGCAGTAAATTTATAATATATATACGTTTGAGGTTTCGGTAACAGTTTTATTACTCTCTCTAGTTCTTGAATAGAGTATAGGAATGTGTATGCTTGCGATAGCCTCTCCCCTTCCTAAGAGATTTGAGTTCAGGAAAATAGAATCGATTCTGCATTTTATATTAGGAATATGTATGCTGCTGACAATCCCTCCCCCCCTCCGTTGACAACCTTGTTTTTCTGGCAATAACCCCCCCCCCACCAAGTGCTTTGAATTCAGGAAAATAGACCCGATTCTGCCTCTTATACTAGGAATGTGTATGCTGCTCGCATCCTCCCCCCGGTCGGCAACTTGTTTTTTCTTGTGATCGCCCCCCCCCCCTACTCTTCAAGACCTTGAATTTCAGAAAAATATACCCAACCCACCCTGCCTTTTACATTAGAAATGGGAATGTTGCTGTTATCTCTGCTTCACTTTCGTACTTTTGTGATATCACCCCCCCCCCCCCAAAGAGAGAGGCTGGATCCGCCCCTGGCTGACAGTCTATAATTATATTTTCTTTCAAAGATTTTCAAATTCTTTTTGAAAACGTGGTAGTAGTAAATTTTTGGTCTTGATGTGATGGATTATTATAATTCGTACTACACTTATTTCGCTGACTAGTTTAACAAGTACGTTAATAGCAATACTTTTTTACATTTACAAACCAGAAAATTAAATTATATTTTTTTGACTGATATTTTTATTTAATATTTTTACCAAAAATCGATACGCCGTTACTAATTCTCTGATATTTTTCCAATGAATTTTATCGAAATAGATTTAAGAAAGTTCAATTGATTAAAAATAGTTTTATTTATTTATTTATATGTTCTATTTATATTAAGGATGAAATAAAGTATAAAAAAATTGATTACAGAGAGCGAGTCATAAACAATTTTACCGAACAGCTTTTAAACACAGCCGTTTGAATATTATCTGGTTTTATTTACCTACTTACAGAATATTTGAAAGGAAAAAGCATAGTTAAAAATAGGTATTAGCTTATAATTATATTTTCTATAAACGATTTTTGAAATCATCTTTTAAATGAAAACTTAGTATTTCTTTCTGGAAAAGGTAATGAAGTTCTGCCATTTTCGCGATAGTTCATCTGTCACAAATAATCTTTTCTACGCATATTTTATAAAATATGACCTGTTTTACAAGTTAATAGCCTTCGATCATACCCTAGATTTAAACAATAATAGATTAGTTTGAAGGCTGTTTATGGTCAGTGGGAGAGACGCTTTTTTGATGTTTGACAGACATAAACATATTTACTTATCTTGTCTTTCAGTTTAATTGCTTGTTGTGACTTTTTTCGGTGTTTTTAAGTGTTAGAAATTACTATAAATGCGAAGTTTACAATTAATATTAACAAAAAGAGGATTTAAAAACTTATTTTTTCGGTAAATATTGTTAGATATTGTTTATATATTCAAAATAGAAATAATAATAATTTAGGCAACCATATATTTATACTTTGTTTTCAGAATTGAGGTACCGATGATAATCGTTTAAATAATGCAGTTAGAAAAGGATAGCATAAAATCGGTATGTCTATACCAAGAAATTAAATATCTACTGTTTATCAACACTTTTTTAAATATAAATAAAAATATTATTACATTATTCAGCGTTCAAACAACCGGGCCCTAGTTCTGAAGTTATGCTACTTCTACAGGGGTATGTTCGAAGTTAATAGTAGTTACATTTGGAAATTGGAAGGCTTCATTATATTTTCTAATATTCATAGTATACAGTGTATGTGTAAAAGTCTGCACCATATGGTATTTTTTTTAAAAAAATGATCTACAGTTTTAGTTTTTGCATAACAAAAAACTACGAAATAGTTAAAACAATCTGTCATGACATATGTGTTACTCACTTACAATATCATTTGGAAATTTGTAATGTTTTAAAATGCTATTTGTTCTAGGAATAATGGAAAACTTCATTAAAAATATCGTTAGCAAATATAGGGTGGTGATAAGAGACAGATCGGCCGTTTATATAGATTACAGCTTATTTAATGAAAAATCGCTCGAACCAATCGATTTTATGTTTTCGAAGTACATTTTTTAGACAAGAAAATATTATACAGGGTTGATTAGAAAAGTGCTTCATGTTTCAATCTAAATTTGTTTAATAAAACACATTGTATATTATTATATTTTTCATAAGAGATGCGTTATACTACTGTTTCCAAAATATTTACACTTTAATTTTTTAAAGCAAATAATGCAAACAAGAGTCTATTAAAGAAAAAATTATTTTATAGGAAGTTGAAAATATTCTCCAGCAACTGTCCTGAAGTAGATCCATCAGTATAAACATCTCTTTTGTACATTTTGTATAAATTGTGAAGGAACTTTTCACAATACTCGTTGAATGGATTTCTTAAGCATATCTACCGCGTGAGGTTTAGAATTTTAAACCAAATCTTTAACGTAATGCTATAAAAAAAAGTCCAGCGGGTTATGATCGGGCGATCTGGGTGGCCACTCTGTTGCTTTTGGTATACTTATCCATTGTCTCGGAAAAATTGTATTTAAGAACTCCCTTATATAAGCAGCATAATGTGTCGAAACCATAAGATTAAACTTGGTATATCAGGATTATTATCATCTGGAAATAAAGTTACTAGAGCTGGAAACAGATCATTTTGAAGAAAATATAGATATCTGTCTCCACAGAGACTTTTATGACAAAAACATGTTCTAATTACCCTAACGTCTATCCTTTTCAATATACTGAGTGCGATTTTCTTCGGTATTTTTTTTTTATAATTCTGTTCTTAATAAAATATCTGGCAAAGAGAAATGAAAATGTTCCTCTCCTGATTTTGTTCCAAAAAAAGATTTTGAAGAAAATAATAAGATACTTTTGGACTTTTTGTATAATTTTCATTTCAAATAATAAAATATTTGGATCATAATTAATTAAAGAATTAAGATATTGAAGTAGCGTTTGTATGTATATATCAAGGTCACACATAATTTCATTATTAGATATAAGAAACATGTTTTCCTCTACATAAAATTAGTTTGAAATATTAGAGTACCTATGTATTCCTTTTGTGTATATTCATTTTTATAATAAACAATTTTGATTGTTCAATCAAAAGACCCCTTAGGACACTCCAGAGGAGCGAAGTATTTTCCCTGTTAAATACCTTTGTCGATTCAGGTTTTTATTTTGCAAAAATTAATTGCAGAATCTGAATTTTCACTATTAATTTTGATGTATTAAAGGAACTTAAAAAATGTTTTATGTTTTGAATTTTACTCTGTAACTGGTTAGCCAATGTCACCTTTTCAAAAAATATATTTTTTTTAATTTGACCACCACTTTGTTTTGAGAAAAGTCGAGCATTTTTGTGTTTCTAGGATTAAATATTTGTTAGGAACTTAATTATAAAAAAAAAGTAACCAAAAAAAAATAAAAAGTTAATATTTTTTTCAGAATATTATACAAATGACAATGAAAAACTTTGCTTTAAAAACGTTGTATTTAAAATCTTGACATAAAAACTTATAACATTTTTTAATGAGATCGTTTTAACCGTTTTTTGTTTGGTATGCAGGAACTAATGTTGTGGATAATTTAATAAGAAAATAAAAAATTTCCCATATTGTGCAAACATTTTGGTTCCATTATATATGTATATAATAAAATAATATGTTGCAAAAAGGATGATTTTCCAAAAATTACTTTGGTTTTTATCAAAAAAGTACTTTCGAATCTGTCTTTTTAATTTATTTTGTTACTAACAATATCTTATGTTCTGTTATATAGGAGGCATATGTTGGAATATAAATGTTAGTATTTATGATTGATTATTGCTGTCAGTGATATAATAATATATAATAATAATAATTTCAGTTGTTATAAAAGTTGAAATTTTTTGGTTAGAACAAAAAATTAATTTTTACATTATCTGGTACAACCAATTGTAAAAAGTTCATGTTTACCTGTTCTAAAACAGAAGTAGACATCAAAGGAATAAAATGCGTCACCTAAAAATATTTCTCTTAAGGTATATATATATATATATATATATATATATATATATATATATATATATATATATATATATATATATGTATGTATGTATGTATATTTGCATTCATTGCATAAAAATTCATATGCAATTGCTTTCCAACATATGTCCCTAGAACACTTTCCTTATTTTTTTTTATGCTTTTTGTAGCATTTTGTTGTTAAAGAGTATTTATCTGCTGTTTAAAGACCATCAGAGCAAAATTTTTTCAATATCTTTTGACTGTAATAAAGATTAAAAGTTCAGTTCCTATTCGTTTATGTGGTCTTTGCTCCGCTATATACAAATTTTGAATCAAAAGAATATTTGTCTCTTTGGACCTAAATTTTTTGTAAAGTTATAATTAAAAATATTTTAGTTCTATATTTTAAACGAACAGAATGCCACAAGTTGCAAAAAATGATGGGAGCAAATTTTAACTTTGAATTCAATCAGTGTGGTATGAAATCTAAATTTTTATAAATTCACGACATGCAAGCAGTGATCACCCTTAAAGGATCTTTTTTTAATTAGCATTAATTTTAGTTAAGTCATTTTATGTTTTCTATATTTCGCCAGCATGAAAGTTAATTCAATTTAATTTAATATTTACTGTAATTTAATTCTCTTGGAATATTAATTACTTAATTATTAATTAATTATCTTTTTTGATATGATTATGGTTTTAATAATAACCTCTACATTTTTGGTCTTAAAAGTTAATAATTATAAAAAGGAAGATTTTTTCGAGAAATATAATATTACTAAAGATGTATTTGGTTTAACTGAAAATAAAAATATTTTTTAAAATACAATAATAACTTAAAAATAATACAAATCAGGGTCGGGATGGGACACATGGCCCCGATGTTTTTAAAAAGTGAACCTTGAATAATTTTGACTACAAAAAAAACAGGTCAACACTCATTCTTTATTCTACAGTGCTACTAAATAGGAAGACAATCAAGAACAAAAATAGTTGTTATTGCCCCTTGGCCACTCTTATTCCATGAGGATAATTTCAGTGACAACGGGCTCCATGCCGCCCTGTTCGTTTCGACTTTAATGTGAATAGAAACAAATGTTTATGTTGTATATTATCACGAATTACAAAATTAAAGAAAGGTACTTACTGAAATTTGGACTGCATACTTTTTTTAAGATCTTCATCATATTCTTTTGTCTTTTTCGTCTAATCCATTCTGGAGCACCTACAACTAAGTAGTTATTGGCACTGGAAGCATTTAGAAACAGAATGTATTCTTGGGAAGCCCTTATGTCGGCTTTGACTAGATTTTTTTTGCCACGATGTTCGTCTTTTTCACAGTTGCCCGTGGAGTTAGAAAACTGTAAATGTATTATGTCATGTATAGGAAATGACGACTTCTTTAACTGAGATAACACTTTAAAGAACACTGAGTAGTGGGCGCGATTTCTTCTCTTACTACTTTGACTCTGGATACTTTGCGCTTTTACATGAAGAACAATTTCTGCTTTGTAAGCTTTTACGGAGAAGTGTTCAGGATGACAATCTTGGGCTTTAGTTCGATGACGTAAATTATTAGATGATCTCTGCGATCGAGTGTTTATTGTTTTAGTAGGAGATAAAGGGTGGAAAGTTTTTGTAGAAGGGACTTGGGCAAAAAGTTCGCTCGTAGTCGGTAAAGAATCATCATCGTTGGGAATAACAATGGCCTCTATGTGACCCGTCGGCATTTTTGGAGTTCGTAAGTCGCGCGTTTGAGCCCTCAACTGCCTAAGGTGTCGAAGTTTATGAGATGGAAAAGGTTCGATATTCTGCGTACTCTTTAAATTAAAAAATCTATTTAAAAAATCATCGGAACGTGAAAAACTACTTGAGGTACGAAAATTTTTTTTACTATTGTCTGACATGGCTACGTTATCTATGGGGAAACCAGAACAACTTAAAATGACTAAAATTACTAAAAATATAAAACATATACATTTTTCGTACGATATTTTATTCATGTCTGGCGCGGGAACGAAGAAGTTTATCAAATTGAGTTCACGGCCCTGTTGAATGGTGAATTCTGATATCCAGGTGCCGAATTAACAACGAGACTAGTTTCACCCCTGGGAGGTGACTCTTCATTTTCCAGTCGGTATAGAGAAACTTTTTCCGGAACTGACATCCCTGCTCACTCACATCATCTTCACGGAACACCTGAACAAACCAAAAATCACTGCGACCGAAGATCACAAGATAGTACCGAAAAAAACAAATTGTCGTAAAAATGACACTTGGAGAAAATTTACACTAAAATTTTCGCGCGCCGGGATCGACACCGGGAGAGTACCAAGAGAGTACCAGCAGCACCAGACAGGCCGAGGGCGATCGATGTTAACGGTCGAGGAGTTAGAGCTACACTGAAGCCGGTCCCCGCAGCCCATCTGTCGGCGGACGCCTGAACTTACGATTGCGACGACGACGGCGCTGCAGACGCGTCGCGATGCAAGATTAGCAGGACAAGATGCGTCTGGACGAGCGTCGAAGGATACGGCCGGCGGCGGCCGCGATGGCCAGCGTGAGCCAAACACACGCGCTCGAAGCGCGAGATGATATTATCCGCTACAAGCGGTGGAACTTATGCAAATTTTTATTACAAAATTTGCTCACAATCACTGGCGTGGTGATATCAGCTATCGCATTGAGTTAACACTTCAAATATCCGTAATTTACAATAGAAATTATTTAAAACATTAGTATCTGTGCAAAATTCTTTGTAAGTTGTTTTTGAAATAATATATATAGATGTTTTTAGAAATAATTGATAAATACTATCGTCAATTAATAAAAATCGATAGATAAAACAATACAAAATGCAAATTTGTCTGATAATACATATAATTTTATTATTGGCGCCAGTCGACTTTTTTATTTAGAAATTATATATCTAATAATAAGGGCGTGTCCTATAATATTTTTCAATTCGCTTGACACAATAAAATACGTAACAGCATTTATAGTGGCTTAACAAATTATAAGAGTCTGACAGTTATATTAAAATTCTTATAAAATATAAACAGTGATGCTGCATGACTATTGTTATTTGTTGTATACAATTTTTTGTACTTTGTATACAATAAAATAAAATCAAATATTTTTTATAAATAAAATATTTAAATACAGAGAACCATATTTTTTTATAATTATATTTTTTTAAAGAATTCAAAATATTTTAATTAATTAACTGAAATGGGCCGGTGGAAAACATTCTCTCTGCTAAATTAAAAAACAAACATAACAATTAATTTTTGGGTTATTTAGATTTAAAATTTTTAAATTATTTTCAGATAAAATGAGTATCCGGACATTGTTGTTCATGTCGGGGTTATGTGGATTACTGTATACTAACTTGTCAAAAGTGTAGTGACAGCATAATAAACTAAAAAGGTATAATAAGGTTCAAAATGGAAGTTAATATACACTTATCTACCTACAGTTGGCCCAGTGACAGAATATCTATGCGTTATCAACCTACCGATATATTAAAGACAAATAATAAATGGACAGAAAATAAAACATAAGTTTTCTAATCCAAGCCATACATTGCCAAAAATCAGATATTATGGGTATAGCAAGCTAGAAAGAGATAACCGAGACACACGAGTCCTTTAGTTTTATGAATACAAATTTTCCTTTGACTTCAGTTAAAACATTGTTTTATTTACATCCATTCAAAGTTTTATGTATATTGTGTTTTCGAGAAATTTTGATCATTTACTTGAATTTAAAACAGAAGATTGTTTTATATAAAAGCTGTTAATTATTGTTTTATAATTTATTATTCAAAACCTCTACCTAGACGGATTTAAATTTCTAACTTTTAAATCTATCGCCGGTGTATAAATATAATTTTAAAACTTCTTTGCACTTTTTAATCAGTTGTAATAATCACTCAACTAAAAATAAAAGTGTGAGATTCAATTTGTCCTTTCAAGGTAACGCGTGGTAAAACTCTTAAGAGAAGTACAACAGCTTGTGCTGAATTTGTGTGAGTATTTCAAGTTGGAAAATAAAAACAGTGGTAATCTGTTTCATCTGTGCAAGAGGTAGAAAAAATAATTTTATTTATGGAAATAAATATTTTCAATTAGGTATCATTATTTCAAAAGGTAAACACTTCTCTTAAAATTTCAAAGAAAACTCTATATGCAATTAAAAAAAAAGGAAAAAAAAACAATTATTTCCTCTCCTGGAAAAAATAAACCTCATCGAAAAGAAGAAAGAAGAAGTTCTTATGCAAGAGAAGTAGTTTTCTTAAACGAAACTTGGATTGATTCTAAAGACAACAAAATATTGTCTGGGCAGGATAATAATATTAAAAGTGTACGCAAACCTGAGGTATATGACAGTAAACTATTTATTATTCATGCTGGCTCTGCGAGAGGATTTGTTTATGGAGTAAGTTAACTTTTCTCTTCCAAATCTTTGACTTAGGGTTATCATGGTGAAACGCATAGAGAAATTTTTACAAAATGGATTAATAATAAGCCTGGAAGAACCATCATTGATCGGCTTAATCGTTAACTATTGCTCTACAAATTGAAATGTTATGGTGTACGTTTACCATTACTTATTTGGTTTGAGAGTTGTAAATATATGGATGGCTCTTCGTAACAAACTTATTTTCCTTGAATTTAATGATAAATGCAGACCAGCGGCATAAAAGACTACGTTAAATCATTTATTTCAAAAAGTGCCTGACCATCTTTTGAGATAATAATAACAATTGGTTTCTAACCCGTGAAATGTGTCGTTTTATTGTTGACTCTTGATCTGATATGTTATTACTTGATTTCCAAGTTTTTTTCAAGGCTTGATTAGTGTAAGGTTTTAAAATTATACTGGTGTGGTTATGTAAAATATCTAACTGAAGTTAACAGATGTTCTATTTGTTTATATTTAATTTATAAGTGAAATATATTAATTTCTATAATTTCTAATTATTTCTTAAATTAACAAATCTTTCTTAAGCTACCTCAAAAAGTGGCGAGTAAAACACGCTTTTAATTTTAAAAAGCCAGGGCTGTAGTTAGAAAATTATTCCTTATAATGAATATTTTAAGTCGAAAATAGGCCCGAGTATAATATTATTATTGTATTTTGAATGGGAGTCATTTTATGGCAACAAAAATTGAAAAAAAATTATTTTTATGTTTTCTTTTAATTTTCACAGTATTTTTTTATTTATTTAAGAAATAAATTTTTGCAGATTTGCAAAAATTTGTGACACTGTCAGTTTCTTTCCTGAACGAACTTTCAAAATGGAAATTTTTCCTATAAGTAATTGGAACTTGAACAAAATCAAACTAGATATAACTCTATTTTCTTCTAGAAAATTTTCTCAAACATAATTGAAATTTCGGGAGGCAACTGACCCTTAAATTTTACTCGGTTTGAAATATTAGGGAATACTCATACAGAAAAATATCACCTGGAAACGCTAATACAGATTATTTAATTTTAACCAGATGAGACAAAAGGCGTTCCGTTTGGATTTCTTTGGATTGAACGTATTTTTATTGTGTACATGTAATCTTGTTATTTTCTATTCGTATTTTATATTTTTTGTGTGAAATTATCATATAAAAATTTGCGTAAAATAGTATGAGGAACTTCCTGTGCTTGCCGTGACTGCATGTTGAAAACAAGAAAAAATATGGCTCTCTTTAAGGGGGCAGCCCACTTTATTAATTTTAAAAAATCCATATTTTTTTAACTATATTTTTGAAGAGTACGAATATTAAAGAATGTTTTCAGAAAATCTTATAACGATTGAAGCAGTTCTTCTATATTTTTGAGAGTATTATTGAGTGAGTCCCCGAACCCTCGATTGAGTGCGCGCGTGCTCCGCCTCTGATTTGCATGCTGAACCGCCGCAGCTTTGAAACTTCTAGGGAGTCAAGAATCTAGCGAGGAGATGCTAAATCTCAAGAATATGAGCTTTATGAAGAGTCAGAAGGCATTGCTGATTTTTCATAAAAAAAACTTAAACTCGTTTCTTTCGAAACAACGTTTTTACATGCGGCGATAGGGAATTTTGAAAAACCATTATTCGAATCCTCTCCGAATTCTAACCAAGCATTTTAGACATGAATGACTATTGACTAAAATGTGGTTGTCGGACTTGCATTGTCTTTATGTTTGTTTGTTTTTACGGCGTTTTGATTAGGTTGTATCTCTAATTGTTATCAATTATAAACTGAATGTTTTGTCCCAAGGCTACGAGCTTATATAGGGACTGTGTCCATTGAAGAGCAACGTTTCGCTTCATTGTACACACCTCAATGATTTGATGTTACGAAGTAGTGGTTTGCTAAAGATTAGGTATCTCAACACTGGGTTTACTGAAGATTCTATTATTATTTTTAATGTATGCTACTTCTATAACTTTTCTTTTTTTCATGTTTGGTTCCATATGTATTGCCCCAGCTTCAGACCATTTTATATTGTGTTGTTTATTCCAGGCGTGTTCTACAATATCTGATCTCGACGTTTCCCCTTTTTATGTATATGATTTATGTTTCTTAACTCTAACTTATAGTGGTCGTTTGGTTTCTCCAATATATATTTCACCACACTCACATGGAACTTTGTAAACACATTCTTTCTTAGCGGCAATTTTTGGTTTTGTTTTTGAAAAATGGATTCTGATTTTTATATTGTAACTGCTGACAAGTCGTTTTATTTTCTCCGAAGTTCCTTTCATGTGCCGAATTGTGAAGAAGTAATGTGTCTCTTGCTGTCAGCCTTATTGCATATAGATATAGCGCTATTATAGAGGTTGCGTATAATTCTCCGTTTTGTTACAACTGAATGATTAGAACTATGGTTAAGATATTGTCTAGTGTGTGTTGGCTTCCTGTATACTGAAGTAGCACCTAAAATTATATCTATTTTAGACAGCATAAGTTCTGTAGAAACGATACAAGTCGACGAAAACCATTCCGATGAGTTTAAGTGGAAAATAAAATCAATCTTGGAAGACAAGAAAAATCCCGTTCAAAATCTCTCCAAATTAGAAGCATCTACTTTAAAAGAACTTCGTAAGGATGGAAAATACAACGGTAATCATAGACATTGTAACGTAAGACCAAAAGATCGGAGAAATCCTGGAAAAAGGAACATATAGACAACTAGCTCGATACTCAACTGAATCTATAGAGTCAAAAATCTACAGACACTAAAGAAATACTAAGACCATTTACCTGACAACCTACAATCGGCGCTCACACCACACTACAGTAAGCCACCGTATCTTGGACTACCGAAAATTCATAAAACGAACATACTATTGAGATCAATAACTAGCTCCAGAGTTTCCCCAACAAACGCACTGCTGAAGTTTCTTTTAAAAATCATATAAGAAAGTAGAAGGTAAGATGAAAACATATGTTAAAAATTCCACACATTTCTTAAACATTATTAGTAGCATTAATCTAGAGCCAAACGATAGACTAATAAGTTTTGATGTGGAAAGTCTGTATACTAATGTGTCATTACGGGAATCACTAGACATAATCAACACTAGATTTTCAAATGATACAACATTATCAGATCGAACAACGTTACCACTGGACGGGGTGATGGACCTTTTGGAGTGTTGCCTGCGTAGTGTTTGCTTTCAAGTAAAGACAAGTCCTACGTTCAGGATGATGGGCTTCTGATGGGTTCTTCACTCTCTCCAGTGGTTACGAATATATATATATATATATATATATATATATATATATATATATATATATATGTAATCGAAGATTTTCGGGCATCCCGTGTATGTGCACATACACGGGATGCCCGAAAACCTGGGGTGATGGGCTTCTGATGGGTTCTTCACTCTCTCCAGTGGTTACGAATATATATATATATATATATATATATATATATATATATATATATATATATATATGTAATCGAAGATTACACGGGATGCCCGAAAACCTTCGATTACACATCACACCCGTGAGAATATCCGACATAATATATATATATATATATATATATATATATATATATATATATATATATATATATATATATGGAATGGTTCGAAACTCATGCCATAGAAAGTGCAACAGTAGAATCGAAAGTTTGCTTGAGATATGTCGATGATATCTTTATCGTATGCAAGGGTAATGATTATGAACTTAACGATTTCTTGAAACATCTAAATAACATTCGACCTACAATTAAGTTTATCATGGGAAAAGAAGTAAATGATCAATTGCCCTTCCTAGATGTCATGGTGAATCGTTCAAACGAAACTATTAAAACTTCAGTATACTGGAAGCCAACACATATTGGACAATATCTTAACCATAGTTCTAACCATTCTGTTGTAACAAAACGAGGAATTATACGCAACTTCTATAATCGCGCTATATCTATATGCAATCATGCTGATTCATTGAAAAAGAGATAGCAAACATTAAATATGATTTACAACAGAATAGTTATCCTTTAAAATTAATTGACGATGTTATAAATAACTTTAGAACAACGACCACTGAACAGCAAGAAACAAATTTCTTCTTCACAATTCCGTACATTAAAGGAACTTCGAGGAAAATAAGACGAATTGCCAATAGTTATAATATAAAAATTGTCTTTAAATCAGTAAATACACTTAGATCTCATTTAACAAAAACGAAACCAAAAACTACCGATAACGAAGAATGTGTTTACCAAGTTCCATGTGAGTGTGGTGAAATGTATATTGGTGAAACCAAACGAGCACTAGAAGTTAGAATTAAGGAACATAAAACCCATACACAAAAAGGGGAGACGCAATACCTGATTGCAGAACACGTCTGGGATAAACAACACCATTTAAAATGATCTGAAGCTGCGGCAATATATATGAAACCCAACATGAAAAAAATAAAATTTATAGAAGCCGCTTACATTAAAAATAATAACGGAATCTTCAGTAAACCCAGTGTTGAGATACCTAATCTTTGACAACCACTACCTTGTAACATCAAATCATTGAGGTGTGTACAGTGAAGCGAAACTTTGAGCTTCAATAGACTCAGTCCCTATATAAGCTCGTAGCCTTAAGACAAAACATTTAGTTTATACTTAATAACGATTAGAGATACAACCTAATCGAAGCGTCATAAAAACAAACAAATATAAAGACAATGCAAATCCGACAACCACATTTTAGTCAATCTTCAACATTGTCTACAACCTTCAAACATGAATGGCTATGTCCGGTAGTAGAAATAAGGCAAAAGATTCATATTCATTTTTCCTGGCATGAAATATACAAAGAAAGATCTCTGTTTTTACAATTTTTTATTTAAACATTCGCCATTTCGTTATTTTTGCTAAAAATTCATAATTTCATTACCGGCGATAGCCACAATCATATTGATTATAAAACTATTTTGATTTTTTTTAAATGAACCAGCATAGCTAAACCCCTAATGCTAGCGATTTAACTTTTTGATACTCTATGTTAAAGTAAATTTTTTTATATTTCAATACTGTACTAATATAACCCAAAATAAAATATATTGATATCTTTAATATGAATCGCTAAAAATATTACAAAATTGCCGTTTTTTCGGCTTCCTTAAATTTCTTAAATATCCCTTAAAGTAAAATCTGAATATTGTAAAAAATGATAAAAATTAACAAATAATATATTGTTTGAAATTAGGATAAAGTCGGGTAATCCTGGTCAGGAGGTAATATTGATCACTTCAGTTTCTTTCATACTATTGCGTTTCTGCACACGCATCCATACAAAGCGGGTTGCGTGACTATACTCAGCCAGAGAACCTACCCTCGCTAAGTTTCCAGCAGGCGTTCGGGATAAGTGCAGGTAAATCATTTTCACGCCAAATTGTAAATTTTCATCGTAAGATTATCAGAGGTGAGTGTTAATTTTATTACGTTTCTTACATTATTGGTAACAATTGTTATAGTGCAACTCTTAAGCATCCTTTGTAATCATAGATTTTCAATTTTTCTCAACAGATTTTTAACCTAAAAATATTTTTTCGGAAATGTTTCTGAGCAGGCAATGCCGTTCATGCTGACCGGTATTACCTGCAAGTAAAATAAGTACATGGTTAGTTTTTTTATAGGCAGGCAATATCGGTCATGCTGACCTGTATTACCTGCAAGTAAGATTAGAACATGGTACTCAAGTCAAGTTTCTGGCGAATGTATTTTATGACTGCACTTCGCTCCAGATTAGAAAGATGACATATGAATATGCTATCAACAATAATATTAAGCCCAATTTTAATTCAACTCTTTAATTAGCTGGCAAGGATTGGCTCAAAGGATTCATAAAACGAAACCATGTGCCCCTTAGAAAAGCTGATGGTATGAGCTTGAATAGAGTCACTGCCTTTAACAAGAGTGAAGTTAATATGTTTTTCAAGCTTTTCTCATTGAAAAATATAAGTTTCTCTCAAGGAACATATATGATGAAGACGAGACAGGATTCTCCTCAGTGCAAGATCCTGGATTGAGAAAAAATAAAAAGGTGTGGTCTATATAACGAGTGAAGAAAGAGAGAAGAAAGTCAACAGTGTGTACTGTAAATGCTACTGAAGTGTACATCTCTCCATTGTTAATTTATGCACGTCAAAGACATTCACCTGCACTAGAAACAAATGGGCCAAGTGAAGCTGTCTATAGCTGTTAAAAAAATGTGTGAATCAACTATTTGTGGACTGGCTGAAACATTTCGCTGATTTCACCAAAACCTTCAAAAAATAAACCTATATTGCTCATTCTCGATAATCATTGTAACCACATTTTTTTGAGAGCATATGTCTTTCTAATCTATGTCGAGTTTTCTAAGAAGCAACATTAGTTTATGATGTTGTACACGATCGAATGCTTTTTCGTAATCTATGAAGCATAGGCACACATCTTTTCTCTGATCGTAAGAGTTCTGAACAAGTACCTGTGTAGCGACTATCGCTTCTCTCGTACCTAGGCCCTACCTAAACCCAAACTGTGAGTCGCTTATGTCTCTTTCGCATTTATTATATATTCTTTGATGTGTTATTTTTAGAAATATTTTTAGTTTATGACTCATTAAAGTAATGAGTCTATAATCTTCACATTTTCTTGCGTTGGTTTTCTTAGGCAAGGGAATGAAGAAAGAGCATAGCCATTGTTTGGGGTAGCAACCCGTTTCGTAAATGATGTTAAATATTTTATGAAGTGTCGCGATGCCTCTTTCATCCAGAAGTGTCAATATCTTAGACGGTATTTCGTCTGGGCCAGTCGTCTTATTGTTTTTTTTTTAAATTTTGTATAGCTTTTTCTATCTCTTCTTTGGTGATTGATGGGCCAGTTAAACAGTCGCTCCTATTATCCTCTTCCAGAGGTCTGTCGTCATGGAAGAGTACTTCTACATACTTTTCCCACACATTATTTTTTTCTGTGCTGTCAAGAACTATCTGATTGTTTTGGTTGACCAATACGCCTGGTCTTCCCTTTTTGTGTAGGTAACGATCATCGTGTTGTTTCTGGAGTTGTTCATTTTCAGCGCATTCACGTTTAAGCCATTTGTTTTTTGTTAATCTTACGCTTGATCTTACTAATCGTTGAATACTTTTATACTTGGTGTTATCTTTTCGCTCCTGTATTTTCGGCGTTCATTCTTTAGCAATAAAATCTCGTCTGTCATCCACTTTTTCTTCTTGTCTTTCGATTTATATTCCAATGTATTTTTCACGGCATTTGTTGTAATACTTGTTAACCTGGCCCACGATTGTGTCAGATCTTCTTCAGTTTTTGGTGTTAGTGTTTAGATTTGTGTGTTGATCTCATTGCTTATTTCGCCTTTTACCATTGGGTCCTTTATCCTTTCTATTGCTATCCGTCGTTGGGTAGTTACCTTTTTAGTACTTGATAAGGCTATTTTTATAGTGGCTACCAGTAGTACGTGATCAGAAGGTACGTCTGCTCTCAGATACGTGCAAGCATTATTGACGGTTGAGCTAAATCTCGCGTTAATAAGGATAAAATCTACCTGATTGCGTAGTATGTTTTACGGTTTGTCGGATGGAGATTTCCAAGTGTATAGACGTCGTGGGTGAAGCTGAAACCAGGTGTTTGTAATTTTCATGTCTTCTTCTGGCTTTCAAACTTGCCCTTTCCGATCTTGGCATTAAAGTCTCCCATAATTAATAATTGACGTCATGTTTTTTGGTTAACTTAAGGAGTTCTTGATTTGGCTATAAAACTTGTTTATTTCTTGTTCTGTAGAATCCGTTGTTGGTGTGTATACTTGGATTATATTGAGGTCGGCGGGCTTGGCCTTGAGTTTTAGTAAAGCAGCACGGTCAGAGCATGGGACGAATTCTACTACAGATCTTATTAGCTTCTTTGTTATTATAATCCCTACACCCTTTCTATGGTTTCGGTCTTCGTTGCTAGAGTAAAAGAACTTTCCGTGCTCCGTCATGCATTCGCCCGCACCAGGTCACCATGTCTCAGCGTTGCCCAGGATATCCAGTTTAAGCCTGTTCATTTCCAGCACAAGATTCGCCAGTTTCCCAGCTTCATACAGGCTTTGTGTATTACACGTTCCTATCTTCATTGGTCTTCTCAGCCTTGTCTTTCCGCTTGTATCATTCAAAACCGTTCCCTCCGGGAGATCCGATTGGGGAACTATTTAACCCTCCGGAAAATTTTAAGTTGAATGTACTCATGTGATGATTGTCTTGGGAAATGTAATGCAGGTGGTATCCCGTAGCCTTCCTTCATGCCAGTACTTGGCTTTATTTCGGCCGCCAATTCTGGATCAGACGCCGTTTGCAACCGTCCAATCTGAGTACAGACGTTGCTGTTATTGCGCTAGTTTTTGTTCACCGCGAGAATTTTATTTCCCCGGTACCCTCCATATCTTGAGAGCATGCCCCAATCCACACGTGGGGAGGCGCCCGATGGGACATCTAGCAACACCCACGGGGTTTTAGATTGCTTGCTTGATTTTGCCACTGGGTACCAAACGGGCTGTAATACAGGACATTATGATAGGTCCTGTGCATTGTTGGCTTCACACGTTTGCATTACTGGGCTGGGCTTGTAGGTAATTTCGATGTGTGTAAAGTGAAAATTTGGAAAGTAAGACGCTCTTGTGCAATTTTCAGTCAGTTTCAGAATTTGATTAAGATTAATAGTAAATTTGAAATATTCACACCTTAAACAAGGTGTCATCCTTTGTAACTCTTGTAATTAATCGCCTATCAGCTATGATAAATGCTTGCCCACTTCCAAGACCCGATTTTCTTATTGGAAGAAATAACTAATTTGCTATGGGATGGAATCAGTTTATTTCTCTTGTAATAACAATAACGAACAAAAAATGTAAATAATAACATCTATTTGAGATTTTACTTTTACTTCCTGGTATTGGGAATTATATCTTATAGTATTTATTTTTAATTTAATCATCATAATAATTTATTCCTGTGTGACGTTCATAATCAACCGCCACTCTTGGAGGATGTTGAAGCCGAAAACGGTAAAATATGGACGCGTTTGTACACATCTGGTACCAGCCATAGTTTTAAAAAGTCAGTACTTATCGATATCCTAACTTGAACTAACCTTACTTGATTGGTTGGTGTGCTAGCGGCACTAGTAGTTTAACATTACTGGGATCGATGTAACTTTTATGTTTTGTGGTTTTTGATCTGTGAGTCGTAACTAATTCATAGGGTCTTAAGTCCCTTATTTATTTGCATTTTGTGTATTTCATTTGGTAAAATAAGCTCCAAACACTGTATGCTTACGTTTTGCCAAAACAAGGACAAATAAATTTTCTAAGTTCGGTCCTGTCAAGGGCAAGCTAAACATTTTGTAGTGCGCATGCCCAAAAGTACGTAAATATGTTTTGTTTTAACATCGAAAATATTCCATGTTTATGATTAAACTTTGCGGATCTAATAAACATTTTATCTAGGCCTAGAACGCCAAAAAGTCACTAAGGAGTTTCCATTGTTAATGTGTATAAATTACGGGTTGCAGAAAAGAAGATAGAACAAAAACAAGTATTAAATTAACAAAAAGAAGTTTAAAATTAATTAAGTTTTTAACTATTTATTCTTTGCTTAATCTACACAGAGTTTTACTAAATTTTCAAGAAATATAGAAGCACAGTAAATACTAAACGGGAGGCGATATATAGGAATCTATTTTAGGCTGAGATGTTTATGTGCTCTCTCTCTTACCTTCTTCAAAATAAAATTAATTTTGATTTAGGTTTAAGAAACACATTCGCCATTGCGTTTAATCTGCAGTGCTGCACCGTAGGTTTTCTAAATATTTAAGTTTAATAGAATTTATTAACTCGTTAGCACCGCCGAATTTATGTATAAATATACTTTCTTGAACTCCGCAAGGTAAAATCAATAAATAATGGAAATTATGTGGCGCCTCATTTTAATCACTACGTTGAAAATTAAAAATGTTTACTAATTTTCAGAACTATCATCTAATTTTGGCTTGGAGTAATAAAAATTTTCATTATGATTGGATGTATAGATGTATGTAGTATGCCAGTTACGTTCAAGAATTGATGAATACAGGGCGTTTATTTACTCAAACCAATTTATTTTTATTCACATCATTCGTTACTGATTTTTTACATGGGAATCCGTTACCTTCTAGGATGGTAAACCTTGATATCAAACTGGTGTTAGTCTGTTACATATTTCTAGACACATTAGTATCTTTTGGTGAGCCTTTTGATTCTTAGAGAATATTTTTATGGTCTATTACACATTTTTAGTAGCGCATTTCTCATTTAGAATAAAGTACACACCAGAGCAAAAGCTTAATAATCGACATTCCTCTATATTCCTGGTTCTTTGATTGTAGCGTCATCAGACATTTTCCCTCAACTGTTTAGTTTTATTCCTCACTATTTTGAAAGTCTGTGAATAATTAGTATAATATTTAAGTTGTGTATTTTGTTCATTTAACCTTACAATACAGATAAATTCCAAAGAGCACAAGACGTGTTATGGATATTTCACTGACCTTCATGCGATGTCTAGACGCAAAAAGATTTACAATATTCGTGTCATACATAGGATGTAAAATTTTAACATTTGTACCTATTTTTCTTGAAGATTGATTAAAATGTGGTTGTCGGACTTGCATTTTCTTTATTTTTGTTTACATTTACGACGTACATTGAAGCGCACAGTTTCGCTTCACTGTACACACCTCAATGATTTGATGTTACACTGTAGTAGTTACCAGAGATTAGGTATCTCAACACTGTGTTTACTGAAGATTCCATTATTATTTTTAATGTAAGCTGCTTCTACAATTTTTTTTTCTTGTTGGGTTCATATAAATTGCCGCAGGTTCAGACGATTTATGTGGTGTTGTTTATCCCAGGCTTGTTCTGTAATACCTGATGTCGACGTTTCCCCTTTTTGTGTATGAGTTTGATGTTCCTTAATTCTAACTTGTAGTGGTTGCTTGGTTTCTTCAATATACATTTCACCACACTCACATGGAACTTTGTAAATACATTCTGTCTTATCGGTAGTTTTTGATTTTGTTTTTGTTAAATGAGCTCTAAGTGTATTTCCTGATTTAAAGGCTGTTTTTATATTATAACTTCCGGCAATTCGTCTTGTTTTCTCCGAGGTTCCCTTAATGTACGGAATTGTGAAGAAGGAATGTGTTTCTTGCTGTCCAGTGATCGTTGTTCTAAAGTTATTTATAACATCGTTAATTAATTTTAAAGGGTAATCATTCTGTTGTTAATCGGATTTAATATTTGCTATCTCTTTTTCCAATGAATAGGCATTATTGTATATAGATATAGCGCGTTTATAGAGGTTGCGTATAATTCCCCGTTTTGTTACATCGGAATGATTAGAACTATGATTAAGATATTGTCCAGTATGTGTTGGCTTCCTATATACTGGAATTTTAATAGTATTGTTTGAACGGCTCACCATAACATCTAGGAAGGGCAATTGATCAATGGTAAACTTAATTGTAGGTCGAATAGTATTTAGATGTTTCAAGAAATCATTAAGTTCTTGATTGCCCTTCCATATTAAAACTGCAGTATATAGGAAGCCAACACATACTGGACAATATCTTAACCATAGTCCCAATCATTCTGTTGTAACAAAACGGGGAATTATACGCAACCTCTTTGAACGCACTGTATCTTTATACAATAATGCCGATTTATTGGAAAAAGAGATAGCAATCATTAATTGACAATATTATAAATAACTTTAGAACAACGATCACTGAACAGCAGAAAACACATTCCTGTTATGCTAATGGTGCGCAATTTCAATGACATATGGATTTACGGGCATAAACTTGTTCGTGGTGCAGGTTGGTGACTCCAGATCTTGTAAAGTAAGCCTCGTCAGTGAACAAAATTTTTCTACCAAAATCTGAATTACGAATTCTTTTGTTTCGAATAAATTCACAAAATGTAAGGCGAATATCATTTATATACAACTCATGTTCTAAGCGGCGATTATTAATACTGGGTTCTTCTTCAACTTTTTCCAAAATTTCCTCTTCTTTTTTGACTGTTCGAGTAGTTCGAATACAAGTCATACTTTCAAAATTTTTTTAAATTGTCCATTTCTCGGAGATGACGCTCAATATTGGCAAATATCTAATGGTTTGGTATTCGGTGGTAGAAAATTTCTCCATGTTAAACCTAACATTTCGACGCCCATACACCAGCAGGATGTAAACCTTCTCGGAGTGCGTGTAGTTGTCCATGTTTAGTAACAAAGTCACTCGAAAAATTATTATTAGGTATTTTTTTATCATTACAGTTAGTTGGTGTATGCGATAGCATTTTTGTTCCTGAGAAATTTATCTTATGTCCTGTGTTTAACCAATGTTGGGCCGGACCAGAAGAAGTTGTTTCTTGCTTGACAGCAAGATGAGCTGCATTCTCCGCATGGAATTTCGTACACTCCCTGGTTTTCTAGAGGGATTCTTTCTTTAAGTGTTGGCAGAGTTTTTTTACTTTAGGGTCTGTGGTGAAAATGGTTTCAATGTTGTGTCTCCTGAGAATTTTTGCAATCTTGTCTGTGGTGCCTTTTACATAAGGAACAAAAGCTCTGGAGCTATTCCCTTGGTTTTCGCGATTTTTTGGGGCCAAGTATTTGTTTTTTAGAGCCTTGTCTATATGTTCTTTTTTATAACAGTTTTTATTTTCTTGATCTGTAAGGGACTGCGATCGAAACGCCAGTGATTTCACTACTGCGGGGTGGTGATGTGAATCGGCGTTGAGGTATCTGTTGGTGTGAGTGGGTTTTCTGTAGACAGTGTGCGAAGCAAGCCATCGTCTTTTCTTTTCAATAGGATATCTAGAAACGGTAGTTTTCTTTCCTGTTCTGTCTCCATGGTGAATTTGATTTGAGTTATAAGGGAAGCCATTGAAATTGCAAAGAGGCCCAACAACTTAAATAGGAGAGATGATAGCCAGCGAGTGCCTAATACTTCGGAAAAATCTGCTTACAAAACATCAAACAGTACCACTTAGTAACGAAATAGATTACAATTCGGCAACGCAACCCCACACATTAGCAATAGGGCCGATGTTGCGCAGGTCTCGCAACCTGATTGGCCAGAACCATTTGGAAAACTAGCGCGTTCGGCGTGCACACGGGGCCGACAGCACCCGAGTCGTGGACGTCAGTTCGCTCGTAGACGCCATAGAGTGAGCTTTGAAAATGGTGAATGAGATTTTACCGAAACGTCAGCTGCTTTATAGTCCTGAGAGGGACTCAGCATATACACGGGATGCCCGAAAACCTTCGAATATAAATATATATATATATATATATATATATATATATATATATATATATATATATGTACATATATATATATATATATATATATATATATATATATATATATATATATATATATATATATATATATATATATATATATATGGACCAAGCATTTTTACTTTACTTGATAAAGTACAACTTTACAGATAAAATAGGCATGGGTAAAATTTCACCAAGTTGGACTATCAAAAACTGCGGAAGCTGCACGTTTCTTGGATGTTACCCTGACTCTTTCTTTAAGACTGTGACAGCCCATTTGATTTTGGCACACCATAGGTATCTATATACTAAATGAAAGTCTATGCAATGGACACAAACAGATTTTTTACCTTCCCACGCGCAATTTTCAGCTTACAGTCTCATGACACCGTCTTTTAGGACCCAGTATAAGTAATCCTTGTGGAATATTTTCTGAAAAATACAAAAATAATAGTACTTACCTCTGTTAAACCTTACCAAAATAATGTATGATTATTGATTAGAATCGTCTTGGTTTGTGCCACAAAACGCGACGTTGCGCGGGTTAACGTAGCAGCCAAGTTGAACCCATTCTCCGAAATTTGAAAAAACACATTAAAGAACGTCATTTTACAAACAATAATCTATGTGGCATCAAACAGAAATAATTTTTTTGTGATGGAATTTTGTCGTTGGGGGATAGTTGGCATATTTGTATTGAAGTTAAGGGAGATCGTGTTGAAAGATAAAATTGCTAAAAAAAATCGTGAATCGTCATTTAATTGTTATGTGAAAAATGTTTGTACTTCTCTTCATACATTTAAAAACATAGAGTGTTCGATTTACAGTGTTGGACTTTGATTTTTTACTTATCTAAAGGGACAATTAGACTATACGATATCTAGCCTTCCGTACTAGGATGTACAAGTGAAAGAAAATTATAGTACGACAATTACACCGTACTTATTCAGTTAGAGAGAAAATGATCATCAAACACGCCAAAAGTCTGATATTTACCGTGGCGCTGCGCTTTCTAAGCACTTAAAAATAGGCCTTGTCCTAGCAGTTACGGCTGGTTGTATGAATATGAAAAGAAAAAGGAAGTGTTAGACGAATATTACCGTATAAACATCATATCTAATATTTATGGTAAAATAATCGTTATAATTTTTATTCCATAATATTACATATCTTTACCCATATCGAGAACAGTATACCAGTTGGACTATCAAGAACTCTTTATTTTCTATTTTCTCGCGACACTAAACCGCTGGTCACATATTGACTACTACATGAAAAGCTACCAACCGCTCTTAAGTGCTATTACATTACACTAACTTCAGTATCTAACTCAGTTATGATGACTGAGTATCGAATAATCTAATAGGTCGTTAAGGTTTGATAACATAATACTATTTGTTTAAAGACTGGTTTATATGGGGTTATTGAACAGAACCAAAAACTACCGATAAGAAAGTTCTATGTGAGGGTGGTGAAACGTATATTGAAGAGATCGAGCGTCGACTAAAAGTTAGGATTAAAAAACATAAAACGCAATCAAGGAGATGCGTAAAGATCTGGTATTACAAAACACGCCTGGGATAAACAACATCATTCAAAATGGTCTGAAGCTGCGGCAATATATATGGAACCCAACATGAAAAACATAAAATTTATATAAGCAGCTTACATTAAAAATAATAATCCGGGGTTAACACATCTAATCTTTGACAACCATTATTTTGTAACCTCAAATCAATGAGCCATGTACAGTGAAGCAACAGTTCGCTTTTCAATAGACACAGTCTTTAAATAAGCTCGCAGCTTTAAGACAAAACATTGAGTTTATATTTGATAACGATTAGAGATACAACCTAATCGAAACGTCGTATCAATAAACAAAAATCAAGACTATGCAAAACCGAGAACCACATTTTAGTAGATAATGAGATTTGATGATTGGTTGAGCGGAAGATTTAGGTGTGGTCTAAAATTAAGTATACATGGAAGGTGAACTTATTTGTTTTATTTGTACTTAGAAAATATTTCATGTATTTGTTTATATTTAATTTTAATAATGTTGCTTTCGAAATTTCTGATTTCTGATTATTACTATTGTCCGGTGATATATTTCACTTAGCTCAAAAGATGTTAGACCTTTACACCTTTTTCGGATGGGCTCTATGAACAGGAAAAGCTGAATCAAACTAAAGATATTTAGTCGAAGAATTTAACTTAAGTGTCTGAAGTAAAAATATTCTTACCATTCAAGTGGCATGTGTTTTGATTCATTACCAAGGCTATTCTATAGTCGGTTCAACATTTTTGCCTTCTTTCCAGCATGCTATTAGTGTTGGGCACAGGAACATGTATCAGGTATATCAACTTGATTTTCTTATCCGTCAATACAATATCAGACTGATTACACTGGACAACAGCCAAAGTGTATTTAAAATAAAATCGATTAAATCTCAGCATTTTTGGAATGCTCAAGTTGAAACTAAACTTATCTTTTTAATATTAGTTCCAGTTTTAGAGATAGGTGATATCCTATCTCCCAATTTATTAACAATTTAACCGCAAGAATGCACGTGGTATATTTGTATTGTTATAACAATAGAGGGGTGCGACGTTGCCAAATATACTTTTTCCTCAAGTTAAGGAAATTATGCGCAACTTTGCAACACCTCATGGGGGATCACCAGGGATCACCCTCATATACGAAGTCTCAACCCTCCCCCGCAGGGCTTAAAGTAAAAGAGATTTAAATCCATGTAAATCGACTGGTATATCTGTTTTGTACTGAACAGCTCCTGCATATAAACAGATGACAAAGGCCACTATTGCGACGGAAGGGTTACTCAGTCGAAGTTAGTGAGTCGAATCGAATAGTTGAAATTGTAAGATATCTCGAAAGTATGTAAACAATCCAGATCACTTCTGTTATGTTTGTGGTTTGGTGACTTTTGCACCTCTGAAGCGGTCTATTATACTATTGATAAAAAAGGCATATCAGCTTTATTTCGGTTGCAAAATTGGAGATCAAGACAAACAATGGGTGCCACATATCTGTTGTAATGCGTGCGCCTCAAGTCTGAGAAACTGGTTAAATAGTACAAAACAAAATTGCCAGTGTTAAGTTCTGACTTTAGAAGAACACGAAGTTATCTACAATCATGTTCTCGAATTTTGTTATTACCCTCCCTGTTATCCATATACTTCATCAGACCGCTTTCACACTCTTTTCAGAGAACATTCACTCATTTTAGATATACTCAGGTTATGTTATGGTTTTCTCTATCTCCTATGAACTTTCGAATAGTTCGAGCGGTCCAAGTAGTACTGCTTTTTGGATAGCCTCAATTGTGTCTCTCCATGTACTTCGATGCGGCAGATGGTAGATATCACCCTGTTATGTCCCGGATTGTGTCTGACGTTCGGATTGGCATTGGTCGTTCAGAATCGATGGGATGATCTGATCTTGGGTAGGAAACATTGACTCTAACGTTAACTAATAGCTCGATGCTAATTTGTCGACATTTTCCTAGTTGAGCTCATTTGTCTGTCATGCATGAAGGGAATTCTGTAGTTAGACTTGAAAATTCGCTTTATCTAATTGGTAAAGAGAAGTCAGTTCACGAGCCCTCAACCGCAGCTGTGTTGAATCGTCAACTTCGCCTATTGCACGATGTAGCATTATTATTATTATTCTGGTAAATATTATTTTCTTGTAGGAAAGTGGTTAATGTTGAGGAATACGATCCTACATTTTTTTAAAAAACGTTTTATACTGTATTTTAAAAAGTCGGATCAAAGATTTTACAAATATGTATTCAAATTCAAATTTTATATCACCCTTCAGGATATCTAAAAATAAATTGACAAATACCTTAGGATAACCAATTATATATATTTATTATAGGTACAAAAATTAATTGAACCGTATATTGATTACGTTTTGTGAATTTCTCCGTAATTTTATAGATTAGTTTCTGCTGATTTAACGTAGATAACTTTATTTTCAAGAATTTATATCCATCAAATGAAAATTACCGGCAGATACAAGTATACTGCTACATTTCAAGTAAAAATGTAAGGATTTTAAATAGCAGAAATAGAAATAAATTAATAATCCAAAGGGAACAAATCATATGGAAATTTGGGAGAATTGTTTTGAAATATGCCGGTATTTTATAAGGGAAACATAAATAAAGAGTTAGAGAATCCACCTAAATACAACCAGAAAGTTTTGTACTATACCTACCAACACTGCGACAGTGGTGATCGCTACATTATAATTGCGATGTTATTTGTTATTTGAGGTTTTTGTCAGTTTGACGTTCAATAGTATTTGAATTATATATATATATATATATATATATATATATATATATATATATATATCTTAGCAAATGTCACTGGTCAAAATAATTTTTACATTAAAGACTCATGGAGCTTTAAAGAAAAAATACAAAACGTTAAAATCCCAGAAAACTACGTATTGATCTCATTAGACGTTGTATCTCTTTACACAAATATACCCATAAATGTGTCCTTAAACATAATCAGAAAAAAATGGTCAGAAATAAAGAAATACACTGATATACCATTAGATGATTTTCTTGAAGCTGTAGAAATCTGCCTAACTTCTACATACTTCAAACACAAAAATTTATTCTTTAAGCAAATTGAGGGTTGCGCGATGGGTGCATCCATATCAAGTGTTATTGCTCAACTAGTGTTAGAAGACCTAGAAACTGAAGTTATCAACAGATTAAAATTCAAACTACCATTCTTTTACAGATATGTAGATGACTGCATAACGGCTATACCAAAAAATCAAGATTCATATATTTTAAACAAATTTAACAGCTATCATGAAAAATTACAATTTACCATAGAATTTGAAAATAATAACCACATAAATTTCCTAGATATGACATTGCATCACAAAAATAATACAATACTAACTGAGTGATACACAAAATCTACATGGTCTGGTCGCTACCTCAACTACAATTCCCAACACCACATGGCCCAAAAAAAATCAGTAATAATTGGAATAGCCGATAGAGCCATCATCCTTAGTAGTCCCGAATTCAGAAACAACTGCATCAAAAAAGCAAAAGAGGTCCCTATGACAAACTCTTACCCAAATAAACTAATTAATAAAGTTTTTAAAGAAAATCTAGAAAAAAACAAACATGGAAACACTAAAACAGAAAATTTAGAACACAATAAAACTAAAAAACAATATCTTTCCTTGCCATACATACCAAAACTTTCCGAAAACTTTCAAACTTTTTTTAAAAAACATAATATAACCACTAGTCATAAGGGCCATAATTTACTTAAAAGCAATTTCAGCAAATTAAAAAGTGACATTCCAAAAAACAGAAAATCAAATGTTGTCTACCAAATACCCTACAAGGATTATATCGGCCAAACTAGTCAGTATCTGCAAAATCGTCTAAATGGACATAAATATGACAAAAAAAATATTACAGCCCTAAAAAAACACGAAATGAAACACAAGCACACCTTTGATTACGAAAATACAAAAATATTGAAAACTGAAACAAACAAAGGAAACGAGAATTTTACGATATGATTGCAACAAAAAAAATCCGAACGCCGTAAACGATAAAACAGACATCAATAATCTAAATCAAATTTATTTCAACATATTAAAATAAACCAATATAAGGGAATAAAATAAATAAAACAATAAATAAGAATAATTCTCCGCCTTCAATTCTCCTAAATTGAATCACGATATTTTTTCAGAAAAATATCACTTCAATTAAAAGACCCAAACTTTTTACGCCACTTAAAGTACCTAAAACATACACCATCTGGGTTCCACATTCAGTCAAATCAAGGCAGTTATAGGGTTAAAAATGCAGTGTCCATTCTTCTAACTGGACTGATAAAAATACTTTTGAAAAGTGAATACACAAAAAAGTGAGTGATTATAACTGGTTTATGATGTAATTAATTTTTGTTTAACACAAAAATCTCTGTTCTTAATGGTAAGTTTTTAACCTCCTATTCCATATATAATAATATTAAAAATGTACATTTTTGTAGCATTCGACCAAACCGTCAGTTGAAAAAGATTCGAAAGAATCGAAACGTCCTGAAAAATAAATATATATATATATATATATATATATATATATATATATATATATATATATATATATATATATATATACAATAAGTATGACTACTTTATATATGTAGTTTCAATATAAAATGAACCATATTCCCAAGAAAATAACCAACTAAATATATATATATATATATATATATATATATATATATATATATATATATATATATATATATATATATTTGAAATACCTGGGCAAATTTAATATTTTAATCCAGATCTTTAAGCGCACTTGGTTCTAGATTAAAAATTTAATAATTCATATTATTAAAATTACATGATAAAAGTTTCTACATAAAAATAAAAATATTTAAATATCTCAAAAACTAATATTTTAAGTTTTTTCGAGTTAAAAAAGGTAAAGAAATTATTAATTTACTATTTTTAGTAGGTGTCACGTTTTTTTTACTATTAGTTCAAGTTTTAGCAATACGAGCTGTCATGTCATGAAAATTTTACACAATTTGGCAACACCGTATACGAAATCTCCAGGGATAACCCCCATATACGAAGTCCCAATCGCCCAGGGCTTAAAATATGGGATATAGCCATTTAAATCTTCGTAAATCGTCCATTATGTCTGCTTTGTACTGAACGGTCCCTGTGACAAACGCCACTATTTTTAATATTATGGAATTGAATAGTAAATTCTCGAATATTCTCTAAAAATGTAGAAGCCGTATTTGGGTATACAGGTGTGGAAGATTCCAAGTTATTTGCTTCTATTCAGGCCGTCGAAGCGTAAGTACCGAGTGTTGGTATTTCCGTGTTTCGCGCCAAATTTTTTTTATTTAAAATGGTAATTTATTCCGCGGAACAAAAAGTGCAGATTAATAAGTGGTACCATTCTCGTAAAGGTATGGATGAGATAATCGGCATATTTGCATTACAATCGCTTTAATGTTAATAATGTCTGTCTGTAAATGTTTGATGGCCCAACAGTGGATGTAACAACAGGAGGATACAGAATCCGTACTAATAAAGAACTGGAAGATCTATATGGAAACACTAATATTGTACGAGAAATAAAATCTAAGCGACTGCAGTGGGCGGGACACGTAAGAAGACTACCAGATAGTCGCACAGTCAAACTCGCGTGGGAGGAAGCACCGGTAGGGAAAAGACCACTGGGACGCCCTCGCCTCCGATGGAAAGACAATATTGCCAAAGATCTAAAGGTACTGAATATTGATAATCCGCTAGATGCCATGGCAGATAGGCAGCAATGGAGGAGTATTGTGAAGTCGGCAAAGAGCCACCCAGAATTGTAAGCCATGGAGTAAGTAAATAAGTAAGTAAGTAAGTAAGTAAATGTTTGAAGATTATGTTTTAGTTTTTCGTTATGAACAATCTGGAAAAAAAATTTAATAACCCAGTTTAAGTATTTCATTTCCTACACAGGGTGTTCGCAAATTTATTCCGATTTTTAGAAGAGTTAGCAAGAATAAAAAGGTTGAGAACCGCTGTTCTCTAACATACAATTCTGAAGGTTGTGTAGAATTCCGCGTTTAGTTACAATAGAGTGGTTAGCTCAAAGACAAAAGAGATCATGGACCAGGCTAATCATTTATGAATAGACAACTTATAAACGCCAACATGTAAGGTACATTTTAAAAAAACTTTACATTAATCTTAATGTAATGTGCTGGAAGCAAATTTATAAATCGTTTATTAAATGCTTTTAATGCTAATGTATTAAATTTAATAATTTTTACATTCAGTCTAATGTAATTATACATTAAATTTAGTATTTTTCCAGTTACTTTATAGAAATTTAAGATAACATTTAATAAAATTTAATGTAGGAGTTATTTTTTCCCTAATTTTTTACTCCAAGTATTCCCAAAGGTGCTCAATCAGATTAGGTTCGGGGATTGAGAAGGCCACTCTAGAAAATCCACGCTTTTTTCTAAAAACCAATTTTTTACTAAACGGAATAAGTGTTTGGGGTCATTAGCTTGTTAATATCTCCATAATAGCGGCATTTCTTCTTCGGCATAGGGTAACATAGTATTCTGTAATATGTCGAGGTACTTAAGTCGATCCATTTTTCCAATTATTTTCACTATCGGGCCCGTCCCAAACCTGGAAAAGCATCCCCAGATTCTAATACTGCCACCCCCATGCTTCACATTGGAACCCTAAGTTTCGCAGATAATTAATGTTGAAGAACTAAAAATGCGATTTTTTCGTTTTTTTTTATCGTTTTTAACTTTTGACTAGATCAACTTTTTTGGATTATTTTGACAGCGATCGAAAGTTCTTATCATCGTTTACAAGTTGTAATAAAATGCTATAAGAAATAGTTACGCCTTGTTTATTTAGGCTATAAACAAATAGCTTTATATCAATGTATAACCGAAATATAACTGAAATAGCTCGTCAAACAAGTTTTCAGCATTGTATTAATTTGTACCTACAAAACTCATTTTTATTCGATAACTTGATTGCCTTAAAATAGAAAAATGTTAATTCTATAAGTAGTTCTTCTAACAATAAGAGTTCAACAGTTGTTGTATTCTATGCAAGTGTAGATCGTTTCAAGTTTTCCGTACGGGGCATATTTTACTGCAAATTTTATTCGTGTATGAAAAAAAGCCAAAATAATTCTGGTGGAATTTTCTTCAAGTATCGCTTATTATTCAAGTGTTTTACAAAACAAATTAGGATCTACGTGCATATTTGAATCGATCTGTATTCGATTGGGTTATATTTTAGTCACACGTATATGAACTATGCGCGCTCGGTCATCATATGCCATTTTACAGTTAAAGACGTCGCATTTTTAATTATTTAACATTAATTATCTCGGAAACTAAACGTCCTACGGAAAAGTGTGAATGGTCCTTTTTGGTATAAAATTGTCCAAAACATACGAGTTTTGCGGAAATTGCATTTTTAAAATGTTAACAATTATTTGTTTATAACAATGTTATCCCGACTCTGGCAAACTTCTCTCTTCTCATAAATATTCTTATTTAGGGGCTCAAAATACAAAGCGGTGATAAACACCCCGCTGGCACCAAGACTGTACTTAATAACGATTAAGAAATACAGCTTTAACAAAACTACATATAAACAAACAATAACATAAAGACAATACATGTCCATGTTTTAGTTAAATTGTACCTTCAAACGAAACGTTGCATAACACATTTTTGTTGTTTCCAATTTCTTAAAATTTCTTTCATAACTAAACAAGTTCTGGATAACTTCAACACTCACTAAAATTGGATTTGAGTTGTGCATCTAGAAAGAGTTAAATAATTTTTCGAAAATCTAAAATTATCAGCATAAATGTACATATTTTGTGGACTTCTACTCGTTTCAACTATCAGGTATAAATTTTTTTTTTAGAAATCAGTGGCGTACTATTTTTTCTTGATAGGGTATCCCGTATCTACGCCACTGAATGAGTAAAAAAATGTTTAATACCTCCGAAATGTTGTCATTGAATATCGGTTAAGGTGTGCCAAGTTTTAATTTTAGATCTATTATTATTACAAAAATACAAATAAATATCTTAAATTATTAAGAACCCTGTATTTTGTTTATAGATTAGAATTACTTGAAGATTTATTCCTTGAAGTTTGTCTATATACCTAATTTGCATCCTATATTTAAAAAATCTATTCGGGTGTAATACAAATATATGGATGTGCTTTACACCATTTTAGCTATTTGTACAGTTGAATCATACACAGTAAGATTTAGTATCTCCTATAATAAAAGAAAATATTGGATATTTTTTATTCCTTATAAAATTAATAATAAAGAAGATACGAATAATAGCATTCCCATCGTCTGCGGATATAAAGTTATCTCTGAAAATATAACAGTTCTTTAACCTCTCCACCAATAAAAAATTATAGACGTAGGTATTAATAAAAAGGGAATATATATTTTTATTTTCAACTAAATAGGTATCCATACATTAGAAGAGATCTAGACATATTAAGTTCAAAAAAAAATTATATATGTGTTTTTTTTCTGGAAAATGTATCCGAAAAGGGGATTAACAAAATTTCCTTTAGGAAATTTCAGATCTTTAGTCAAAAGGCATATGGTATTAAAATAAATATAAGAAACTAAATGCAAATTTACGTAAATATTCTTTAAAATCAAAATCAAGTCCATAATTAATTCGTTAGTCGCCACTAGTTTGATTAGGGCCTAATGATTTGGTTTTTCAGGCTACTAATCCATTTCCCAAATACTACAAGAATATTGCTTTGTTACAATGGTATTGTCATAGGAACTAATATAATTTTTTCCAAATCATAAAAAGACAATTATGGCTCTATTATTTATTTCTTCATCTACATAAGCTATTAACAAAGAACCTAATAAATAGATCGATCATCAGAGTAAATCGGATCCCAGGAAGGCTATAGCATGATTGAATACATAAATATTATCTGCCTGTTGATTCAAACATTACACCTGTCATTCGTTGACTATAACAAAGTATTAGATACAATACAATTAAAGGTTATATTTTCAAAGCTCTGTACAGAGCCAGAATCGATTCTTGATATAAAAATCTACTGAAAAAATATACGATAACGCGACACTGAAAGTAAATATTACCGAATATATTAAAATAAACCAAATTCCAGTAATCCGAGGCTATAATCATTTTCTCTGATTTATTCTCGATGGGTCTGATATTACACGAGAAAATAAGAAGAAAATTATAGATAGATATAGATAATGTAGATGTGTATATAAACAACCAACTGGTTGAAAAAGATGATGAATATGTTGACTTGAGATATAAAATCAAACCATTGAATTGAACAGACAAATTCGGCTGATTTGGGCAGTGACAAGCAAATCGTTCACACTTTTGAAAACAGATTTCCCCAGTTAATCTAAAAAAGAAGATATTCAATACCGCATTCTCCCTGCATCAAACTAAGGAATGGAAACCACAACTCTTACTATAAGATCAGTCAACAGAATCAGAAAAACATAAAACGTGATGATATTAGATGCCTTTGGAATCACGGTATGAATGAAATTCTCAGGCATGGAACTAAAGTAGACGATGTCGCAACAAGTATAACTTAAAAAATGAAACTTGGGCAGGGCATGTTGTTTGTCAAGAGGATTCAAAGCGGATAAAATGAACTGTACAATGGAGAGTATGTTTATATTAAATAAGCGTTGACAGCCCACAAATACGGTGGTCTGATTTTATAAGAGGTGGAGGGAATTACGGAAGGGAGCAGGAGATGCATATGTTCTGGAGTGGACTGTGAGAGGAAGAAGATAGACATTTGCAGATAGTAGGTGGCTAAATTCTATTTACTTGGAAAATATCCTGAAATTAACAGAAACGTTTAAAAAATTATTAGTTAAAAACTATTAAACAATTAAATTATATTTCGTTTATAATTTGCTAAATTCCCTGAGAAGTTTTTCACTTAGATCTAGTCTACATAGTTTAAACTGACAAATTTACCAATAAATTGTCGAAGTTTCGAAATCCACTTAAATAAAATAAAAAGAATCATTTATATTAACCAGATCAACACCTAACTTAAGGTTCTAAGCCAATTTGTCTAACTTTCATTTCCCTAAATCACAGGTGGTTAGGTGATATATATGAATACCATACAATTTATAATACAACAAAATGTTACACATTTTTAGTTTATCTGTGGGTTTATGCAAAAAAAACTAATGAGAACGAAGAATTTTAAAAATTTTCAGGCTGTTTGGTTGAATTGTGACATTTAATAGGTTTGCTTAGAAAGTGCATTTTCATTTATGGAGAAAGCAAAAAAAAATAATATAGCTATATTCAAGTTATTTTCATTCAAGCAGTACGAGTAAAGTGCTAAAATCTTCCAGATTTCACCTGAAATATTTTGTAAATTGCTTATTAGATCAACTGGTACGGTTATAATTTCTTTGGTGATAAAAGGGATCAATTAATTAAATTTTCCTGATCAGAAGTATCACATTAGGATGTAACTATCTGTATATCTGGACTTTTAAAACTCTTTTGTAATTTATAAAATCTTAGATGTATGATTTCATAGTTTTAAATATTTAAAATTCTCATTAAAGAGAATAAGCTCATTGAGTATTGTTTTGACTATTGAGCAGAATTAATTTCTTCTTGAACAACTATTTTGATTAGTTTGATTACCTATAAAAGCTTAATTTATTAGTCGAAAATTCATATATTCACAAATTATTTAAATTCTCTCTATCTATGAAGATGTCAAAGTTATACTATAAAAACAATTCGCTATGAACTGTCCTTTCCATTTTAGGACCATAATTAACTGTGTGAACTTTTAGAATCCGGCTTCTATTCTTTAAAAAATTTGTTTTTGCCATGTTATTATTTAATTCTCATTTCTTTTTCTAGAGATTTACAGCCCACCCCTAGATATAGGATTCCCTGCTTTTTTCCACTCATCTCCATTGTATCTAGCGTCTGACAACATTATCAGCGTTAATACTCTGTCTGATTTTTTCATTCGTAACATAGTCTCTATGACTATGTGTCATTAGTTCAAGCACCAGTGCGAAAATGTATATGGAATATAATAACTAGTGAATTATTAGAAATAATTCAGAACAAATTGACAAAGGAAAGGGTTGTAGGGTACGAAACTGATTGGGTAGGAGAGAAACATAGTGGTCCTTATTGGGAATATAAATTTAGGTCGTTGATATATTTTTTTCAAGTTTACGATGGTGTTTCACGAATTTTAATTTAATCCCAACGAAGCATGTTGGACAATTCTCCGCGTCTCAACATATCTGCACAGTAGGTACTAATACACTTTACTGAACAAAATTGTTTCCAATTGTTTATTTGGCGTTGAGTGGCTGCAAAATAGGGGTGGGGAGACTACTTGCTCAAGTAAATAGAAATTGATTCTATTCTCTTGACTAAACTTTACCAAACGCAACACTTACCGAAGTACTAACTCAAGTTGTTTACATGATATTAGTAACTAAATTTAACTGCTTGATTTAATAACTTACTTTAGTTACTTTATACGTGTCTGACAGCCTTAAGTTTGCTGGTTGATTGAACAATGCGTATGGCGGTTTCCATTTGGTAGGTCAACAAGTATGTGTTAAATACTATATTTTTTAGATTAACTGGAAAATTCTTATTTTTCAGTACATATGACAATTTGCACGTGGCTATCCATGTCAGTGTAATAAGTCTATTTATATCGCCAGTTTGATTTTCTTTACCTAGTTTGATGATGTGTTTTGGGAAGGTACAATTTTGACCTGTTCTATAATTTGTCTTTCCAGATGTACTTCAAGTCATCTGTTGGTATGATTTTTGTCTTACTCAAATTAATACTGAGTTCTATCTTCCCTGATAATAATTTAACTTATTGTAGTATAATCTGTAGCTTCCCGATGATGGCTAACAAAATATTGTATATTGTTCACATATTTTCTATCGATCCCAGTATATTTTTCTCAATATTCGAGTGTTCTAAAATCGTATTCTTCTGAAAATTTATTCGTAATTACATTTTCTTAAATATTCACCTCAATTGAAGCATTGCTATTTATATATTTATTTTAATAAATTTCCGGATCTTGAACCAACCCTTGAATTTTTCAAAGCTTTGTAGTTGGCCCATAACTCCACACCGTCGAATGCCTTTCTATAGTCTATAAATGCGAAATGTAGTGTTTTGTTGTATTTGTTTAATTTTTCTATTAGTGAATGTAGAAATGTTCTATTGTGTTAAGAGTTTTACAAAATCTAGGTTGTTCGGGAGGTTGGCACGCATCTAGCTGTTATAATCTTCGTTAACAGTTTGAATGGGTGAGTGGGAAGTAGTCACTTTTTAGCTTGTCACATCTTTTACGTAAAATAGCCACCTAAGTATTATGCCATGTTTTTGATACTATACTCCTAACAGACATTTGTCGAGAATAATTTTTATAGATTCAGTGGTTAAAATTCCTCTCCATTTGATGATTTCATTCGAGATACAGTCATCTCCAGGAGTTTCATTGTTGTTCATTTCAGACAATGCTAGTTCTATTTCATATGAGGTGATTTTTGGAAATTTTTCACATCCCTCCATGATGGTCATTTCATCTTAGACATTTGGTGCATTTAATTTTTTTTATTATGTATATTATGTACTGTAGAATTTTTAGTGATAAACTTTATGCTCTTTGATGTCTCCGTTTCAGTCTTTTAACTGATATATTCTGGTCTGATGAATGTCTTTGCTCTTCGCGATTATAGTTTTTATGAATTCTGCATTGCATTGTATTAAATCGCCCCCCCCCCTTACTTTCTTTTTAAAAGTTTTGTTTAGTTTGTTATATTTCAGAGTTCAATTGTTTCTCTTTTTTCTTTTGTTCATAAATTCTCTTCTATCTTTTGCTTTGTTTGCATTTTTTTTTGGTGGTGGTTCATATCCTTTTAGCAACAGTTGTTATATTTGTTTTATTTTGTTCTCAAGCTCATTTATTTTATCCAGTTCGGTCAATACTTTTGTGGATAACTGCAGTTACTTGAATAATTTTTAACGTTTGATCTTAACGCCTATCTAAAACTTAGCTCTTACTAACCTGCAATCACCTCCTGTGTCAAAGTGGTTCAAGATTGACACATCATTCACTGTGTGCTTCCGGTTGGTTAACATATAATCAATCTAGCTATTACAGTTCAGTTTGGGTATCTCCAGGTCCATCGTCTTTTTGCCATTTTCTGAAAGAATATGTTCATACAAACTTGATTTAATTTTATAGTTTTATAATTTAAGTTAAAACTACATTTATACCTAAAGATCTAATTTTACTTATGCTTTCCTATGCGTTATCATATACTTCAACATACTGGTGCTAGTGTTAGAACACTTGCCCTTCAACTATTAAGTTACACAAAACAACAGGCAGAAGAAAAAAGGATTATTGAGAAAATTGTAGAAAAACCATATCGGTCGTAAATTGCCTGAGACCGTGGACGCCGTTAGTGGCGCCAACGTCCTCCGATATCCAGACGGCCGGCGTCGCGACGCAAAGGCTGTATAGAGTTTTCGTGTAGTTTAATTTGTTCTTCTTTTCTTGATTACATAATAAAAGTTTATTGGGCACTATAGGGTAGTCTAAGTGGTAAGGGGCTGTTGTATATTATTCTATTAGGCCACTAAAAGTTTCTAGGTCACCAAGAAGGACTTAAAGGTTCAACTGTCTGTGAATTCCAAGGCAGAAGACGTAATCAAATTATTTTCGTTACTGATGATGATTGTGTATCTGTCATTTTTTTAGGAACACTTTGGTATACTTCAGGTTATTTATACGTCTTTTAGGTTACTTCTTTTAAAAGAAAAATAGAAAAGTTATATTGAAAAGTTTTTTTTGAATTAATTTGGCACTAAAAAGTAAATGGAAATTTTTTGCTGTTAGACAATTTAGTTGGACATAGTTATACAATCCTTTAGCTCGTAGGTTCCCAACCTTTTCTGTAAAAAAAATAAATCTTACGTCCCCTCGCTCATAGAAGTTGTGTGTGTAAAATATCGTCTTTAGAATTAAAACACCATCCAATGATAAGAAAATTGTTTATTATAAATTAAAAAATTGACCTAAAAATCAATAAGTAATACAAAAATTATTGAGGTAGTTGAGACTGATGAAGTTTTAACAATTTTCAATAATTACTTACTTACTTACTCCCTGGCTTACAACCCTGGGTGGGTCTTTGCCGACTTCACAAAACTCCTCCATTGCTGCCTGTCTGCCATGGCATCTAGCGGATTATCAATATTCATTGCCTTTAGATCTTTGGCAATATTGTCTTTCCATCGGAAGCGAGGGCATCTCAGTGGTCTTTTCCCTACCGGTGCTTCCTCCCACGCGAGTTTGACTGTGCGACTATCTGGTAGTCTTCTTACGTGTCCCGCCCATTGCAGTCGCTTAGATTTTATTTCTCGTACAATATTAGTGTCTCCATATAGATCCTCCAGTTCTTTATTGGGTTCCAATAAATCGCTGTGCTCAGTAATCTGTAATCTGTTCCTTTTTTAACTTCATGCTTCTTAAACTTGTCTTTGTTTTTAAGGAGAAACTGTAGGCATTGGTAAATAGAAATTACTTGTAAAATTAAGATACCTAAGGTTTTAAATTTTCTCCTGCAGGAATCCAAGTAACCAATGCCAGAAAGTATACGAATTGCCCTTTTCTTACTTTTAAAAGTCCTTTCTGATGTACTGCTCCCACCCCAGAACATCACTCCATAGCGAAGAGTTGAATATACATTGGCAAAATATACAATTTTTAAGTTTTCCTTGGTCAAATATTTTGACATTACTCGTAAGCAGTATGAAGTTGTGTTTATCTTATTGCACACCTCTGATATATGTTTTGTCCAATCTAGATTACGACTAACATGGATTCCAAGGAATGTTGTATCTTCCTCTAGTGTGATGCTCTCAGTCCCAAATTCAGCTGACTCAGGAAGTGTCTGATTGTTTTTCTTTGTTGAAAAACAAATGTGATGGGATGGACCTTTTTCAGTGTTCAGTATTAACCATTTTTTAGCATTGATAATATGTTCATCAGTAATTTTCATGAGATCTGCCAATGAGATACCGATGGTTAAGGTATTTGCTTCATCGCAAAGTTAACAAGATAACACCTTTTACCCATAACTGTAGATGTCAGGTCATTAATATAAAAAATAAACAGTAGTGCTCCTATAATTCTTCCCTGCGGAATGCCCATGGTTAAAAAGTCAACATCTGAAATATGCTGAACTTCATCAAATTCCACTACAACTTTCTGACGTCTATTTTCTAGATATAAACGAACAGAATCAAGATCAGGCCCCCTTACACCATAACTCTCAAGTTTCTGAAGCAGAATCTTATGGTTTAAACTGTCAAATGCTTTTGATAAGTCCAAAAATCTCCCCAACGATAAGTCCTTGTTCTCAAAGCTTTCTATAATTTTGTCAATGAAATCATATACAGCTATGCTCACAGAGCTACCTTTTAAGTAACCATGTTGTGTTGGGCTTAGTAAGTTTTTTGAATTAAAAAATTTGAGTAGTCTGGAACACATAGCAATTTCAAAAATCTTTGAGAAAAATGATAATAGGCTTATGGGTTTATAATTATAAAATCTGTACTATCCCCTTCTTAAATAGAGGTTTAACCAATGCCATTTTTAAATTGTCTGGAAAAATGCCATGCCTAAAAGAATTATTGATTATATAGCTCAAGGGTTCTATTAAATGATTGGCACATTTTTTTATTAAATTATTTGAAATCTCATCATATCACAGCTTTTTTTGTTTTTTAAAGATCTTATAATTTTAAAAATTTCTTTTGTTGTTGTGTGGGAGAGAAATATACAATTAAAATTATTTTCAATATTGCAGGATCTACTTTCTTGAGGCAGGTCAGCAACCAATTTTGGGGCACCTTCAAGGACATATTTGTTAAAATTATTTTAAATAATTTGAGGATCTCCATCAATCTGAGAATGTTTTTGTTTTGAACATTTACCTGTTATGTCTTCCACTATCTGCCAACTGCATTTAGACTTATTGTCGTTTTGACTGATTCTTTCAAAGTATTAACCTTTCCTGTCTGAAGCTAGCATTTTGTTATATATTTGTTTGATATCTCTGTATATTTCTCTGTATCTAGGGTCTTTTTCACTCATGACAAGTAGAGCATCCATTTGACGTTTGCATTCTAAAGTGTTTGGATTTTTTGTTTGTTTCTTTTTACTTTATTATTAATTGTTATTATAATTTAATCAATCAACGTGGGCAACATGATTCTATCATCTACCACTGTACGGCTACTTTATAGATGTATAATCACAATGTTGTTGTAATATGTCTATTTACAGCAATAACTTACTTCCTGGATGTAACTATAACGTAAATTTTCAGTATTTTTGCAATAATATTTAAATCAAGGTAAATTTAAAGTCACTGCTGTATTTGTACTGTAAAATAACAATTTCGTAGGAAATTTATCAGAAAAAAGTAACGATGTAAATTTAATTGTTTTTTACCTTGTATTGTAACTTTACAGAAGTTTACCCTTTCTTTTTAGAGTGTACGTATATTTAAATATAATTGCTAAATCATTTCAGTATAAATCTGGGGAAATGAAAAATTGTGTCGCTATTATTAGAACATTTCAAAATA
This sequence comes from Diaprepes abbreviatus, assembly GCA_034092305.1. Classification (NCBI taxonomy): domain Eukaryota; kingdom Metazoa; phylum Arthropoda; class Insecta; order Coleoptera; family Curculionidae; genus Diaprepes; species Diaprepes abbreviatus. The sequence goes on from JASJET010000055.1 coordinate 35,033,301, forward strand.
TATATTCATTTCCATATGCCGAGTCAAATACTACTTCAATTACTATATTTATTAATTTTTTAAATCAACTAAAATGATTCCCCGATTTGCTTATCTAAAATATCATGTCCAACTAATTTTATGTACAAATAATAGACGAGAGTATTTTTATTCTTCACTTATTTTTCAATCTTAAAATATCCTTTAAATATGCATTATGACGAGTCTAATAGAATTCATCATACAAAATGCAGCGCGAAGTGTTATAATAAGCCTTAGGTACCTACTTATAATTATTTTCACTGCTGTTTAGGAATGAGTCTCTTTTCTATTGCGGCTCTCTAAACATAGATATCTATTTTCAGGTTACTTAGTCAATGAATGACTCTTACGGATTCTCTAGTCTTTAGGCCGACTTTTTAACGTAACAGTGACAGTGTTCAATTTCTTTCTGCACCTCGTCACATACGCCCTGGATGCAGTGGTACCCTTGTCGGGCGTTATGTATTAATTGCACTGTTCAGTGACGTACCTATTGAAAAATTTATCTTCATTATGTCTGCGATAAATCGGCCTGTTTCGCTCCAGTCCATTTCCATGTTAAAATATCTATATTTTGCACAAAGTTTATTTATATATATATATATATATATATATATATATATATATATATATACAATATATTATTTTTATAAGTAACAATACATATTTATTTAAATGGAATGCAAATACACCGGTAGGTAGATCATGAGGAACACAAAAAAAGATTATTAAATAGTTTATTTTTATGTGAGGGAAGTTGAATTTCAATTTCAAACATTTTTTCCTGCTTTCTACTCACTAAATCATTAAAATTATATTTTGCAATGGTAAAAAGAAACCTTACTAATCCTGGATCATTTCAAATATTAGATTAATGCAAAAATTTATAAATGAACCTCTTAATGAGTTTAGAAGGATCAAGAAGTCGAAGGATTGGATATATTATAAACAATTACGAAATTTTACAAATTTTTAAATAAGTCCAGAAAAAAGGCATGTTTAACAAATTAATTTCATTTTAGAAAATGCTTGTGACATTTCGCAATATCGAAAATATACCGACAAATTAAATATGCAAGTATCAAAAAATTCAATCCAATTAATTAAATTTCTTTTTATGATAATAATAAATTAGACTCGATAAATTTTTATTATTACTTGGTCTAGAAGAAACATTAATAAATATTGCAAAAAATGTTAAACCAAAATTTTTTGGCTCCAATGAATTAAATGTAACATTAATTTTACTTTGTTATCCTATTCATTCACATTATAAGAATCTGTATTGAAAGATCTTACTTTCTAGAATAGAAGAGAGATATCGTTAACAGTGGACGGATTTAAGTCAACTGCGTTCTATTTCAATTTTACCCACTCTATTAAAGGTCTTGAAAAAAATTATGGAAAATCAGGTTTAATTTATGCATGTAGATAGTATGACGTAGCCAGTCAAATTTAAAATCTGGATGCTGATCTACCGAATTTTCTAATGTGATTGATGACATAATTAGGTGTATTGGTGGTAACAGAGCAACTATTCTAATTCTACTGGATTTTTTGAGAGCTTTTGACAATCTTAATCACCAAATTTTATTATCGATCTTAAACAGATTTCAGTAACGCTGCTTTATGTCTAATTTCCACGTTTTTATATAAATGAGTTTAGAGAGTAATCATCAATGAAAATAAATTGATTGCCCTAATTCTGGTGTCCAGAGTTCCACAGAGTAGCATTCTGAGACGTCGTTTTGTCAAATCTTTAATTTATTTATTTATTACAATACGTGTCTTACATGTTTTTAAAGAAAAAAAAACCAATTACAAAGCTTAACTTGCACACAATTTACATGATCATAAAATTAAATCATAATTGGTGAACTTTAAATTTAATAAAATAACTGTAGTTTACACTAATTTAAGAAGAAACCAAGCTCTCAATATCATTAATGAAAATGTTGAAAAGCAGGTGTCCGGAAACAGGGCCCCGTGGCACACCAAATGTAACAACATATTCAACAGATCGAGAACCATAAATTTCAACATATTGAGCTGGATCATTGGGATAAGCATTAAGAAAGCAACTATTGAATCCCAAATTAGATAATTTTCAAAATAGAAAACTGTGATCAAATCGATCAAAAGCTTTGGTAAAATCCTAATATATTACATCCGTTTGAAAGCTAATATCTGTAGCATTCGCAAGGTTTTGAGTTATGATTATGAAATTTGTAGTAGTAGACCTACCTTTATAGAAGCTATGTTGCGTTTAATTTAAGGGAAAACAAAATCATGAAGTAAAAACTTTGCAAAAATTACATATTATTGAAACTGGTCTGTAATTACTGATTTCTCATCTGTTACCTTTTTAAAACACTGGACATACCTTCAATTTTTTTATAATGAAGAGAAATATTGTATTTTTAAACATAAGTTAAATATATGCTGGAGTGGTTTAGCAAGAATAAATCTACAATCTCGTAAAAAGAATTAGGAACATAATCGGGACCTGTCGTTAACCTGGGTTTAAGTTTTTTTATTCGAATTTATATCTTGCCCTGGAAAGAGATTCAACATGGACTACGAATGTGTATTGAATGTCCAAGTTATTGTTAGCAACTGATAACTTATTTTAAGAAATGGGCTGTTGAAAGTAATCAGCAAACGAATTTAAGATATCAGACATAGAGTTAATATTAGTATTATTAAAGATCGTGTTGCTGGAAAAGCGCATTATTTCTAATTTTTTCTTCATAGATGTCCAAAATTGCCTAGAAACTTTTGTAAGAGATATTGATTTCTTTCTTCGTTTTACTTCTGAGTAATTCGAATTTTTCCAGCTCATCAATGTTACCAAACTTTTTATAATTTGCATAACACTTATTTTTCTCCTTCAAATCATTTATAATTTGACAAGAGAAGCATGGTGGATATTTTCTTTTAGGAAATCTACCTATTTTAGGTACATAAACATCAAATGTTTCATTTAGCTAACTGTAAAAAATGTTACTAGCACACTTGATTGATATAACTTCTTCGAGTAATGACCAGTCTATACCGAATATAGCGCTGTACAATCCGTTACAATCGCCTTCCAGAAATTGTACCTGTTTCGGAGATTGTTCTGAAATTTATGTTTACAGTTTATTGTAATGAAAATATTTTAAGGATGATGGCCATCCTCATCTACAACAACCTCTAAAGCCTTCCTCACTACATAACGGTCACTATTACAGTTATTACTTTGGTTGAAAATTGAACAATTCAAAAAATTATTCAGGAAATTGACCAGGCTATTCTTCGTATTTTTATTAAAAAATCAGAATAAGTCGGTACGTTAAAATTCCTCAAAATACACACATTGATACCAAACAAACATTGAAAAGCAAATAAATAGTCAAACAGATTTTCTAATGTAATTATGGTTACAGGTAGCTGTATATAAATGACAAACACATGCACAGATGAAAAATCAATGTTAATTTTTACACATACCAAATCAATTTTAGGATTAAGATCATTCCCAGTAAACTTCATTGCTGATGATCAAAAACGTTAACTAGCAGCTATCAGAACACCACCTCACCGTGCTTTGCTGATCTACAATTTTCAGAACGATACATGTTGAATCTATTACAAATAATTTCATTACTGCAGACTGAACTGTTCAACCATGTTTCCGAAAGCACTATGATATCTTAATCTGACCCTAACGTATTATTAAATATATCTACTGTTTTAGTCTTCAGTCCTCGAGTATTCTGATAGTAAACAGAAAAATGATGATCCCGTCTGGACTGCACAACACTAGCATATATCAAATGTGTGTGTGTTTTCACTAAAGTTGGGGAAGAGATAAAAGAAACATTTATTGCTGTCCCATGTTGCGTGGGGCCAGTCAACAGTGTTTTCACGATTAAAAGAATTATGCTTAACACAATTAGGACAACGTGAAATTTGTGACTGATAATTTTGAACAAAATGACCCTGGCCAGATCGCGGGCAACAAGGTGCCCTTGAACAATCTTTAGATGTGTGAATAAATTCATTACAATTGTAACAATTATTAATTTCAACGCCATCAAATATTGTGCATGCTCCATAATCGACAACAATGTTGCGAACCGTCATAATTTTATCACATGCAACCCTGTCTAGCACCAAGAAAGCCTGAAATACATTAGAATACTTTCTAGATTTACCTATCTCAATTATTTAATTATCAGACTTACTGAGGAAAGTATCAGGATTTAATTTTTTTATAATCCTCAATAAATTATCCTTATTGTATAATTCAGAAAAACTTATAACTCGCCCTTTTGGATTCATATCGCGAATCTCTCACAGGATCAAGATAGTTTCTGTTCAGTTCACTACTTGAATTTTTTAATCTCTTCTATGTTTTTACAGCCTGTTAAAATTGATCCATTTTTACCCGACATTACTTTGGGTAATTGAAGATTGATCTAAGAAGGGTTAAGTTGTTCAACGTTTGTTCAACATTTTAGGAATGCTTGTTACATACGACAATAAAGGCTCTTATATAGAAGAAATTTAAAGTTATGTTTAAGCCTGCAAATGCCATTTTTAACTTAAAATAAAATAACATGTAGGGTGTTCCATTTAAAATAAACAAGAAGGCATCAACTTCCGGTAAAACCAGAATTGCTATCAGCTTGAAAATATTTTAGTCGAATTGCCCCCATCGACTTTAGTAAAGTGCCAAATTTTAAAAAATTTCCAAAGTCTATTGTTCAAGAAATCGTCATGGTCCCCTTTATATTTGGTGCTTAAAAAATGTGCGTTAATTTATTCTAATGGCTTCAATAGCCCGTTATAATTTGTTTTACCATTCCTTGTCATTTTTTAATAACTGCATTTCTATGGCTTAACAAACGTTTTGCTACTATCATTATTATTATTACATTCAAAAATATTGTGTTTCTACTTATTATCATTATGAACTGCGCTGAAAAAGATGTATGTTATTTCGCTTTGCGGGCGTTTTATTTGAAAATTAGAACTATTCAGTTATTATTCATTAGGTACCCTAACTGAAAAACTAATAATGCCCGACATTAGTAAAGATAAAATGGTTAAAAACGAAACTTTAATCAAAGAAGGGAACGCCTATTGAGAGGTCGCTGTGACAAAGTATATTCTAATGTTAAATGTTATCGGCGGAAAGGGCAATTTACATGGTCAAGATTATAATTGAACGATCCGGAGTGATGACCATTTTACGGTCAATTACATTTTGAAGAAGCATGCTTCCACATCTTTTGAGGTAAGAGATAAGCTTCAACAAGGGACTGTGAGTGTTAAAACAGTAAAAAGAAGAGTGAGAAAAGTTGACATTAATTTTTTCATACCTGCCAGATAGTCTCTGTTCATCAGATTTTTATCATTTGTTTATTATCACGATTGAGTTGAGGAGGACTAGAGTCGAGGGTAAAGTTGTAGTAACGACAGGGACAAATATATGCACCACACAAATTGATTTTAAATTTTCATCTCATTTAAGGGATTTAAAGAAACTGAATATTTATATATCCTCAGAGCATGTATCCTTTAAACACCTTGTTTCATTCTCAGGAAATCCAAAAAAGAGTCGAAACGGCCGTTAATAAACCGAAAGTTAAAACTTGAAATTGATAAGTTTTTGTATCAACTATAAAGTCTGTATATATTTTTGATTTTAAGGTGCAAGAATTAGGTAATATCGCATTGTAAAAATTAAAGTAGATGTTATTTTACCCTTTGAAATTGTCAAAAGTCTTTCTTTTTTCGATGGAGGCATTTCATATTCTTTTTACATTAGTACTATTTAAAAATGGACGCTTAAGCAAATTTTCATGCTATTATCTTCTTATAGCGTTGTCTTAATAGGCGAAACATACGGGGTTGCGGCGCATTCTGTAATTCCCTAACGTTCCATACCACTGAGTGCTTTGGCGACTGCGTCTCTATGCGCCAGTACGGTTTTATAAAATATTCTTTGTCACCTTTTAATTATATTTCATATAATACTTATTAGTTAATCCGGTAATATTGGAAAAAGAATTTTCATTTTGAATTGAAAAATGTTCACAGTTATTTTTCAGTTATTATTTTAAAGTATTAGCTTTCGAAGCTCCCTCCAACGATACGTTCAAAATCTATTCCTAAAATAAAAGAAAGTCAACCCGGATAAAAAAACGTCACTTCCAAATTTTCTGATTAGAACACCAAAAGTTAATATATATATATATATATATATATATATATATATATATATATATATATATATATATATATATATATATATATATATTAAACTGTAATAGAATCCTTATTTCATGACATTTTCAATCACTACATTCCAAAAACTAACTGGGTATGCCTATTTTTTGTATGTTATGGTTACACGGTTTTGAGTGCGATTTTCGATTTGATCAGTGCTAAATAATTCATACAGTAGTGCATGATATTTTTCATATGTGGATGCTTTGTGCAATAAAAATGGCACACGTTTATGAAAATAATGAATTAGTGCCCTTGTATTAACTTACGGTAAGTACAACAAAATGCAGTCACAGTATGTCGATTGTATGAGGTGAGATTTCCTTTACAAAACCAACCGTTTTCGCGGATGTTTGTAACTTTAGTTATATGACTTCGTGACACCGGGTATTTAAAGGAACAACGAGGAGTTCACGCTGGAAGATTTCCTCCGCACAAAATTGTGGAGGCGAGGAAGAAATGTTAGAAATTGTCGAAAATGACCCAACAACGAGTTCTAGGTCATTATTAATAGATGCAAGCGCTGCAACCAGAAGACTATCCTAGAAGAGACGAATTTTGTCACTGGCTCTTACATCAGTACAACATAAATGGCAATTTTACCAAATCTATTTTGGCAACTGATGAGGCCACGTTTACAAGAAATCGAGTAAATAATTTCCACAACCATATTTGAGTAGTAGAAAATCCGCATGTAGTGAAAAAAGTCATTTTCAGCACGAATTTTCAGTTAATGTTTGGGTTGGCGTAGTAAATGGCATGCTTATAAGGTCTTACTTTTTCCAAATCGACTGACAGCTGAAAATTATTTAGACTTTCTTCAAAACAATCTGTCACAATTATGTATTTAGTGTAATAAACAAAGTTTTTACAATGCATTGGTTAAAAATATCATGAAATAAGGTTTGTATTACAGTTTTTAAATTTTCCAAATAATTGTTAATAATTTCTTTATTTGTCAACTTTTATATAAACGATTTTTAGTAAATCGATTTTTCTCTACGAGTTCTACAAACTGTTAAAAAATGAATTACTCAACTTTGAGAAAATCACAACTCGTTTGTTAAAAGTCATCTCATTTTTTAATTAAAACAATTTTTTAAATTCTGATCCTTCCCAATACATTTGATGGATACGTTTCTTCATTTTTTCGAAATCCGAACTTCTTCAACATGTATAGTATAAATTTTTAAATTTTTGACGGGTTCCTGTTTATTAAAAAACTTTTAGGTTTAAACGAATGTCCTTGATTATTTTGATTTTTTTCATAAAAATTATTTTGGCCTGTAGTTTGATTGTCTTTTTTGAAAAGCGATAATATGCTTCTCGCAGTTTTTAAAAGGAGTTTTGAAAATCTTTTGCCCCTATTAATCTTAACGATGCAATATCGGACAAAGGTATAGAGCAATACTTCCGAAAGATGTACTAATCCCTACTAGAATCATTATATCGCCTTTAAATACATTATAGGACCAAAGCAGGCCGTTATTATCAGTGACAAAAACTATTTCCAACGATAAAAATAGTAATGTTTCAAAAGTTAAACAACACCTTAATATAAGAAAGATAAGGTAATTTTGCAGACTCTAATTTATGTGGAATAAGCAATGTACCGAATTAATCAAACCCAGGGGTATTTCAATTTCGAAAGAATTTAAGCAAAGAATAGTGACTGCATTTTTGAAGTTAAAAAACAGGACAGTTTATTATACCCAGATATAGCTTATCTAGAATAATTTCATGTTATAATGAAAGGAAACGTCTAGAAAATATATAGAAAATCGAGAAAACCAAAAAACAACAATATGAACCTTGAAGAGTTTTTCAAAAAGATCCTTGGGAGTAGAAATATGGCTGAAATTTCTTTTCTAACACTCCTCAGATATCAAATGAGGCGTAATCGAATGGAGCTCCGCTTGTATTTTTGCATTTTTTGTCTTGTAGAAAGTGACAGCTACTCCGGGAATATCGGAAGAAAAAATATTACCTTGGTCACTAATGGAAATAGAGGTACTTTTAGTGCTTCCGAAATCCTCTCAAAGTTGATTTGTTCCCCTATATTGAAGATCGTTGCAATCCCGGTTACCTAAGTGCACTAGTATTCATTTCTATTATCGATTTGTGCTATAAAATCGCTTTCCCGTGGGTACCAGGACGAGACACATCTCTTTGAGAGGCACAAAATGGAGGCAGATGAGATTTTTATTATTTGTTATTTTTTACATATATTTTTTAAATCAGGAAAGCTACTATACATAGAGATATCAATTTAATCATAAAAATTAACTTTATGCTAATCAAGTGAAAAGTTGCCCTTGTACCTAAATAGAGAAATAGCAATGTAAAAATAAAAGCCAAAACGTATCAGTACGGCGAATTGTTGTAAAAATTAATCGAACTGGGTCAACAAAAAATAATGTAGATCGTTATTATGGAAAGATGAAAATATTAAGGAAGATATTTCATTAGAGATGTTCCTCTTTAGATCCTATAACATTTTTCCAGTTACTTAGGTGAAAATATGAAATTAATGCATTTTTAATATTAAAGCCATTATCATGTATGCACTAATTTTTATAAGTGCATTTATAAGCTGTGTGTATGTACGAATGTATGTATGTATGTCTGTGGAATTGGGAATCAGTACACTGGGACCTTATAGATCTATTCTAGACCCCTTCTGCTGCAAAATCTTTAGGGATACCGTGCCGACTATAGCAGATCCTCCAGTCCTATCTCCCTTAGGAATCTCAAAATATTGGACGGCTTTAAAGTGGGTAATTATCCTTCTTCTATTTGGTATGCTCCCAAGAACCGTATTCTATGGTTTTTTTAAAACGCTGCACTCTGAAAGGATGTGAATAGAGGTTTCGTACTCTTCCTCGCAAAATCTGCATTCTTTTTTTTCTGCCAATTCGAATTTCTTGAGGTGTCTCTTCAGGTGGCAATGCCCCTTCTGAATTTTTGTCAGAACTCTAAGATGGTTTTTGCTTAGGCTTATACATTCCTTGAATTTCTTCTGGTCGTAGTTCTCAAGAAGTATATTAGCTTGTCTCATTCCTTACAGGTCTGTCTAGTCACTGAATCTCCTGCTTTCTTTCTCTCTTTTCAGTTCTTCCAGCATTACATTAGTACTGATTCCATTGAAAAGTCCGGGTGCCAGAAATAGTGTCTCAGCCCCTATTCTCGCAAACTTGTCTACTATTTCATTCCCCTCTAGACCAGTGTGTTCAGGTTCCCTCAGAAGGGTGACCTAATTATTCTTACCTAAATTATTTGTTCTCCTAGGCATTCCTAGACTATCTTGGAGCTGATTACTTGAAAATTAAGCACACTGATAGCTGCTGGACTATCCGATGTGATAATAATTTCCTGTCCGCGATAGTTTTTCTCTTTGCTGAGTTGAATTCATTTCCTGATGGCGTGTATTTCCTCCTGGAAGATGCTTGGTGACAATCAAGCTTTCATAGTGTCTGGTTCTGGATTCATTCACTCCTATTCCAGTTTTCTTAATTGTTTTGGAGCCATCTGCATATCATTCAATCGAATTTTTGTTGTTTTTCAATGAAGCTTTTACAACTCAATTTTGTGTTGAAGTTTTTCGCAAAGTTGAATTTCTTTTTCATTTCATCTTTGGGCATGTCCCTGATTTTTTTATTTCTGGATAAGATATTTGGCCTTCGTTTTATGACTTTATCGCTCATCATTCTATATTTTACTTCGTTGCCATACTTTCCACAAGTATATTTAGAGGTGTAAGGTTTTCACTGCTCCAGTTATACACGCACAGGCCAAATCTTTGAAATTTCGAAAGGTTGGCTGTCGTATTGGCCAGACTGATTCTTTTATTCCTATGGCGTATGTATGAAGAGAAGTAGTTGTCTTATTATATATTACAAAAGGAGAATTTGCACCAAACTAATCAGATAGTTTACCAAAATTGAACAGGTTTCTGGTAACTCAATATTTCTCGAAAAATTGGAATTATATAATTGCTTAAATGTAAATATAAAAATACAAAAATAATATGCAGGGAGTCCTGAAAATACGTGTACAACATTTGATGACAAACTCTTGACGTCAAAATAGGTCGATTTAAGCCAACTTAGTTATCAGATAGCGCTTCGTTCAGGCGGTAAAAGACGTTAAAGTTTTAAGAAAATATTGATTTTCCGATTTCCTGAAAACGTGGTGACTGAATTTAATGTTTTTTTGTTGTGTGGTTTAACACTATAATATGACGTTTTCTAGTGATATAAGTGTTATAAAAATGACGTTACTGATTTTTTATTTATTAACGTTATGGCAACTTAGATATTTCTATCGGATAATCGTATGTATTTGGAAACTTTTCGTTTCTTGAAAAATTTCCATTGGAATAGCGGGTTTGTCAGGAAAAAAACATTTTTAATTATATGCATACACCAATCAAGTGTAATAAAAAATGATACCTGTAACAATAATTTTTCGAATGACTATTGCTCTAGGATTTAATAATTTGATTATTGACAAACTGACATCACTGCCTAAGAAGTCGACTAAAGTAAGGTCAACATTTTAAATTCTAAGCTTATTTTACTATTAAACATGGACACATACTCCAAATTCCAATCCATCAAACATTTGCTAATATTGAGCGTCATCCCCGAGAAATCGGCAGCTTTGAGAAAAAATTTGAAAGTAGGAGTGGTATTCAAACAACTCGAACAGTCGAAAAAGAAGAGGAAGTTTCGGAAAGAGTTGAAGAAGAACCAAATGTTAGTACCCGTCGCTTAGAACGTGAGGTGAATATCCCTAAAACTATTGTAAATAATATTTTTAAAGAACAGTTATATCCATATTACGTTCAAAAGGTTCAGGAATTTTTACCGTTTGATCCCCCATGCGCTTTACATTTTGTGAATTTATTCAATACAAAAGGATTGGTGATCAAAATTTTGGTAAAAAAATTTTGTTCACTTACAAGGCGTGCTTTACAAGATCTGGAATCACCAAACTGCACAACAAACATATTTATGGGGATAAAAATATGCCCTTAAGGTTGCGCATGCATCATCAGCATAACTTTAAAATAAATGTTTGGGCAGGTCTTATTGATCCCTGCCTTATTGGCCCTGTTGTAATTCTAGACAGGATAAATGGAAATATTTATCTAAATTTTTTTCAAACCACATTACCAATTCTCGAAAATTTGCCTATTTTACTTTGGCGAGAACTATGCATGATGATGCAATTTTCCGTTGTTGTTCGGCAATATTTATACGACCAATATCCTAACGGATGGATTGGAAGAGCCAGTGAGTTACCAGTAAGATGGTCACCACGTTCTCCAGAGTTAAATACGAGTGACTTTTTTTTGTGGAGCGCTCTTAAAAGAGAAGTATACAAGACTTTGGTAAACACCCACGAAGAATTATTGATGCGCATTTTAAACGCTGACAACCTCTTTAATAATCCTGAGATATTAGATAGAGTCCAATTTAATTTTTTTACAACTATTAATAAGTGTGTTAAGCATTTTGCACATTTGAATATTTAATTTTTTTTTTTAGTTAGTTTTCAGAACCTTATTAGAAAAGCATATATGTATTTCCAACATTTATTTTAAAAATTGTTTTATTATTACAGCAAATTGGTGTATGCATATAATTGGAAATATTTTTTTCTTAGCAAAACCGCTCATCCAGTGGAAATTTTTCATGAGGTAAAAAAATTTCTAAATACATGCTGTTATCCGATAGAAAGATCTAGTTTGTCATAATGATGACATAAAATATCAAAAGCCATATTTACAAATGAGGTAACTTTATATATATATATATATATATATATATATATATATATATATATATATATATATATATATATATATATATATGTTTATGCGGATTTCACGGATTCCTCCGTGTGAGATGCAATAGCAGTGGATATATCCACATTATGCCGTTGTAGTGCTGAAATCACATTCAGCAAACGTACAACTATATGCAGCTCCGCGTATGAATGAAGTAAAATGCGAACAGTAAATGCAAACTTCTCTCCATCATATCCTTTCTATGTTAGAGGTTGCACAGTTAGAACAAATTGTTATAAAACGCAATTTATCCCATTCCACCACCATCGAGATGATGGCCTACCTATACCACCATACCGAGAAGAAAGTCAAAACTTACCCTCCCCGCCACAGTGATACGGCAGAGGTACATGTTTCGTCTCTACTAGACTCATCAGGGTAACGACATGCACCTGGCTGTGCAAGGGACAGACGTATATATACGCTATCCGACGGGAGGTCGGAGAACCCGTGTTCAGTATTTGCATGCTTCCTTCCGATCTGTCCTTTGCACAGCCAGGTACATGTCGGTACCCTGATGAGTCTAGTAGAGACGAAACATGTACCTCTGCCGTATCACTGTGGCGGGGAGGGTAAGTTTTGACTTTCTTCTCGGTATGGTGGTATAGGTAGGCCATCATCTCGATGGTGGTGGAATGGGATAAATTGCGTTTTATAACAATTTGTTCTAACTGTGCAACCTCTAACATAGAAAGGATATGATGGAGAGAAGTTTGCATTTACTGTTCGCATTTTACTTCATATATATATATATATATATATATATATATATATATATATATATATATATATATATATATATGTATATATATATATATATATATATATATATATATATATATATATAGTGTGTCGTGGTGGTACCGCACTCTAGTAAACTTCAATACTTCTAATTTTTTGAGGAAAAATTATTCTTGATAAAAAGTTTTGCTAGTTTTTTTTCAAAAACATTGATCAAAGTCATGATAACGTATACAGAGTGTCCAAAGATTTAAAAAAGTAGAATTGGTCTGAAATAAAATATTCTTATTTGTAATTTTGTACATATTTTATATGACTAAGTTGTTTCGAAATAGAAAAGTATTTTAATAAACAAAAATATATAAAAATTAATATTAACTTTAATTTATTTTTTAAGCAATTGTTACTATCATATTTTTAAAATAAATTCTAGAGAAGTAATTTGGACAAAAATTATATTGTTACTTCTTCAAAAAATGCATGTTTTCATTCGGTTTTATGACGAGGTCGCGTCATTTTTTAGGCTCTTCTGGTGTGAAGGTTGCAGGTATAAATTATAGTTAGCGGACTTATAGCGAACGGGCTCATAACATTTTACAATTCAATATATTAAAATGAAAAGTGTAGACTACTAGCCTCTTCTGGTTACGCCACTGTTTGATATTTAAATAAAGCTAAGTCAGTGTAAAGATATTTAAAAAATTTTGGTAATATTAATTTAATGCATTATATAACCTCTTAAAATAAATATTGTAGCACACCTCCCTATAATATGTCAAGTTTCAAATAAGGAAAACTTTTTCCCATGGATATTTACAGTCTGGCGCTAACGAAATACAAAAAAAAAACTGGTATTTACAATATTTGTTCTGGTTATTTTGGTGCATTCATTAAAATTATTTGACTGCATTATTGTTTGTCGGTGTCAACTGATGTCAGCTCATTACATGGCTTTAAAACTTTTGTGGTGCCTAAGAATAGGTCCAACTCAGTTTTGTAATTTTAGAAAACCGAAATATAAATAAATTTATTGGCTAAGATGTCTGTGTTATTCAATCTCATTATGAGAAACTATAAAACAGAAAATTTAAATTGATGGTACCTGAGTGGAATAAATTGAATCTTTTGTCCTAGGAAGACTATTAAATATTAAAAAAATTGTTCTTGGTCGTGAACGTAAAAATTACTGTTAATTTGTAAAACAAGACATAAACGGAAAATAAGATAAACACGGAATTTCGATTTTTTTTGTTATACACTGCTCCGAACAATTAACGCATATTAGTAAAAATCTTTCGATATCATTTTAAACGAAACAGTAATTTAATTACACAGTTTTTTGGTAAAAGTTATAACTAGGTATTTTATACACTATTTTTATTACTACATCGTTTCTCATTGTTATACTGAGAATTTTGCAAAATCTATTTTATGTTACAAAAAAAAATAAGACAAATAATTTTAGTAGCGTAAATTTCCACCTCTTGTTCTAATAATAACTTGACATCTTGCTTCTATGCTTAAAATTAAAGCTCTGATTTCTTCTGGATCAAATAGCTTCCATATTTTTACTAGCTCTGACGTACCATGAATGCAGATGTATAACGTATAGGTCGCATCATAGGATCCCAGATATGTTCCATTGAGTTTTGGTATTTTTTGCTGTATATATATATATATATATATATATATATATATATATATATATATATATATATATATATATATATATATATATATATATATATATATATATATATTTATATATTTAGATTCCAATTTGACAACGGTCTAAAACCAAGAACCATAATTTTCAACTTGACCAAAGCAGTGAAAGCTTTCATTCTGTAAAAAAGCTGGTTTTTCTAAGGCAAATTGAGATTTAGTGGAAACTAATTTTTCTTCAGCAGTAATCGCGTTCCCTATGATTCTTTTTGATAGTTCGCATTTTACAATATTCAGTAAATAATTAAAAAAAACTAGTGCCTCTTCTTCGATAATTTTTATATTCTTAAAACGGTGTCTGTAAGAGTAACCTTGATTTTATTTCATTTTAAAATATAAAATATAGAATATATGTATTTAATTTAAAGTCATATTTATTGCTTTTTTAACGTTTTTCTGCATCTTTGTTAATTTTGCTAATACTATTGAGAGAATAAGTTTATATGGTATAAAGTTCGACATGTTTAACAAATATGGAATCACAAATGTTTTCAAATTTAACAAATTCATATATGCGTAAATTATGCATTCCTATGGCGGGCTGGCAACATTCTCCATGTAGAGGCAGCTAAAAAGTATTAAAGTTTAATCATCCTAGTATAATTAATCCCGCCTTCGGATCTGTTAGACCCGGGAAGATCAGCAAGTCCCAATTCCTGAAACGAACATAACTTATTAATGATTGCTACCAAAGTTGTTAAATCACAAATGCAGTTTTTATAGATCCATAACAGTCTACAATATGGTTAACCATCGGCTGCTTCTTAGGAAAATCTATATGACCATCAATAATCTCTTACAAAACCATAAGTTTTTTGTAGAATTCGAAGGAAACAGAAGTCGCTGGAGAACACAGAGGAATGGACTGCTTCAAAGAAGCGTTTTGGATCCAACGCTCTTTAATATATATATATATATATATATATATATATATATATATATATATATATATATATGAACGACTTATCATTATTAGTGGGCACACAGGGTTTCATATACATAGGCGACGGTGCCATTACAGCACACGCCAACAATTTGGAAATCGTTGAACACAAGCTATTAGTCTATTACAAGGAGAACCACCTGAAGTCATATCTAACCAAAAGATAAACCTGCGCTATCCATCGAAAAATACACAAACAGGTAAGAAGAAAACTCTAATTCGCATGGGATGAAACCCACAACAAAATATTTGGGTATAATTCTCGACCGGGCTTTTCTCTACAAAAACACTGATATAATTCAAAATAGAAGGTTGCTGCCAGAAACAACACAATACAAAAATTAACGGGAACTACTGGAGAAGCGCCACCGCAAATACTTAAAATTACTGCGATGGCTCTATGCTACTTTGCAGCGGAATGTGCTAACTCAGTATTGTACAAAACATGCTACGCCAGCCAAGTTGATATAGCATTAAAAGAAACCTCATGTATAACCACAAGTTGCCTAAGATCAATCCCAATATATAAGGATCACTGCTTAACCGGCACAGCATACCTAATATTAGACGTGTAACAGCAACAAGGAGAGAAAAAACAAAAAAAAACACTGTGTATGGATACCAACCACTCACCTGCGCCTCAATCCACCGAAAATCGTTCTAAGCCAGTCTAGGAGATTAGGCTAGATCTGTGGAGAGCTCTGAATAACAACAACGAATGGATGATGTCGTCCAGGATGCGAAGAATGGACAACATGAAAAGCACTCAATAGATTACGAGCAAGATCTAGATCCATAGTGCTTCCTTCGCCAATGAGTCGGCTCAGCACGACTGTGAAGAAAAGTAGAAGAGGACCGCAACTTCAAATGCGCTAGACGTAGACAAATTTTTGTCGAAAAGTGTGTAATGCTATGTGTCTCTATGTATAGGTGTATTTTATTTTATTGGCATTGTATCTAATTATATTTATACTATACATTGTATCATGAATGCGCGGGGTTAACATGTTCCCTATAAGACGTAGACAAATTTTTGTCGAAAAGTGTGTAATGCTATGTGTCTCTATGTATAGGTGTATTTTATTTTATTGGCATTGTATCTAATTATATTTATACTATACATTGTATCATGAATGCGCGGGGTTAACATGTTCCCTATAAAGGCTGCTAATAGGTACGTCCTACCACCGTATATAAAGAACACTGCACATTAAACTTTCTCAGAGTATACTTTTGTCTACAAGGACGTGAGTTCATCGTAAAGGTTGAGCAGGAAATATCGCAACCGAGAAGACCAGATGCAGGAGTACCACAGGGGTCTATACTCTCTCCGCACCTCTATAACATATTTACTCAGGATATCCCCGAGACTAGAAATACGAACATGCCCTTGTTCGCAGATGGCATAGCAATTATGGCTAGATCTATGCATCCGATGATGATCAGTAGATACCTGCAAGAAGAGATGGACTTAGTCAATGACTGGCTTATCACTTTGAAAATTGCAGTGAATGCCGAAAAGAGTCAAGCGCTCTTCCTGACGAAGAGAAGGAGACCACCGGGTGAGATGATAGATATAGATGGCGAACAAGTCGAGTGGACTAACCAAACCAAATATCTTGGAGTGACATTGGACAGAGGATTGTGCTGGGAAAGGCACACCACTGCCGCAATCAAGAAGTTTAAAATGACGAGAAAACAACTCTACCCACTGCTGAATCGAAGAAGTAAAATGGGTTTGAGAAATAAGCTTACGATAATAAAAACAGTGCTGAGGCCAGTATTAAACTACGGATCTGCAGCGTGGGGCTTCGCTGCAGAATCACATATTAAAAGGGTCGAAGCCCAGGAGAATATAGTATTAAGAATGGCCTTTAACGCCCCGTGGTTCGTCAGGAACGAACAGATAAATAGAGAAATGAGATGGACCCCGCTACGAGAAGTTCTAAGACTAAAGGCTGCAAATGTCTTTCAAAAAGCCGAAGAGCATGACAATCCACTGATAAGATAAGCAGTGGACTACGACTCAGAATTGGCCGCAAGAAAACATAAAAGACCTAGAATGCAACTCTAGGTAAAGAATCTAGGAAGAATCCAGAATATCACGTAGAAGAGAGAAGATAAGAAAGAAGAGGAAGAAAAAAGTAGAAGAGTGAAGGAAGAACTCCGAGGAAAAAGAAGAAGCAAGACCGAACGGTAAGCGGATCCCGTGGAAGAATCTCAAGGATAGCACCGAACAATAAGGGTGCATGAAGCCCAGGTCAGATTAATATTTCAGGTAATGTGAGAATGACGAGCGAATGGGAGTGAGACCAACGTTACATTGAATACGAAATGTAAGCGGTGAGAAGCAATAGGAGCAACGATACCTGGAGCGGAAACACCAACGAGTGATGACCAGAGTTTTACAAGGCTTCGGCCCGGAAACAATGGGAATTCACAGTGCACTTCTGTAGGCTATAGCCTCACTATAACAAACAGAAGAAGATCGTGGGGAGCTTAAGTCCAGGGGAGTTTTAGTCGGTAGAAATCTGGCACTACCTGCGCACTTCGTGTAGGTGTCTATGCAAGATTTCCCCTCCTCTAAAAAATCAACTTTCTCAGTCGATCTTAACCCTAACCTATTTGTTGCATTGTATATCAAATTGTTTAACATTTTCAAAGCACTTAAGCAAATTTTTAAATTCCAAAAAGTAAACAATGGTCGCGGTTAAATACCTTCAGAAATAAGGTATGATGCTAATTCAAAATCATGATCATTTAAGGAATACTTAGTAATTATGCTATTTTCTATAACATATTAGTGCCATGAATTTATGTGGGGTAGAGCTTTATGCGAAGGTGAACATGCAGGTGGACCTCCGGTAACTGTTTGGACGTAAAAAATATTTACAAAGTTATACTTCTTTCCTTCAAAATAAATAACTAAAAGTAATTTACATAGTTGGAGAAGTACAATTGTCTTATTATGCTCTCTATAGCTCAAGTCTTTTTATGTAAATTGTGTTACTACAAATAGATTTGAACGCATGATTTTACAATTCGCGTGATTGAACTTAAATCTTTTTTAGTTGCCTTTACACGCGGGATGTTAAATGCGCGACATAGGAACGCTTAATTTCGCTCACGCTAGAACGCGCGTAAATTGTACGCTCAAAACTGCGGTACCAAAAAAGCTCAAATATACAGGGCACAAACATGCGTTCAGTTAAAATTGTTCAAAATAAATCAAGCGTGCAGTAATATTTGCGTATAAATAAAAAACTTCCAAATATTGCGAGTAACTGGTATGATGCGTGGAATTTGTTGAATTTGAAATGGTTTGTGTTTCGATATTTGTAAAACATATCGGACTTTATGTCAAATACAGTGATATTCTCTATAGATATTAATAAAGTATGTAACCGCTTCTTTACTCCAATACCAATTACTTGCCATTTTTACAATTCTTAAAAAACACTCCAAATTCAAGCCGCGTTAAAAAATATTCAAATTAAATCATTTAATCTCTTGCAAAATCGTTCACATCTATTAGTTACAGCAGCGGTCTTTACAGGGAAAGTGTCAACCGCGCTATACAAAAACGCGCGATCTCATTCGCGTTAAATTGTGCGCAAATTATACAAGCAAACCTGTGATATTATCAATTCTCAAATTTAAAGTGCACACAAATGGCTGTTCTTTCAATTGTTAGTAAAGAATAGGAAAATATATTGTATATACATCATACTGCAGCAAAGAAGCCTCTTGTCGTATGAAAGAAGCATGCAAATTCCACATCTATTTTATGACTTGAAATAACAATGATAGAACAATATTAATCTTAATGCGGAAGAGGAAGGCTTCTTGTTAGATATCCAAGACCAGGTTATTCCGATGAAGAAAAGTTCAACATCAGAGATCCCTCAATAGAAAACGACCGTCGAACATCAGCACATAACTGGAGGATGTCAAGCGTTAGCAGATAAGTTAAACTATTGCAGGTAAGAAAAGTGTCTTACTACAAATACAATCCGGAGCTTATTTTTGAAAACAACGAATACAAGTTATATTGGGACCGAACGGTTCTAACAGATCAAACAGTAGCTCATAATAGGCCGGACATAATGCTAACAGATAAAATTTCTAGGCGAATTACACTGATTGACATTGCTGTACCTAATAACAACAACCCAAGACCAAATTACAATGAGAAGATCGCCAAATACAGAGAGCTGGAGTTACAAATCCGCAGACAATGGGCAATGAAAAGCGTTCGCACGATTCCCATAATAGTGAGCATCTGTATAAACCGGTGCAGAAGACAGTTCTCCTTGGAACCGCGCGAACCGTTCGAAAGTTTGTAGGAAGTGCAGAAGACCACGCCACCTTCTTCTTCAAGTGCCATATCAGGTCCCCCTGACGTTGGCAATTACATTGGCAAGTCTTTCACGGTCCTGCGCTAGCTGGAACAGTTCCCCCGCACTACGTATACCTGTCCATTCACGAATATTCCTCAACCAAGAAGCCTGTCTCCTTCCTACCCCTCTACGTCCCTCTACTTTACCCATCATGATTAGCTGAAGAATTCTATATCGCTCCCCTCTGAATATATGTTCAAGATATGAGATTTTTCTACACTTCACAGTGTTTACTCGTAGACGAGTTGTGTCGGCCCTATTGAATACCATTTCGTTGGTCTGCCTAGCTGTCCAAGGTATTCTCAGCATTCGCCGGTGTAACCACATTTCGAAAGCCTCCAGCCGATTCATCGTGGCAGCCTTAATTTTCCAGATCTCTGCCCCATATAGTAACACTGGCCAAACGTATGATCTTATCATTCTCTGTTGTAGTTTTAGGTTGAGGTTATCATTGCAGAAAAGTGGATTCATTTTTTGAAAAGTTGCTCTAGCAGTCTCTATTCTACACCTTATCTCTTTATCTGGGTTTAGATTTTCGGTGATATAACATCCAAGATATTTAAAATGAGTCTATACTTTTTCCTTCTATTTGTATTGAAGCGTTAAGATGAGGTTGTCTACTAAATACCATAAATTTTGTCTTCTTAATATTTATGTTGAGCCCCATTTCTTGACCCTCAGTGTTAACACAGTTTAATAGATGTTGCAGGTCTTGTAGTTTGTCGCTTAGGATAACAGTGTCGTCAGCATATCGTATTGTATTTATATATTCTCCGTTGATTTGTACTCCCATTCGTTGTCCTTGTGTAGCCCGTTTAAAAATTTTATCTGAATATATATTAAAAAGCAGTGGAGATAGTATGCAGCCCTGTCTGACGCCTCGCAGAATTTTACTTTCTTCTGTGAGTTTTCCATTTAGCCTTACTGTTGCTTTCTGCCACCAATATAGATTTTTAATAATTCTTACGTCACTTTTGGTGTCTTTGTATACTTGTTATGAGTGAATAATCCGTGGAGGGAGTGCGAAGCTTTTTCGCTTGTAAATCTGATGAATTTAAGTGCCATTTGATAAAACAAAAGATTATAATATAGCGTTAGCTATAATAATCTTTGATAAACTTTAGGTCCTTCTGGTGAGCGTCTTTCTCCTTGGTAGACTCTTGGGCTTGTTGTCGGTGTGTGTGTGGTACGTTTCTGAGCTTGTTTACTCCTGTGTTCCTCTTTCTTCTTAGGCCTGAGTTTCTCCCCACATGCCTTTTAGGGAAGTTTAGAGATGGGTCATCATTTGATTTGTGATCCGTGGCATTATGGAGTCGATCGGTAGGTTTGTACTAGGTGTCCCTGTTTGGTGTACCATATATCCTGTGAATGTATTGTTTTTGGCTTAATTTGTGAGTTGTGGAATCCCGGGGCATTTTCTGTAGGATGAAGGTGTGTCCCTCCATGGCATATTTTGGGGGTTTCCCTTTTGGCTTTTGGCATTCCGACCAGTGATGATCCTCGCCGAAGCTGACACAGCGTGGTCGGGCTTTGCAGTTTTTCGCTTCGTGCCCGCACAGCTGGCAGTTGTAACACTGGAATGTTTTGGACTTGTTGTGTTGGATCTCTGTTTTTATCCTGTTGCCCATCATTTCCTTTATGTGGAAGATATGGCTATCACTTTCGGGCAGTACTGCAAAAATCAATCTGCATCTTATCTTTATAGTGCCAGCGTATGATTTTCAATGGATGAAAGCCCTTGGTGTGTAGGTCACTTATGATCTCTGTCTCGGTGATGGTTTCGATTACTCCTCTTAGGATGATGTGGAGTGGTTTCTCGCGCTTAGGGACGTAAGTGTGGAATAGTTGTCTGGATTCTTCCAGTAGCTTCCTTAGTTGCTTGTGAGCTTTACTGGTTTTGGTGTAGATTTTTATCCCCTCTGGAATAGTTTTGGCATAGTCCAATTTAATCTGGTTATTTTCAAAACTCTGGAGTAATCCGTTATATGTTGATTTTTCACTGAGGACTATAGGTGACATTTTTGAAGCAGGTTGCAGTTATTTCCCTGTCCTCATGAGGCTCGTGACTGTCGTTTGCCTTATTTTTCTTTCTGTTTATTTTTCTTTTTATTCTCTTTCTACCTTTAGGGTTGGGGTTGGTAGACTCATTGTTGCTCTGAAGGATGTCGTAATCTTCCATTTCCATGTCTTGGCCCTGTTCTAGTGTTCGGATTTTTGCTTGCAACTCCCTAGCGGTGGCCTGAATGGATGTATTCTCTTCTTTTACCGTCATAAACTAGACAAAACTACGAAAAATATCCAAACCAACTCGTTATTTATTTATTTGTTTATAATTAGTTATTTTACCTCGGAAAATGAGAGTAAGAAAAAAATGGCCAAGTTTTTCAGACAGTATGTGTCATATTTAAATAAAAAAAACCACAATAAATCCATTATTCCTTACCCACATTAATGAAAAAATTTTGAATTTTCTCAAGTAGTAAGACAACCATACAGTTATTTTTCAAATGTTACAATTTGGATATATATGTACGTTATGCAACCTACGTTCCATTATGGTTTTTGGAAACTCTAATATAAAATACATGTATTTTATTTCTTTCAAAAGTAGCATATCGTTAAAAAGTCTAATTTGCGAAAACCATGAAAATACATCCCTTTTCCAACATAGGTCAATGACATAATCTGCATTTGAATTGCCAGTGGATAAACACTTTTATATTTTCGCGTTAAAATTTATTATCTGTTGGATCTGTTCAACCACTGTTAAATTCAGACGATATGAAAATTAAATTTGGGCAAAATGGATTTTTAAATTGCAGTGTCGTACTTTTTTAATTTAAATTTAAAATAAATATATTTGTAGATTAGGTAAGTAAATATAAAGGGTGTTCTCAGGTCTAGTGCGGCGAATAGGCTCCTTCGTAATTTAATGTTAAAGTATATGTAAATTATTAAAACTCTAGTTTTAAATCAAATTTTTATAAAGAAAATAAAACCGGCTCCTAAAATAGTGCTAAAGAGCGAAAATAACAATATAAATTTTTATATGAAATTGTAATGTTTGAAGTCGGCGTAAAATTAATACCGGACAAAATGTAATTCACATAAAAAAATTGAGAAATACTTTATTTGTAATGGCTTTTTTACCATAGCTTTTATGTATTTCATGTTAGCAGTTAATTTTATTTTTAGATATTTAGTTCTGAATTGAGTTGAGTTACTAAGATCGCAAAAAAATACCGATTTAATCCTAAGTTGTAGACCACACTAAACTGAACAACAAAAATACCAGTTTTGAATGAAATTGAATCTTGAATTTTAAGAAAAGAAAATTTTTAACTCCGACATAGTTTATCCTTTATACTGAGTTTGAAGAAATTGATTTAAAATCCATAATATACGCCCCAAGAACACACCAATATTAATTTCTACTAAATCGGAAAAACGTAAAATCTTTTAGTTCCCTATATTGTATCGGTTATATTAAATTGTAAAAATTAACTTCAGACACGTAACCTACGATTCCGAAGGCCACCTAATAGTTTTGAAAAACAGTCAGTAACATAAAATCTTCAACCATATTCAATCTGCTACATAGAATTTTAAAAAAGAATTTTAAACTGTTAATCTCAATCCTCGAAAATCCCCTAGTACAAATTTTAGACCTAGTTCGGAAATATATAATTGTTAGACCACCATATTGCATTTATCATATTGAATTTCTTTAAAACAATTTTTAATCTACCATATTGGATCCGCAGTATCGCCTTTTTTTTTTAAATAATTCTAAATTCGTAATTTATACCTCCAAAAACTCCAATATAACAATTTTGGACAAAATCGAGAGCTATAGAATCTTAAGTCCGCCATGTTGGAGCCGCCATATAAAATTTTTTCGAAATAATTTTAAATTCATAATCTACATCTTCAAAAACCTTCTTATACCAATTTTGGAGAAGATTGAGAAATATTAAATTTTTAATCCGCCGAATTTTTTAAAAATAATTTTAAAATCGTCAGGTACGATCACGAAAACTGGTGAATATGAGCAAACATAAAAATGGTAATCCTGTTAAATTTAATGTTTTTTCTCTGTTTCATTATTCGAATTTAGGGATGGTTTCTCGCAACTCTATGAGGTAATTTCCGAGTACTAGCACAAACTTGGCGCAGTTTCTTGCCACTTGTCAAAACGGAGGAGTTTCCAGCGTTTTAGCAGTCATTGTTTTTGATCAGTTTGGTAAAATATGAGGGTAGTTTCCACATCCTAAGGGGGTTTGTTTCAAATCTATTGATTAAACTGTAGTCTTTATTCTTAATTTACGCGTGATGCAACTTAAATTCATATAATTCGATTCATTTAGAATAAATTACTATTCTAGGAGTCGTATGAGTAGAATATTGAAAAATATTAGACACATATTTTTTTGTAGCGGTCATAACTCGCTTTTAAGGGTAAAAATCACTCCTTGAAGGTGTAATAAAGGGCGGTAAGTAAGTAACAGAACAGCTAAAGACTTCCCCTGGGAACATATGTTTGGCAAAGGTTAAGATTATGCATGAAGTGATTTTGAATGAGAAATCAAATGGTGACCTTGAATTTGACCTTGACAATGATCGTCATGGTTGTTTGAAGATCAACTTCATTTTTTCAAATGGAAATCCTCCATTTTAACATCTGCAATCTAAAGAGCGGTAAATTTTAGGTCCTAATAGATTAAAAAATTTGAGCATCATGATTATTTCAAGGTAACTTTTTTTTTCTTTCGTGACCATAAAGTTTTGAACCATAATCGAGAGAAACCATATATGATTTAGAGGGTTCGGGACATCACTGAATTCAAAGTTGCTTTTAGTTTTGCAAAGTTGGTTTGTTTAAATAATTTGTTTAAACAAATATTGCAAAATTAATTTTTTTTTGCGAAATAAACGCCAAAATCTGATTCTACGGGAAAAAATACGCCTATTTTATTTGATGTAAGTATTAATATATAATTTTTAAAAAATTATTAAATAATTAATTTTGCAATTTTTGATAAACCCATTAAAGCACGTAAGAAAATAAATAATAATACGTCTACGGCATACATTGATTAACAGGTTTTTGAATGTGCTAAATTCAAATAAATAAATTCTAAAAAATAATCCAATCAGATTTGACAAATTGTAAAAAATACTGGAATCATGTTGCGGCCACGAAAGCCTTTGGAGATCAGAAATGAACCCTGCAATTTGTATTGCACGTTTACCACACCTTCTCAGTACATACAGATACTTTGAAAATCAAAATTTCATAGTTTCATGGTTTATACAATGACAAAATGTTTGGTTTAGCGAATTAGTACCTGACAAATAATTTTTTTTTATTACTGAACTGACAAAAATGTAAAATTTTATTTATTTCAGGGATATAACTAATTCTCTTAAAAATTTCGTGGCTTTATCGCAAAGTTCTTATCCTTAATATCCCAATATAAACGTTTATTTGTAGACATATGTAATATAATTTATGACAATGTCATAGGCAAAATAAAACTGGCCGACTAAAAAATCTAGTTTTCATGGCAAATAGGTCGGGTTCAAGTCTTAAACCTTCTTAGTGAATTTGGCTGTTTAACGTTAAAATTTAAATAATGAATTTTTCACAAACCGAGATGGTTAATATGATTTTTGTTTTGAGAGCTAGTGACAATACTGCGCTTGTAGCGAAAAGATTATGTCGAAAGACGACAGCCTGAAAGAAGAATATCTGAAAAATTTGTGGAGCATTTTAAAAGAACTGGCAGCGTAGCATACAACAAAATACTCGTAAAAAACGTGCTTATACTTAATAGTCTAACATACTTTTAACAGTCACTAAAAATCCGCATATTTCACAGCTCCCACTTTTTCGATAGGTTGATGTTAAACGAAGAACGGTTCAACGAATACTTAAGGCTTATAAAATGCACCCCTATGATATCCAATTATTTTAAGAATTGTTCCCTGAAGATTATCAGAGAAGATTGGAGTTTTGTTTGTGGGCTCAAAACCGAACAAATGAACGAATAAATTTTACTGATTTGATGCTATTTGGAGATGAGGCTGGGTTTCATAGGAACGAAAGTGTTAACAGACACAAGTTCCATTGTTATGCAGCGGAAAATCCACATAGCACAAGATACAACTCCAAAATTTGGTGGTCCTTAAATGTTTGGGAAGGTATTGTCGGTAACCACGTAATTGGACCATACTTTTTTGAGCAAAGAGTAACAGGGAGTGTGTACTTAGACTTTTTGCAAAACCATATACCTGACCTATTGACTCAAGTGCCAAATGAAACTCGAAAAGAATTATTGTTTCTTCATGATGATGCTCCAGTCCATCATCTTTTTCAAATGCCACATACCCGGATTGTTGGATTGGAAGGGGAGGATCTGTTTCATGGCCCGCTAGATCTCCAGCTTTAATACTTAGGGCTTATAAAATGCATCCCTATGACATCCAAATATTTTAAGAATGGTTCCCTGAAAATTATCAGAGAAGATTGAAGTTTTGTTTGTAGACTCAAAACCGAACAAATGAACTTAGAAATTTTGCTGATTTGATGCTATTTGGAGATGAGGCTGCGTTTCATAGGAACGAACGTGTTGACAGACACAATTTCCATTATTATGCAGCGGAAAAGTCACATATTACAAGATACAATTCCAAAATTTGGTGGTCCTTAAATGTTTGGGAAGGTATTATCGATAACCACGTAATTAGACCATACTTTTTTGAGCAAAGAGTAACAGGGAAAGTGTACTTAGACTTGCAAAACCATATATCTGACTTATTGACTCAAGTGCCAAATGAAACTCGAAAAGAAATATTGTTTCTTCATGATGATGCTCCAGTCCATCATAACTTTTTTAAATGCTACATACCTGAATCGTTGGATTGGCAGGGGAGGATCTGTTTTGTGGCCCGCTAGATCTCCAGCCTTGACTAAAATGGGCTTTAGCATAGGCGGGTTTGTTATAGAAACAGTTTATAAAATATCGCCTACAACAAATGAAGAAATGAAAGTCAGATTAAGAAATCGTTTCCAAGATATAAATATTGAAATGTATCGCAATATATGTAGTGAAATTGAGAAATTTATTAAACTGTGTATACAAAAGCTTCTGCTAGCGTGAAATTTTTGGATGTAATAATATTTTAACGATTTAGTGCAAGAAATTGAATTCAGGGTGAAAAGTGATTTTCTTTGTTTTCCGAGAAACTAAGGAAAAATATTAGAAAACCAAGATCAGAATTGTGTTTTATGCTCAGTATGAAAATTTTTCCAAAAAAGTCCTTTCCCTAGATTTCGCTTAATCGAAATACTTACCATCTTTAGTATTAACAATATTTAACTTGTCTGTTAGTAATTTTAAAGATGTCAACTTATTATGCTGCAGTCTGTACTAATTAATGCAGTTTTTTAGTGGTTCAATAACAAAGAATTAACTGATATATATATATATATATATATATATATATATATATATATATATATATATATATATATATATATTTATTTATTTAAAATTATTATAGCATAAAAACATATAAAGTTTTTTGTTATTATTCATATTTCCAGCCAAAAAGTATTTGCCTAATATGATCCGGATTAATAAGGTGGGTGATTTTGAAATTTTAAATATTTTACCAGCTTCTCAACAACGTTTATTATATTGAATATAATAAATGTATACACTGTCAAACCCTGTAACAGGTTATTAGTAGTATTGTCGGTAAATGATAAAGGATTCTGTTTCATTGACACGGAAATACTACGTCTTCCTAGCTATAGTAACATCTTTGTGCAGGTAGTTAATCTCTTTTTAAAGGTTTTGGTCACGATTTAGAATTTTTTAATGTCACCGAAATCTCTTTAAAATGGGCTTTAACTGTCAGTTCTCAATTTTTGTTCAAATTTAGTAAATCTTTAAGAATGGGGTGTGAGAATCGCCAAGGAAGTATATAACTGTATTTTCGTCAGTACAAATAATTTACTGAGTTTAATGAATATTTTGTAACCTAAAAAGATTTATTTAGATCTAACTACACTGTATAAAACTTTACATTAATTTTAGGGTAATAAACCGTTTAGTAAATTCATTCAATGTTAATGCATTAAATTTAGTAATTTTTACATTAAATGTAATGTAATTGTACCAATAATTTCAGTAACTTTATTGAAATTTAAGGTAGCATTCAATGGAATTTAAAGCACAAAGCCTAAATTTCAAAGTATATATAACTTATTCGAGATTTAAGACACAACATTATTAAATTAAATTAATGAATGTATTTTAAATTTAAAGTTATTTTTAACAGTGTATGTATTTTATTTTCCCAAATTTTAAAAATTGAAAAATATGTAAATGTTAGCAACTTAAAACTATCAAAAAGATGTGCCGGACAAAGAGGAATTTAAAATAAAATAATAAAAAAAAACTATTAGCCTGTGAACGATCCCAAGTTCATATTGTTTGATATATTACATTTGAAAATCACGCACTTTCCGGAATAACAACATTAACTCAAATTTCTTGTTAAACTTTTGAGAAAAGTTCTGATAAATTAGCAACTTTATTCCTTTAAAGAACTGGAAAAGAACAATCTTATGAATTTATACTTTTGATCGTTTTGCATTTCAAATGAAGCAAGAAAGTACAATTTTTATAGATGTCTTGGCAAAATTGATCAATTTGTCAGAATCGATGTGTTTTGAGGCAAAGGTTACGAAAATAAAATTGAAACTAGGAGTGTTTAGTTTTTGAGATATATCTTTTTTGTATCTACTTTATAGGTTAGCTTGTCAATGTTTTATTCAAAGATGTGCGAAAAAATAACATAATTTAATATAGACTGCGGATCTTACAAAAGACACGTGGCTCATGCTTAAAAAGAGATAGAGCGTGTTCGATGATTAGTACCTCTTTTTTTAATGGTGTAGCAAGGAACGACAGTGCAAATGTCATTGTATATTCTTGTTACCTGCCCGAAATTAGAAAGAGAGGTAATACTCGTCGAAAACGCTCTATCTCTTTTTAAGCGTGATCCAATTTTCTGCTATAGGATCCGCAGTGTATATAAAGGAATATTAATTTCTCTTACGTCTATGGTTTTATTTATCACTTTGCCTTCTTTACCATTACGTTTATTTGTTCTTGTCAGCTTAATCCTATTTATTAACTTAACCAAATAATTTAAATATTATAATATACTTTCTGCGTTGATATAAACCAACTTTTAAAATTAAAACGCGTCCATATGTAATGTCGCATATATCAATTTTTATTACGTTTTTCTAAACTCGCTTTCTTGTCTGTTTGTTTAGTTTGTTTGTCTGTTCGGTATAAATTTTGCAATCAATTTTAAATTAACTTCTCGATAAGCTAGAGACATGAAAACTTTTACATAGCTCATCACCCCTAGAGTTCATCCCTAAAAACAGTATTTTTGAAATATCTCAGGTTGTAAGTGAGATATCTGTTCTGAATAAAGTGTAAATTACTTGTTACTCAAAATGGTTTTAAATTATGTTATTTTCACCCCTAAGGATATCGTCTCTTATTTTCTTTAGGGTAAACCTTATATTTGCTCACGTAATTTAAATCTTAAAATTGCGAAATTTAATGAAATTGCTAGAAAAAACTAAAGGCGAGCCACCCCCATACACTTTTTTTAATCTCAAGTTCTAATTGAGATTTTTTTACAAAACAAAATGTAAATTACTTGTTATTTGAAATAACGTTGAACTGTAGTATTTTCACTCCTAAGAATATCATCCCTTATTTTTTATTAGGATAAATCTCATATTTGAACACGTATTTTAATTCTAAAAATTACGAAATTTAATGGCATTGTTTGAAAATATTTTTTGCTCGAAAAATATGACTTAAATTGACGTGTTTCGGAGTTTCTAAAAATAAACTGGTAAAAGAGGGTAGCACCCACAAATACGTTTTTTTAAATTTCAAGTTCTAATTGAGACAATTTTACAAAACAAAATGTAAATTACTTGTTATTTCAAATTATGTTGATCTATGGTATTTTACCCCAAAAATAGTATCCCTTATTTTTTATTAAGGTAAACCTTGTTTGAAAATATTTTTTTCACGAATAACATGAGTGACTTAAGTTGACATGTTTCAAGGTTTCTAAAAATAAACTAGTAAAAGAGGGTGAGCCACCCCTAAACACTTCTTTTTAAAAACTCATGTTCTAATTGAAATAACTTTACAAAAAAATTACTTGTTATTTGAAATTATGTTGTACTATGATATTTTCTCCCCTTTTTGTTATAATGGTAAACCATCTATTCACGCACGTAATTTAATTATAAAACTTACTAAATTTAATAAAATGGTTTGAAAATATTTTTTCTACGAATATCATAATTAATACAAGTAGACATCTTTCTGGGTTTTCAAAAATAAACTAGTAAAACGGGATGAGTCACCCCCAAACACTTTTTTTTAATATCTTAAGTTCTACTTAAGATATTTCTACAAAACAAAATGAAAATTACTTGTTAAAATGCGATGTTAAACTAAAATATTTTCACTCCTAAGGATGTCGTCCCTTATTTTTTATTAGGATAAACAATATATTAGCGCACGTAATTTAATTCTAAAAAATAACGAAATTTAACGGAATTGTTTGAAAATATTTTTTTCAGGAATACGATAGGTAACTTAAGTTGACGTGTTTCGGGATTTCTAAAAATAAACTAGTAAAAGAGGATAAATCACCCTCAAATCCTTTTTTTCAAATCTGTATTCTAACTGAGGATATCCCGTTAATTAAAACAAAAAGTTTCAGTAGGCACTGTTCATTAGAATTGAAATTTGGCAATTTTAAAAATCATAAAACATGTATGACATTCTTGGAATGATATATATATATATATATATATATATATATATATATATATATATATATATCAAGAAATTTAAAGAAAATAATATTTGGGGGTGGCTTACTCTCTTTTACTAGTTTATTTTTAGAAACTCCGAAACACGTCAACTAACGTTACTTATGGTATTCATGAAAAAAATATTTTCAATTATTTCCATTAAATTTCGTAATTTTTAGAATTAAGTTACGTGCGGAAATATATGGTTGAACTTAATAAAAAGTAATTGATGATATCCTTAGAGAAGGAAATATCATAGTTTAAGGTAATTTCGAATAAGAAGTAATTTTGATTTTGTTTTGTAGATATATCTTAATTAAAACTTGAGATATTAAAAAAATGTATTTGGGGGTGACTCACCCTCTTTTACTAGTTTATTTTTGGAAACCCTGAAACATGTCAACTTCAGTTAATTATGATATTTGTGAAAAAAATATTTTCAAAAAATTTTATTAAATTTCGTATTTTTTAGAATTAAATTATGTGCGTGAATAGACATGATTTACCCTTATAAAAAATGTGAGATTCTATTCTTACTATAACAAGTAATTTCAATTTCGTTGTGTAAAGATATCTCACTTAGAACCTGAAATATTTCAAACATACTTTTTTTTAGGGGTGAACTTTAGGGGCGGTTTTTATCCCGTTATAATGAATCTCCGCACGTAAAAAAATTGTCTTTTATTTTTTTACCCTCTATAACATATTGAAGTTTCATTAAAATCGGATCAGGACACTTCAGGTACCTGCTTTGTGAGATGATTTTCAACGCAGTCTGCTATCCGAACTGTTTGAAATGAATCATTACGAGCGATGAGACATGGGTATACAAGAGAAGAGCAAAAACCAAAGCTCCTACTAGAGGATAAACAGATAAGGATATATTTAGCTATTAGGCGTCGCTTACGTGAAGCCATTCGCAAAAAATGTCCAAAAGTATGCTTTTACACCACAATAATGTATCAGCTAACACTTCACTCGTTTTTCGTGAGTTTTAGGTCAAAAACTTAACTAGCGTCATTCCACAAACACTGTGCTTGCCTGATATGGCACTGAACTACTTCTTGTTTCCTATTGGGACTATTCAAGACAAAATAAATTTTCTGGTATACATGTATTGCCACAAATGAGGGATACTTTGAAAGGGACAAAATATATATTAATAAACAAATCAAATTTTATGTTTTTCTTTCAAAACTTCCATTTCTTTATGAACAGAAAGTTGATTACATTATATGGCATATTATTAAAAAAAACTTTTCAACAGCGAGTCGTTCGCAGAAAGAATTTTCATTTCTATTAGAATTAGATAATTTTTCCACTTGTGTTTAGGTAACAAAAATTATTTTCTACAGCATATAATCATATAATGTCATTTCGACCAACGAAATAAAGGTTTTAATCAGAATTAAAATAAGTATTGTCAAAAGCTTTCTAGCTCTAACCACGGATACTCAATCAAAAATGCTAAATAGAAAAATAAAGAAGTTAAATCTATTTGACAAATTGATTGGGAATTCCCATCATAAAACTTCAAGCAGGTCAGTAGTTATAGAATAAATTCTGTTTTTATACCTGAAAAAGGTTAAACCTAAGGTTAAGTATTTCTCGTTGCTGGCAATTGAGGCACTAATTTTATTATAAACGTAAATTATACTATTTGCATTCCTAACCAGTATTGTTTAAAGCAGTGTGATTTATGAGTATACAGCGTAATTCGACATATTAATTGTTCATAGGGTGTTTATTCTTTTTGAACATCTTATGGATATCCATATCTTCTTTTTACTAGATGCCATTTTCACATGAATGAAAATTTAAAACCTAATATTGGTATATTTAGCACTTATTTCGGTTTGTCATTTCCATTATCATCTACATATGTATTGTATTTTACTATTATATAATTACTTACCAACTAAATGTTATTATACAATATCTGATGGGGGGGGGGGGATTTTAAAATCAACAAGGAGTTATCTGGAAAACTGTTTGGAATATTGTAATCAGATACTGGTGGAGTAATAAGGGAGGCAAATTTTTTAGATATTTTTGACATACACCTCCCCCTCCCCCCCCCACATATTGAAAGGCGGGTGGGAATTATGAATTATCAAATGAAAAGGTATTTATTTCATCAAAATTTCGAGATGTTAGAAAGCATTTATGCACTCCGAAAATTTTTGCATTTGTCCCATTGGTGGCTAAGTTATGATTTTTTTTTAAATAAAAAAAGCACTACAAGACGTAAATTTAACAACGGTCATTCTTGAACATGACCTCCATTTACTAAACGTCTGTATTCTGTCTGAGTTGTGGGCGTAATTTAACATATCGGGGTTACAAATATACGTACCTTTCAAATATAGTATTTCATATTTTTTGATGTAGAGCTATAGCTATGACTTTATTTTTTTTATAAATACCTGCAAAAAAATCAAAGGATGTCAAATTGGGTTTTAATAAACCTATATTGCATTTTGGATTTTGATACCAACTTCATAAACTGATATAGACATTATTTAAGTAATTCTTAACGACACCAGCTAGTTAAATTTAAATTAAGTAATGCTTGAGTTGAATATTTTATTATTTTTTCAAAATCATAACTAGGCACCCAGTGGAGCAAATGCAAAAATTTGTGGTGAATATAAGTAAGTAGTTTTTGACAAAGAATCGAAAGTTTAAAAATTTCTAGTTGTTATTCTATAATTGCCATCTACCAGTCAATATACAAAACAAAACAGTTTATCTGTTTCCTGACACTCCCACAGCAATCTGCTTTTAACATTAGTATGTATTGGCAATGACGTTTCTGATTTTTCTTACTTCTAGTTTTTCGTCTAAAGAGAGCGCACTAAAATAGCTATTTAAGAAACTCACTTTGTTTATAGTCATAGCGGCAAATAAAACGAACTTTAGTAACCAAACAAAAATTCACACCAACGTAAGAAATTTATTATTAAATAAATATATCGGTAAATTTAAAATAAATAACAAAAACCTAATTTAAAATATTTTTCCAAGTGCGAACATAACAATCACGAACGCTAAAGTAAACAACTAATATCACCTGTCACATGTCACAAGCGTTTCTTTTTGTTAGATTTATTTAATATTATTTCAGTCAATTAGCACATAGGAGAAATTTTGACATATTAGCATATGGAAAATATTAGAATATCCATTCCCCAAACAGCACAAATACGTCTTAAAGACGTCCATAAAACGTTTGATCTCAACATTCAGGACGTCTTATGGATGTCCATTAAAGTCGAATGACGTCCATAAGACGTTGTATAGACGTCTTATGTTACAAAAGGTAACGTCTTTAAGACATTGGCTTACAACGTCTTATGGACGTCCCTTCCCAACATATTTCACCATTAAAATTATGTACATTAAAAAGGATCCATTTAATTTTTTTGTTTGTCTTGTTTACAAAGTCAAACTGTGATTATTCAAAAGTCTAAGAAATAGCTTAAATTAAGAAAAAATCAAGAGTAAAATATACACTACCATTTTAAATAACTACAAGTTCCGCATGAATAATTTGCTTTTAAAAATATGTTCAACATAATTTCTTTATACAAAAAAATACATAACTTAAGCATAATGTAAACTTTTTCTAATTTGAAATTTAAGAAGTGAGGTAGAAGAGCAAATATTTTCAGAACTACTACTGTTCGAACTATAAGTGAACCTATCAAATTTAAGCCTAAGTTTATCCCTTCGATATAATAACTATAAAAGGTAGACTATCAACAAAATAAAAGTTTATTAAAATAAAAAGTACACAAATCTTTAAATAGTTTTAAAAACAAGAATTTTTATTTAGTCGAATAACAAATCTGGTCTGATGCCGTTTTCAGCCATGTTTGGAATGAAATTTCCTCATTCTTCTGACTTTTTGCCAGTCCTGTTGTCTCTGTAGATCCTAATAACAAACTGATTTTTGTTTTATAGAATAAAGTTTATCATTTGTGGGTAAATTTTTTGATATTTTTGCGAATTTTTATAATTGTCCTCTACTATAGAATCGTGACTTATGCTATTTCAAGGTTAATATGTATAATGAAAGACAGAACTTACTCATAATAAGTCTCACCAAGTTGGAATCGTAGAACTTTCTCTTTCCTTTTCGTACTAATCAACTGTACATGGTAATTTTACAAGCTCGCTTTACAAAGTCATAAATGCTCCCTACTCCCAGTTTTGAAATTTCTAAAACCTTAAACAAAATTATTTCTTGTAATTAACAAAACTCTATTTTCTATGTTCTTTAAATATAAACTAATCATCAAGAACAAAATAAATCCTTTAGGTTTCATTAGTGGAGCACTCCATAAACAAGCATTTCGCCTTCCACTTCATTAGTAATATTTCTTGTAATATTTAGGACCGGGTCTGGATGAGCTGTGCAAGCCTTTTTTGCACAGATAATATTTTTGAAAATTTCATTTCATACTTCTAATAACATAGAGTTACTACAAAAATATAAGCGGTAAAGCATTCGGGAATTTCCTGTAACAT
Organism: Diaprepes abbreviatus; assembly: GCA_034092305.1. Lineage (NCBI taxonomy): Eukaryota > Metazoa > Arthropoda > Insecta > Coleoptera > Curculionidae > Diaprepes > Diaprepes abbreviatus. The sequence goes on from JASJET010000055.1 coordinate 35,068,733, forward strand.
AACCTATAAATATCGTTACTGTTTTTCCTAAGTACACATGATTCTCTATCTTACCTTAAGTATTACATAAACACGAATAAAAAAGATTTTCAGAGGCACATAGATAAATCAACTATTTTAATAAAATTCTTTCAAAAGCTAAATTTTCACAGTCGGCACCCCAACAATATTAAAAATGAATAACGACATGACGAAATACAAATACAAAACTGAAAAATGACAGTTGACAGAAACAAAAGGCGGGTTTTTTAAAGTTATAGTTTCGCTGGCATCATATTTGTGTGTGTTATTGTTATCGGTACATCAAACAGTCTGTGACAAAAAGCACCAAAGTATTGATAAAAAAGATCATGCAAAAGTTCTATTAACCAAGGTCGTAGTGAGGCTACTAAAAATTTGTCGTTTAATCAAAAATTTTAACCTCAACTTGTATTCAGCTGAGCTCTGTGCGGCGTTGCAAACTTATTTATTACCCAACTGCGACAAAATCCATAGGGAAGGAAATACTTTTTAGTTTTTCTCAAGTAAATTATTCACAACTGTATTTATTTTCGTATAAAATGTAGTATGTAGACATTTAAAAGATATCTTAAAGACGGTGTATATAGATGTCTTATGGACGTCTTTAAAACAACGTCTATAAGACGCCTTATTTATGTCTTAAGACGTTCAGACATAATCTGGATATAAAAATGACGTCTATAAGACGTCTAGTGCTGTGTGGGTCTGTTAAAACTTTGTTTTTCTACTGTGCCGTATGAATAAATCACACTATCCTATGTTGCCGATTATAGTATATCTGCATGTTAAATTGTTGCTTTGTTGCCAAGGCGTCGAAATAATTAATACTGAAAAAGAAAAAGTATTCAGAAAAATTTAGAGGAAAAATAATAGTAAAAGAAAATGTTTTTAGATAAAATAAATAGTGCCATGGCACTGTTACACTACCCTACAAGCCGCCACTGCTTGTTTAAATAGAAATTAAATTATTAAAGACAACGATTATTACTTAAAAATTCCACTTTAAGAGCATTTTAAGTAATAATCGAATTTGACTTCGTTGTCTTTAATGATATGGAGTTCCACCAAGTACCGGCAAACTTAATTCAACCGAAAATAAATGATATTAATAGTGTGTTAAAACGTTCAATAAAAATAGACCAGTTCAGTTATTTTTGTTACTTGCTCGGTATAATTATGTATTCCCCTGTAAAAATTAGTCCCTGGTCATTTTTGTTACGATGTAAAGACATCTGACGGATTCTCGTAAAACCTGTATGGTGGAGTGTAACAAAATATACAGACTTAAAATCCTAAGTAGAAATATCCCTTACCGGACAAATCAATTGACGGAAAAATTCAGTTTGCAGGGATTTTTCCAAATACAAATTAATTTTGGTAAGTTGTGCCATCAACTATCACATCTAAAAAGTAACTTATTTGGATGAAACTACATATTACAGATTTCGCTAGTAGACGATCAGGAAATCAGAGGTCTCTATGTTCAATCGATTAGTTGTTGGTTTCGTTCATTATTTACTTCTACTCTTAGATCATAGGTGGCAGCAAAATCCATTCTGTAAGCTGAAGGTTTGGAATAATTTATTAAAGGACAAATTGGTGAATGATTTTTAAAGTAGTTCTAATAAGATAATAAAATTATTTTGTACGGAGTGTAAATAAGTAATTAATAGTTAAAATATTTTTTGAAAACTTGAATTGAAGGATTTAATTAATTTTCATTAAAATTTTATATTATTAGAAGTCTTATGAGAGAAAGAAAATAACTTAAAACATTTTTACTATCATCCGATATGGTCTAGTGGCTAGGATACCTGGCTTTCACCCAGGAGGCTCGGGTTCGATTCCCGGTATCGGAAAGTTTTTTTGTTTTTTAACGTTTTGAGTAACCCATCTATCTAGTCTGTCCAAAGGCAATGAAACTTGTTATTTATTGATTAAAAATTGTAACAATAAAGACATTTTAAATTGAATTTATTGGTTGCAATTTTTTTAAAGTCATTCTTAGATTTTATTTGTAACTATTTTAATAAAGAGATGCAAATTATACGGAATACTCTGAAAAGAGTGTGACGATGATTTTAAAAACACAAAAAATCTGATTATTTTAACCAATTTGGGGGAGGAGGTATGTATAATGTTACATTTCCCGTAGTTATCAGATAGTACAGAGGGATTAAGCACGATTCATAGTAGGTATAAAATTTTATTTATGAGTGTTTTTACGAATCAAAATATTGGCAATTATTCGTTGTAGCATCTGGCCTTTTTGTTTCTCTTTTTACTATGTATTTATTTACTTTCTGTAGGCTAGAGCTACTATAATTCAAAAGAGAACAAGATCGAGGTACTAAATTACTTACTACTTGGGTTTATTTTTCTTGTAATGATTTGAAACTTACTGGAGACTATATTTTAACAAATTATTACCTCTTCGAAAAAAATGCGAAACGTGATACAAAATAAATTTTTAGCAAAACACTTACTTTTTGACTTTTTGTATAGTAAAATTTTCAGCGAATATTTAAGTTTTTAGAAAACGCTTGGACTTAAAAACTGAACTTTTTCTAGGACTGCGAAACTCCGCTAAACACAATGCTTTCACTGTCGATATACTTTTTGAAAAAACTCTTAAACTACCATTTTAACTTTAACTCTTGATTTCGACTAATGGTTCTTAACTATTTTCAACTCTTTATTTGAACTAACCGTTCTTAGCTCTTGTTCTTCACTAACTTTTCATAGCGAGATGATTCGTATTTATATAACATTTGTCGTGTCGTCTTGGTTGAAATCTGGATTTTTTGAATCTACTTGTTTTTGCAAGAAAAACTCGCGTAATATTAGTTCTTTATCAAAATTTCGTGATTCCGACGTCAGCACACCGGCATTCCTTTCTTGGCGAACTTTTGCACTAAAAACCCACGTGATCGAGACTCTATGTGTCGAAATTGTTGGTTCTTTACCGAAATTTCGTGATTCCGACGTTAGCAGACTTATATTTCTTTTTTTGCCTATTTATTTTTCAGCGTTCCGGAACAAAATACGTCACATATGGTTTAGATTTAGATTTTATATTTGGTATTAGGTAAAGAAAAATGATTTGATTTTAATGTTTTCAATTTAATAGTTTTTTTTTGCTATTGAATTTTAAAATAAGTACTTGTACTATTTTTCAAAACTTCTAATTGAATTATGTATTTTAAAATAAAATTGATTTTCATCCGATTTTTCTTAAAAACTTAGAATAATCTTTACCTTTTAAATATTTTAAAAATTTTTTATTTATTAACTTTTTGAAAAATAAAATTAGTCCCTGTATACAGTAATAAGACAAGTCTTCTAGTATTAAAGTCAATTTTCAAGAAATCAATAATCTCATAAAACAAATGAGCACTTCAGAATTTCTTTTATAGTTAATTTATTTAAATCAAATAAGTTCTGGGTTGGTTTAGAATAGAGAAGTTTGTGAGTTATTGTCAGAAGGATAAAGAAAAACCTTTTTCTTGCTCTAACTTTTTTCCTTGCTTTGATGAAATCTGCAACCTTCGGATATATTGAACGCTCATTTTTTACACCCTGTATATTTGTATAATCCCCGTTTAATTACCTCTTTTAAATGTCTCACAATAGTACAATCGAAGTTTGAGTATGCCTACGAACAAAAGCTCCTTTGGGTCGATGTTCAGAGGCAATTATTAGTCTTTTGCCTTTTTCAATTTATATTTAATGCAAAGAAAATATACATATATTAGTCCGGGAGCTTAGGAGGTTTTCGTAGTCGATGAAGAGACACAGCTGCACCAAGTTTTTTTAAATGTAATTTGGCTCCCTGATTTCAAATATCGAGAGTAGATTTCCGAAAAATGGCCAGAGGTAATTTGTTATAAACAAAAAAATTATTAATAATTAAAAAGATATATTTTTTTTGGAAAATATAATATTTTCATATTCTTCGGCCGATTCTTAGCAAAAAGTGTCTCTTGAGATTTTGTGGATTTTCAGAAGTTTGCAAAGGTGCGTAAAAACGTCAAATTCAAAGTTTCTGCCTTGATCAGAGTGTATCTCTCCTGGCACTCAATATCTACACATCCACTGTTCAAACAACATTTTAGAAACGGTGGTGGCTTCTTGATTTGGTATCGCATAGACTTCTGGCCATTTACTGAAGTAACCCATAGGTACCAACATATAGCGATTCCCGGATTTACTAACAGGAAATGGTCCTACTATATCTATAGTAATTCTTTCAAAAGGTACTCCTACATTGTACTGCTTCATTTTACCGTGGCTACGGGTCCTTGGTCCTTTGCTGGCAGTACAGTTCGTACAGGTTTTGTACCAATCTTTTGCATCTGCGTGGCTCCCCAGCCTTCCTAACTTTTTCAAAAGTTTTCACAACCCCTAAGTGTCCGCCTCCTACAACATTATGTAAAGCTTGGAGTACTTTTGGAACCTTTTTGGTGGGTAATATAGTTTGGTCCCTGTAGCCTTTGCCATCAGAGCTCTCCCAAACTTTTTTTAATATACCTTCGTGCATAATCAAGTAATCCCATAAGGCCCAGTAACCTTTTACTTTTTGAGATTTTGATGAAATTTTTTGAAAAGGGGGTGGATTTGACTTATTATTCTTTAATTTAATGATAATATTAAGATCTGGATCTTCTTGTTGTTCTTTGGAGATGAGTTTGGGATCCCAATCCAAAAAGCATTGTGGTTGTGTCTTTCGACAATAGAAATCGTCAGGATTTTCTCGCTCTTTGTGTCTGTTACAGTGCTTGCATTCTTCTGAACATGGTCTTCTCGACAAAGCGTCTGTATTTTTGTGGTTCAAGCCTTTTCTATGTTGAATTTTAAAATTGTATTCCTGTAAACGTTGAAACCATCGTGCTATTTGACCTTCAGGATTTTTAAATTGTAAAAGCCACTTTAGTGATGCGTGGTCTGTTCGCAGGAGAAATTTTTGGCCATATAAATATTTATGAAAATGTTCCAATGTCTTTATAATGACGAGTAGTTCTTTTCTTGTTACATAATAATCTCGCTCAGCTTTGTAAAGTAATTTGCTAAAATAATCAATCACTTTCTCTTGATTATTTTGTATCTGGAGCCTTCCACCTATAGAGGAGTTACTAGCGTTACGGGCTCAAGATATGACAGTATTGGAGGATTACAAAGTGTCTTCTTTAGTTCATTAAAAGCGGTTTCGCAGTCTGCGGACCATTCATAGCTGTTGCTATTTTCAGTCAGTCGATGTAAAGGTCTTGCAATATTGGCGAATCCTTTTATGAATCTTCTATAGTAAGTACAGAGACCTAAAAAACTTCTAGGTTCATGCTTATTTTTTGGTGCTGGCCAACCTTAAATGGCTTCTGTCTTCTCTGGGTCAGTTCGTACACCAGCTTCTGTGATTATATGGTCCAAGTATTTCACTTCTTTCTGGAAAAATTGACATTTCTTCGGATTGATCTTTAATTGTGCACTTTTCGACATTTTTCAGGTGATCGTCAAATATTTTTCTCAGAATTATGATGTCATCTAGGTAGAGTAGACATGTTTTCCACGTTAGTTGGTTCCATTACACATTTCAAAGTGGCTGGGGCATTGTATAAACCAAATGGCATAACATTAAATTGCCATAGCCCCATTCCAGTAGAAAAGGCGGACTTTTCTTTATCCTCTGGATGAAGCTGTACCTACCAATAGCCACTTTTTAAGTCCAATGTGGAAAATGTTTTGATCCAGTTAAAGTATCTAGAGTATCATCAATTTTTGTTTCATATCGTCTTGGCTTGTGTTTAATTCTTGTTTCATATCGTCTTGATTTTTCGTCATATCTTCTTACAATTCTTCTTTCATCTCTCCTTGGATTTTCTTCATATCTTCTTGATTTTTTGTCATATCCTCTTTCAATTCTTGTTTCATCTCTTCTTGGCTTTTTTTCATATCTTCTTGGCTTGTTTTCATGTCTTGTATCAGCATCAGTATCTAATTTAAACTACCTTGAATTTGTTCTTCCATTTTTGCGTTTTGTTTTCTAGTTTCCACTGACATACAGGCTTTATTTTTTCTAATTTTATAACCTGAACTAACCTCTTCTGGAGTTGATCGACTTCCGACACCAATTTATTCCGGACGGCTGATCTTCGAACACACACTGTACTATTGAACACACTATTATTTCAAAAGATTTTTATTGTCAACCTTACTTTTGACACTTTTCAAACAATTTCAAGATTCATCGAGGAGCTCTCAAACTATACTGACTACGAAAGCCGATCTGGACCCTTTATATACCCTTTTGGTTGATACCGGAAGATTCCCTAATTCTCTAGAAAGATTTCCATCCCACACGGGGTAATGAAAATAAGAAAAGGAATAATCCGGCGATTTCTAGACCTTCTATCATAGGCGTTCCATGTTAAAAATAAGAAAATAGAATTCTCTAAAAAGTTGCAGACCTTCTTTCATGGACGTCTCCTGAGGAAATTAACAAAGGTAAAATTAATTAAATAAATTATGAACTCGTAGAAAATATACCTCAAACTCTACAAACTACAATGTTGGTATCTAATATAAGGATTTTGAAATTAGTAAATGAGCTTCTCAATATAAAAGGGTCGTGCTTTGGTTTGGCATGGGGGTGTTCCAGTGTTAATAGTAGTTTGTATAAATTTTAATCTATAGTATTTTGTGATCGGTTAACATGCCAAAGCTATGCTCCAGTCTTTTGAATAACTTCTTGAGTAGTGATCAGTGACACTTTGAACATTGATAAAATATTCGCTTTTGCTTTTTTTTCTCTCTTTGTAAAAGTTTAATTTCAAATTATCTAACGCTTTTATAGTGTTCAACTTTATATCACAAATGCTGGAGAAAATAATATCTTTCTTACTATAATACTAAAACTCTGAGAATTACTAGAGACTTCACAAAACTATAGAAACACAAAATTGATAAACTTTTATTACGAGGATAGTTAAGTTCATACCATGCGCTCGAGTTTTATCCATCAGAAATAGGAATTGCTTTATGACAGAACTCTCTCGGGGCCAATCATGTTTAAAGTGGAACATTCGCCATATTGAGTCATAAACCAATGGCAATTAGCCATAAAACCTTTATTGTGGAACGATCGAGTTTAAAAACATCTTTAAATTGCGGAGTCTGGAAGTTTGAAATGCGGGAACTGAAATATTGGTTTTATATAATAAAAACAAAAGAAGGCCAAAGAAAATATAAATATTAAGTAACAATAATTAAAGGCTTTGTCAATTCACTTATGTACTACAATGTACTTATTTACATATGTATACAATATATATAATCGCGTCCTACTGAAACTAGCTTGATATAAGATTCTTATAAAAAATCAAACGCCTTCTACAAAAAACGCTAAAAAGCTGAAAATAATAATAAAGGGTGTTTTTTTATACAGGCATAAAACTTTAAGTTGGTAACACTTTTTTAACTGGCGGCCATTTTGTCAGCTGTCAAGTGATTTATGTTTAGTTTGGTTTGGCATTTCAACATGAATAGACTGATGCCTGAACAACGCTTCCAAATTGTGCAAATTTATTTTGAAAATCATGGTTCTGTTCGAAATACGTATCGCGCACTATGTCCATTTTACGGTCAACATAATCGTCCATCAAAGCAATTAATTCGATTAACTATGGAACATTTTCGCACCAAGTTTACTCTAAATGATTATACGCATCCACAGAGACGTCGTACAGTGCGTACAGAAGAAGTCATGCTGCTGTAGGGCGTAGTGTAGAGGAACACCCGAATCAGTCTATCCGCCATCGTGCACAGGAATTGGATATGTGTCCATTCACTTTATGGAAGATTTTGCGGAAAGATCTTGGTTTGCGTGCTTACAAAATCCAATTCGTGCAAGAATTGAAGCCACACGATCACCTAGCAAGGCGTAGATTCGGTGAATGGGTCCAAAACAAGATTGCCGTTGATCCCGATTTTCATAAGCGAATTTTGTTTAGCGATTAAGCTCACTTTTGTTTGAATGGATACGTCAATAAACAAAACTGCCGTATTTGGAGTGATGATAATCCTCAAGTGTATGTTGAGACACCGTTCCATCCAGAAAAACTGACTGTTTGGTGTGCTTTATGGGCTGGTGGAATCATTGGTTCGTACTTCTTTAAAAACGATGCTGGTCAGAACGTTACAGTCAATGGTGACCGCTATAGAGCCATGATTACTGACTTTTTCGTTCATCAATTGAACAACCATGATGTGCAGGAGCTGTGGTTTCAACAAGACGGCGCAACATGTCACACAGCTCGTGCCACAATTGATTTATTGAAGGAAACGTTTGGTTACCGCATAGTTTCACGTTTCGGACCTGTGAATTGGCCTCCAAGATCGTGTGACTTAACGCCGCTAAACTATTTTCTGTGGGGATATGTGAAGTCGCTAGTCTACGCCGATAAGCCCGAAACGATTGATCACTTGGAGGACAACATTCTCCGCGTTATTGCCGATATACGGCCACAAATGTTGGAAAAAGTCATCGAAAATTGGACCTCCAGATTAGACTACGTCCGAGCCAGCCGTGGCGGTTATATGCCAGAAGTCATATTTAAATTATAATGCCAGAAGGTTATCTTTCGAATAAAGTAAATTTCATGTCAATTTAAAAAATTCATCTTTGTTTTATTCAATTTAAAAGTTCTATACCTCTATAAAAAACACCCTTTATATGATTATATATGAAGTTAAAATTTTTGAAATCGGCGTCAAATTACTGCCTGACAAAATGTGATTCATATAAAAATATTGCAAAATGCTTCATTTTTAATTGCTTTCTTACCGTAGCTTGTATGTATTTCCTGTTAGTAGTTATTTGTTTCATTTAGGCGCTATCTTCAAAACTTTTAATACAAACATTTTTATTGTTATTTTTTACCTTTTAATTCTTTCTAGAAGTCGATCCAACTTTTTTTTATAAAAATTTTATTGTTCGGTTTTTAGTTTTGAATTGAATTCAGTTTCTAAGGTCGCAAAAAAGTATCTATTTTATCCAAACTTCTAGACCACGCTAAATTGAACAACAAAATCTATTTGATTCTGTGAACTCTCCAAGTACCAGTTTTGAATGAAATCGTACCAACCAAATATTTGGTCTGCATTAGTAAATCCGCTATTTAGAATTTTAAGAAATTTATTTTAGATTTATAACCTAGGACCCAATAACGATATTGAAAGAACTTGAAATATGTAAATTTTTTACCAAGACATATTTTATCCTGCATATTGAGTTTGAAAAAATTAATTTAAGGTCCAAGATATACGCCGCAGGAACCTCTAATATCAACTTTTCACAAAATCGGAAAAACGTTAAGTTTTTTCCTCATATTGTATTTGCCATATTAAATTGTAAAAAAAAATAACTTTAGATTCGTTACTTGTAATTCCAAAAATCCAAATCCAAAAAATTTTCATCCCACCATATTGGATTCACCATATTGAATTTCAAATAAATAATTTTAAACTCTTAATCTGATCTTATCCAACACCCTCAAAAAATCCTTAGGAACAATTTTGGACATAATCTGAAAATATACAATTTTTAGACCGTTCTATTCTATCTGCCATATTGAATTTTTTAAAAACAATTTTAAATCTGTCATTGATACTCTTAGGAGCCCCCTAGTGCCAATGTTGAACAAAATAGATAGATGTTAAATTTTTAGCCCTCCATATTGTATCCGCCATATTAAATTTTTTTAAAAACAATTTCAATTTCGTTTTAATTGTTAATAACAATTTAATGGATCATAGTAGAGACTGGAAAATATAACAAAATATCACTATAAATTGCCATTGAATATACTATTTACAATATCATATCAACCATTTTCGTACCACTATAGTCATAGACCGTTTAGATTTTCGTTATTATTTTCAGTGTATGTGTTCAATTTACTTTTTGGACTCCAACAGGAAAAACATATTTACGCTTATAAGAATTCCGGGTGATATCATTTGTTGATGTCTCAATAAGGACGTCCAACTGCTTTTGGCTAGCTTTTCCACCAAGAATTACTCGTAAAACGTTAAAAAAATTGCAATAAACGTAACGATCTGTAGTCTATTGCGTCATAAAGCAAACTGATTCTAACTATGCATCTGCAATAGTTATTACAAAGAAGTGCTGATTCAAAATTCTACTATAAAAGAATATTTAACAATATCCTTTGTCAAGGCTCTGACCCATCCGCTCGTTACCTGAGTTTCTGGCCGACGTCCTGCCGCGTTCACTTCTTATTGCTATATCTTCGGAAATAATTTGAAAATATTCCTAAAAGTATAAACAACTTATCTAGATAAACAAATTGAGTCTTTTAGAAATCTCAAGTCGACGTAATCCATTAAAACGAAGTATAGGACCAATAATTGAATTCCTTTTTCTAGCAAAAACCTGTTTTATTTACATATATGCGGCAGATTATCTGCCAGAGGACTTTTCAGGAACAGGGAGATGTACATTCCCACCAATTGATATGGACTCATATAAAAAGAAAATTTTTAGGTATATTGATATTTATATTTCAAACTAGGAATGCTTGAGAAGTGCACTTTGCCACTTTATCATTTTATTGTGTTTTATAAAATAAACGAAGAGAAAAAACCTATATACAAGATTTTGTAAGGCATGACAGATGAGCTAAAAACAGAAAACTGCATCCCCTAAACAAAAATTTATTACGAATTAAAGACACTTAAAAATAATATAAAAGTGGGGAAAAGGGAGAACGATTCTGAAGCAACCAAGAAAAAAAATTGACAGTAATGTGGAGTGTAGTTTCCTTCAAGATTCCATAAGAAGTTGAGGTACATATCACATCAGAAAATAAGAGACCTGCACTAAATGATGAGCATGATGAGGACTGCCCCCACTAGACAGCTGGAGGTTCTAATGAACCTGAAGTGTTTATTAGAAGCACGGGAGTCACAGAGTTGTACTCTCGGGACAGCAAGCAATACAAAACATCTGTTCAGAGAGTTGGGCACTAAGTAGTAGTTTCACGTTTTCATTCTGAGTGCAAGGAGGTACTTAATAATCTAGTTGTATAATATGACCCGCGTGGCTCCCGGGTTACTCGGGTAAAATAAGAAAGCGGATCGTTTGGTAAAGTTGAGGTCTTGACTTAACCATACGGCTCACAAGCACGGGAGTCACAGAGTTGTACTCTCGGGACAGCAAGCAATACAAAACATCTGTTCAGAGAGTTGGGCACTAAGTAGTAGTTTCACGTTTTCATTTTGAGTGCAAGGAGGTACTTAATAATCTAGTTGTATAATATGACTCGCGTGGCTCCCGGGTTACTCGGGTGAAATAAGAAAGCGGATCGTTTGGTAAAGTTGAGGTCTTGACTTAACCATACGGCTCACAAGCACGGGAGTCACAGAGTTGTACTCTCGGGACAGCAAGCAATACAAAACATCTGTTCAGAGAGTTGGGCACTAAGTAGTAGTTTCACGTTTTCATTCTGAGTGCAAGGAGGTACTTAATAATCTAGCTGTATAATATGACTCGCGTGGCTCCCGGGTTACTCGGGTGAAATAAGAAAGCGGATCGTTTGGTAAAGTTGAAGTCTTGACTGAATCATACGGCTCACAACTCACTGTATCTGTTTCTATTACTATTAGTAAGGGAGACTGAAACTGTTGTTGGAAAGATACTTTACTGAGGTAGGCTTAGGAATAAGATATGTGAAGGAACATATAATTGGGCCTAATAAGCGACTTGTTAGGGAATTTTTCATTTTTAAAGGGCAAGAGCTGCAGATTGTGGTGGGAATGAGGTTAGACATTGCACCTACCAGGCTATCGATATAGCATTGGTATCGCGGATGACGCAGTATGCAGATGGTGCCTCGAAACGGCTGAATCTACTGATTATGTTTTTAGAGAGTGCTCGGCACTTAACAAAATCGGGTAGAAAGATTTCAAGGATACATTAATATCACCCAAAGCAGTCAGGTAAGATCAAGTAAAGAGGCTGCTTAAAATCGCAAGAGTGATCGATCTTGAATGGCTTGCGGTCATGCTGGAATGCACTGGATCTAACGAGGCCTAAGCATCAACGATCGAATATCACTACTCGTATTGGTTCATTCGAGAGACTTGCAGTTGTCTCTTTGCCTCCTGTGAGCTCAAATCTGCTCTCCTGAAACCTAGAACTAAAAAATTATCAGATGCTTATGCTCTCCACAGAATAGAAAAAACTAAAATGGGTTAATGACAGTGAGATTTTACCAATTATTGACATAAGCAACGAGATGAGATTTAAGTAGATGTATCAGTATTTGACCGACCTAAGAAGAACGATGCCGCAATAAGGATGTAAATTGCAATAGGTCATAACATGATATTTTAGTATTCTTTCACTAAAGTTCTGGTACATGGTTTTAACTGTGCAGTGGGTTTACTAGGTAGAGTTGACCAATTTGGAGCTACTTACTCTAGTCATTTAATTATTAAATCAAATAATATGTATAAATTTCGAGCAGTGATTTTAAACACCAGTCATGCTGATCGCTACTCAATTATTATAAAATTAGAAAGTACTTCTAGTAAAATAAAAAAAAAAAACGATGTAAATAAAATTGATAACTGGAAATGAACAGAATTAAATAATAAACTGTTATAAAGTCTTTTACTACAAAAATCTATTTGACGAATACAAGGAAAATCAAAAAAAAGAACAGAAATTAATAATAGAGGCAACAAATGTGAAAATAAATAGTAGGTTGTGGTCTGTTTTTACTGACCAGTTTCAGGAAGTTATTAAGGTTACTTTTGAGTATTGGGGAGTGATTATTCGTGCTACGCCGCCTTTAGCATTGTCAGCATGGCCATATTCTATTTTTTGCTAGACTCAACAAATGTGAGCTGGTTAATATTACCCACTCATGAAGAGTAACTAGAAGCTAAAAAATGATAAAATAACTGAAGAGTGTCTGAATAAGAACTTCGTTTGCAAAATTGTCATTTTTTCTGATGCAGTGTGACAGATGGAGTCATCCTGGTGAAACTATATCTCAGATCTGTTCATTTTATCTAATACTTTTTAAAAAAAAGTTTGTCAATATGCCACGGTAATCATTTAGAAAAAAGTATGGTCCTATGATCCATCCTGCACGCGTGGCACATTAAACTATCACTTTTTGAGTATGCTTCGAAAGTTCATGCAGGGCATTTGGATTTTTTGCTCCCCAGATTCTAGAAATCTACTTGTTGATGAAGCTGATAAGGTGAAGGTGAATCGTCAATTAAGAAATTAAAGCAATGTTATTGAGAAAAGCATAAAACTGAGACTTTGTACTTACTCAGAGGATTAAAATTTAATGTTTGGGTCATATATTTTTATCAGAACAAAAAAAAAAGAAGAAAAATGCTATGGTACCAGTGGCTGATCGTCTCTCTCTTAATGCAGATAATAATAAATTATGATTCTTGGTATTTTTAAACTTGATGAGGATATTTGGAACTGTAATTGTATTCTATTTGACAAATTATATAAAATTGGAATGAAGATTTCAACAAATCGAAATTGGTGGCATTTGAATATATATCAAGATCAGTAACGTACAGTGTGCCAAGAGGCATGGTTCTTGATTCAGTACTATTCACCAGATGAATTATGAACCTTCTTAATATATTCTGTATGAGTGAAGCCATTTGTTATGCTTATTACCCAGTGCTCACGTACAATGATGACTTATAGGAACCCGTTAATGTTAAACTATGGTTTGACAGTAATTTGTGAACAATAAATAAATGAATCCATTTTATGTCTCCCTCTTTAATTAACAGAATTTATCAATTATAAATTACAAAACTGTTTACTAGCTTTGTTACAGTACCCATATAAAATATACTTAGCCTCTAAAAATGTCTATAGTTGATCATTTCAACTCACATAAGAGTTGAGTTCATTAGAGGGATTATATTACCTCAAACATTTAAAAATTTATGTTAGAAATTTTGTTTAATTGGAAAACTTTTACCAAAACATTACCTAATAAATATATGCAATGCTTTGATTGAGTTAGCGTTGGGAGAGTGAGTAGGTACATGGGGTGCTGCGGCTCCCAATAATTCAGGTAATGATATCGCGGAAAATGGTTCTACTAAATATTTTTTAAAGATAGAATTTTTCTTCGTATGAAATTAGTTGAATAATTCGAAGTACTGATACTCAGTCAATTGTATATTAGATTTGTTGCCCTAATGTAAATAAATAAAAAGTTCGTGCTTATTAAAGCAGACCATAAAACAAGGACATCATGTGTTTCTTTAAACCAAGTTGTAATACATAAAGCCATGAGACTCTGCCTCAAAAATATATAATTTAAAACTTTGTATTTATTAACTGCAAGTTAGCTTTAGGGTTGCATAAAAATAAGATTAGTTAATATTATTGATAGGGTGGTCGTTAATGTGTGATATTTTGTTTTAAATTTAACATATATAGTAATTGTTAATTAAATAGGCATGATGACTGTAACGAAGAATCACTGAAATTATGACTTGAAATAATTATACAGGATAGACAGATTCAAAAAAACACATTTATTTTTAGATTACAAGTGAGATTATATTTATTTTAGTAAAAATAAAAACACAAAATATGGAAATCGGCCATATTAGATCGAACACCAATCAGAAGCGCGTGACGTCACGCTTTCGTAAACATCACATCAGTCATAATTGTTGATCGCCTTTATCGTTCGAATTTGTCTTTATTTGCATCGTTAATCAGATATTTTGTGGATAAAACTATCAAGTGTGTCAGTCTCCTGCTATCAAAAATACAACGTCATAGAACAAGGCCAATAGCTCAAATTTGCCAAGAGGTTAACTGGTGCACTGTTTTTTCAGTCTGGACAGCTTTACTTCTGAATTTGTATAATATATATATATATATATATATATATATATATATATATATATATATATATATATATATATATATATATATATATATATATATACTTGTACTGATTTATCAGCTGATTTTGGAAAAGTAGTAGGTGCTCCTAGATCTTCAATTGTGTGTAAAGCTAAAAAATAAAAATAAGTACTTGTGAACAAACTGTAACTATTTACACATTATTATATACTATAATTTTTGCAACAGACTATAATAATATTATAATAATAATAATAGGTACCACAAAGATTGTTTAAAATCGTAACTACCTATAATGTTATGATTAAACGGGCTAACAGAAAAAATATACAATTGAATTCACTAAAACAGGTTACCGATATAAAAAGGCAATGGGTACGTATCTGAACTTTCTGATGAAGTACCTGTGAGTTCTAAATGTTCTGTAGGTGGTTTTATTTGTGCTACATCTTTGTCACTTTCTTCACTTAGACACCTTCTTTGTTTTTTAAGAACAAGTTTGTTTGCTTCTGCCTGGTTAGCATTCAAATTTTGTGGGTATACACCCTGACTTTATGCGCACTTGTGAAACTGAACCCATTATATGGTACTGTATATAATTTTCCATATCATTTGGTAACTGCAAAAGGAAAAAACTTTTAATTAGGAACTTTAAAAATAATATAGTAATAAAGAAATTAAACTTAACCTCAAACGAGATCGACAGTGTTATTGACAAATATTTACCTTATATATATATTTTGTTTGTGAGCTTCACCACTTATTTATATGAAATAAATACTTACATCAAAATGATCTTCGCAGAAATAAATCACTGAATTTACAGATACAGAAGCTGGGTATCGCCTTGCAAGATTTAGCCACGTATTTCTGATATTTTTCTTCATTGGCACGTTAATAAATAACTTATTTGGAGTTTTTATCGATGTATTATTACATGGAGGAACTACACACCATCGATACACATTAGAATTCATGATTATCGTACAAAATAATAGAAAATATGAATCAAAACAAGCAATAAGATACAACTTGTCAAGTGTTTACGAAAGGGTGACGTCACAGACGGACGCCATTACTATTCTAGCGTTTTGGTGCGAAATTTAAATCGTATTTTATATAAAGGTCAATTTTTCCTTCAAAACATAAAGTTTTTGCGGAAATTAGATTTATTTTGTATAAAGTAGGTGCATAAAAACATCGTGGAGTATTTTTTAAAAATCAGTCATCATGCCTGTTATAATGACTGTTAGATCACTATGTGGTACTCTCACTCTCGTATTGAGAATTGGATACCCGGTACAACTTTACAAATAAATTAAATATAAATGAGATAAAATAAAAATAGCGTGTGTGTTTGTTTTTGTTAATGGATTAAATAGTGATATATAACTTTTTGTAATCCGAAGAATTTGGAATTTAACTATTTAAACTCGTTTGCTATTCGTCCTTCATTTATTGGTTTTATTCAAAGAACTAGTTCATCCCTTCTTTAATTCACATATTTATCTACTAATTAAAAAGAGGCAGATATATATCTAATGTATATTATTTTCACTAGAGGAAGTAGTCATAAAATAGTAAGTTGTCTATTCCGAATATTTCTTTCAGTTCTGTTCGAAAAAATAAATAGAAGAAAAAAGAAAATACGTCAATTTTTTATAATGGTAATAAAAATTCGACGGAAGGCGATATGAAATGCAAATAAGAAATAAATAGCATCTACAAAAAACTAAAGTTTGGGCATATTTATCTTTTTATGTCTTAAGTAGACGGCTTTTCTTTTTCGCTAAACCATCGGAAGCTGCAAAACAAGCTCCGGAGCCGAAGTCGATTTTGTTTTATGCGAATATCTGCATAATCGAATGATGCCGGCGAATATTTAAAATAACTACCGTTTCCAACAAATATTTTCATAAATCTGTCATCGGTGATTGCCGTTCCGGAACTGATTTCAAATAAAGTTGATTTGGAATTTGCGGGTGGAATCAGTCAACACTCCGTGCACCCTTATTTTGTCTTTCAAATTTTGAAATTTGTTAAATTATTTGGAAGAACTCCAGATTAAATAAAAATTTTATCTGAATCGTCTCGAATAATTTTATGGGGTAGAAAATTTTTGGTTTGTTACTAAATATATAGAGAATAACTATATATTTCAAGGTACCGCACCACATTTTCTTTATACGGGAAGCAACTTGCGTTTTGCTGATCCCGATAACTTTACATTAGAGCTACAAGATAAGAGTAAACTAACATAAATTAAAAAAAAAAAAAATTTATAAAAAAATTGAACCTACTTCTAAAAGTGTGATAAAAAGTGGAAAATAACTAAAATTTTTTATATGAAATTGAAATTTTTGGAGTCGCCGCTAAACTAATATCTGACAAAATGTGATTCACATAAACAAATTAAAAATACTTTATTTGTAATTGCATAATTTGGCACCGACTTCAAAAATTTCAATTTTATATAAAAATTTCTAGTTATTTTTCACTTTTTAGCGCACTTTTAGAAGTCGGTTCAATTTTTTTATACAAATTTTATTTTTCCATTTTTAGTTTATGATATTCACAAATTATTTGAACTAAGTGCTAATCGAGATTAGTGTACCTCGCAATAACTCCAAGGTTGTAAAAAAATACCCATTTTATCTATAATTGTAAATCACCCTAAAATGAACCACGAATAATTCTTTGATGCTTAGAGTTCTCTAAATACCAATGAAATTGTGTCGAACAAATATTTAGTCTGTCATAATAAATCCACTATCTTAAATTTCAAATTAATTTTAGATTGGTAAAATAGGCCTCAAAACCTTCCAATATCGAGATTTAAAGAACAAGAACCCCGCAATATCAATTTTAGATGAAACTGGAAAATGTAAAATTTTTAGTCCCTCATATTGTATCTTATCAAACTAAGAGTTGTAAAAATTAACTTCATATTCGTAATACACCACCCTCCAACCCCCTAATACCAAATCTGAAAAAATGCGAATAAGGTAAAATTTTCAACCCACTATATTGGATCCGCTATATTGAATTTCAAAAAAATAATTTTAACGTCCTAATCTAATCTAAATCTAAATCCTTCAAAGCTCCCTAGTACCAATTTTAGATGAAATCCAGAAATTTAAAATTTCTAAACGGTCATATTGCATCTGACATATTAGATTTTCTTAAAATAATTTTATATTCGCTATTTACATCCTCAAAAACGATATTTGAACAGAATCCGAAAATGTAAAATTTTTAGTCAGTTGTATTGCGTTGTAATTCATAATTTGCAGCCTCAAGAATCCTCCATATCAGTTTAGGAGAAAGTCGAAAAATGTAAAATTTTTAGGACAAGATATTAAATCCGCCAAATTGAGTTTTTTAAAAAAATATTTTAATTTCGTAATTAACACTAACAAAAATCCCTCAATACTGACTTTAGACAAAATCTAGAGATGCAGAATCTTTAATCCTCCATCTTAGATCCGCCATAATTAATTTTTTTTAATATCAAATTCTTAATGAGCTATCATATCAATTTGGAAAAAAATCGGATAAAATTAATTTTTTATCCACCATATTGGATACGCCATATTGTTTAGATTTGTCATGTGTGACCCCAAAAAGTCTCCCATTAGAATTTTGGTAAAAATTGGACAAAATTGATTTTTTTGTCCGCCATATTGAATTTTTTAAAAATTATGTCAGATTCGTTATGTGAGGCCCCGAAAACTCCCCCATACCAATTTTGGAGAAAATCGGACAAAATTAATTTTTTCGTCCGCCATATTGGCTCCGCCATATTGAATTTTTTAAAAATTATTTTGGATTCGTCATATGCGACCCCGAAAACTCCCTCGTACCAAATTTGGAGAAAATCGGACAAAATCGATTTTTTTGTCCGCCATATTGGATCCACCATATTGAATTTTTTAAAAATGTTTTGAATTAGTTATGTGCAACCTCGAAAACTCCCCCATACCAATTTTGGGGAAAATCGGACAAAATTAAATTTTTTTGTTCGCCATATTGGATCAGTCATTTTTAATTTTTTAAAAATAATTTCGGATTCGTTGAGTACAACCCCGAAAATTCCTCCATACTAATTTTGGAGAAAATTGGACAAAATTAATTTTTTTGGCCGCCATATTGTAAGCGCCATCTTGGATTTTACTGCAACAATTTCATCTAAATAAATATGGGACCATCGCAGCAACTTCCTGAATATAATGTAAAAAATTTCATTCAAATCGGTGCAGCCGTTCCGGAGTAATCGGTGTACATTCATAAAAAAAATACATAGTCGACGAATTGAGTACCTGCTTCTTTTAGAAGTCGGTTAAAAAAATAATATTACAGACTCAAAATCCCCAAAGCTCATTTAGCATTTGAGGATTTTCGTTACTTTAGTGTGCATTTTTGTTACACGAAACTTAATTAATTGTAATATTTATGAAAGAGTTTAGGATATTATTCTATAGAGAGATAGATAGGCAGATATTAACTGTGTTATACCAGATACAGGTTTACACTTGTCAAGAGAACATGGCATAAAATATGGTAAATAACAGACATTGCTAACGATTTACAATTATACAAACATGTTGCTGTTCAAATACTTCCCGAACCCCACATTGAATTTTCTAGGGACCGTATCTTTAGGTTCTTCAGCATTTTGCTCTAAAACGTTATTGTTGTTATGTGCAATATTAACGTCTTAATATTAGAGTCACCTAACTCTCTTGTAAAGAAACATTTTTCCTTTAAAAAAAATGTTTTTTTGTGAATAGGGTACAAACAAGAAAAAATTTTGAAATTTGCGACTATCCTTAGCTAAAATCTTACAGATTAGAGCTTATCCAAAAGAGACGAATGTGGATCTCGATCGCCATACATTCTTGCAAAGTTTATGTTACCTTTATAGATATTTCGAAATGAGGTCTAGAGAGCTTTAAGTTTCTAGAAAAGGAGCTGCTGATCGACCTTCTTGTAGAAGTGTTTACTTCAAAAAAATGAATTATACTATTATTTTAAGTTGAAACAGAGATTTTCAATCTGTAAGGCGCCATGTAATAAAAGGGAGACATAATTTTACTATTTATAGAGATATTGAATTTGTGATAGTATATTGACAACAAGGAAAAAAACCGTTTAAATTGGGGAACGATTAAAACTGATATGGAACCTTGGGTTGCAGATATTGAAGATTCACAAACGAGGCTTTAAAAGCTTAAAAGTACGATAAGCCCTATAAAGTTTAAATGGTTCATGCGACCCAAAAATGCAAAATTTATACATTTGTAGAAATAAATCGACTATTTTGACTGCTTAACTATCAGCATGGTTGAAAGCAAGGTGGGGTTAAAATGGGGTGGAAAATACCCAAAAATTAGAGGAATAATAATGAAATTTAAGGGGGACAAATGAAAATCAATTAAAAGCACTTTGATAATAGATACATTTTTTAAGATTTAAATTTAATTGTTAAAAATATATCTCCAATATTTAATTTTAGAAATTAGAATCCATAAAGGTTGATGATATAACTTCGCGATTAAGGAAATGAGACATGTTATTGGGGATGCATCGTCAACTAAAGCAAGTAGTCTAATGGCGAAAAGTCATCGAGTCTTAATATCCTACCGATATGTCTCGGAATTTATATTTTATATAAACAGTTGTTTCCTGTAAATGTTCCTCTGGGTTCGATACAGTCCCACTGACGACACCATAAAGTGGTTGAAACGCGTAGGGAGTGAAGACCAGGGTTATATTTGTTACAAAACAAACTGTTTATATATTCTTTCCTTAATCTGTTTGAAAGAAGAATTCAAATATATTAGCAACGATTTCCAGACCTATTGGAACTGATTGAGAACTCATGGATGACTGCTTGACTATACGGAAAGACGATGATAATTTCTTGGCTGAGATAGTTTCCTAATGGCGTAAATTTCAGCTTCAAAAATTCTTGGCCTAAGCTTTTGTTTCAGTTCCTTTCATCAGTTTGGAACCTTATAAATATCTGTAAAGTTTCTCAAAAGTATCTCCGTCCTATTCACTCTTACGACCAAACCTTGTTTTAAAGTCTTTTACGATGTCGAATCTTTTTCCTTTTCGTTCAGGGCATTTTCCAAGTCAGCTCATTTCTAGGCGTTCGATTAATAACTCCATCCCTCATAATTCTATATGTGGTCTTCTTTGCCATACTCCCCACTAATTTATGTAGAGTGTTGTGGAACATAACATCTCACCACCGCTTTCCGGCAAAACTGGACTTAAATAGAGGTCCAAGTTTGTGGAAAGTACAAGGATGTCTGGGAAAGATACCGGTGGATCCCACAGATGAGTCCACGACCGGCATCGGGACGAAACATCCATACATTTACTACGGTGGTCGAAAATAGATCGCTAGCTACATGTTCTTACCACCAGCGGCATTGCTAATTACGACAAGAGGTGTGAGCATGAGAATAAAATCTATAGCGGTCGTCGGGCAAGTTTCCATTGCTTAAATTATATATGCACATGCTAGTCTTATAACGGCTAGATCCATTATTACTCTTGGTATCTATACTCATTCTCAATGATTCCATTTTTTAAATATGGGGCATTATCAACCTTGCAAACAAAAATTGGTATACACCTCTCACATTAATTAGGTTTTATGGACAAATTAGGCAGATTCTATCTGAAAATATAGTGGCTTATATTAAAAAAAGTACTTAGAAATGTGTTGATGGTTTCGATTGTGATACAAAGAATAATACAATTATTGAAACATAGGACTCAGAACATCAAGTAAATTAAATGCCAGGTACTTGAAGAATTCACCTATGAATTTAAAAACTTTTCTAGGTGTGGGAATGCTATTTAAACACTGAATACCATAAAATATTTTTGTGTTTGTAATATTCAAATTTTATCCCTCAAATGGCGGGTAAATATCTTTTGCGATTGTCACTTTAGATGCAAGGCAGACTTTCACCCTCGCGTAATAACTATTTAAAACAATTTAAGACGTTCAGCTCCATCAAGCTAATTTTCTTTACCGCCAGGCATTTTCTTAATCTTCATGAGCGTAGAAGTTATTTGATATATATTTTTCAAAGCAAGTATAAACCTCCGATTTTAACATAAACTATATCGTTAGATATAACCAAAGATTATTATGAGCGGTAGCTATTATAATCTTTGATAGAACGTACTGCAGTTTGACTTTACAGATAAAAGGTTAGCATGATCATGTTTTGCATAATCTTGGATAGTTATATATTATGCCAGCCATTTTAAAAAAGTAAATGTAGAAATGTTTAAATGTTACTCATTTAATCCTACCTGTCTACCTTTTTTACCTTTCTATGTAAGGTCCGAGTTGAGTCAAGTTTATGTTCTTCTATATTCTTTCTTTCATAGCTTTTTATCGTGGATCTGGTAATTTAACCCATCACACTCTACCTCTCTTTTATCAGCTGCATCTCTAATATCGTAGGTTTATTTTCGTCTTGGTTTTTGATTTTTATTATTTGTCTCATATAGTTTATTCGGATTTCTCGTTATTTATACGACACATATATGATTAAACCACATTAACTACCCTTCTATCTTTTCCGTTATTGGTTTTTTGGTCTCCAGGTTATTCTAATATGTCTCATTTCTTATTTTATCTCTCTTAGTCTTATTGTCTATTCTAGAGATCTCATATCCACTGCATTCATACGTGTTTTAGTCTTTTCTGTCATTCTTTATATTTTACTACTGTGCATTATTGTTGATCTTATCACTTTTCCGTTATTTCTGTCTTGACCTGTTTTGGGATTTTATTTTTCCTTAGAAAAGGTATTTTTA
The DNA here is from genome assembly GCA_034092305.1 of Diaprepes abbreviatus. NCBI lineage: Eukaryota > Metazoa > Arthropoda > Insecta > Coleoptera > Curculionidae > Diaprepes > Diaprepes abbreviatus. Next base: position 35,091,549 of record JASJET010000055.1, read on the forward strand.
TCATATAAAACTTTCTTATCGTTTTCTTCATTCGCTCTTGATTTAGTTGTATTATTGTTTCCAGATATTTATATTTTTCCACCTGTTCCAATGTTTAAATGTAATTGCGTAAAAATATCTATTTTTTTATCCAGGAAACAAAAAAAGACTTATGGAAGCTTGTGTTATGTATTAGGTAACTAGAAAATTCAGAAAACCTCAAGACAATAACGGGGTAATGAATAAATAAATAAGAGTGGTGATTTTCGATTTTTGATCACTGGCCTTTGTGATTCCAAGCAGCCTCTTTACCTGACCTTACCTGATTGCTTCGGATAATCTTAATGTATTTCCAAAATTTGTCTGATTCACTACGTCCATTCTCCGAGGACATGTTCATCAATCTCATCCTCTTCCAGGCACCATCTGCATACTAGATAATCAATAGTACCAAACCTATGAAGATGGCTTCGCAAGTGACAATGTAATTCGACCACGATTTACAGCTATTTTCTCTTTAGGAAAAGAAGCTTCTTAGTAAGTCATCTAGTAAGCCTAATTATTTGTCCCTTGGAAGATTTCATTCCAGGGGCTTCGTTTCAGCATGAGGAGGTTGGCCGATTTAAAGGACTTAAACGTACCATTGGATTATGTCGTACACGTCAACCTTTCTTATTTGATTTTGAAATAACGGAGTTAATAGAAAGGTGTATTTTACTGGAAAATATTTTTTTTCAGTTAAGAGGTAAAACAACAAAAAATCAAACAAATCGCTGCATCTGCTTCAGTTCCTAAAATGTTTAGCTTATAATAGGCAAATCTCTCGTTATTGGATACAAAAATATATTATTAAATATTCTTATTTTGTAAATAAGCGATGTTTCATGCTTTTTGATAAATATTAATGATATATAAAAAATCATTATAATTTTTAATATTCCTAATTAGTAGTATACTGCTGATCATTGTAAAAATTTTTTCGCAATTTGAAAAGCACCTAAGTACGGTTAAATTATGATTATGCATAAAATGTATAAAAGTGCAACAATTTGTATATTGCTATGTTTAACAATAATTTCATTACAAAAACATATCATCCATTGTTCATATCTCATTGAGAGATCAAATATTAAAAAAAAATTGAGGTTTTACGATTAATATTCGCTGAGATAATTCAAATTTTTCCAACGAAACGAATTGAAGCGGCTGAGTCACGTTTTTTTTTTCGTACTCAGCAGGCTGAAAAGAGGCCACCTTCCACTGCTCACTTTAGGACTCCCGGAGTTGGTGCAACTTTAAACTATTGCAACATCAACAATTTTGAAATAATTGAGTTGGAAATTCCTGCAACCATCAACCTATGAGTTCCCACTTAAATAATCCCTTAATATTAATAAACAACTCCGCAGTAATTTTTTGAAAAAAAAATATCTCAGTTTCTAGTGCTCATACAGAATTTTTTTCTTCTCAAAATATGCGTCAAAAATCTCAGCTATCATGTCCACTTATCGGCATTTCGATTGTCGAAGATTTATTCTATTTATTTGTAACGAAAAAACGAACCCCAAATTTGTTTATCAACAATTAGTTTGGTACTTTTGGTATTGTTAATATCTCTTAATATCTCTATAAGACTTTCATTTGCGCACCCGCAGACCGTTGTACGGCCTCTAGATCGCTGAGAATTAATAATAAGAAAAACATAAAAGTTATAAACAAATACATTATTATAGAAATGCAGCAAGAGACTCCTTGCGGTGCAGTATAAAGTTAATGTAACATATATTTCTATTGTTTATCAACAATTGAAAAAACAGCCATTTTGTCAGGTTTTTTTGCAATCCTATCAAACAAAATATCCGATTCAAAACTTTTGTTTCAAACTTTTTTACTGAAAAACAATAGCTTTTCCTAGAACTCGAACAAACTGTTTTTTTACATCTTAATTGTTAAATAAAAAAATTTTCTCAACAAAGAAAATGAGACATAAGAACTATATATTTAGTATTATCATCCTGAAGGTTTCTAGGTAGTCAGAAGTCTACTGACACTAAATTTCAAAATCGCATCATATGAGGCTAACTCCGCCGGATTGTAGAAAGTTAAGTCAAGTATTTTCTTCCATTCTGTGGGAATCTAGTTATGTCTACTTAGTTTAGTCATTGTCATTAATTGTTTGTATTTACTTCGTTCCCTTAGTTATGGTTTTATGTGAAGTGTTGGTTATTCCATCACTTTACCTAATTATAGATTTTCAACTAAATAACAATATATACTACATATTAGTTGCGTTCCTACATCCTTGTTTTTTTTTTATAAAAAAACAGCAACAAATAACAATACATTAAAATAATAGTTCCAAAAAATAATTATCTTCTTCTTCTTCTTCGGGTGCCATGTGCTATGTCACACGTCGGCGATCATTTGTCCATCTCATGGTCACATTATAACTAGAGTGCCCTCCTCAGCCTGTCTAAATATGGTTGCGGCGTCTGATATACCACACCACTTTCTTATATTATGGAGCCAAAAGTGTTGTTTTCGACCTGGCTTCCGTCTGCCTTCAATTTTTCCCTGTAGTATTAGTCTTAGTATGGAGTAGCGCGGTCCTCTTAGTATATGCTCTAGATATGACGATTTTCGTTGTTTTACAGTGTCCATTAGTTGTCTTTCTACGCCAGCTCCTCATAGAACTTTATCATTCCTTATGTGAGCAGTCCAGGGGATAGGCAATAATCGGCGGGGTGTCCACAATTCAAAAGCTTCGATCCGATTCAGCATCCCAGCCTTAAGTGACGAAGTTTCAACACCATATAGTAGACTAGGCCATACATAACACTAAACCACACGCATTCGGATGTGCAGTGGCATATTTCTATAAAGAAGAAGATTCTTAAGTTTAAAGAAACTTGCTTTTGCAGGACCAATACTTCGCTTCACTTCTTTGTACCATTCCCACTTTTCATTCAGAGTATCCCCAAGATATGTGAACCGTGCGACACGTTCAATATTTTCCCCGTTGATGTTAAGAGGAGTGAGTTTTCTTAAATATTGATTGGAGATCTTCAAAGTTGTTAGCTAAGACTGCAGTATCATCTGCATAGCGAATATTGTTTATTAGGATGCCATTCACATTGATACCTGCTACGTCACGGGAGAGAAAAAAAATTAAAATGAAAAAGAATGAATGAAAATTAAATATTTAATGCTTCTGTACAGGTGGTTATTTTTTTAGTGTTAATCGCTCCTTCGTTTAGGGCAGTGCCTAGGCTAGCATGCCGGAGATTAGGGGGGGTTATATAAGTTCAAAGCGCCACCTGTTTTAGGCCCGTCGGTAAGAAGAAGCGATGATGTTATTGAAAACAGGAAACAACTAGGTCCCAAAATAAAACACACCGATTCCAAAACCAATTAAAATCTGTATTTAACAATAAAAGAAAGGATTCTGTTTTACAACTATGTGAATTCTATCTTAAACTAAAGCAATATGTGACTATTTTCTACCTAGATTAGAGCAAAAAAAAACAAAGAAACAATGAACAACACTACTGCAAGTATGACGTCATCTGCGCCATTCCCATGTTGGTTTAGATGTAGGTCAGGCCTTAATTTTCACTATCGGCTGAACTGAATAACCTTACTTTTTCTAGTAGGCCGATTAAGTCTAAAATTATGTTTACTTAAGCCTAATTAAAAGTGTTGGACTATTAATATGTGAAGTGATGTTTTAAATTACCTAGTGTATACGTATACCTTCGGTTTACAAGGTATTTTAAATGAAATTAAAAATGAAGTGTCCTTGAATTGCTCGCATAAAGTCTTTAAAACCGGTAATTTCATTATTACGAAGTTCTAATACCTAAAAGGCTGTTTTGTCATCAAATCCAAACACTTTCGGCAAGCTGGTTAGCCGATGACCTCTATGGAGCAGTGGTGTGTAATATGTCGGCTCTGGTAGGCAAATTTAATTTTAAACAGGATGGCAAAGTCCCGGTATAATAAGAACTATTTGTGGCATGTACCTGATTGTCTTTAAGAGTGCACCAAGTATTTAAAGTCATAAAGATGGTGTTTTAAATTTTTAGGTGAGATCACTTTCACTAAACTGTACTTAACGAAAAACGAATACAATAAAAACTTTATTTATCCTCAATATCTGGCAAATGATGCCTTAACGCACTAAACTATGATTTTAGCAGCAAACAGGAATAAAAGTAGTATTATACTCTGAGAAAATCAGCAAAAAATCTGCTTTCTGGGTTTACGCCAGTTTTCACAACCAGGGCTTGACCCAGACTCTCTCTCCTGACGCTTTTAGAAATCTCAAGAGCGCTAAGAAAAAAACAAAAGATTAACTAACTACACCCTTGATGAAAGTGGCAAAAGTGGAGTGTTTGATACATTTCTAGGCACACTTGATTTTTTTACAAAACCGGTTTTTGGTGTGACAGTGACAAAAACTTTTAGCTTTTATTTTATATGTATTAAAGAGACTACTTGATGAAAATAAGAGTCGAATTTATGGTGAATATTGGCTTGATTGTTGGTATTTTAGTAACATTATTTATAGTTTTGTTCATGAAATAACAAAGCTGTAACATACCTCGCGTTTCATTTTCTAATGCTAACTGAAATATTTTCTCAAAGTAAATATTAAACAGAACAGGCGACAGTACCCATCCCCGCCGGATTCCCTTTAGTAAATTAAAGGTCTCTGTTGACAGATCGCCATCAGTACGAATCTCATCTAACTGTTGCCAATAAAGTTCTCTTATTATTCTAATATCTTTATCATCTATACCGATCTCCTGTAATCTTTCCAATAATGGCTCGTGATTTACGTTGTCAAAAGCTGGATGGTCAATAAAGTAGATGAAAACATCGTGCCTTTGGTCATAGCACTTTTGCACAAGTAATTTCATTGACAAGAGAGCTTCTGTAGTGCCAAGTTCCTTGATAAAGCCAAACTATGTGTTGCCACTCATATCCTCACACTTTCTGTATATTCTTGAATAGATTACTCGAAGGAACGTTTTAAGAGCGTGGCTTATCAAGCTTATGAGTCTGTAGTCTTCGCGGTTCTTGGGGTTTGTTTTCTTTGGAATAGCAATAAACGTAGACTTTAACCAATCCACTGGAATTTGCGCAGAGTCATATATCACGTTAAAGAGATATGTAAGTTGTTTAATATCGACTTGCTTTAAAACTTTTGCATATATATCGTCGTGACCTGCACTTTTACCATTCTTCATACAAGTCATTACGCACTTGACTTCAGATTCAAAAATTTTTGGACCACTCAAATTTTCAGTGTCATTCGTCGGGGCATCTGCTCGTTAATCACTGAACAAAGTCTCCGCATAGTTCTTCCAAGTTTTCTTTAATATATATATATATATATATATATATATATATATATATATATATATATATATATATATATATATATATATATATATATATAATAATAATAATACAATATAAAATAATATTCTTACTACGCAACAAATTTTCGTTCATTTGTTGTATCTTATATAAAAAGTACATTTTTTTGTAAATTTTGGGGCGCTGAATACAAAAATGAGAATGAAATTAAAAGTTGCAATTTTCAAGAACAAGTTTCTTAATAACAATATAAATATACCACCTGCATTCTTGCGGTTACATTGTTAATATATAGGGAGACATTAAATCATGTATTTCTAGAACTTGAACTAATATTAAAAAGATTAGTTTAGTTTCGATTTTATCACACCAAAAATGGTAAGATTAAGTCGATTTTATCTTAGATACATTTTGGCTGTGGTCCAGTGTTAATAAACTTGGAAATTTTGAATATACTATATTATATAATTCATCTAATTTTCAAGTCATTTGGCTCATATCGTCTGTTAAATCGCCGAGTTCTTTCAGCACCCTGATTATATATATATATATATATATATAATCAGGGGCGGATCCATCTTTGGGGGGGGGGTAATATCACAAAATTACAGGATGAGGTCTATTTCCCCAAACTCAAAGGTCTTGGGGGGACGATCGTAAGAAAAAACAAGTTGTCAACGGGAGGGGGAGGATGCGGGCAGCATACACATTCCTAGTATAAGAGGCAGAATCGTGTCTATTTTCCTGAACTCAAAGCTCTTGAGGGGAATCGCTATCGCAAGAAAAACAAGTTGTCAACGGGAGGGGAGTGCTAGCAGCATACACATTCCTAACATAAAAGGCAGAATCGGTTCTATTTTCCTGAACTCAAAGCTTTTGGGAAGGGGAGGGGCGATCGCAAGCATACACATTCCTATACTCTATTCAAGAACTAGAGAGAGTAATAAAACTGTTACCGAAACCTCCAACTACCTGCTCCAGTGCCGCAGGTAACTGAGAACTGCCGTGAATCTAATTATATTTAATTATATTGAAAGATTATAAGGTTTTATAAATTTAATGCAACAATAGAGTTTCTGATAGTTCAATTTAATTTCTGTCAGTGAGCAAAGTACACCTTACAGTGTGTCCTTGGTCATTTATCTTGTTTCTGCTTGTTTTTCTATATTATGTAAGATTAGTGATATACCCAAAAGATATAGCTTCCACATTTATATTTATTCCAACATCGTTAAACCAGGGCATTTTTTCCTCACCAAAAACTTGTTACGATGAATGTTTATGATGCCTTAAAATATCAATATCTAGATAACATTGTTTAAAGTTCTGTTGAGATGTGTTTCAACATGACAGGAATTGGCAAATCTACTATGTTCCAAATACTGAAGGCGAAAAAAACGACTGGAATTGTTAGTACTCCCAAGTCACATTCGATTACAGGCAGACGAATAACCTCGTCAGAAGAAAAGATGTAAACTGCAATAAAAGGAGTTGTACATAGATCTTATTATGAGAAGCAGATCTCAACCGTCGGCCAAATTCTAACTAAAATCAATGAAGATCAGGATTTACCTGAAACTAAAAGAACTGATCTCTGGAAATTGCTCAGAAAATTTGGAAAAATCCATATAATAAAAGAATAAAAGAAAATATGGAAACTCGATATCATGATCGGGGAGATAGAGGAACCAATTATAATTAATTTGGGTGAAGATAGCTTCACTGACTTGGATTACGAATAAGATACGTAATGTTTATCAGCGTAAACATAATTTATTATTTAAATATTTTTAACATATAAAAATTAATTAATTTTGAATCCCTTTTTAGTGTTTAATTGTAATTCTGCAGATGGTTTAAGAAATAAATAAACTGAAACGTCAAATGTCCTAAAAATATTTTTAATTGGTAATAAAATGACTGATAGCCCCAAAAAAATTTCACATTATGTGGACGAATTTGTTTTTTTATATATGTTTAACTTCTTGTATTTTTGACAATGGGTATTTTGTAAGTATTTAAATTATAACTTAGAATTTTTTCAAAGAATAAGGCTACGTTTTGTTCTGAATGTGCCTAAAACGGTTTCTATGCCAAAATTAAAAATAATAAAAATGCAGTTGTGATTTCTGTTAAATATGTCAAAATTATCTGTATTTTCTAATATATGTAAATTATTAAAAAATCATAAGAAATAAAATAATATTATAAAAACTTTTTATTTTATGTTTATTACCGAAATATTATTTTATGCCATAAATACTTAGTGATAAAATAAACCTCCTTCCGACGCCTATAACAACAATTAAAATCCTTTTTAACACTTCACACATCCAAATATCTATTGTTATCCAACCCAAATGGTCCATTATTATAGACCGGTATTTTTGATTATTAAATTTCTAACAGATTCCTATGAAAAATATATATATCTAACAGATTTTGCCAAAGACACCGGACTAAAGAACACAGATATTTTTCGAAGAAAAAAAAGGGTAAAAAATGATTTATTACTCTCTCTAGTTCTTGAATAAACTATAGTATAGAGGCAAAATCGGGTTTATTTTCCTGAACTCAAAGCTCTTGGGGGGGGGGGGGAGGATCGCCCCTAGTGCCCCCTCCCCTTGGATCCGCGTCTGTATATTATTCTGTAAGTTAGTGAGTCATTTAAAAATATATTTTTTCAAGTTACCTTAGTTATTATTTTTTTAGTCGGAGAGTAATTATTCTAATAAGACAAAATTTCTTGTCTTAGTAATTAATATTTGAAATCATATTTTCATTAAAAATGCTATTTCCGTAAACATGTGAAAAAGTGAATTTAATATAGTTTAGATTTTCTTTAAAAATAGTCGAGTCTAGATCAGATTTCTTCTGCCTGGATGATCTCAAATAATAATATAATAAAAACCAAGTAAAGAAAATGAAACACAATTAATTTTTACTCGTTTATTCTTCGAATAACTTATACACCTGTCTTACATACTCTTTAATCCAATCCTATCCAATAACGTGAATTACAAGCTTGAATTTATATATAAAAATCATACTTTACCCTTCAATGTTACGCCAAAGGCATTTACTAATATTTTTATTCTTAATTCCGAATTCAATGCGGGATCTGTAATATTACCGCAAAGTATGATAAGATCAACCCTTAACTTCTTTGCGTTTCTAAAAAGCATCATTACGCGTGCCCTTGCTTTGCGTTAAGATATCCTGCCTAATTGTCATTTAGAAGTCAACGTGCTTTTTATTCTTTAAAAGGTGAATTATTTGTGCCATTAGAGTTATTTTGGACAAAAGGTTTTGTTTCATTTATTTTTACGTTTTAATAAGATAAAAATTTTTTTGGATACTACGTTATTTAAATAATGAACAGTTATACAAAATTTTTCTTATATATTGAATACTTAAATCATTGCCATAGACAGTTAAATAGCCAAGTCCTTAGAATACCTCTAAATAGAAACAGATCGCATTGATAAGTCTGATTCAGACATGAACTTGACATATAAACCATACTCATGGAAATAATTTTTGATAACTTCCATGCTGGTCGTCATTACGTGATCACATTTGTATCATTGCCGTTAAGTTATGTGTTAGTACCATAAACAAAAAAGTTATTGCAAAAAAAGGTCTGAAATAGGCATTTTTAATAATTGATAAAAACTTTCGAAATACTCATCAAAATTCTTCACAACTTCACAACGTTGAAAGTTTTTATGTACTAAAATACGCGCGAAAGATGAAGCCTATGGATTCAGCAAATTTTACAAAATTGTATTTATCCCGAATTCGTTAAAAATTACTATTTTTAATTGACTGTATAATTAGCTGGGCAACAAATACAACACTCTTCTTAGGCTTATTCTCTTGAGAAGTATTATGTAGTAATATCACTGAAGAGAATGTGCTCGATTAATTAACAAAGCATACCATTCGAAGGTTTAATGAAAAATACATTAAAAAAAAATAGCTTCCAGCGACCAATAAAATCGGAGGTAACAATTTAAAACATCACAGAGCGGTTTATAAATATTAAGAGTTCAAATTTGGACAGTTTGCTAATAAAGTGTTACACTATATTATACAATGTAGTTGAGTTCAATTGATACAAAATTACCACTACGAACTGCTGCCTCAATTACTATATCAATGATCTCCATATTGTTGGAGTTGCTCTGTGATTTAAAAAAATTCTCAATAAGCTTTTGAATGGTATGTTTTGTTAGTTAATCGATTTTCAAATAAAGATATATTCTATTTGTTTATAAGACAAAAAATATCACTTTCTCTTCAGCGATTTTTTACTGACGAATTTTAAAAAATGCCCATTTTTTTATTATATGATAGTTTAAGCCTTTATAAAAAAAATGAGCCTAAGGAGAGCATTGTATCTACAGCTCAACCAATTGTACAGCCAATTAAAAATTGTAATTTTTAACGAATTCAAGATAAATAATACAATTTTGCAAAACTACTGAACCACGTAACAGCCTCTTTATTACTTTTAAACCTGTTTTATTTAGACTTGGAATTTTGATAAAACTTGAATGCCTCTCGCTATTTATTGGAATCATTCTTGAGGAGTCGCGATTTCAAGCGGATTTTCTGCATAAGTATTCTTGCCATTCTTAGATATCTGTAAATTGATTATCTATTTCCGTTACCACTCTGGGTGAATAATATTGAATTTTGGGAATACATCATGTCGAATATTTTTCCAATAGTTAGGACATTGTTTTAAAAATCTTTTGAAATAAGCATTTTGACAAGTCTACTATTGAGAATTTGGGCAAATTTAGTCATTTTCTATATAACTGGTCGTTCTATCAGAAGTGTAAAATTGTTAAAGAGTGAAGTCAGTGATCACCTGTGTCTTTTATTATTTGATTTAATCAATCTACACCAAAACCAGGTAACTATATACTATATTTTTATTATAGATGTAGAATTCAATAAATTAAATTAGTTTCATTTTACACGCGTCATAACGACTCAAAATTCTCCAAAATACTCTCCCTCGATATTTTCCCTTTGTCCCAGGGGCCAGCTTTTTAAACCATATACCAATATTTTAAACTATATAAGTATTTTCAAGTTTTTTCCAACATTTAAAGCATTCAAAGAATTTTTTTAAGCTTTACTTCAGTTTCTGAAATTTTTGAAGCTTTATGACAGTTTTTGTTCCTTGTTTTTATACAAGGCTTATCCCATGTTCTTGAATCTTTGCGATCCTTAATATATACTACATATAAATCCGACATTAAATACGTTGTTGGTGATTGCATTGCGTTTGACTGTCTTTTGGTCACATATATCAAACTACTCACAAGAGGATATTAAAATATCCGAGAGTTGTTTTGTTTCCAACTATTCCATAAGACGAAACTGTCTTTTAGTGACTGCAGTCCAATAGTAAGTACTCACAATCAGATAAGTAGCTGTATTGTAATTTACAAGAAAAAGAAAAATAAGAACATATTGTAAAGTAAATTGCAATTTTTGGTTGACAAACTATATTATTTTTGTTTTATAATATTTAATTACAGCCAACAAATATTTGGATAATCTGAAGAGTCTATCGGTGGTGACTCTTCTTCTTCCCGGAGTTACCATTTATTTGTTGTAAGCTACAGATGGCGTCTTAAATTCAGAAAGTGCTGTTTTTGCATTTTGTAGCAAGTAAATCATAAGAACCCCGCCCATGTATAATTGCCACGACAATAAGAGCTGACTAAAGCACTGTCGATTTTATACACCATGGAAATTAACATCATTACCTAATCTACTTTAATTAATTATAGACCTTTCAATATGTAAGTAATTAAAGAATAAGTGTTCATAACCAATCGTACCCACCTTTCGCACACTTTTTAGTACATAAAAGCTTTCAGCTTTATGAGGTTTTGAGCAATTTTGATAATATTTAATTCGAAAGTTTATGGAAAATGCTAATTTCGGAGGTTTTCACCAATAACTTTCTTGGAATTTTCAATACGCATGAACCACCTCTATGTCATTTTTCTCTATATCTTGCAATGCAATGACGCATCACATTTTTCGTTACTCACCAGATGAGAAGCCTTTTTATTAGCTGCTCCACGATATTTCAGCTCTTTTGCCAATCCCATTTCTAGGCCTGCTAGCAGTCTTCAAATAGGCGTCATTTTCAAGGAATAGTTATAACAAATAATATTCGATAATTTTGTCTACGAGTGTACTATAAGTAAACTAATACTTATAATTATTAATTTATCAATACCTAAAATAGTCTATTTTAAATAAGATCGTTTTAAGAAAGTAAGTTTAAATTAATTATAGCAACTTTACCGATTAAAATTAAAAATTACAAGTTAAATCATCCAACCCGTTCGTTCACGTACGTCGCCCTCGCTATTTAGCGTTCTCTAGACAGCAGGAGAATAAAGTGAAGGAGCTATTAGTATGGTAATGCTCAGATATGAACAATTTGTATAAGGAGACGGCCCACTTTCAGCTAAGCCTGGCACAAGCTTGGAATATTCAAACAGATTCTTGAAACAGACACCCACCTCACGTCTACAATGTTAAGATAAGAATTAGAAGCATAAGATAAATACAAACTCCTTGCTTTCAGTGATAAGAACTTGGTTTACTTTTGGCTTTTTGTTACCAAAGCTGGGTAATTTTGAATATTTTATGTAGACTGTTTAAGAAATGTATAGCGCACACCTAAAGAATAATTAGATGTATGTAAAAAATTGTTAAATTTCTTTTATCAAAAAATGCATTTTTTAAAAATTTTATTACGTAGTTCTACTTCTTTGTCGATTCCTTTTCAAGCTCGGTTATTTTATCTTCCTGATTTTTTTTCTACATTCTTAAACTACAAATTACGATTTAATAAAAATCATATGAAAGTTTTCTTGTAATTTCTTTGATCAGTTCCTTAAATTTTGTTCTGTTTTTTTTTTGGCGGTTATGTTTTACGTCTGTCCGCTCACTGTCAAATTTGCTTTGAGAGGGGAATTTTGGCAGCAAACTTATCCATTACCTGTTCTACGTTTGTAATGGCTGGCGGGAAATATATTTTTTTAATTCAAAGATAACTAATGGGTACCTTATTTAATGTTGAGCCGTAAATTTTGATGATTTATGGCATATTTAAAAAATTTATTTCAGCCGACTGCTGTTACCTAGAAACTCGCATTTGATTCATTTTTGAGTTGTCGTCTTTTTAAATTTTTGATGTTTGAAAGAAAACAAAACGTTGTGTGTAGAAATCTTTGATGTAAAGCCGATGCCATTTTGTTTTGGCACTTTACTTTCCTTTTTGAAACAACTATAGAAACTGAAATTTTTACATTTCAATTCATATGGTTAATCCTTTGGGATTTTGGAGTGTAAAATAGTTTAAATTTTTCCGGTAATTGAGTTTAGTTCTCTAATTACCTTATCTTTAATCAGTCTTGCTGTTTATTGAGTTATTTTTACCAAAATATACCTAGAGACTAGGATTTTAGCATATACTCTTTTCAAACTATATCTACGAGTACAACAATACAACATAACTAAACAATTTATTTTTAAAAAAATTGGTGTAAAATTGATAGGTTGCTAAAAACTCGCAAAGGTCGTCATTTCACATAATATGGCAACATGGATTGGACTGTGAGGCATTGTTGTTCATCGATAAAATGCCATTGGTAAAGGAAAATCTTCGATTTAACTAACATTTGGTAATCTATCTTTGTATTAGTTGAAAACATAGGAAGAGTCTTTTGAATAATTTGAGCCCTGCTAACTTAGTCAAATCAGGTATTTTTCCTTTTTTCCCATAGGAGGGCTAAAATGGGTAAGGAACAACACTGATATAATTTGATTTTAAATTCACAAATATCCTCGTGATGCAGCATTAAACATTCAAAGTGAAATAAAAAAAAAATAACTACAAAATAAATCAAGAGGTCTCAATAGCGTGGAGATCATATGATTGAAATCACAACACTCAGATTCTGGATTCAATTTCTGGTTAGTGGTGGAAAAATTGAATATGTTTTATCGGAAATTTTATTATTCGGTTAATATATGAAGAGGTGACTGGGCTTATTATAACAGTTTCAAAGATAACGTTGTTTAAAAAAAACCTTAATAAAGCATGTGTATAGATATTAAAATAAGGGTCTGAATGGTATTTCATCCCAGAAATTGGTCCTTTTCCTTAAATTATGTTTTTAGTCCTTAAAGTTTTCTCTATACGTTAATTATGCAATTCACAATTTTCTTGGGAAAAACCAGTCGACTTACACCAAAATTTTTCGCCGTCAAATAATAATCTATTAAGTTCCCAGAATAAAGTTAAAACTGCATTTGTTACTTGTTCCATACCTAAAAATTTATATTACGAAATTAAATCGTTTTGGAACATTTTCAAATATATATTTACATAAAATTTTGAAATTCACTTTCTTTGTATCAGATTACTTGAGAATGTTATTCCGCACAGGAAATATAGCAATGAAGCATTATATTTCACAGACAGATTTTTTCAAAATTATAGATTTATTAAAATATATTTTAGAAGTGAAATTTTTAATAAGACCCTCGCTCGTTTCTGACTATTGAGAGGGATCCAAAGTAAGCTAGAAAAATATTTTGATTTCTTTTTTTTAAATAAATTAAATCGGTAATATCAAGCATTAATTATCAATGCAATTTTAAATTATTTGCCATCATGACAAATAAATTTCTGTCAGTCATAAATATTTCTTTAATTCAGTTACGTTAATTATCTAAATACATATTATTACAAGCTCCAAGTTATATTTTAATAGGGCTTAAAGAATTAGTGTAATTTTTCTATGGTATATAAGATACCTTTAGGTAATAAAATCCAGTGCTTTTTTGTCTAAATAAACATAGGAGAAACTTAATGAAAAATGTATTAAAACAGATATAATAGCATTTGCCGATTTAATCCCCTTAAACTACATCCAACGCTTTAAGCAAAGTTTAAAAACCAATACTGGCGAAAAATTGATGTGGTGAATTACATTAGCAAATCCGGTGTTTACATGAGGCCGGGTCGGTAATAATAAGGTATTTTACATGTTTATTGGGCTGAAATGGAAGCCATTTAAAGTGTCCCCAGGCAGCAGTTGGCGCTCCTGTGTTGACTCCAACGAGACGCGCCTAACCCTATTAGGAACATGTAGGAAAACATAGGCGGATGTTAGAGGAAGACGATTTGTCTCGGTTAGTACGCAGGGATTGGTTAGAAGTGTACTAGTAGATAGTGAAGTTTTCTTATAAATAAAATTTAATAGAATATTAGTAGTTTTTTCTTATTAATAAATGCAATTTAGCTTACTTTAAGAATGATGGTAAAGGCTATTATTTAAATAAAATATATATATATATATATATATATATATATATATATATATATATTAATAAAAAATTTAATCCAAACCGTAATTTATTTGTTAAATTATACTACGCAACAATTTTTAGTTTATTTGTTGTATTTTGTATGAAAAGTGCATTTTTTTGTTAATTACGGGGCGCTGAATACAAAAATATAATGAAATTAAAACTTAGTTGCAATTTTCAAGAACAATTTTTTTACTTTATTTTTAACAAAATAATAAAAAATATATGCTTTTTGCACTTGTAAAGGCACTAAATATCCTGTCTTTTGGCTTTTCGTTAATGAGTTATTTCTGGAGCATCTCTAACAATAGTCCAGCAGTAGTCGGCATGCATGGAAGCATTTTATTTTCCCTGTTACCTTTTCTCCATTGTTGATATATCCTGATGGAAGCGTTCGCCGTGCTCGTCACTTACAGCTCCGCAGTTGTCAGGAAAAAAGTCCAGATGTGAGTTTAGGAAATGGATCATCAAAGACATATTGCAACCCATTTTTTGCTACGATGACAGCATATTTTCAACAAGAGTAAAATAATTGTTAGCTTTTTTTGCCTTCGAAGAAATTAGTGACCACGAGACGAAAGTCATTCAAAGCATTTTTTTCTGATAGAGTGCTGTCAAAATCTTTATTTTTCGGAATATTACGAATCTGTGACCCAACAAAAATACTTTATTTCATTTCTGCTTCACTTAGCCTTGGGGATTTCTAACCCAGGTACTGAAAAACTGGCTCATTAGGCCTAATTTGATATGCAGTTGTGGCAACAAAATATTTTTGGGGTCTACCAATGGCATATGTTATACATTCTTTTCACCTGGCTCTTATGATTCTCGAACGAACCAGTCTATCCTCTTGTAATGAAGTCTCTTTGCCCGACTGTTCCATTCACACAAAAAACTGTAAAACTTGGTGTAGCTTAGCTGTAACCCAAGTAAAAGTCCAGTCACCTTTAAGTCGCCCCAGATCCGCCATTGGTGCTTATGGTATTTTATAATTGTCAATAGATACTTCATATTATCGTCATGAACTGCATATCCAACAGGAAATATTTTCCATATGTAACAATACTGCTTTTAAACTCAAAGTTGAACTGTCTATAAACAATCTTCATTCCTCTGGCTTCTAGTTTATATTTAGAACCGCCAATAAACCGCTAATGTTATTGCAGAAAACCAAGTTCTTTTCCATGTTAAAAATGGTGCTAGCTAGGCTCTTATGGCATTTACGAAAAACATATACTGAAACATCGTCTTCTAATAAGTTCCACTGCTGTCATCTTGATCTTAGTACCTCTGTTTTACTTTTTGGAAGTTCTAAGTCTCTCACAAGATCGTTTAATTCTGATTGGGTTGTTTTGTGCGATTGGCAGTATAACGTTATGGGTGTGAAATCAAGACCTCTTGATATTGATGGCATATCTTCTTCTTGAGAAATCATTGTATCGTTATTATCTGATTCCTAAGTGAATGTTTCTGGGGGTTCTGGAATAGGAAGTTCGTCACTATGAGACCAGCTCCAATGTCAGATGATATATTTGGATAGTTAATAACCGACTTTTTCTTCTTGGATATACATGTGCCTTGCACGAGGTATGATGTAGAAATAGCAATCATTAACATTATTTTAAGGCTCTTTCCAGATTATTGGGACAGTAAACCGCTTAGATCGTTTTTTACCATTTAACCAGTTTTTCAGATTGGAAGCGCATGCATTACAGCAGATATGTGACGCCGTCTGTTTGTCTTGATCACCAATATTGTAAACAAAATAAAGTTAATATGCCTTTTTTATCACTGGGGTAATAGACTGCTTCTGAAACGCAAAAGTCACCTCACCACAAACATGATAGAAGGGATCTGAATTGTTTACACACATTCGACATATCTTACAACCTCAACTATTCGATTCGACTCACTAATTTCGCTGTGTCGCTGCTTATATATCCAAATATGGCATTTACATTCTTAGAGAATATTCGAGGATTTTATATTCAATTCCATAATATTTTCAATAGTGGCCTTTGTCATTTGTTTGTATACATGGGCTGTTCAGTACAAAGTAAATATAAAAGTCGATTTAAGTGGGCTTAAATAGCTGTCACTCTTATTTTAAGTCCTTGGGGGTTGGAACTTCGTATATGGGGGTCTTCCCTGGAGGTCCTCCATGTAGTGTTGCCAAGTTGTGTAAAATTTCCTTTACTTGGGAAAAATGTATATTTAGCAAAGTCGCATCCCTCAAATACTACATGTATTATTGCGGTTACATTGTTAATATATAGGAAAACATGACATCATGTATATCTAAAACTTGAACTAATATTAAAAAGATAAGTTTAGTTTTAGTTTTAACACACCAAAAATGGTAAGATTTAGTCGACTCTATTTTAGATACATTTTAGCTGTTGTTCAGTTTTATTTATGAGTCTTGTTACTACCAGACATAAGTTATCATGGTTTTTATGATGTTATTATAAAATCTATTATAAAACATATGGCAGATAATTAGAAAAAAAGACGATTAAAATAAGACCTATAAGGTTTATAAATGAAAAAATATTTTTCAGTGGCATGCTGGAAAATTATAAATTTCTGAATTAATATTAACAATGAGCTTATAAAATTTTCAACATTGCACTGAGATTACAGTAAATAAAACTGAGAGGAACTAAAAAATATTTTTAAAAATGTAAAAATAACTCAAGCAAGAGAAATGTAAAAAATTGTTACCAAAATAACCCCGCATATTATGAAACGAACAATTTCTATCTAATCTATAAAAAGAAGTCACGATTTGGTACTCATGAGAGTTTGGTGAGTCGTGTTTTTCTTATGACTTGGTAAAATTGGTGTAATTTATGTCATCCGTATTGTACTGTATTGAAAAACAAAATGATAAACATGGTAGAAGAGATTTTAAAATTTAATAGCGAGGGTAGTTATTACTTTAAATTAAACACAATTTAATATTTTTATTTGAAAGTCTAAGCAAATTTTGAATTTTCTAATTGTAAATTTTTAATATCTAAAACTTCAATAAAATAAAAATACATTCAAAAATCGAAATTCCATGAAAATCCGTAACAAAACAAAAGTAAAGAAAATATAATTAAACAACTTTAAAAATAAAAGTGGATCATTGGCCATTTTAACATTCTGATTCTTTTTAAGGCATTATTTTTAAATTTGTTGCACATTTTGACATATAAAACATTAAAAATCAAATTAATTGCCTTTATATAGAGTGGTCCAGGAAATCTATCGGTGATGTGGTTTACTTAAAAATAATATCATATGTCATAATAATTTTTTTTTCGAAAATCGATCCCATGCTCAGATATGTTTATCTATTAACAAAGGTACAGCACCTCCAGCTCACGTCATAATTAAGAGAAAAATTTTATAAATCATTTCCGTGTTTCGGCACGGGGGAGTTTTTTGGAAAAATTAGATAATTCTTTAAGGGAAATAAAGAGAAAGAAAATAAGGAAAGGGAAACGGAAAGGAACCATATTGTTGAGTTTCGAGCGTACTCGTATCTTTGATGTATGTAAGGAATATTTCACATACTATCCATTCTAGAGATGTTCATTTTTCATTCTAATTTTCCAAAAAATATCTAACAGTAGTAAGTACACTATAGATATGTTTTCCAGTTTACTAACTAATTAAGATATCTACAAATTTTAAAATTGAAAAATATATTTTTTATTGATTTATGTATTAAATGGATGCCTTTGCATTTATCACTATTTTTTTAATTATGGACACCTTACTTAGATCAGCTGTTTAAAGAGCCATAAAAAAAAAATTGAAGCAAAATATTTAAAGTTTTCGGTTTCGAAACAAAATCCATTAGTCGTCAACGGCCAAGTTGAACTTAAATATAACATGATCTTCAAAGCAAATATAAAACATTTAAATCATTATACCTTTTGCTTTCTAAGTATTACATATATCTATGATATTTTTCCTTTAACATTAATTCTTAATTTTGTTATAAAAAGTTCTTAATTAGTTCTGATCTAGGACCTGACCTTCTATTTGAGGCTATTTTTTGTGAATTTACAAACTTAAAAATTACCACATGGAAAGAATGCATAAATACCATAAATCCATATTCCAAACTAAAGGGTCAGTAACATGGAAATCAATTTTTTTCGATAGCTTTTGATCTTCTATTAAAATGGTCTTATAGACACAAGACCCGAAAATTACATTTTACGGGGCTGAGGTAAGTGTCATTGTACCAAAAACCAAAGTGCAATTTTGGAATGACAAATAACTTGAGACATAAGAATAATAAGACAAAATAAAATGGGAAATATAAAAGCCGTAGTAGATAAAAAGAGGCATTTCGCAGTGACCTTGACGGCGACCTTAACGGTGACCTTGAACTTTACTTCAAGGGCAAAGTGATTTTAAATAGAAACATCTATCTTTTGTGACAGGGCACAGATATGTATAATATCAGATTTTAGCCTTGCTTTTACTGGTCAGGATATAGTCTTGCCTTTACTGATAGGATTCCAGCCTTGCCTTTATTGACCGGGTTTCAACCTTGCCTCCACTAGCCGGATTCGGACCGTGCTGTTACTGCTTCTATCGTCGATTTAATTCTTGTGATAAAAGATAGATGTTTGTATTAAAAAAAAATAATTTGACCTTAAAATAAAGTTCAAGGTCACTGTTGAGGTCGACGTCATGGTCGTCACAAAATGTTTTTTTTTTATTTACTACGACTTTTGTATTTACCATTTCGTCTTATTATTCCTAGGTTTTATGTAATTGAGCCATTTTCTGGCTTTATGTCAATGAAAACCTTTTATCAGGAAGTCAAAAGCTATCGAAAAAAATTTGTTTCAGTCCAAGTCAAATAACTTGTAAAATTCTAAAATCCAGCTTTAGTTTTTCGAAAATCTTGTTAATTAAAAGTTATTTCAAATTTGCACAAAAATTTTGTTTTCATTGTTAAATATGGAATATGAATTTTTTACCCAGTCGTGAATTTAAAATTCTTTTTATTGTATATAAGCTGATAAAAGAGATAGACACAATGTTTACACTGATGTTTTTAAATTTACTGGCTTCTTTTAAAACAAAAATAGAACTATTAAAATATTATTTATGGCATTAAAATTATGTAAAAATATTATCTATTAAAGCAATTTTATATTTCTTAATCATCTCAGGGACATCGGCAACAATCAAATTAGTTTCTGTAATTTCTCCTGGCTTCATATTTGAAAAATTATAGTTGTTATATTTTATTAACTATAATTCTACTACGACACTGTTGTCCATGCCTTGCGGTTTCGAAAACGCCTTTGTTAGTATACTCGGTGACTTTTAATGTACAATTTAAATACTGTTGCTATAATCTAACTTGCTTAACAACATTGTTTCAAACTCTGCTAATTTAATTTCAGGAAGTGGAAAGCCGCACATTGTCTTATAATCCTAAGGATTTTCGTGTAATTAAAATGAAAGGGGGTAAGTAACTTAGTGAAATGGAAATACTTTATATTTATTCTTATTATGAATAATATATGTGTTTTCTTAAATACCTGATTTTATTATAATGGTGATAAAAGTGATATTTTCTTGAACGATTTTTAGAGTTTGTACGATATTTTGTTTTAATTAAATAATATATTAACCTAAAACTGTGGGAATCAGAAAATTTTAAAAAAATATAACTAAAACTAATTTATAGCTAAGTATAAGTTACATAACTTAATATAAAACATGTTGTGCAACCAATTTCAATGTATATTTCGACAAATACAATGCTGTTTTAATATCACGTCTTTGTTTCGTTAAATGGTTTGATTTTCTGGTTCAATTCTGTAGAGCCATTTTTACGCACTTACCGTTATGGAGCTGACTATATGAAGTAGCGTTGCAGTGGTGTCTTAAATTCTGTAGTAAAAGAGAAACTAGAAATAGGAAAGGACCTCGCACAAAACAAATGGAAAAGGTGGTTCAGCCAAATGGACAGAAAATTTAGTATATTATTCCTATAGTCAAAATTTCTCATAACCATAGCGTCCGAAAATGGCTAGTTTTAAGAATGAAGAATGAAGGGGCAAATGTCGGGAATTTCAGTTTTTACAAAAACCCTACTTGCAGCTTGAAAAGTTGCTTCAAGTTGTATATATGGAGACAACTTTACGCTCTCAAACTTGCTCATGTAATATATAAATAAATAGCTAATAAAAGCAAGTAATTAACGTTCTTCTACACTCTCATTAAAAGAGGGGGATAAACCTGCCCCATGTATTTAAAAAAATCATGATGCAAATTTTTGTAATCGCTATATTTCTTCCTTAGCAAATGCTCGGCTAAGTAACCATGGAAGTGTCCTTCGCGCAGAACAAATATGTTTTTCGGATCCTTTTCTTTACAGCTTTAATTGAAAGAAAAGAATATATTATGTATATTTCACAGGAATCATATTTACGCTATGGTAACAGCGCAAATCATTTCCTTTTCGAGGCGCTGCTAGATGTCACCGGCGCTTTGGTTTTTTTTTTAATTTTTTGGTCGTTTTTATTGATTTTTCGGATTAATAAAACTTTTGTAAAAAAATTTAACCGATTTCTAAAAATACTCTAAAATTGAAAAATAATATTGTAAATTTTTATATTAAATTGAAATTTTTTAAGTCGGTGCTAAACTAATACCTGACAAAATGCGACTCGTAAAAATAAATTGAAAAATACTTTATTTGTAATAGCGTTCTCACCGTAGTTTGTATATATCTCGTATTATTGGTTATTTAGTTTATTTAGAAATAATTTTACGCCGATTTCAAAAAATTTCAATTTCATATAAAAATTTATATTGTTATTTTTTACTTTTTAGAACATTTTTAGAAGTCGGTTCAATTTTTTTTATCAAAAAATTTTATTTTTCGATTTTTAGTTTTGAATTCAATATGATATCCATAAATTATTTGAACCAAGTAATTAATAATCGAGATTAGTGTACCTCGCAATGACACCAAGGTCACAAAAAAGTATCAATTTTGTCCAAAGTTGTATATCACCCTAAATAAACAACTAAAAATTCTTTGATTCTAAGCATTCTCCAAATACCAGTTTTGAATGAAATTGTATTCAACAAATATTTAGTCTGTCAGAGTAAATCCGCTATCTTAAATTTTAAATTAATTTTAGCCTAGTAATATAGTTTCTCAAAATCTTCCAATATCCATAATAAATTGTAAAAAATTAACTTCATGTTCGTAATATACGACCCCGAAAACTCCCTAATACCAAGTTTGAAAAAATGCGACTAAGGTTAAATTTTAAACCCATCATATTAGATCCGTCATATTAAATTTCAAAAAAATAATTTTAACGTCTTAATCTTATCTAAATTTAAACCTTGGAAAGCCTGTTAGTACCAATTTTGGATGAAATCAGGAAATTTAAAATTTTAGATCGTCATATTGCATCTGACATATTAGATTTTCTTAAAATAATTTCATATTTGCTATTCCCTTTCTCAAAGAGGATATAGTCCCACCATTGAACAAAAACGAAAAGTGTAAAAATTTTAGTCCGCTATGTTGTATTCAGGGACGGATCCAGCCTCTCTCTTGGGGGGGGGGGGGGGGGCGGTGATATCATAAAAATACAGGATCAGGTCTATTTTCCTAAACTGAAATGTCTTGGGGGGATATCGTAAGAAAGAACAAGTTGTCAACGGGTGGGAGAGGGGGAAGGGGTGGAAGCTTACACATTCCTAGTATAAGAGCCAGAAGCGGGTCTATTTTCCTCAACTCAAAGGTCTTGGGGGCAATCGCAAGAAAAAACGAGTTGTCGACGGGGGGGGGGGGGGGAGCCAGCACTATACACATTCCTGATATAGGAGCCAAAATCGGGTCATTTTCTTAAACCCTAAGCTCTTCGGGGGAGTAATCGCAAGAAAAAAACTAGTTGTCAAAGAGGAAGGGGGGTGGAAACCAGCAACATACACATTTATAGTATAAGAGCCAGAATCGGGTCTATTTTCCTAAACTTAAAGTTCTTGATCGGGAGGCGATCGCAAAAAAAAAGACAAGTTGTGGACGGGGTAGGGTGGAAGCCAACAGCATACACATTCCTAGTGTAAGAGGCACAATCGGATGTTTTTTCCTGAACTCTAAGCTTATGGGGGGACGATCCCCCCCCCTTGGATCCGCGCTTGGTTGTAGTGGTCATATTGAATCATGGCAAAATAATTTTAAATTCATAATTTACACCCTTAAAACCCCCCCTATATCAGTTATGCAGAAAATCGAAAGATGTAAAATTTGCAGTTAGTCATATTAAATCCGCCATATTAAGTTTTTCAAAAATAATTTTAAATTCGTAATTAACATTAAAAAATCTCCTAACAATGATTTTGGACAAACTCGAGAGATGTAAAATTTTTAATCCTTCAACTTGGATCCGCCATATTAATTTCAGATTCGTAATGTGCGACCCCAAAAACACCCCCATATCAATTTTTGAAAAAATCGGATAAAATAATTTTTTGTCCGCCATACTGGATACGCCATATTGAATTTTTTAACAACAATTTTTGATTCGTTATGTGTATTCCCAAAAACTTCTCCATACCAATTTTAGAGAAAATCGTACAACCGTACTTTGCCCGCTATATTAGACCTCCCATATTAAATTTTTTAAAAATAATTTCAGATTCGATGTGTTCGACTCTGAAAATTCGCCCTTACCAATATTAGAAAAAATCCGACAAATTTAATTTTTTGGTGCGCGAAATTATCAATGCCATCTTGAATTTTGCTGCACCAATTCGTCCAAAATTTTATTCAAATCGGTGCCGCCGTTCCGAAGTAATAGGTGTATATATATATATATATATATATATATATATATATATATATATATATATATATATATATATATATATATAATATAAGTGCGTGAAATTTGCGGATGTAAGTTTTAAAAATTGGGTACAAAAATTGAACCTGAAGTGAAAAGTGATTTTCGTTGTTTTCCGGAAAACTGGAGAAAAATTGTGGAAAACTAAGGACAAAATCGTGTTCTACTACTTCAAAATTGGAAATTTTTGTAAAAAAACTTCGTTTTTCTAGATTTATACATGACATCTGTTTTCAATGGCAATGAAAATAGTGACGGTGAACGACTTATAGGAAAAACTTTATGTCGTGCCAAAAAGGTATCAATTCGAATCAAATTATTATTCTGTTTGGCTAAATCACAGTACTTATTAAAATGACTGGTCGATGTGATAAATAACATGCGATTTAATAAATTTTCCGATTGGGTAGATCATTAATTATAAATGTTTTGTATTGTAAATATTGTCCCTATTAATAAGTTAATCCATGATATTTGTAACCTTTATGCTTAGCTAATTTAAGAGAAAACTACATTATTTTCTTCTTTTTGAGTGCACCTGAACGCCCATATTCGTAACAGTTACCAAACAGGTCACTTAAATTATTATTACCGTATTTAGTTGTGATACTCACAGTACGGTATATAATCAGCTTTAATTTTGTCCTGAACCTTTAATAGCTAAGATTTAACCCAATACTTTTCTTTTGAGAGTGTACCTGAATTATAGTCGACCGGATTGATTGTCAAGTGTTTGCCAGATTTTCTAGAAACCCTTGTCTCATCATTTCGTTCTAAATACAGTTTTGTTTTACGAGGGTTTGTAAATATTTAAATAAGTTTAGTACCAAATTATGTAATATTGAAAAAAATATAATTTTTGTACTAGCTTAACTGTTTATACTATACTATAAGACTCGTATTGTATATCTGTAGAAAATTTTTCATTATCCATCAACAATTTTATTTGTTAATAATTCTGAAACATTTTTTTAACAAATTGATCTATTTTGTAGTTCTTTAGTTCATTTGTATTGGTTTTTCAAATGTAAACAATTTTTGTCTAAAACATTTTCCACAGAATTTTACAGTTTTTCCTACAACTCGGAAAACCTATTTTTTCACCTTAATTTGTTAATAACAAATTTTCCTACAGTTATTTTTATTATTCATAGTTAACAGCTTATTACCATCAGGGTCCTGAATATATTCTTCTTTTCAGATTTCTGCATACAATTACTGTTGGTGCAAGTCGTTATCTGATTGCTCTAAACATTATAACATATAACAACATTCCTGACCAGATCCTTATTTTTTAATGGAATTTTATAAATATTTGCAGTATAAATAACAATCACAATTTCCGGATCAAAAATAACACTACTAAACAGTACTAGCAAATTGTTAACAAAAATAATGACTTCAAAACTAACGAGTAAAATTGCAATAAGTGAAGAACAACACGGGTTTAGACAGAACAGATCGACAGTTAATGTGATTTTCATTATCCGACAGACTATTGAAAAATCAATAGAATACAATAAACCTCTTTTCATCTGCCTAGCGGATCTTATAAAAGCGTTTGATAGAGTTCGACTTAAAGACGTCTTGCAAATACTTCAGGAAAATGGCGTTAACCATAACTATATTACGGTAATTGAAGAGCTAAATAAAAACAATAAGACACGCATAAAGACACAACAAGGAGTAACAGAGGAAATACCTATCATGAAGGGAATACGACAAGGTGACAGTATGAGTCCATTTCTCTTTAATTTAATTATGGACAAGATAATTCAAAATGTAAAAGTCAATGGAGGATACAAAATGGGACGAAAATCTTTAAAAATCTCATGTTTTGCCGACGACGCCTTACTGTTAGCAGAAAATGAAGATGATCTGCAACGACTACTATCCCGATTCCAGACCGCATTAAAAAATTTAAATATGGAAATATCTACAGAAAAGACCGAAACGATGGTAATTTCAAAAGATCCTGTCAGTTGAAAATTGTTGGTGAAGAACCATCCTATCAGACAAAGCATGTCTTGCAGATACTTGGGAGTTGATGTATCAAGCAATAAAAATCTATACTAGGAGCCGAAACATCTAAAACAAAAAGTATGCTACGAATGGCTGAAATGAAAACGTTAAGAACAATCAAAGGAGTAACCCTAAGAGATCAAATAAGAAGTTCCGAAATAAGGGATGAGCTCAAGGTGCCTGATGTGGTACGGTGCATAAGGTCAAGGCGTAGATATTGGAGGGACCATGTGAACAGAATGGGCGACGATCGATGGGCAAAATGGGCTAAGAACGAGATACCAAACACTACAAGACCCACTGGTCGACCTTCAAAACGATGGCACGAATGTTGGACATCAACATCACAGGAGGCTTAATATAGCAGAAAAACAAGACTTCATCTTAAATAAAAGAGGAAGAAGAAGAAAGAAGAATTTCCTGATTTTCCAATAATTGATAAGTTATAATCGTTATATTTAGTTTGTGGGGGTCACGTTTTCTTAAAGTCGTGTAGCAATTGATATATCTGTCCCCTCTTAAATTCAAGACTTTAGATTTAGATTTTATATAAAATTATTCTACTTAAAGTCTTTAAATAGATAGCAAAAAAGATTGAAGTTTATGAAAAATTAACTTTTTTGTATATTTATTTACAGATGAAATTATTAACGAGTATAAAACCTTACAATAAAATATTAACTTCAGCGACTTTAGGCTAATAGAGCACTCAATAATAATTTACGGATCTAGGGACATTACAAGCTATCTATAGCTCCGTTCGCAGAACAATGAGTAGATAACTAGTCAGCACTAATCAGATCGTCAAAGAACAGTTGGTAAACTGTTACCTGAGCGTTTTTGTAAATTCCGGTTGGCGCTGACTGATTTGTGATTTATTTACGAATCGGCCTAATGTTACCTAATTCGTGATTTGTCTGTCAAATCGATGCATTCTTTCGGTACGTAAGGTATTGTACATTTAGCGATAGTGTCCAATCTGTTTTTATTATTCTGGTGGAGAGAACTTCTGTTCATTTTGGAGTTATTCCATCAACCTCCTGTCATATGGTGGTCTTCTGGTGTGGAGAATTTCCAAAATTATCATCATTAATAGCATCATCATTATCATCATCATCATCATCATGCAGTTTCTTTTATCTTGCCTCCTCCAAACGTCTCCAGGCAATTCGGTCTTGAACCGTTCGCATCCACAATCCTTCCATCCTCTTGATTTGTCATATACAGCCCAACGAAGGCTAATTCTTCTTCGAATTCACGTGTTTGGTTATGTCTTGCTTGTTATTTTTACGTCGTGTCCCAAGAATCAATATTTTTGAACCTGTTTAATGTGTTCGCCCCCTAATAGTATTGGGTTGCCAAGAAACAGATTTGTCATAATTTTCGTTTTGTCTTAGTTTATTTTTCAACCAACTGTTTGAGCTATCTGTGCCAGTTCATTTAACATTTCCTCCGCTTCGCCTATGTTATCAGTGACGAGAACAATGCTATCGATGAATCGAAGGTTATTGAGCCGCTTGCCGTCGATATTGATGTCATTATGTTCCCAGTCTAATTGTTTGATTCTTTATTCCAGGATAGCTGAAAAGAGTTTAGAAGACGTAATGTCTCATTGTCGGAAAACTCTTTCTAAAGAAAATTTGTGGGTTTCCTCGTATAGCTGCACACATGCTATTGAGTTCAAATAGATGTTGTGTTTCAAAAGTGTGTATCTATGATCAGTACGACATTTGTTGAGAGATTTTAGTATGGTATACCTTTCAATAGTATCGAAAGCCTATTCAGTCTACATTAATGATCGATTATATTCAATGATTTTTTCAATTAATGCTCTCAATGATAAATGAACGTTGTTTCTTAAGCCAGAACGAAAACCAGTTTGCTCAACGAATTGATAGTGTTTTTTCTTGAGACTATTAGTAATTATTTTGGTAAACAACTTACATAAATGTGATATTATTTTAATATTGGCTGGATTTCATGATGTCGATCACGATCTCATCATTTCCTATCGCTTTGTTGTTCTTAATCTTTTTTAAAGCATTTTCCGTTTCATCTTTTGCGATTTCTGGAATTTCCTAGGATTCTTGATTGAAATCTCCACGTTCTCTGGTTGTTTGTTTGGGATTCTTCGATGATGTTCGTTGGCTATCGAAAGGTTCTGTATAAAAGTCTTCTACCACTCTTATTACTTCTTTTTTGTTCGACGATCTTTCACCTCTATAATTCTCGATTTTCAAAATTTCGTCTTTATCGTTGTTGACTTTTCATCTGACTACCCTTAAACTTCCATTTTCTGCGATTGTTTGGTGAACCGTTTTCGTGTTGTAATTTCTTATATTTTTTCTTATATTTTTTGCGATTTCTTTATTTATATGTCTTAACTCTTGAATGACCAGATTTTTATTTCTCATCTTTTTTCGTTTTTTTCGTTAGTGTTTTAGTGTTGATTAATTTTACTATTCTGTTTTTGTTGTCGTTTCGGTGATTTCTTTGTTTAGTTCATTTATATCTTTTTAGTTTAATCTTCTTTAGTGTGTTTGTTATTGTTTTTTCGAACTGTTGTCTGGGTTTCGTTACTTGTTTGTTGACATTTTTGTTATCATTCTTGACTTTTCGTGTTTTATATTTACATTTATTGAAATTCTCACTAGCCTATGATCACTTTTTATAGATGTTTTATTGCAAACTGAGACATCGTTCAGTATAGATTTTTTACTGGCTATTGTGAAATCTATTTTGTTTCGAGTCATACCGTCTTTGCTAATCCTAGTCCATCTTCTACTGTCTTTTTTTGTAGTAGAAGCTGAACATTACAAATAAATTATTTTCGAGTAGAAAATTTATCAGCTTGTTTCTTGATTCCTAGATCCAACGCATCCGATGTGATTATCTTGATCTCTATATAGCACGGGAGCGTATTTGAATGTCTTCCATCCTTCTCCCTGTTGTCTCACTTCGCACGTTCCTATGATGCGCCATTTTATATTCTTCAGTTTTTTCTCTAATTCCAGTGTTTTACCTTCTGGTGACAGTGCTGGAATGTTAAAGGATGCTATTTCTAGTTTTCTATCATTTACTGGACGTCGTTACCGTCTTCTTTTCGTGAAACTATTATCCAGTCCCAGAATCCTGGAGACAGACTGAAGAGTATCGTCAAAAGTCCCTTATATATCTAAAAAGATACATACCATAGTTTTCTTGTTTATCGTTGCATGCTGGATCTCATCTGCTACTTGTACGAGCGAAGTTTTCGTAACATAGTAAAACAACTTAATAGTAGTAGAATGCAGACAACGAAATCTTCAAATATGTTTATATATATTTAATTGATGATTACGTATATGATATATGATCTATTATTTATTTCAATCATAATCGTTTTCAGTTTGAATTCTAATTATTTATTAATTGCATATTTTCTTTCAATGATCACGACCTCCTGTTAAGGAAAATAATATAGTAACCAACATGCCCTGGTAAAAATCACAACGAAAAACAAGAGGGAGGGCGTTATAGCAAAAAGGGAAAAGCTTAGTTATTTGGGTTCATTATCTATTTGCCTCGAGCTGTACCGAGACTGCCTTCCGCTATATTGCTGCCCGTCTCGTAACCCCAAATCGCTAAACGATTTATAATGGGAAAATACATTTTCGAGAGCTCTTTCTTAAAATTTTCTGTGTTTTATATTTTGTCGTTAAAAGGAATTTTATGAAATATTGTTTTTGTAGTATACAGATAAAAGTATACAGGGTGTTATAAAATGTTTAGTAACACGAAATTTTTAGTAATAACAAATTATGTTCGAAATACTTATTTTATGAAGTTACTTTATATAGGGTCTAAAACAAATAAACTTTGCATCACATGTGACCAAATTTTAATAGCCCTATTTGGATTTTGTAGAAAAACACACATTTAATATGGCGCTACTTTAAACACAATATGTATTCTGGGATGAAGCATTATCAAAACTAAGAAGTTTTATGTAGGTTGCGTTGAGTCTTATTTTGCAACAGTGGTGCAATTTACAAAAATTGAGCAAAAAATCTTTTCGGAAAGCATATTAAATTTATTGAATATTAAATTAAATTTTTTTCCTTTTTCATAAATTAGTAAACAGAATTTAAGGAGGTCTATTCCCTACCACGTAAGTTAAATGAAGTATGATATCCAATATTTGGCATATTAAATGAAAATACTAATTAAAAATAATATAATGTAAAAATAAATAGTTTGCTATGCATTTATTATTAAATATAAAATATAATAGAAAAATTTTTTTTTCTCTTTAATATGGTAAGTTATTTCATTACTTCATCACTGAAAAATTTTATTTCCTTTAATTATTTTCAAAAAATTCTAAACAAAAAATAAGCGCATAGGGTCATGTGTCTACAAGGCAGATTAATAACAATATTGTTTATCAAATGCAGTCAATTTTTAGGGACTCACCTTACGCTATCCTTCGACATCTCTTAATGTTATTATATTATTAGTTCGCTCTTTACTAGTTCCCATATTTATTGCAATTTCCTGTTGTTTAGATCCCTTATCAGAAAATTAAGGTCCTTATTTCCGCCATATTTTCATCAGTAACTGCCGAAGTGGACCTTTCAACTAGGAGTTCATATTCGAAGATCTCATGAATATATTTAAAGCATTTAGACCAAAACTTAAAAACAATACCTGACGAGAATAATTTACCACATACACTTTCTTATTTGTGAAGACGAATTACCCTCGTGATGGAATGCTTCACGGTTAAGTACCTTTGAACAATGACCTATAGGGTATATCTATCCCCAACACTGTCAAGCGACTACAAATCTGCAGTACATTCTCAACTAAATATTCTTCTCCCTAAAATAGAAAGAGAATTACTTCAAGTGAGACTATAAGGCCTCACCCCTCCAATCGTTCTCGTGCAAATGTAAACATGGGTCGCTGATGCCATTAGGTAGGAAACGTATGACCATTAAAGACTACTTAAGCCAGTGTAAGGTGAAAGCACCGATATAGAGGTTATTCAATACCCATGCTCCATAACCCCGTCCGGTCTGTGCAAAACTTGACTTTGCCATTCGCAGGTACAGTTGGAGCAATTTATTGTGTCTTGTTTTTAATTTAATGCCTCGATCCACTCCCGGTAGCACAGCGCGCTTTTGTTTCACCTGGTGTTATTCCTCAGATCCTACACCTCTAAGAATGCAGGTTAATTCCCTTGAGGGTCACAACACACGGCCGAGCAGGTTTTGCTCCGGACCATGGAGATTCAGATGCCTCCCGGTAAGATGGTGAAGCAGTCACCTCAGGTTATGCGATCCTACATGAGTGTCTTTGCCACACACCACTCTACCTCGTAGATATATGTCCCTGAGTAGAGCCTGCTAGGCCGCGTTTCGCCCCTTGATTACTGGGCTCATCAGACCGGTGACGCGGTGTCGTGTAAACTGTTTGTGAGGAGAGAGGTCTTATCTTCCCACTGAAGACAATTTTTGGTACACAATCGGTAGGCTATGTTGTGACAGAATGCTTCACGATTAAGCATCGTTGAACAATGACCAGTAGAATATATCTACCCTCAACAGTATCAGGCGACTGCATATTTGTAGTACATTCCCAACTTAACATTGTCCTCCCTAAAATAGAAAGAGAATTACTTCAAGTGAGACTATACTGCCTCACTCCTCCAACAGTTCTCGCACAGGTGCAAACATCTCTCACATACTAGGTAGGGAAAGTATGACACTTTACGACTACCTATGCTAGCTATAGATGAAAGCACCGATATAGAGGTCATCCAATACCAAATATCCATATCTCTGTGCGGTCTGTGCAAAACTTGACTTTGCCATCCACATGTTTTTAATATAATGCCCCGATTCTCTCACAGTAGCGCAGAGCGCTTTTGTTTCACTTGGTGTCGCTCCTTGGGTCTTACACCTCCAAGAGTGCAAGTTTACTCCCTTGAGGATCACAATCCCAGGCTAGAACGTGTATGTTTCCACACACAGCCTGGCACGTTTCGCTCCGGATCATGGAGAATCAGATGCCCCCAGCATAGTAAGAAATTGTATTACAACACTCTACTCGATTTTTAGTTCTTATTTGCTTTATCTGGACATGATTTAACTCGTCCGATTACTGACGCTAAACTGACCACGTTAGAGCAACGTCGATTTGATATGGTTTTGATGAAGTACTTACTGATTTGATTTGTTATCAATAGGTTAGATAGATATTTTATCAGCCGTCCCTCGTATAATAGTACAGAAATGGTATATATTTTTTATTCATGATAAGTTTATGTTTATATCTAACATATTGAAAGTATCAAAGATTTTTATGGTCTATTTAAAAATCTGTTTCTAACATTGCGGCAATGAGTTTTGCGATTAGACACGATTTGTCTAATTAGGAGCAGTTGCTTAAATAATTTTATTTTCTTACCCTTCTTTGATTGGACGTGTTGAAAATTACATAGATTAAAAGGACAACGATATTTAATATACATTTCTGACGAATAAAATCTATGAGTATTTATTTTTAGGGAATTTGTATTCTTGCGTATAATTGTATATTGGAATACATATTATTCAAGTTTTAATATTACGGTATAAATGACTTAAAAGTGATTGGTAATTCTCTTATCGGTTTTTACCAACAGACTCCACAGGTCCAAGGGAGGGTTAATTTAAAATTAAAATAAAATCTTGTTACTATATATTTATATCGAAATATATGACCACACTTAATCACGTAATTTTATAATATATGATATACTTATATTTTTGTTTAATAGTTCAATTTTTAAAAATGTTTTTTGATGCTTTTAAAGAGCTACTTAATTTAATTCTTATCTATTTCATAATTATGGTCGGAAAAAAAGCATTACAATCATAAAGTGTCTAGGTTGTTACAATACTTTTTTTGTAATATGAAATGTTTTTTATTAAATAAAAATACATAAGTTCAGCGTCAAAAGTTTTACGAATTATTGTGCGAAAAGGTCCTTAACAAAACTTCAAAAAATGACTATAAAAAGTAAAAAATAATTTATAAACTGTTTTTAATTATAACTAATTTAATAATAGCATATTTATTCAATTTATTTAACACTTTTCTGAAGTCGGTGCCATAATAGTAAGTAGTAAGTATTGTTAAATTAATTCTAGTTGGATCGATTATTTTTTTTATTAATTAACCGATTTCATGTTTGCATGAATATTGTATTGTATACATAGGTACCGATCTGTGTTTCATCCCAATTTTCTAAAAGTATATAAAAAATTCGGGTCACTATTTAAAAAATCAAAGTTGATTATAACACAGATTCCTTCGAGTCACCCTAAATAATTTAATATATTGGAAAAAATTCGTACCAAAAAAAACAAACTTCGAACGATTTTTCTAAAAATCCAGCATTTTTTAAGTAATGAATTTATTCCAGACTTTACGACTTCATTACATATTTTTAATATAAATATTGTTTTACAAGTAAATATAATATAATACTATATTTGTAATATCTCTATCAAGTGAAGTGAGCTGAAATATCGTTGTCGGTGACGCTCTAGAATGGCAAATATAGAAAAATAAGTTTTATCATATGTTCTCGATATTATAGAGATATGCTATATTTTTGGAATGAAAATTAGAAAGATTATTTAAATAAAAATATTAGATAGATCATTATATGGTTCTGTTCTCCCAGCATTTCCTTCTATGTTGTTCTTTATTGCCATGTAACCAGCTCCTACGGCTGGGACAAAGTATTATTTTACGTGCCTATGAACCGCGGGTATCATAGTAATTCGGAATTCTCGTACACTGGAACATTCTCCAACTGATTTAGGATGGTGATCCAGGATGAAATTATGAGTGCATTTTAAATATTGTGTAGTCTAACATTCTGTTTAGTATCTTAAACGCTATTAGACTACACTACATCGTTTCCTAAGTTAGTTAGGGAATTAGGATGTCTGAATTTCAGATAATCTAATAGGCCTCTGAATTGTCTTATCCTATATGTAGAATGGATTAAAAAAAAAGATATTTTATTTTTATGATATATTTTTATATTGCGTCTCGTAAAAATCGACTACTATTATACCAAAAATATTGTTGTTATATTTCCTGAAGCTTTTAGAATCAATATGCAATAGACCGATATCCTAGGGCGTGCAACCCAATATTTACAGCTCCATATTTTCCAGAAAGCTATTTTCGGTCCGCACATATTGGCTTCTGACCGCTACTAGTATAAAATAGGAGAAGCACTTCATAAATATTCTTTCTTACATCATAACAAGAAGCCAATAATGTATTTATTCAATTTTCTATATTGCTTTCTTCATATTATATCATTTTTAGAAAACAATTCTCTTTATTTCTCCATATTAGATTAATTAATATAAAGAGCAAGTTTCTCGACAAATTCGGAAAAATTAATAATCTATTTAACAATCTTTTGCAGATACTTACATAACCTAAGCGGGCAAAACAAGCTAAAAATGTTTTTGCTTTTGAGTTAAGTTTAGTTTAAAGTAAAAGTCGATTATTAAAAACTGCGTAGACCACTCATAAATTGTTTTAAATCGTACATTTTTGGCAAAAAATTTTTAAATATAGAGTGTAAGTAAGAAAATAGTAAATGACCTTGCTCAGAGCTTATGGAAATCCGGTTTCCATTAAAATGACTGGTATTGCAGTATATTGTGTATTTTGGTTTCCTGATTAAATATCTCAATAGGCACAAAGTTCGGAAACCCCACGTTTTTCGAATATCCGTTAATTATTATTATAGTCACTTAAAGGCATACGCTCACTACGGTATACTTCGTTTTTTGGAGTCGCTGATTCTGAATCCGAAGTCCGTTAACCTCCATCACATCAGGATCAAGCTTATTTAAAGGTCAACTAGAGAGGAACCGTTGAAAAAATTTTAAAAAATTTAAGAATGTTTTTTTAGTCATTGAATTCAATTTTGTCATTTTCTTGACCCTACAATGTCACCTGGAAGTAATTTCAAGGTCATTTTATAATCATTTTAAGGTCACTTGAAAAACCGTAAAAAAATCTAAAAAATTCATGTATAGGTTTCCGAAGTCGCTAAGAAAGAAACTTTCAGTGAATCCCAATGACTTCTATCTCAAGGTTTTCAGATCACTGAATATAAATCTGGCGTTTGCTCGATCTCACCATTTCATGAGGAGGTTGCTTCAGTTCCATTTTTGTCATTTCAAACTATCATCTCTCAATTTGATCTTGATCCTGATCTTATAGAGACGGGCGGACTCGAATTTTAAATCAGCTACCTCAAAAATCTACTTATGATTTTTTTCAGATTTTTCTGACGGCTTTTCAGGTTTGACCTTGAACTGAGCCTAAAACGGTCGGACCTTTAGGAACCCCGATATGACTGACCTAGGTTTTCGTTCCTGTTACGGGTTTAAATGTGATTTTGATACCATTCTAGTGTAACCGGGACTTGGCGGTTATCTAGGTTTAAATGACCTTGAAATTATTTTTACGTAACCTTGTAGGATGAAGCAAATGATATATTTGGATTCAGCGACTCAAGATCTTTTCAAACTTTTTTCAACGATTTCTCTCGATTTGAGCTATAAATGACCTTGATCCTGGCATGTTGGAAATTAACTTACCCCGGATTCGGAATTAGCAACCCTAAAAACTTTAGCATACTCTAGTGAGACTCGTTGATACTTCATAGATAAAATGTCGATGTAATTATTTCAGTTTCAGTAATTCAGTTTATGTGGGAGTTTATGCCTTTAAGTGACGAGAATAATCAACCTGATATTCGAAAATGTGGAGTTGTCGAGCTTCATGCCCATAGAGACTTTTAATCAGGGGACCAAAATATATAACGTACTCTAATATCGGCCATTTTAATGGAAATTGGATTTTCATAAGCTCTGAGCGAGATTCTTTGTTATTGAAGATTAAATTAAAAATTTTGCCAAAAAATTCATTTTGGTTAATAGTAATGGAAAACTGAATAAGTGCTGCAGGTAAACATTCTTGTAAAAAGGGAGTAGATATATTTTATATAAAGTGCAAAAATGATTTGCGATTGAAAAATACCGTAATATACCCATATTTTAGAGTACTATTAGGACTACAGTTTGTACACAAAAAATTAACTATGGATCTATACCAAATTATAATTTAATTATTTGTTAAACGTTTTAAGATGTGAAATTTATTTTATCTTGCCTCATTTTCGGTATACAAACATTTGTTTCAAACTCTTGCAAATAGTGTAAAATCTATTAAACATGAGGATTGCGATGAAGCAATAATTTTTAAATATTTGATAATTTATTAAAATCATTTTTGGGATGTGAATACAATTTAAACAGACCCGGACCAAAAGGTTATCACAAAGAGTTTAATAAATACAAGTCAAGTAATAATTCACAAGAGCAAACTCTGGGCTACAGAATAGATTTAAACCTTTAACGTACCAGGTTCTAATCAGCTCATCCAGTGCTTTTAAAATAGGAAAAAAAAACACATCAATCAGGTACTTTACATAAATCTAAGAGCAAGCTCACCTGTGGAAAAAGTCTACAAATGTCTTTATATCGAAATCTAGGAGAAATTACTCACAAACAAAAATCTGATTAAATTAATTAGTCACTTTTTCTGCTGAAGCTGATCAAGAAACTCATTGAAAGGCACATACGGACATCCTGTGTAAAAGAGAGCCCACTACACCCATTAAGATGACTACCAATCAGGGAAATTATGAGATTTCATATTACTTATCAAGAAGAATAGAGTCCAACATAAATAGCAAAACAATAGAGTTAATAGGTTACAATAATATTAAAGAAGCATTTTACCTTCTTCATTTCCACAACGTTCGATAAACGACATGATGTAGAAGATACTTTACGCAGGTGGATACAATTCAAGCTCCAAGGTAGACGAACACAAACAAATCCGTTAGAGAAAACCAAGGAAATGTCGATAGCCAGAAGTTGGCCACAGGAAGGTGTTCTATCCCCTCTCCTATGGGATCTGGTGGTTGATTAACTTCTGGTAAACCTCAACGATTAAGGATATTATAGTTATATTTATTGTTGAGAAGCATGGCAAAACACTATCAGAACTCATGCAAGGAGCTCTGGATAGAGTAAAGAATAGGACACTAAGTAACACCTTAGGGTAAATCCTGGAAAAATCACAGTCATACCCTTTACTAACAGAATTAAGTTTGGCGAGGGAAAATTATTAACTCTTTAACACACAATTTCAGATGGGCCAAGGGATTGAGTACCTAAATTTAATCTTGGATGAAAATCTTATCTGGAATTTATATTAATTAAAAATGATAGCCAAAAGTAAAATGGTCTCTATGACAACAAAAAGGGAAACTAAGCAAACCACACATTATACACTGTCTGTACAAAGTAGCGATAGGACTTGATAGCCTAAGGTTTAGTTGTGTGGTGAACAAAAACCACACAAAAGCGGGTCACTCAGGAGTTCTCTAAACTTCAGAGACATATTAGTATCTGAGATACAGCCAATTATCATTCTTATTGGGTACATACTTACAATTCGATGATGATATTATACTCGTAACTATATTTTTTTTAACTCAAACGTCATAACATATATTTTCAGAGAAATATAGCCTACAATGTGTGTGGTGGTGATAAAGAGTTGTCAGAGGTTGTGATAGATACAGTATGCGCTGGTATATTAGGTGCACGCTTCTACATTTATCATGTCAGACGATGCATTGCCACCAACTAGCATGTGTCAGGCTAATTTTTTTCTACGAATTTTTTGTTGAATTTTCACTATTGTGATTTCCCATTGTCTCGCTTGCCACCAAAAGATATGTGTCAGACGTTTATTTTCAGAATTAGGTACGCGAGATATTATAAATACTTAGTTATTAGTCGCAATACTTTTGACGAAGAAAATATGTCGCTGCTTACCCTACAATAGATTATCCTAAAGTTTTATTTAATAATTATTACTGTTAAGGAGCCACAAGTCAAGTTATTAGTTAATTTAAAACAGAAGTTCAGAAAATTTTTTTGTCCCATGGCACATAAGCCATTTTTTTCTATTCTTCGTACACTCCCCTATTTTCCAATAATGTATTTTTACAATTGTATTATTTTAAACGTGTTTTTGACAACTGATCAAATACACAACGTGGCGAGTTTGAAATAGTATCAAAATGTCAACGTAACAACAGTTACTGTAGAGTGAAAAATAATAAAATAAAAAAAGGTTTGAGTTGTAACTCATACTTTTATTAATTGAAACGTCACAAAATCAATTCTTGTCAAAATTTTCCATAAATTAAATGCACAAAAAAATCAATCCTTTCATTTACTCGTCAAATTTTATGATAGGTGGGGGACAATACGCAGAACGCAAAAATCGTGACATATTTCAGTTTTACTTTCGGCGCATTATTTCCCCACCCTCCATAAACTTTAGCGATAGTTATAAAATATTTTTAATGGGATGTGTAAGCCTAATATTTTGATAGCAAATCTTCAATATTTGGCTTCAAATTAGTCAGATCGGCCAGTGATTTTCAATCTTTTTTTTTTCTTTTTTAAGGAGTAACAGCGCTTAAATTCCTTTCCATGAAGTGTGAAGATGGGAAAGCTTTCAAAAACTGTCATCCATAATGCAAGATAAGGAGCAGATATGTCTCTCTGAAGTCAAAATTGCGGATATTCATTTCTAAATTGCACCTTAAGTTCTTTCATTAGTTTTTATTCTGTTCAGTACTTCGTGTAATATGACATACAATTCATACATAGACCATATAGGTTCCGTGGTCAAAACATCTTCAAATATGCATTTAAAATCTGGGTATAAGGTATTTAAATGTTGAACGTAGACCGAAACATCATCATCCGGGCAGCATCTTTGTGACAAGTTGGGGAAACTGGGAAAATTCTCGCCGTCCAATGTTTGGCGTAAAGAAAACTGCAATAATAGCCCTTATTTTTATTAAATTCAGAGTGTCATGTTGCACTTGCAAGTTAATCTCATTAAAATTGGTAAATCTGTTATAGGCAATGTTTGGTTTCCATTTCATTACGTTTTCGTTTAAAATGGAATCTCTAGCATCCATAAACTATATAGCCCGCGAACTTCAGTATTAAGGAGGTTATCGTGTTTTTTGGCACATAATTCTGAAAATAACCTAGAATTTAACAAGTTGCTCCGAATTGTGTTAATTACGTTTTTTAAGAATTGAACAAATTGATGCAATCTATCACTCAGATTTTTAACAACTAAATGTTGTCAATCGAGGATGCAGTGAATTGCAAATATACTGGGTATATTTTAAATGGTTTAGAAAACCACAGTAACGTCCAACCATCGTAGGTGTTTCATCTGTTGCTGCTGATATTATATTTGATGAAGAAATCGTCTTTTCCATGAAATATCCCAGATCTTCGAATATTGATTAGATTTTAGTGTCTGTTGACGAAGTTCCCACCAAGAGTAGTTCTACATAGATTTCTTGATTCACACAACAAGCATATGTCGATAACAGCCCCTCATTACCAAGTTAAGATGACTTGTCCAGTTGTATGGAGAACTTTGCAAATTACACAAGACGCTTTCAATGTCATGATTTGTTTCATCAATACCCCCTTAAACTATATTGTTGCTCAAAGGGATTCGTTTGAGTATATCATATGTAGGTTTATGTAGAACTGTTTTAACAACATCATCAATAGCTGGTAAAATTAGCAATCCGCCGATAGCATGCGACATTCTTGATTTTGCTATCAGTAGACAGATATAGGTCTACAAACCATCATAGTCTCTATTTGGCATTGTACAATGTACCATTGTCTTTTGTCTCTAAAGTTTCAGACATAAAGATAGAATAAAAAGCAGAAAGCAAATAATACTAAATACTAAAATGAGAACGTTAACAAAATAATTAAAAAATCAAGTTAATACAGTGCGGCGGATGATTAGAATATCGAATGACCTTTACTTCAAGTCATGATCGGTAATTAGACTATAGGAAGAATTAAAAAAGAATGACAATATTAAAGAAAAAGTACTTATTTATCACCATGTTCCTAAAGAATATAATTTTGATTTACTTCTATTCTTGAAAATATTTGCTGCTCTTCTCAATTTTTATACGAATGAACAGTGTTTGCCTATTACACTCAAATTAATAATAGAAGAATTAGACAAGTCCATATAAGCCTGCACTGCCTTCTTTACAACCCTGATTCAAGTCTTGAAATAATTGCTGGTTGCGCGAATAGTTACTTACTAACACAATAATTTATTGAAATATACTTAATTATTACATAATTTCATTATAAGTATTATGTATTTATA
The DNA here is from genome assembly GCA_034092305.1 of Diaprepes abbreviatus. NCBI lineage: Eukaryota > Metazoa > Arthropoda > Insecta > Coleoptera > Curculionidae > Diaprepes > Diaprepes abbreviatus. Next base: position 35,131,634 of record JASJET010000055.1, read on the forward strand.
TAGGCACAATCTTAGGTGCAATTTCTTATTTACGGAACACCTAAATTTTGGTGATAATCTGCAGAAATAGGATCCACATTCGTGTATCTCATGCTCTATTTTGTTTTCAATTGACATGGATCCCTTTCAGGTCGCAGTAGACCCCTAGAAATTAATATGTACTTCTTTGTGAATCAGTGGTTTAGTGTGGTTCATAAATCTTACAACAGTTACTCATGCTGTGATCAAAGATTTCTCAAAAGGAACGTTAGGGGCGACCTAGTGCAGCCGGGGTAACCAAATGTTTGAATGAGACTTGTCCACTAAGATGGGTAGAAATATAATAGGAAACACCCTGGCACCTAGGTCACTAGATCTTTAGATATTTTCTTTGGGGGATTGAGGAAACTAGTCTACAAGCACATATTTTTCCGTGATATAAATCATCTCGACGATATTATAAGGCAATTAGTCTCCGTATGATCAAGAGCGCTATATCAGGGTTTTCTAGAAACACAATTTTTGTATGGAAAAGGATAAAGGGTACAAATTGTTTAAAATAAAGTTACTTTTTAGCCATTCTGTAAATCTTATTCTACATTCTACACTGTTAAAATAACTTTAAATTTAATGCAAATTTAATGTCCATTCTACATTAAATTTAATAATTTTGTACCTAAAATCGTGAATAATTTATATTTACTTTAAATCTAAAGCAATTCATTCAAATATCAGTTCGTTGTACATTAAACTTGACTAAATGATTAAATTGCAATAAAGTATCTGAAAAGATATCTCTCTTCTGTACATTATAATTAATTTACATGTACCTTAACATTAAAGGAATTTACATTAATATTCATGATACATTGCAAGAGATTTCGGGAAATGGCGCAACTTGTATTGAATTTTTTGTTATGTATGATATAAGTCGCTTAAATGACTCAATTTTCTTATAATGAGGTGTACAAATATGCCAGTACTAACGGAAATCAATGAATTCGAAACCGCTCTACAGATGACGGTACACTATCTAGCGGAAAAATTTCCAGCTTTTCTTGGTGGCAGAATTTTTTGACCTCATTTTAATGTCAGTGCATTAGATGTGTGATAACATATCCCAAATTCACACTGCCTGAATATTTAATGTACATAGTCACCTTAAAAAATAATAATCAAAACTTTTAAATTAATGTATGATTACATTAGATTTAATGGAATAAATTTAGATTAATTAAAATTATTAAACCTAATGCATTACATTAAACGCATTTTTAAAAAGGAACAATAGAATATGTTAAGTTCTTAAGGCTTAAAACTAGTTATGGGGTATATACGCTGTATATTAATTTTAAAATTGAAAAGATGTTTTTTAAGGAAACAAGTAAAGGAAAAGGTACTACAAGGAATAACTCCCAAGATACAAGCAATATTCAATACAGTCCCTATTAGCATGCCTTTTTCCACTATGGATCGCCAAGGGAATTCTTTGATTGTAGGGCAGAAGATCCGTGATTTATCTCGTATATTATTTTGTGATATTATAAATAGGTGCTTACTGTATTTTTTTTTCTAGAAACTGTTTAGACAATATCTTACTAGATAATAATTTGTAAAATAGTTCAGTTATTTACCATTAGGTAGAGCTATTATATCTTTTTAAAAACGTATTATCCAAGATTGATAATTTACTTTTAGAAAAAAATATTCGAATTATGCACTTAAAATAATACCACGACTGTATTCTGATTTGTGAATACATGTTAATGTCTTCTTAGGAGTAGGTCTTACATTTTGGTAATCAAAAAAAAAAAGACGGTCAACAAAACCTTGATTATGGATCGACTTTATTGTGGTTTTGGCTCGTCTGAGAAGCTTCATTCTGATGATTTTTGGTTAGGTTCGATGTCATATTCATAGATTCATGTCTCGTCACCGACAATGATGCCGCCGATTACATTTTGGTCCAAAGTAAACATTTCTTTAGCGACATCAATCCGATGCTGTTTCTGCAACAAGTTCAGCACTCTCGGTACAAACCGCGCTTCAACTCGTCTTATGTCCAAAACATCGTGCATAACGCTCGGCACCGATCCGAACGGGACACCAAGATCGGCTGCTATCTCTTTGATGCTCATACGACGATCGGCGAGGACAATTTTCTTAACTTTTTCGATGTTTTCGTCAACCACACTAGTGGATGGACGACCGGAACGAGGCAAATCATCAACCACAGCACGGCCAGCTTTAAACTCTGTATACGACTTGTACCCCTGTGTTTTCGATATTGTCGAGTCCCCCGTAGGCCACCGTTAACATTTGTAATGCTTTTGCACATAATATGTTGTTTGAGAAAGAAAATTTCAGACAAACTATTTGCTCAACTAAATTCGACATTGCGCAATTTGCAGAACACAAGAAACACTGAATTGTTGTGTTTGTTTGAGTGGGAAATTCCGGACACTTTTTGATTAGAAAGTATAGCGTTAGTTAAGAATTAACATGCTAGAGATAATTTGCACTCTAAAAAAATATTTTTTTGCTTTAGTATGACACTGAAGAAAGGAATAAGGAGAAGGCTTACATCTTTTCCATGAGGGTATCGAGGAAAATGAATATATTTATAGAATATGAGTTGAGAAAGTAAATTAATTTTACTATATCACTTGAACAGCTTCTAAGGAAGATGAGAGATATTTAATTTCAGAACAAAACATCAGACTTAATTTCTGATGTAATGACGTTTCTTTCGCTGATCTGCTTACTACCTAAACTATTCATTCAACCACAGAATTGCAAGAAACTTTGTAGATAGAGTATTGACTGTTTGCAATTGCAACGATAAACTGATGCAAGAAATATATCACATTAAAAGGGACCTGAAAGCCAACGGGTATCCAGTAAATCTGGTGGATAAGATCCTGAAACAACTCAGAAATAGGACAAGATCGGCAACGGACGAGGAACAGAAACCAGTCTTGAGCATCCTCTATATTAGAGTCATTTCGGAGAAGAATAGGAAAACGATATTTTCAATTCAAGTAACTCTCTGAGAAGTCGGCTTACTGGAGTCATACCAACAATTCAAAGGAATATGAAGAATCAGAGACTATGAGAATGGTTTCATAGAGCAAAAATGGTGACCACTGCTTAAAAGGTTGGAGTTGCTAAAAACAATATTGTAATGTCAAAATGTCAGCGATCTTTGATGTTAGCACGTAAGATAATGGTATAAGAAGCTTTTATCATACTAATACAAATATTTGTTTCATTCTGTATTCAGTAACTTTAGATAAAGTTATATATCATTTAAAACAATATGTTATTTGTTTAGTTATTAAAAAATCCAATTAATTCACATACTTAATCTCAAAAAGATATTTATCAACTCTGTTTAACCGCTAGTTTTCTGCTTTTATAGACCTGAATTGAATTAAATAACAATGCTAAAGAAAATTCTAAAATATATTCCATTAGTTAATACATTTATAATGCACTCTATGAATGATTTGGGGTGTTCACACTGTACCCTCTTCGCACTTTCATAACTTCAGCAAGTCGTTTCACTACTTGCAATTTTAATCAATCTAATAGAATCATTCCGAACGATACCAATAATTCAACATTGTCTAAATACAGCACCGGACTTTTCTCTAAAGTATATATTCAACAGGAGAAAAATCTTAGTAAATGAACTAGCTTTCTGTAAATTTTGAATTTGGATTCATTGTTCTAATCTCGTGGAGTAAAGATCCCTGAAGATGCCTCGTACAATCGTGGGCGAAACGTCGGAGGATGATTCCAATTTGACACATTCTAGACCCAAGAACCATGATTTTCAACTTGACCAAAGCCGTGAAAATTTTCGTTCTTAATTCAAGGACATGTTTACTTCGTTTTTTTTAATTAACCATTATAGAACTTATCCTTATTTTTACATAAATATTTACTTTACAGGTGACTTAACTGAAACCTACTGGAAAATGGGGAATGTCCGCCTTTGTTAAGTAACTTAGTTTTCTAAAACTGATATGTAATATTAAAAAAATATTTATGTAACAGTATTGACCTTGTTTTTATTTAACAAAAACGAACGGCAAGTGATAGCGGATGCGGGTGTTCTTTAACCTGCAGAACCCCAATTCTTCTATTTATTGGGTATTTCGTTTATCATGTCAACCAGAGTCATATTACAATGTCAGTTATAAATTTTTTAAATGGAATATTCAGCATGTAATCAGTTATTTTAAATCTTCAATAAGTTTAGAATATTTTTTTTTATGGCATACACCACGGTTAGAAGCAATTGTTTCGAAAATACTGACAATTATAGATAATACAAATCCTTTTAATAGAAGAATAACAAAAAACAATAATTTAAAATTAAAACTATTTAAATAAATGTTCGAATTGTTTTTCTTGAGCCACGTGACAGTATCCAGGTCTTTCTGGAAATTGGGAAAGCATATTCCGTAAATGTTGAAGAACGATATCATGCATTGATTAGAAATTCTGTTTTCAAGGTCTTCTAAATTATTTGGCTTAGTACTATAGACATTGGCCCCAAATATAGAAGTCTAAAGGAGTTAAATCGTGTAACCTTGGAGGCAATTCAATGGGTCCTCCGCTACCTATCCACCTTCCAGAAAACATTCTATCTAGATAATCTCTGATATATCTTCAAGCGCTGATGCTCTATCTTGATGAAACTAAATGTCATTTCTTAGTATGAGATCGTTGTGTTGATCATAAAATAAATTAGTTGATAAAATTATATTTTGTAGAAAATTTAAGCAGGATTTAGCTTTCAAATTTTCGTGAGGAAAGAGAGATCCTATAATGTGGTTTCTAATAATGACTGCCCAAATATTAAATTTTTGAGGAGGTTACGTAAGGTGTTTCATCATTCAATAAGGATTATGGTCAGACTAATACTGGCAGTTTTTGTCTGCTGACGAAGCCATTAAGACAGAACGAGTCCTCATCACAAAAAATAAGATAGGGTTTACAAAATCATGTTGTAGGTCTACAATGACAAAATCGCATGCGTCTATTAGGATCGTCGTCTAATAGTTCCTGAAACAATTTTACTTCTAATTAATTTTTCCATATTATCCTACACAAGAGCAAGTTTTGGGTATGGGAACTAAAATTTTTCATTGCTAGGGAGGATCAAAGAGTAGGATGAGGTCAAAATGTTTTATGAGTCAGTTAAATTAAATTGCCAATATTTCCAAAACAGTTGAATTTATTCATTTAGTATGCTATACAAAAAAATATTCTAAATTTGTTGGACATGACATCGTCATTTGACAGTTGTTGAAGTCACTGACATATGGAATGCACAATCAAATGGAATAATTGTAGTTCTGAAGGTTTAAGAAAACCTGGATCTGTTATTACTTTTCGATCGCTTTTATTTAAGGTGGTCTGGACCATTTGCCGATCCTTGCATTATTTTTCTGCTCAAATCCGACTTTTATTCTACACCTACTCATTTACTACATCATGTTTTTTACTTTCTTATTAACTACAGCTTATTGTCTAACTGTATTACAGTAAGTGGTATTATTTGATGTAATTTTACAGCAGAAAAATTAAAAACGGGTTCTTTTAGTTATATTAGACGTACTCTTCTATAGGTATGTTATATAGAGGTATTTTTTAAAATGTGGTATTATAATGGGTATTTCAGATATTAAGTTAATAAATATCTTTAAAAACTGAAAATTTAAGAATTACCCAATGTTTTAAATAAGACATGTGGTAAGAACTTCATTTTATTGAAAAGTTATATTTAAATTGAATATATCTAATATATACAATTTTAGTTACTCCCGTAATGTAAAACTCGGCCACATAATTTTTCTTGGAATTACTTGAAAAATTCTTTCTTTAATTTTCCATGATTCTAAGGCGACTTGATTTTTTACATTTTATTTATGATAATGTTAAATAAAATTTAAATTCTCATTGTAAGAAAGTTCAAAATTTTACATTACCAATTTCAAGTTGCAATTAACAATTATTATTATTAATTGCTAACTTCAATTAAAGGACTTGAATAAATATTTAAACAATAAATTTCCAATATTTTACACAAAAATATTTGTAGCCCGGTTCTCTCTGTTCGTAGGAAAGTTGCCCCATAAAGAATACCGAACTGGAAAGGAGTCTCCATCGGGAGATAGTATTACTCTGGAAAAAATATCAGTTTTGAACCATTAGTAGATCGAGAAAACTCATTCCTTCATTTCATATTTCGCTTTAGTTCATGAATGGGGTCTTGAATAAGGCTGGCAATGATTTTAAATATGTTTGTCTTACATTTTACGGCCTCTAGATTGAAAAATTAGAAGCAGCCATCTTTAATGGTTCACAAATCCATACCGTTATAAATGGCAGTAATTTTATAAGACTCGTCACTCAAAACAGAATTTGATGCCAATTTGTATCAGTTTCAAACATTTTTTCGGAAATCACAAAATAGAGAAATGTTGCAAAAAAGTTAACAAAATGCTTAAAAATTTTGAAAAATTTCAAGTTAATATTAGCATTACAATTTATTTTGATTTTCTGAGAACCTTGGCGACACAGAGAAAAACAAAGTGAGCTGGTCCACCAGGACATCGCGTTAATCATTGAAAGGTACCAAATTTATAAAGACCAAACTTGATTAGAAATGACATGGCTTATCAATCTTATTCCATTCTAAATTTTCCATGGTTTTACCGATTTTGTGAGACCTTTTTCAGGTAGCGTCATATTTTATTTTTTTTTGCTTTAACTTTGAAGTTTTTTAACAGACTGTTTTAAACATAATTAAAAAATGCCATAATAAAAAAAGTCATTTAATTCAACAGAAGTGTTCTTGGTATAAACAATATTTTCGTCTGCTTAAAAAATTTTCAAAAATAAGATAACAGAGTGTAAGAAATGTAGCATTCCAAATTTTCACACTATTTCAAAAATTCATTCAGCTAGAACTACTCCACAGGTACCATTACTAGCAAAATTGTCAATCTTTTGGATATTTTAGAATACATTATATATTTAATTATTTTAAGTTCTATGACTTTTTAAATTTTAGCTATTCTTCAAACTTTTATCCAATTAAAATGTGATTTTTCAAAGAATAATTTATTAATTTACTCAGTATTACAAATTTTACGAAGAAAGCTTACTAGACATTTTTTAGTAATAAAAACAAGTTCGGCACTGCTTAACTAAAATGGTCCTTCCAATCGAATCCGTGTTTAAAGGCGATATTTCCCGACGATAAATCGGCAAATATGGCTGGGTCATATATTATCATAAAACGTCATTTAGTAGATTTATTAAATCATCTTTCGAAACGGAATCTGGTTATGAGAGGTAATCATTTTTAAAAGTTACTTATGGCTATTTGTAGTTTTTATAATTCGATTGATTATTATGGTAGAATGGCCGTTAACAATAATAAATCTTTTCCGACGGGATAAATGTGCATATTTTTTGTTTATTTGTTTTTTTGGGATATTTTATTTGATTGATTTTTATAAGGGGATATTCCTTTAAATAAAATATTTTCGTATTGCTTGCCCTGAGAGCATGCGTAAAATTTCAAATAAAACTAGTTGTTTGAATGAAGGATAATTAATGAAAATACTCAAAAACACTAGTTTCCATTAAAGTTTAATATGAGAAATATATATTTAGTTTGGCTTTTTTTCGAAATTTTCACGAAAATCTCATTTGGCATCTTCGGTGCTTGCTGGTTTGTTGGTTGAAGACCAACTAAAGGAATTTTGTGTGCAATGAGTCTTTCTTTGTACATGGTTATAGTGCATATCGATTGGTTGGCGTTGGCGATGGCTTCGTCGCTTTTCGATAACCGCTGGACTTGGGCTTAGGCGCCGTGCCGTTTGAGGAGAATATTACAGGTAGTAGGAATTTTAAGTGCATCGTCTCTTTTGTTCAGAGTATCGTTCTTTTCAATTTCAATGGACTCGTGAATCAATCTTTCCTTGTAATGCTCCATGTGGGCGATTTGCTGGCAGTTGTCAAAATTAATTTTGTGATATGTCTCGGGCTGATGCGGGATTAGGGCAGATGCTGTCTATTTATTTCTTAAGCTGAGTGTATGTTCTTTTAGCCTTGCCGATATTGTTCTGTTGGTTTGGCATATATATGTTCTACTGTTGGTGTCGCATGCGGTCTTGTACGCTCCTTGATTTTCTACGTCGATTTTGTCCGTAGGTATAACCTTAATGTTTTGTGTGGTTTGTAGGCTGTAGATATGTTGTAATTTCAGATTATTCTGTTGATATCTTAAGCTTTGGCTGTAGTATTGTAACCTCCTTGTTATCAATAGGGAAATAAGGCATCATATTACAAGCTTTGAAAGAACAACACAATTAATGAATGACTAACTGCGAAGTATTTTAGAAGAAAGTAGTAACGAGGAGCTTGAAATGAATCATGTTTGGATTTACATTGATAACAAAATATTAATAATTTATATAAATTCATTTTACACAAATAAAGCTTGCTTGAAATATATAAATATATCGTACACAGTACCACTATTATGCCTACAATGAAACCCAAGTATCCCCATTGTATAAACTATTTTAGTAAGTAATATTGCATATCTTCATTAAAGCAGTTCAACAGTCGTTTTTAACATAGTCGCTTTATTAATAAATATGTTTTAGTTTAATTCACCATTAAACGCATCATTAAAAAATCTCTCTTCTGGTGAATTATCTTCAAGGACTTTAGGGAATGGAGATAAGAAATCAACACTAAAGGGAGTATCCTGAATGAAACAGAAGCCATTTTTTTCTCTGACGTGCAACAATAAAAAAAAATGTTTTTTTCGTTTACTTTATCTATGACGTACTTGTAATTAAAAAATAGTTATAAATGCAGTAGTACCCATGTAATATATAAATCAATATAAAACATCTTCTTGCAAAAATATATAATAAATTTGGTACACAGCATCACTATTATGCCTACAATAAACCTAAGTATCCACATTGTATAAACTATTTTACTAAATAAAATTTCAAATCTTCATAAAAAACAACTCAACAGTTATTTTTAATATAGCTGCTTTATTAATATATGTGTTGAAGTTTGATTGACCACTAATAGCATCCGTAAAGAAGCTTTTCTCTGGTTAATTGTCTTCAAGGACTTTAGAGAATGAAAGAATAAGGGGGCATCCTGAATTAAGCAAAAGCCAATTGTTTCTTTGACATGCAACAGTAAAAAATTATTTTTTTTTGTTCAGTATATTTACTGCTTACTTATAATTAAAAAATACTGATAAATGCAGAAGTATCCATGAAATTTATAAATCAATAAAAATATATTCGTACATTTTAAAATTTTAAATAGGTAACTAAAAAATAGTGAATCGAAAAATTTATATTCTGTTCTACTTTTTTTTATTATATTCCCGGGTCCGTCCTAAAGCCGGATGCACTGCGACCAGAGTAGGCCTATTGTGCTCACCCTAGACATTACAGCCACTCTGTCAACCTAGCCCCCTGGCTCAATCTGTACAGTCCTGCTAAGGAGTGAGTGAGTATTTCTCTCGGTTCCAATCTTACTGACCCGAAAGTTTGTTGTCTAAATCTCACCACTGACTCACAGTCACATATGATATGCCTCACCGTTTCCTCGGCTTGTTCACATAGTCTTCACCCGACGTTTCCGTTATATAGATTCATTCTATTCAGATGTACTTTGACGGCCATGTGTCCCGTCATTATACCCGTAATAGTCCTTAATTGGTTTCTACTCATTTGCAGAAGTTTCCTTGCCAGTTTCGGGTCCGGATTCCCAATAAATAGCTTGCTGTGGTTTAAACCTTGTCTGGCCATCCAGCGGTTTTTATGTTCTCTTTTGATCCATTCTTTGACTGCTTCTCGGGCCGCACACCGCGGCACCGCAAAGGCCGGTTCTGGACCAATGTATTGAGATGCTAACCCTGCTCTAGCTAGCTCGTCAGCTTTTTCATTTCCATGTATGCCTTCGTGTCTTGGTACCCACTTTAACATAACTCTGTTGTCTTTTGCCAGAATTTCAAGCTCACTCTGACATTCCCAAACCAGCCTCGATGATAATTCTTGACCCTTGAGGGCCCTTAGGGCTGCCTGGCTGTCAGAGTAAATGAAGATTTGCTTACCTTTGTAAGCTCTCCTGTTTATCTCGTCTACGCACCGTAACATTGTGCATATTTCTGCCTGGAATACTGTTGGGTATTTCCCAAGGGGAAGGGTTAGTTCCTTCCTCGGTTGTAACCCATATATCCCAGCTCCAGTACCCTCACTAGTTTTTGAACCGTCAGCGTACCAGATACTTGCACCCGAAAATGTTTCTGGTCTTTCTCTTTTACTTGCCATTCGATCCTCTATTGTGACTTCAAACGGTATATTATAACGGTAGCTCGAGTTCATATGGCCCGTGTCCATTTCCAACTCAGGGCTCCTGATTTTTTTACATATGTTTTTATGTCCTGACATCGTCATTTGCGATTTTACTGTTGAGTGATTTAGTCGGTGGAGTCCCATTTTTGCCTCTGCCTGAATCACTATGTGTAGCGGAGGCAGATCCAGAATACACTCCATTGCCGAAGTGGGGGTTGATTTCATGGCCCCAGTAATACACAAACAGGCGACCCTTTGTATTCCACTCAGCTTTGTCATGGTTGTTCTCTGCATTACCTTGGGCCACCAGACCAAGGCTGCGTAAGTGATGGCTGGTCTCACAACACTGGTGTATAACCAATGTACCATTTTCGGTGAGAGACCACATGTTTTCCCACATAATCTTCTAACAGTCATAGGAGTTGTTTCCGATTTTCTGGTTATATTTTCCACTTGTTTGTTCCAGGTCAGTCTGGAGTCTAAAATCACCCCCAGATATTTTACTTCTCTGGCCAGTGGTATTTCTGTTCTACTGTTAAAGTTGTTCTCAAGAAAAGGTTCAATTTTAGAGAATTTCTGAAACGAATAAATCGTGGGATATACTAGGTAATCTGGAATCATTATCTAATATTTCCAAACAGTGGTTGCATATAATTTATACATTCTTAGAATGCAACCCTTTCCTATTGATGTTATTATGTTCTGTGGTTATTAAAATAATACCTATGTGTGTACAGTGTATGTATTCAATCATTTCTGAAAAACCTGCTTATTCCATGAAACTTACTTAAGGTTTTGTCTTTTTATCTATCAGGTCGGAATTATTATCTATTGATCTTTCAGTTGGTATACAATAGCCTTCGTGATTTTAGAAAGACATTAAAAAAATACTGGTTGACTTAAAAATAACAAGTGTTCTTCACCAGGGGCCGTATCTTCGAACTAGGGAACGTGAAGTGAACGGCGAAAAGGTGGCGAATGCGTATTCTTGATGCGTTCATCATTCACATCCTTGTTCGCCTGGTGAAAGGCAAGCGAATGGTGAAATATGCACTAATGAAATAACAGCCGCTAAATGACAATTTGACGATTGATATTTATTTAACTTTGGTTGTTCAAAATAATTCGTCATTAAAAAAAGTAATATGTTGACGAACCGTATCTTTAAGAAGTTTTATTTTTTGAATAAACAGTTGAAATGTTAATTAGGTAGTACCCCGATATTTTTAATATTTTCAAATTTTTAATTAAAATATCCTTAGAAAGTTGAATGTGTAAATTTGAGATTACAGACATATAAAATTATTACAGGATATTCTGTTCACAACTCCATTGTATGAGCATGCTTTTTAAACATGTTTTTCTGCCTCTAGTTCTGTTTATGAATTTAACATAAATACTTGTGTCTATAATAGTCGAATATCTTAGTTTTAAACAGTTAAGTTTAACATAATTCTTTTCACGACGCAACTTGTAATAAATTTGAGAAATAACAATTTGTAAGCTATCTGAAACTTGTATTTAAATAAGTAACAAATTTTATATTTAAATAATGTTAACTACAGCATTTAACCTAATAAGACCATTGTAAACACTATACTTACTACACTACAGTCAAATAAATATTACGATTTTAATTTATAGGGACATATAAATATGAACCCTACGGACCAATGAATGAGGTCCTTCAGCATAAAAATCTTATTTATGGTACATTTGATGTTCAAGCCTCTACAAATCTTTATAAAATAAAAAAAAAATAATATTAAAAGTTGAATGTGAGATTTTCCACTATCTTTAAGCGACGTCTTCTGTCTAGCCTGTGGTTTCGGTCCCTGGTCTTTTTAATTTTCAGGACAGGACGTCGTGCAGTAAGAGGCTGGATATTTTGTGAATTTATACAATAAATAACTGAATGGATAGTTTCCGTAGTGGATTGGGATGATGGCTTTTAGTCATACACGTAGAGTTGTAATTTCAACCGTTTCAAGGTTTATCAGTGCTGGCTTTCTGTAATTACTGTATATAGGGAGCTTGACGTCATTATATTACTTTGTATATGTGAGTTGCTGTTTTTCTTTTTATTCCTTTTTCTTTATATATTAGAATTCTAAAGTATTTAGCTCTTTTTATGTATTTTTATTTAACAGTTCTAGAGTGTCAATTGAAAATAATTTTAAGGCCTATATTTACACCTGATGGCTTGGTCTATATTTATTGATTGTTAAGTGCTATAAAATAAATTTAATCCAGGGAAAGTACAAATATTTTAATGGAAATCAATAACTTCACAACAATAACAACACTATTTTTTTTTAATTTTTGATGGTTAATTTGACGTACCAAAACTACTTTTTTCCCAAAATGACGACAAAATATACTACGGACATTTCGGTGACAGCTCAATTCAATCTGTCCTCCATTTTATTTTTTGAAATCCGTGGGTTTTAGCACGTTCATATCTGGCAACATTGCTTTTGCAAGAATACGGATTTTACTATCAAAAGAATGAAGTGACAGTTCACATCGCGATTACATCACGCTTTCGGGGATACGGGCCCAGTAGTTCGTTCATTGCTTCCCGAGGCCAAAAACCTCAAAGTAATCTAAATTGTTAACTGGGGCAACATTTAACTGTCTCTAATACTGGATTAAATGTAAGACCATATTTATTTATAAATATATAATGCCTTAAATATTTATTTAATTGAGAAAGTTCCATAACCCGTTGAGCAGGTAGAGAAAAACATCACTTTGGTACCGGAACTCCTGTTTTTAAATTCTCATTCGATGCCTTAATTAAAAATCTCATTTTACGTTTGTATTTTATTGAATTGTATTGATTATGTAAACTGAGAAAGCCACAAAATAATGACGAAAAGATATATTTATAATTAAAAATGACAATTGCATTTTGGACAATTCTATTTATTTATTTATTTAATACAGTATTATCAGCCGAAGCCAATTACCACTTAACTAATAAATGCATTATCTAATAATTTGCTATTTATAATTTATTTAAACTTATTTAAACTAATTAATCCTATATGTATGCTGAACCATATAAATTAAACAAGTTACACCTATTATACACTGGACTGCTCCTATATAAATTTGTCCTTGGAAAATTCAAATAGAATATTCTGTTTGGACTGTTCTGTCTCTGGATTGCAAAAGGCAATTGCGAAAGAATATCCGGGGCATCAATGCACCCTTGATAATCTTAAATAGACATATGCGAATTCGTCTCAAAAGACATTCTCCTAAAAATATTTAGGAAGTATGTGTGGTCACATCTTCTTTCTGGGTAATATCCATATTTTTTATGAAATATATATTTTAAAAATTTTCTATGAAGTTTTTCAATACATTTTTTTCCACATACTGTAATATGGTCACCACACAATACTACCATATTCAAGTAGAGGGGCAACCAGTGCATCAAACAGTCTAAAACTAACGTCAATATTAAAATATTTAGAGTATCTGACAACAAAACCCATTGTTTTTTGTACCTTCTAAGATCATCGAAACAATATGTCCAGAAAAAGACAATAGAGTAGGATCGAAGATTACTTCTATATCATGCTTGCTGCTTGCTCGCTTAATTTCATTATTCCCAATTTTATAATTATATGGGATATTGCTTCTATTCAAGGTAAAAGATCTACAGGAACATTGAATTTAAAACGATTACTAGCACACTAGTCTGCTATAATACAGAAGTTAGAATGCGAATTCGGTTGCAGGAACAATTTAAAATCGTCGGCAAATAAAAAAGTTTCAGATTTTTCAGCGATATTTGCAATACCATTTATTATTATTATAAAATTAATGGTCCCAAATTGGAGCCTTGCGGAATTTCTGACGTATTGGTGTAGGTTGTAGATTTATATGCTTTAATTTCAACATATTGTTTACGGTAACATAAGTATGATTTCAAGACGTTGACATAAATTTGAGACACACCAATGTCAACTAAAGTTTTTAAAATTTTCCAGTGCCTAACGGTGTAAATGCTTTCTCCATATCAGTGTATATAACATCCACCTGTGATTTTCCTTTAAGCGACTTACGAACATTTTGACAAAAAGATGCCAAATTTGTGAAAGTTGATTTTTTGGGCAGAAACCCATGCTGCTGAACAGATAAATTTGATGCAACCAGTGTATAAATATTTTCAAAAAGAACTGTCGCAAACACCTTAGAAACTGCTCACAAAATACTAATTGGCCTGCAATTTTTGATATTCGTCTTGGTTGCCCTCTTACAAATACGGACAACTTTATTGATTTTCCACTTAACAGGATATTCTGAAGTCTGTAAGCTAAGATTAAAAATTATATTTAACGGCTTTAAGATAATATCTTTACATCCCTTCAAAATGTATGTAGGTATATCATCAGGGCCCACTGCCTTATTTCCTTTAAGTTGTCCAGTAGCCATAGCTATATCTAAATTTCCAATAATACTTTCGCAAAAGTATGTTTCTTCTAGGGAAAATAGAAATAAAAATGCACGTTTTTGGAACGAATAATATGAAGTTTTTATTTAAGGTACTCTGATTTAAAGAAAGAAGAAATTAGTATAAAATAAGTCACTAGTGGACAAAAACATAAGAATTAAAAATGATTGATCTACTCATAAAAGTAAAAATAAAAAAGACTTCAGTCCATTTCCTTAAAATTAGAATTTGTTTTGGTGAGTACTTCTACAAATATAGTATTTCCTTGAACAAATTGCTTCATGTATAAAAATAAGTGTACATTATTAGGATACTGAATTGCTCAACACCCCTCATGTTTTTGCGGTGGCACACTTCTAATATTAAGGGATGTTGTCAAGTAAAACAGGGTGCATATATTAGGGGCTACATACATATGTATATCTTCAAATTGATTTGTCACAGTCGAAGCGAGGCAGTGTTTTTTTGAGATAAGTATCAATCGCGCCAGTGATCGTCAAAATGTCTATGTAACTATTTTTCTTCGTTTGTGGTTTTTGAAAACACGGGGAGCATATCATTTCTTGCAGGTGTTTTTTCCCACAAACTAATCAACAAAAATCAATTTTATTAGCAGGTTATTCTTGTGTTAAAATTTTATTTTAATTTTTCCTTTTTTAAAAGGATATTTCCATTTCATCAATTTAAAAATGAATAAAAAATTGGAGAGCGCACAGATTTTTGATTTTTCTCTAAATTCATATTGCCAAGACCAGTCGAATGTTAAATACTATAACGGACAACTACACTATATAGAAATCATTTATATTTTATAAGTTTATTTGACATAGTAACCCTATTAATGGTAATTTCCCAAAAAATGTTTTCTATTTTTAACAATTAGCTTTTCATGCAAGCTGGTCTGGAAACTTTACATACACTTTAAGCTGGTCGGAGGAGGTCAAAGAATTGAGTGATTTACCATATTCCATATTTTCGTCCGAAAATTATTATAGTTCTGAGAAAACCGGACGTTGAGCTTTATCGATATATCGAATCCAATATTTGCTACATTATCCCAATGCTGTATTTATTTAAATAAAGAACATTTAGTATTTCTTCTCAATATGAAGAGAAAAATTTTCAGTCATTCATTCTAGGTTATCGAAAAACTTTTTTGCCGGAGCTTCATTTACATTTACTTTTTGCAACTTTACAAACTAGTCTCAATACTGTTTCCGCTGGGTATAACTTTATTGTATTAGAATATAATTTTCTAGAAATTTTTTAACTTTTGCGTAAAGGGCTTATCGAATAAGAGCAGTTCTTTGCGCCGGTGATTTATTTTGAACTAATTCATGATTATTTGTGACTTTCAGAGTGCGTTGGGTCTCTTTTTATGTCTTTATAAATGCACAATAAAATTTTTCTTTATATGTATTGTTATCTTGTAGGTCTTAATGTTATTTTATTCATTTTTATTTATTCTTCTAGTGTTTTCTTATACATGTCTTTCATATATTTCAATAAATTTGTATCTATCTGACCTATCTGTTTTAACCCCGAGCTTGCTTCTGACATTAATATAATAGCTGGCTGCACCAAAGTTGGTATCTCGGTTGGAACATGAAAATTTATATATACGTTCGTCGTCTCACAGAAGGTAATAGCAATCTAGAATGTAGTTTTCTAAAAATGGGCTTTGGAAAGCACATAAGGCCAGTGGTCCTGCAAATCTCTTTACAACATAGTCGATGTGTAACACAGATATGTGCGGAGGTTGCCTACTCTCTGTAGAAAGCATAACAGTTGAAGAAGAAAATAAGTTAATAATCTTTGCTATAAAAATTGTGGGTGTCCGACTTGCATTGTCTATTTTTGTTTGCTTGTACCACGTTTCGATTAGGTTGTATCTCTAATCATTATCAAGTATAAGCTAAATGATTGGTCTTAAGGCTACGAGTTTCACTTTACTTTACAAACTGGATTTACTGAAGATTATATTATAATTTTGTATGCAACCAGTACTTTGCAACATCAAAGCACTGAGGTGTAGACAGTGAAGCGAAACTTCGCGTCTCAATAGACATAGACCCTATATAAGCTCGTTACGTTTCGAATAAAACATTCAGTTAACAGTTCGTGGCGATTAAAAATACAAACTATTCGAAAAACAAAAATAGAGGCAATACAAATCCGACCCAATTTTCAGCATTACCTACTACTTGTAAAATGCTTAAATTAAGAAGTTATTTCATATGTAATGTACTTCAGGCATGATATATAATTTTACAAACAAATAAAATACCTTTAGGAATGCTTTAAAACTACTGGCACAATCGATGTTTTCACAAAAACTTTTCTACGTTGAAAAAAATGACCTACATTTATTTAAGGCGTCCGTAAGATTTGTGTATGGCGTCGTCATTACCACTCAGTAATAGGTTGTTTGGGAACTGCTGATATAAGTCAGAAAATATTTTAAAAGATTACATATTGCATATACTATCATAGAATTAAACTTATCTGGAATAAACATCCAGTTAATAAATTCGGAATATTAGTGATATTTATTATTTTTATTTCGCTACTTATATTCTTTATCTTTGCGGTTTGAAATAAAGAGAAAATAAATTTCGAAGTTTCTTGTGCCTATACAGGGTAGTAGATATTGAAAAACTTTGATAATTCTTGCCTAGTAACGAACTCCATTGGCAACTTACGTACAACCGGCTAACAAATTAAGTGGAAGGACTTCATTTTCTTTTTTATTTTAAGGTAATGATTTTTTTTTTGGTTCTGTTTTTTCAGTTTCAAAAACAGATGACTAGTATCTTTCTATCAAGTTACATTTAGTCGTATCATACAAGGTAACTAGGTCGTCAGTAATTTTAAAGTGCAAGTTAATTTCATAGGTTAAATATTGTAGGGATAGATAGACCACTCAATACTTCCTATGACTGCGTTCTGCTCCTTCTCCTGAGATATTCGTACACTAGCAACTACGTAAGGGAAAATTAATTAATCCGCATTTATGACGTAATGTAAAAATTATGTGAAGTACAGAGATGGGTAAAGATCAGTTGTTTTTCGCCCCCTCGAACAGAAATATAAAAAATTTTCTCTTGTGTTTAGATTTAGTTCAGTTCACCTAATATTTATAAATATATATATATATATATATATATATATATATATATATATATATATATATATATATATATATATATATATATATATATATCTAAGTTATTCTTGTAAATCGTGTAAATAATTCGCCTAACATGAACTGCTTTGTCATTTTTTACGATTTAGGATATTTTTTCCAATTTTTATTGATTATATTATTATGGGGTGCTCGAAGAACCAAATGTTGCGATATAGCCTTGAAATATTTAGAAGAAATAGTTGTATCCCGAAAACAAATAAAGTTCTCCATTTTTGCCGGTTCAGTTATAAAATAAAATGATTTTTTATGCTTTTATTTTTAGGGTTGAAAATTTGCTTTACTTACTGTTACATTGATTAATATAAGACCTTAGCTGTTAATTTAAGGCGGTTTAAATTTAAATCATGTTAGTGAAGCCGGCTGTTTATATTTGTCTGACCTTTAAATATATTCTATAACATTTATAATTATTTTAGTAGCTCATAAAATTCTGCGTTGTGTTTGAAGTAGGTTACATCTAGCGTTTTTTTATATTTACCTTTCTAAAATAATTTATGTAAAGTAAATTAAGGTATTATTTGAAGATATTTGATATAGAAGTACAAAGATTAACTCAACTCGAAATGCTTATACAAAATACTTTAACAGAATGTGTAAATTACAAGATATTCGCTCTACTTTGGCTGAAAGAAACATTATTTCAAATCACAAAATATAGAGGGTAGCTAAATTTTTTCGAAAAGTTTCAAATGTCATTTTTAATTTTATTTTGTAGGCATCGATAAAAAATTTTATTTAACAATTTATTTAGTTACAAAAATAATATGGCCTATATTGGTTGGGTATTTCCTTTTTATAGATTTTATATAAAATTTTGATATTTACTTAATTTCAAAGATCCAGTATAAAAATGTTTACAGTTTACAATATTTACATGTCTTTAATGTCATAAAGAATATATTTTCTTGGTACATTTTCAAATTTTTCATGTAAAACAGGAAGAACTATAAAGTTGTAAGTTAAAGTGACATCGTTTAGAAATTAAAGTATCTTGCAGAACAGTGACATGTATTCGCATAGTAAGAGTTTAGCTGCTTCGATTTTACGGTTACAAAAACCGCAAATCTCCTTAATTTTGCCCATCTCTTTGAAATGGAATCTGTTTGAGAAATCAAGGAACATTTCTGTTTTTTTTTATCGATGGGTTTGTAAAATTTCTTGGCTTTGATTCGGCTTATTGTTCAACATTAAATTTATCTGATTTTGTTTCCAGCTCCGAAGTATCTTTTTTATGTTGTTTTCTGGTAATATATCGAAAAGTTCTCGACCGAGAACCCTTTCGTTTGCGAGGCTCACTACTTGCTCATTTCCTTTAAGTTTTTTGTGTCCTGGTACCCACACCATGGTTATGATGTCCTTTCTTGCTATTTGCTTTATTGTTTGCCTACAGCCCCATCTCAATTTAGACTCGTAGGTGTGTGACCTAACAGCTTTTAACTCTGTTTGGCTATTTGACAATTTGTATGTTTTGGTTTTAGGCAGGCACTCGTCGGCACACACTTGAATTGCATGAATTTCTGCATGAAAGATGGTGGGGGGTATTTCCCATAGATTTAATAAGTCTGGAGCCTTAGTTATACTCCATTCAAACCCCCTTTTCTATCTTGGATCCTTTAGTAAACCATATTATTAAATTATACACTAGTCGAGGTAATCCTTTTCCACTGACTTGGAGGTCAGCATTCATGTCAAAATGGTACTTCATAGACATGAGGTCTGTCGGTTTCGATACGGATTATATTGGAATTGTATTTAGAATCTTTACAGACCCAATAAATTTTCCAGGTTTGGGGTTTTCTGTTGGAAACAACTTAAGGATATTTGCGGCTATCGCTCTCATTACAGCTATGTGCATTCAAGGAAGGTTCAGCATTGTTTCTGTGGTTTGATGGCATAGTTTCCTTGACTCCTACATAGGCTAACCTCTGTATTTTTTAAGCTTTCTTTGAGCCGCTGCGTGCTCGGTCTTTGGATACTATGCTTAAGAGGCATATAAAATCGTGGATTTAATGATGGTTTCATATGTCCATAGAATAATTTTTAGTCTCAAACTCCTGATTTCTCAAAGATTCTCTGACATGTTCAGCTTGTTGCAGTTGTTTTTTATTTGAAAACTATTGTTTGTCTAGTACATTTTTCAAAAACTCACATTTTTGGAGAAACAACGGAAACTAATTCTATGGTGGTGAAGATATATTACTTAATTTTTCGTGAATAAGATATTAGAAACTTCATATTTAGGTAATACACGGTGATATTTTTCCTATCAGCTATTAAACAGGTACCTTAATGAATTTAGTGAAGTCTTGTCACTCCTAAATTTCCTGAATATCTTATTCAGTCCAATCCACCTCTTCCACCCACCTTCTCTAACGTCAATTTTGAAATATTAAAATCGATCTTTAATTATCTGTTACATTTACATTTCATATAGGTAATTAGTAAGAAAATCGAGTATTTTTTGATTTTATATTGTTTTCAGGTATATGTGGGACAGAGATATGGAGTTGTTTGAGAAGACAAAAATATATAATTGAAAAATTTAAAAGTTACATTTTCTTTAATATTCATCGTATCTCTGGAATTTGTTTAAGTTTTTTAAATATTACAATTTAGTTTTCTACGTTTCTTCTACATTCACTTGGTTTTATTGAAAATTACTTACATCTATTTATACGTCAAAAAATAAAATAAATTAAAATAAAAGTTGCAAGAGTTCAACGTTCAAAGTAAAATTTACAGTTGCTATTTTAAAGAGAAAAAAATGTATATTTTTTCATATCAAGCGGACTTAATAAAATTTTCTAGTATTTGAGTTATTCTGTACATTTATTGATAAATTTGTAATTATTTCTAATTATTTGTTAAAAATAACAAAGCCATTTCTAATATTAAATGGGAGATTCTTTTCACATCACGATTATTCCAGTTTTTGTCATTTTCTGATCACAATATTTTTGAGATAAAAACTCTTCAAATGTTTCAAATATATTTCAAGACAGTACGATATTTTCGTATGGAAAAAATTGCAGCACCAGACGACTATTCTGACTACAAATATGAAGAGTCAAACCCGATTATCATTATCATCATTATCTATACAAAACAATCAGAACAATGACAAAACCTTTATCAAGATAATAACAAAATAAATTTAATTTGTATCTTCTAAAAATATTGGGCAGAATAAAGTAGAATACAGTATCTATCGAAATATAGGCAAATTATAAATTCACCATTGAAAAAAAAGAATATGAAAATCAAGTGGACAAGTCATACAGAAATGATCATTTCCAATACATAAACTTTAACATGAAAATGCCGAATTTGCTCCAGAAACAGTTCGGAGAAAATAGGACAGACATAGAGAAATTAAATTGGGTCCTAAACATTATTAATAGTAATGGATATAAAGTTGATCATGAGGAAGATGATGAACCTGTAAATGAATGTGATTATATAGAACATTTGGAAGTAGTGTTTATAATTTGATCTATTTTCCATGTCATAATATTAAGCTATATTGTTGAGATTTACTTTTATCTCCATATTGTTTTAAGCTATTAGTAACCTATTCCTAAATAACACTTTTCAAAACCTGATTATTTCACCGTACCTTTACAAAATTTCTTTGTCTTCAGCTTGCCTCTGAAAGTTTCATTTTACCAAATAAGTATTAATTTACTATCCATTGTTACGAGGTTTTTAATTGAACACCAAAATAGATATATATTTCATGGTTTCCTAACTAATGTAAAGTAAGTTTCTTAACTGCTCAATAAATATTAAAATTTAAATAGTCAAATTTTGAAAAGTTTCCAAAACGTACAACAAATACAGATAACCTGAATAATATAATGATATCAATATAACACTCTGTATAGTTTTAGCGTTTTGATTTGTTTTGATTTTCAAAAGAAACATATAAATGATTAGAAACTTTAAAAACTAATGTTAGGCAACATGTTTGTATTTTCGTTTTTTAATGTCTAGAATTTTAGGGGCTGAATTAAAAAAATATATATTCCAAATGCAAAATCGCAAAGTGTTTGCTCAGCAACATTTTCGATAAATTTGTCAAAACGGTGCCATAAATTTGTTGATATAAAACGGCAAAGTGATGAGTTAAAAGATTGAATTTTTGAAATATGACCAACATTGACGATAAAACAATTGAAATGATTTATAGGCTTTTGCTTTGCAACTCGTATAAAAGTTAAATAAAAATAATAGTTATTTATCACTCGGTTAAAGTAAAATATATCCGGAAACTTTTTAAATTTGAAAATAAAACCCATAATATAAAAAGTTTTATGTGACAGTTACAAAAATATATATTTGTTTAATATCAGCAAAATAATAGACGAAAAATAATAAATAAAATTTAGGTATTTCGCTATTTTTATGGAGGAATTTAAATATGAAAATATTGGTATAGATAATAAAAGAGTGAAAATATTTTATAAAAGCAAAAATATTACTTATTTTAAAAATTATTTTTATTTTATTGTATCAGGTAAAATTACAATTTTTTTACGAATAAACTAGATTCAACGTGGTAACTTAACTAAAAAAAACATTCCAGCTTTGTGCAACGTCAAAAAGTTGTAAATTAAAATAAAACATATTAATAAATATAAGTACAAATATTTTTTTTTTAATTTCTACTGATTTAATGATTAAATTTAAATCAATATTTTACTAAGATTATACACGAACAGCAGTCAATTATAGAAATAATTTAACTTACTACGCCTAAATATTATTAATAATTCTTCTGTATTACAGCATTATGCATGGAAACGTTATTGCTTTGCTGGCTTGCAATTTTGATGCAATCCAAGTTAATCTATTGGGAATGTATATAGAGGCGCCTATCTGAGAAGTGGAGATTAACTCCTTCTGATAAGCTTCATGTAGGTTGCAACTCGACTTGCAAACCTGTATTTAGTTTGCTCGCAGCGTTGCAACACCTCGCTCAAATGAGCGAGATCTCGCTGTTTTTCTTCCTGATTCATTATCTCGCTTTTCTTTATTAAATCTAGCTGGTTTTAATACTTTTACCACTGCCACACAAAAATTACAGTTGGTGCAACGGATGAGATTTTTAAATATTTTTCGCAACGATTTTTTTAAGCAAGAAAATATCTCAAAATTATGCTATGTATTTATTTAGTAAAGCAATAGGTAGACAGTTAACCTTAATAAATTCTGTACCGGTCATTTAGTAAAGAGCTTAACTATTTTGTTTGAAGTTAATATTTCCTCATGATTTAACTAAACGTCTTGATTTTTAATTAACATATAATAATGTCGACTGATCGATTGATTTATTTTAAGCTTCTAAGCATGTACTACTGGAAGGTATGCTGAATGTTCCCCGCGCATTAATAGTAAAACGAAAGAGAAAGCAAATAGCAGTACATGCTATCTCCTTCATTCACCAAATTTAGTTTTGATTCTTTCCTTATCACTATGTTCGGAGCGTGAAAGATGTACTTACTTGCTTTTCTACTATGTAACTAGCGCAAAGTTCTAAATGACAAGAAAGCTCCCTCGAAAAAACATGGGTCTATGGCAACACGTCGATTTCGTAGTCGTTAGTTTGTTGTGGGGTACGCTATTGTATTTTTTTATGTTTTACTTTTCGATATTAGTGATTTGATATATTCCGTTCCTAGTTGTTACGTTTTTATTTTTCCTGTCTAATTTCCTATCTAAAATAGTAATTTTTACGCTTACCTCCTTCATCATTTATGTGTTTTGTTTTTTTGTTTTGGGAACATATTTACAAATGAAAGAAAACGTTGGCAATATATCTTATTTATTAGAATTTGGTTCACAATTGTGCCATTATAATCCATAGTAACTGTTCGATAGTCCTAGTTGTTGTTATGTTGGCTTTTCTCTCTTTGTACCTAAAATATAGAAATGTATTAGTCTTGTACATAGTGGCTCGGTATGGAATATTTAGTTAGATCTCGAATGAGCAGATAATCAATTGGCTGCAGGATCAACAGATTTCTGTGTGGAAGCTCTCTGGATGCTGTTGGATCTTCTATGTCTTCTAGGCACTTTAATTTTCCCGTTGTTGTCACTTGTCGTATAATTATTAGAGGTTCTATTAAGCTACAAACGAAAAACTACCTTAGTGTCAAATAAAAATAAACTTTAAGGTTAGAATCTATTCGACTTTTTTTGCGAGACAGTTTTACTTCAACAAAGCCTTTTTACTGGTATAAATTTTTGAACATACCACAATTTACCTAGTTACTGGCTAATAAAATTTCTGATAATAATTTTAAAATTTCATATTTTTATTTTTCATTGTTTTGAGGGCTTGTCAGTTGTCATTAACGTCGATATACAGATCCCTGTATCTTTTCCTGCCGTTCCTTGCAGAGTTGTTCCGGGAAAGATCACTTGGCATTATTGCTAGATGTGAAAGATTCGGGCCCTTGACCAAATTTAGAGTAAAGGTACTTTTAAAAGCTGATTTGGTTTGGTCAGTTCGGGAGACAAACCCGATATCAAATTTTTCTATTTTTTCTTTTCCACCACAAATAGGCCACCTAACATCACTGGTAAGTCTTTGTTTTAATTCTTAAGTATTAATAATTGTGAATATGTTCAGAAAAGGAATAAGTAACCTATTTCACTCGTAACAAAAAAAAATAACTCAATCTCTTTCTAAGTCCATCTTTTGTTTTAGGCCTTTTTTTGTTTTCTGTTCCTCTCTGGTTTTCCTTTTGTCATTTCTACCCCTGTTGCCTATTTGGATCATTATCGGGGCCTTCTTGCGGATATGTCTACAGCACCTGCCTTGCATGCTGCACATACCACCACACCGAGTGATCCAAAGCCTCAACATCAGGATATCAAGAAGCCGCCGTTAATCAGGTTTTATGTGTCTGTGTCATTTCAGGGAATTATAGACTTTTAACCTGCTTAAATTTTGCCTTCGGTGAAACCTATAAGTTTAAAGACATCATAGCGTTTTATTTTCTTTTGTATATATAATTATTAAATAATCAATCTTTAAAAACTATTGTTATTCCTCATATGGTACAACTTATTGAATCGTGCAACGATATGCAGTTGATATCTCCACGTATGTAAGGGGCACATCTGTAAACTCCAGTAAACAGACCTATTTACACGGGTAGAGTGCACTCAATATTATCACTGTATACATATATTTATTATTTACCATAAATCACTTTTTCATAGTTAGTATCACGGCCAAAAATAATGAATTAGAGTATAATTATTTTTGTTAAATTTATCTTTAAAAGTGTTAATTGTCAAAACCCACCTGCTTAAAAAGCTGGCTGTCACAGGCTTATTCTTTTGACCAGAGAAGCGCTGGGCTACGCTTAGCTGAAAATACATCGGGAAACCTAAACTAGATACTTGTTTTTGAAATTTTTTTCTGGGTGTTTTCTTGGCGTTAAAGTAGATTTCCTGTTTTGTTTTTAGATCGGTCTCTGCCTTAACCTTTAGGGCACCAAAACAGGTGGCGCATTTTACCTCGACCACTCTCCGTTCCCTTGGGAGCTAGCCGGATGAGCCCTAAAAGGTAGAGACTATTACAGAGCCACCTGATTAAAAAAAAAATAAAGTAGACTCAAATCTGACATCAAAAAGTCTTTATTTATCTAACAAGACTTAAACTTATTAATTGACAACAATATATTTTCTTTCATTCTTACAACTATCCATATTTTAAATTATTATTTTTTTCTTACATAGTTTAATTGCAGAGCCATTGTGTGCTCGGTCATCAGGTAATAAGGTTGAAATAAAAAGGCTTGAAAGGCCTACTTCGAATTTAAAAATAAAGCAATCAGTGTCTAGCAAAAAAAGGACTTTTTCTCGGACGTTTAATCCGGACTTTTATAATAAATATACGTGGTTTTGTGGCTGTGAAATTATAAACGCTCTACTTTGTTTTCCTTGTTTATTATTTGGAGGAGAAACTTCTTGAGCAAAAGGAGGTTTTACCAACTTAAATCATTCGGCGGATCACATTAAAAACATATGTTGTCGGCAAAACATATTAAAAAAGTTTTGCAATATTTACTTTTTGGGACTGTTAACGTAGCTGCTTAATTAAGCAGAGCTTTTCGAAGAGATTTTGAACTGCACAATGAAAAAGTGAGATATAATCGATACATTTTAAACATTATAATTAATTGTGTGCGTTTCTGTGGAGCTTTCGAACTTGCGTTACGAGGACATGATGAGTCTACGTCTTCCCCTAATCCCGGGATTTTTCGAGGTTTAATTGTTTTTGATATAATTATTTGTCAAGCAAAAGAACGAATTAGCTTTACAGATCACTTGGTAGTAGCCAGTCTTTTTTTTTTCCGAAACAGTATGTCGAATATAGTACATGTTTCCCCGAACAGAAATTTAAGGATATGATTGAAATTTACCCCTTTTTTATCGAACAAAAACTCCGTACAGAACTGACCAGATTAATTTCGGAATTTTTTGTACTTTATGGCAAAACATCCAGAAAAGTGAGATATTTAGGGAAGTTCTAAAACTTTTAAAAATTTTAAATACTATTCCGATGGCGTCGACTGAAACGGATAAAAATGTTTTCACGGAATACTATAAGCCAATAAAATTTTTATTAAAAAATTAAACCGACTTCTAAAAGTGCGCTAAAAAGTGAAAAACAATCATAAATTTTTATATGAAATTGAACTTTTTGAAGTCGGCGCCAAACTAATACCTGACAAAATGTGATTTGCATAAACAGATTAAAAATACTCTATTTGTATTTGCTTTCTTACCATAATTTGTATATATTAGTAGTTATTTATTTCGTGTACAAATAATTTGGCGCCGACTTCAAAAAGTTCAATTTCATATAAAAATTTATGATTATTTTTCACGTTTTAGCACACTTTTAGAAGTCGGTTCAATTTTTTAATAAAAATTTTATTTTTCTATTTTTAGTTTTAGAATTCATTATGACATTCATAAATTATTTGAACTAAGTACTAATCGAGATTAGTGTACCTCGCAATGACTCCAAATTGGCAAAAAAGTACTCATTTTATCCAAAGTTGTAAAGCACCCTAGAATGAACCACTAAAAATTCTTTAGTTCTTAGAGTTTTCCAAATACCAATCAAATTGGGTCAAACGAATATTTAGTCTGTCATTGAAAATCCACTATCTTAAATTTCAAATTAATTTTAGATTGGAAATATAGGCCCCAAAACCTCCCAATATCGATATTTAAAGAAAATAAATTAATTTTTTATCCACCATATTGGATACGCCACATTGAATTTGTTAAAAATAATTTTAGATTCGTCATATGTGACCCCGAAAACTCTCCCGTACCAATTTTGGTGAAAATCGGACAAAATTGATTTTTTTTTCCTCCATATTGAGTTTTTTAAAAATAATTTCAGATTATTTATGTGAAGCCCCGAAAACTTCCCCATACCAATTTTGGAGAAAATAGGACAAAATTGATTTTTTCGTTCGCCATATTGGATCCGCCATATTGAATTTTTTAAAAATTATTTTAGATTCGTCATATGCGATCCCGAAAACTCCTCCGTACCAATTTTGGAGAAAATCGGACAAAATTAATTTTTTTGTCGGCCATATTGAATCCGCCATATTGAATTTTTTAAAAATTATTTTAGATTCATCATACGGGACTCCGAAAACTCCCCCGTACCAATTTTGGAGAAAATCGGACAAAATTAATTTTTTTGTCGGCCATATTGAATCCGCCATATTGAATTTTTTAAAAATTATTTTAGATTCATCATACGGGACTCCGAAAACTCCCCCGTACCAATTTTGGAGAAAATCGGACAAAATTGATTTTTTCGTCCGCCATATTGGATCCGCCATATTGAATTTTTTAAAAATTATTTTAAATTCGTCATATGCGACCCCGAAAACTCCCCCGTACCAATTTTGGAGAAAATCGGACAAAACTGATTTTTTTGTCGACCATATTGAATCTGCCATATTGAATTCTTTAAAAATAATATCAGATTCGTTATGTGCGACCTCGAAAACTCCCCCATACCAATTTCGGAGACAATCGGACTAAATTAAATTTTTTTGTCCGCCATGTTGGATCCGCCATTTTGAATTTTTTTAAAATAATTTCAGATTCGTTGGGTACAACTCCGAAGATTCCTCCATACCAATTTTGGAGAAAATCGGACAAAATTAATTTTTTTGGCCGCCATATTGTAAGCGCCATCTTGGATTTTACTGCACCAATTTCATCTAAAAAAATATGGGACCACCGTAGCAACTTCCTGAACATAACGTAAAAAATTTCATTCAAATCGGTGCAGCCGTTCCGGAGTAATCGGTGTACATACATAAAAAAAAATACATAGTCGACGAATTGAGAACCTCCTTTTAGAAGTCGGTTAAAAAAGACTTTTTGCTTTGACAATGCTTTCTAAAGAAAGGAATCTTATCGAAAGCATACCTGGTTTCAATCACCAGGTTATTGATAAGTTTGCTAATGCCAACGATCGGCGTATTTATTTATAAATAATTCACACAGGAAGTACTACATGCATTTTGTCTTAACTGCTATATTTTTAAAATTTATTATCTTCTTTATGTTTAGTTATTTAAAATACACTGCTTTGTTTCCTACTAACTCTATTTTTAAAGACTTTTATTTTTTCATCCACCGGTGCCTATAGCAGGTTATATACATATCTATGTTTTTAATGTACTATTGGAATTGCAACCCCTACTTTTTAAATGCACTTGCCTCCACTGATGGGTAGGGTAAATTTTCAAAAGAGTTTCTGAATTTAAGTTTAATTATAAATAATTTAAAAACAGTTTTGAAAATACGCGATAATTATAAAATAAAAACAAAAACTCCAAAGGTCTTATATGCCAAATAAAATAGAGTTGCAATTTAAAATTTTTGTTTGCATTTTGACCATTCCTTTCTCTTTTAAACTAAAAAAAAACTGAAATTATTCGATATTTATTTATGTAATTTTGATATCACTGCGCCTTTTTGGTATGGAGAAAAATGTTTACTAAAATTCATGCAAACCGATAGAAAGCTTCAACATCATGAAAATAAAATTACCATAAGCCTTGCACCAACATATTTGCATTGTAAGACATCCTTTTTGCCATATCGTTCATAAATGTGTTTGTTGTTTGTGCAAAGTTTACATTAGAACTTTATCCAGCAAACAATATGCGAAGTGATTACAAAAACATGCTTCCAAGTTTTGTTATGTCTACAAATCCAGGAAGATTATTTGTCATTTTTAGGTTGAATAATAAATATACTTCAGAAAAGATTTGAGTGGGGCGAGAAAATGAAATTTCACTTTATTAAATAATATATACATTCATAAATCATAAAGTATAAATTATAAAATGAAAAATATGAATAAAGTAATGTCAAGTAGTTGAAAAATAAGAAAGTAAGTTGAAATATATTTATTTCATGAAAAAGCAATTATATCATAAAAAAAATAATAGAAATTATGGTTCACTAAAATTTCTAAGGAAATATGAAGAATTTAGGAATTCGAATATTTTAGCATTGTTCAAGGATATAAATTTACCTAAAGTATTTGGGAACTCAGGTTTGTTTATTTATTTTTCTTCTAATTTCGTTATAAAAGCTATTCTATAATACATTAACTTTAACATTCTCGAGTAATTCGTTTCTGATTAATTTGAACATGAAATTTTATGTCATGACATCACTAATTAAATTTATATAGATTAATTTTAAATTATATAATCAAGGGATGATGATCAGTTCGATCTTTTAATGGAACATATTAATAAAATAAAAGGTAATATTTTTAAATTCATTTTAGATCGATTATAGTTTTTCCATATCATTATTATATTGTTTACATAGTTTTGATTTCTTTCATGTATTTTTGCCCTAAACATTGATTATGGGTGTGTTTGTATAATTTGAATGTTTTTTAAATATGTATGAAATATTTTCTATCAACTTCAAGAAAGGAAAAACAAAATAAAAAATTTTGTAATTATTAAACTAACTTGCAATATACAATGGTTGTATATTTATTTATTACTTTTTATTGCAATTCCTTTTAATCGGTTAAAATTTTTTTTTTTTTGAAAAACTGTTTTATTTGTCTCATTTTGAAACAATAGTACTCAAAACGAGTAGCCCTAATAATGTTACCCAAACCCATTAAAGACGTTTACGACATGGTGAAAAATAAAAAAAAATCGCTAAGATAAGGTAAAAAAGGCGAATACTCAAAAAAACACACCAAATAAGATAAGGTTCGCCATTTTAGTTTTTGTCAGCTTGTAAACTCTATAATAAATGTAAGATGGATATTATGTTACTGGCTCTCTTTGTGAGTACTCCTTACATTATGCGTAAAACCAAATCAAAATATTTGACTTCTATTGAAGAAAATGAAAAAATCAGAAATCCAATTTCTCCTAGGTCTTCCTATTTGTTTGTTTAACAGTTGTGAGTCAATCATTCATTGCATATAACTGTAATAAATTAATTGTTTTCTTTCTATATCTTTTTTGATCGTATGTTCTATTTCCATCTGTCGTAATGGCCCTTCGTTTCTTAGTCTATGTGTCCATGATATTCCTGCTGATCTCCTCAAAGTATCCATTGTGTAAGTCTCCAAGTCTTAGCCGTGTAAATTAAAGAGCGCTTTATCATTGTGTTTTACGCATTATGTTATATTTTAATTTCTTGTTAATATTTGTGCTCCATTGTATCTGGTTTGGGCATCATATCACACTTTAAGTCGGATAATTCTTGTATGAATTTCTTTGTCGTCTGTTTCTGTTCTATCAAACATGACTCCTAAATATTTGTAATCGTTGCATTCTTCTACTTCTGTATTATCACTAATTTAAAGGTTACTCGTATTATCTCCTATGCATAAATATTTGATTTTCTCAATGTTCATTGACAGACTTCATTCTTCATACGTTTTTTCTAATTTTCTTGCCATGAAATCAAAATCTTCTTCGTCGCCTGCTAGTACTAATTGATCATCGGCAAATTGTAATATATATAGTTGTGTCGGTTAACTCTAGTCTCATTCTATTATATTTCCTCCATTCCATTTTGATAAAGCTTATTTCACATATATCTTGAATAATATGGGTAAGATGACGCATCGTTGTCTTAATCATTTGGTAGTTTTGAACGATTTCCCATTTTAATTTTTGAATGATTCTAAAGTTGTTTGTCCTTTATGTGCTAAAAACGCCTTAACTATAAAGAACCCCATCAGTTCCAAAGATAATTTAAAAGAACAAGCTCAAAAAATGCTCAAAACTTCTGAAAAAAAAATTCTCCTTGTGCAGTTGGGTAAGAATCGCTGTTCCGGAAATCGACTGAGGTCGCGGTGACGCTCGCAATATACTAGCTGCAGTCTTACAACACACAGATGATGAACTTTATCAACTCGGAATAAAGCAAGGTATTGTAAAGATATTGTATCCAAGACATCAGTTCACAGTTTGTCATCAGGAATTACTTAAAAAAGATGTCCCTAATCAAAAAACGACACTTCGTACAGTTGCGAATCTGCAATCTACCGGGATAGGTCAGGGATTTGTCAAATGTACTTGCAAAAAACACTGAAATACTAAAAAGTGTTCATGTTTGAAAAGTAAGATTTTATACACTTCAAAAAGTCACAATAGTTCCCCATGTAAGAATAAATAATATTTTTTTACTTAACCAATTTTGAGTCAACAGTAGAGCCGTTTCTTTTTTTACAGAATTGTTTTGTTTCAATACTTATTACCTGATTATAAGCAAATTAGATTATGTTACTTTAGCCAGAAGAATTTTAAGTTTCACATTAATTTTATTTTGATTTTACTGTAGATGTAGAAAAGTGCCTACTAGGTGTATTTTTTAAAGATTATTTTAATGAATAATTATTGATTATAAAAAAGTGTTATGAGTAAAAAATGTTCATATCTTAAAGATTCAAGTTCAAAATGTCTAATAGTACCTTGTGTACCTAAGAATAAATCAATATTTTTGACTATAATTTAAAGTTAATTCTTAATTCTAATGTCAAAAAGGTTTGAGGGTTTAACATTTAAGTCATAAGTTGACACATACATTATATAAGTAATTCTTCACGGAGCCAGTTATTTAAGTTTAAGGTATGTAATGCCGCAATTACCAGTCCTGTCAACTCCACATCTGACCAACTATGTAGTAATTTACTAAAACATTCGTCGTCTAATTTAGCACAGAGCCTACTGTTGAAATAGCTCCAGTTAGATGAATATTTAGACCTCTCGGTGTGAGTAATTGCTGAACAACCATGGTATCTTTAGGTGCATGACAAAACAAATTCAAATTTGTTTCGTCGATTTAGAGAATTTCCATAATCTACTCTTTTCTGTAATAGCTCATCCGGAACACATCTAAGGATAAGCTGTTTTATATTTGATACCTCACGTATCTGCTAAAGCTATTAAATCAATTCCTGTATTGGCAGATTCCATAATTCGCTTTTGTCCTACAGTTTTCTCGGTTCCTGTTATTTCATTTTTGCATAGCATGCTGAGTGCGACAGCATATTAGTAAACGCATTACAGAGTTCCATGGGCTCTATGAAGAAACATGCTACTTTTAACTTTTTTTAGGAATACCATTCAAATTAGTTCTATTTAAACATAAAACATTGTTTCTATGGTATCCTTCATTACGAATGAAACTTTCTGAATTACAATTAATACTTCTTGAATTAGATTTTACATATTCTGAATTTCGTACAATTTATTTGAATTACATTCGTTTTTTTCTGGAATACAAATGAAAAATCTGAACCTTTCTGAATTACATCTAATTATTTTTGAATAACACGTGACCTTAAAACATTCGCCCATTTAATGCGTATATATCTACACATTATAAAAGCAGAGTTTTGAAGGTTTCACATCTCTAAAAGCAAAAATAGAAGCATGGTAGAATCATTCGTTCCATGAAACTGTAAAAAATTTTGTTCTTGTCTGATATATTCTGATAGTTACGAAAAATTTTACACACCTTTCGACATTTTTAAAATATGATCTACCTCATTTTTCATGGGCCCACATTTTTGCCATATTCCAAGGTTGCATTCCGGTTTCATAGGTAAACCAAGGTTCATTGGAAGTATCTAATGCATCAATTTTTACATCATGTAATTTATATGTGTGATTAAAATCTTCATCTGTTATTCGCCATTTTTTCATTGACTCCAATGAAGTTATTTTGATACCTAAAAGGGTTAAATATATATAGTTTTGGAGATACTGAGATGGGAAGATTGAAATTTTTGGACTTATACTTGCTTACTAAAAAATTGACAAAGATTATTCACAATAATATGAATCCTCTTTGAAATCGATATGTGAATAAAAAATTTTTACATGAATTTATTTACCTTGCCTTGTCTAACTAGCTTATCATCTTATAAATTACAATGCTACTAACAGAAAACTCTATGAATATTCACACATTCAAGATTAGTTTAATAATAAATGTAGCACCTAATACTTCCAGGACTATGTCAATATTAAAGGACATCTTTAAGTTATTTTTATTGCGACTATTGTTTCTTACGGGTTCCGTAGCCAGTTAAAAAGCCTTATAGTTCGGTCTGTATACTACAACCTCATAATTTTGTAAGTTTTTCATCTTTTCCAATGGAATTTTGCAGACAGATGTTTTCTATTGACCCAAATATACACCAGAGACGAAATTTGAAAAAAAAAATTTAATTCCCTTCTTTTGTGGAAAAGTACGGGTGTAACCCTAATTGTTAATTTTATTAAAGTTGATTTTGAGCAAAATATTAGACAATAATATTCATAATATTTCATACATTGCCTGGTCGACCCAAGTATTCTATACATTGTATCAAATTAATATTGTTTTAAAAAAGTGTCATATTAAAATACTCATATTTTAAAACATTTATGAAGACTGGGTCAATCGTTACACGTAAGCTATCAATTTAATATTAAAAAGTGTTTATAAGAAATTTTTAAATTAAAAAATCAAACTTTTCTGCCATACTGAACAACGACTCTAATTATTATTTTAATTTGGACGGTCGTCACCGATCTATTATTTTAACATAGTTTTGTTATATCCAAACTCAAGCACTTAACTTATTAAGATTTACAACACATACATGTGACTTCTACGAAAATGCCTTTTTATCTTTTTCTAGTTGGCTTCAGCTCGGCCGTACGTAAATCAAAGCAGCCGTGGAAACTAGCGCTTTTTGCTTTAAAATATTTTCTACATAACGTTACTATCCACTTAGCTGGAGACCGAACCGACATATGTGACAACTCTCCATTCCACAACAATGAATCACAAATTTAATCTCACAAATGGATTCAGACCGCATTTCTCCGCTAACCGCTACTCCATCCAAAGGCTAGCCATATTGCTGTATGCATACGTCCTCGTTTTCATAACCTCAAATCTTGTTGAGAATGGGAGAGAAAAGCAATTGGAATATTAAGTGCTTTTAACTTATGTCGTTTTTAAAAACTGGTAGACTACTTTTCTTTACATGTGGTCATTATTAGAATTGAGAGAAAGAGAATGATAAATTCAAAAAGTAAAGCTCCATTTGGCAATCATAAAAGTTTTAAAAAAAAGCAATATTTCATGAGTCATAATCAAAAATTAAGTTGTTTAAGACTATCAAAATTCTAGCAACTTGTGTGATTTTTTAACTGACTTCAAAAGAGGTTATTAAAATCGAAGTGTATATATTTTTTTGTTTTAATATTTGTTCAGGCATGAAACTGTCTGGATATTTCAAGGGGTTCTCGGTGCTAGGAATTTCTAGGATAGGTTTATTGCAAAATAGTTAAAAACTAAAAAAAAACTTAGTCTAGTGAAATTTTTAACAGATTAACAGAAATATACAAATTCCGAGGTACACCCTAATATACATCGACTGCAAAGCTTTGCGCATGCATGTGATTTGTTAGGTTATTCAACGAGTTTGATTTTTTAGAGCATATTTTTATTTTGATAAACTCAATATTAACATAATTTGCCTATGTATTGAAATATTTTCTAATACATATATATATATATATATATATATATATATATATATATATATATATATATATATATGTTTATGCGGCTTTCGCGGATTCCTCCGTGTGAGATGCAATAGCAGTTGATATATCCACATTATGCCGTTGTAGGGCTGAAATCACATTCAGCAAACATACAACTATATGCTGCTGCGTGTTTGAATGAAGTAAAATACGAACAGTAAATGCAAAGTTCCCTCCATCATATTCTTTCTGTGTTAGAGGTTGCACAGTTGGAATAAATTGTAATAAAACGCAATTCATCCCATTCCACCACCATTGAGATGATGGCCCACCTGTACCACCATACCGAGAAGAAAGTCAAAACTTACCCTCCCCGCCACAGTGATACGGCAGAGGTACATGTTTCGTCTCTACTAGACTCATCAGGGTACCTACATGCACCTGACTGTGCAAAGGACAGATCGGAAAGAAGCATGCAAATACTGAACGCGGCTTCGCCGACCTCCCGCCGGATGGCGTATATATGTTTATGCGGCTTTCACGGATTCCTCCGTGTGAGATGCAATAGCAGTGGATATATCCCATATTATGTGTTTTTGTTGTTGTCAAGTAAAAAAGAATTTAATAATTAATTTAAAGTAATTAGTAAAAGTTTATAAATTTTGTCTTGCAAAATAATTGTCCAACTCTCAGACAACAACAAATACGATAATATTGTGATAAGAAGAATATAGAAAAATTAATTTGAATTAAACGAAGATCAAAGCTGAACGAGACTTTGGAAAGTATTTTTGTCAATTCCTTACTTTATAGGAAACGACAACTAAAATTTTTGGAGATTTAGAGGATTTTAAAACAAGAAAATAAATAAAATTACTGGAATTGTATTTATTAATATATTGAGACCAAATAAAAGAAAACATAACAAGGTATTTATATTAGATAAGGCAGTAGAAAGCTTTAATTTTTCGTAGACATTGAAAACTAGCATCCAATATTAACGTAACTTTTTTTCAAATAAAAATAATAAAATTAATAAATTATAGTTTGCTATACTAACCTGTTAGAATATAATAATATTTATCATCATAAATATTAGGTGTGAAACTATATTAACTACTTGTATCACAACACAGCACACGATAATTTGTTTAAAATAATATTGTTTGTAACAAATAAACGACGCTTTCCATATAAAACTGCACTATAGCCATCTAGTAGACGATTACGAAATTAAACGTGGCCAATTTGTGATCCAGGTTGTTAAAAGACAATGCATGGTAGATAAAAGTATCTAATAAGTAATGATTAGAAATAGTGTTGGATGAAAGAAAGAAAAATTTATTACCCTTTTTATTAAAATTCGGGCTGTATGTTGATGTTCGATTATACTGAAGCTCGCCTGATTTTTGGGTTGATACAGGTCTCATTTGCTATATAATCTGCTGGTGACTATTAAGGAAAAAGGTTTATGATCTCTTTCTTTGTAAATTAAAACAATTACAGCATTTCCAGTCACAAATAAGAAGGTTTTTCAAGTATCTTTGATCAGTCCCTTGAAACAAATTTATTATTCTATATTTATATAAACTTTTTGTTCATGTGTTTTGTTTTTTAAAGTTACCCTTCGTAGTTTAAAAATGAAATCGTGTAATCTTGTGTATATATAATTTTTAATTACCCATTTAGTGATAGAGAAATATTTATATCATGGAGATTATATGGATTTAATTTTAGCTTTAATAAACACAAACATTAAAACTCCAGAAGTTTCAGTTAAATGCTTAGGTCTATTTTTAGCCTCTAACTTTGTTAAATAATATCAAAGACATTTAGCTATTTCTTTAAATATTCATTATAAAAAAATTGTTTTATATTCTTCATATATCATTTAGTTTAAAAAGTATGAACAATACTAACGAAATCTAAAATATAGATAAAGGTTCTGTTTACGCGATTCGTTAAGCTTCTCACTGCACCCTTTCCCTTGTGGTTTGCAAGCATGTTTGCCCTAATAAATCAGTAATTACACTTATCTAATCTTCTTGTTCGAATGCATTCTCGCGAGAATTCAATTTATGGTTTTAATCAGTATTTTTTAATCATTTACGCCTCAAAAGGCATATTTATTAAAATCAAGTAAATTTTATTTAAAATAAAAAATCCAATGAATGAAGTTTTTACATGAATGGTAAATTGGCTATTTGCTTCAAGCGTATTGGTAAATTTAGTCCTATTTAAAAGATTATTTCTGTAACATTTTATAAAATGGAAAAGAATTTATTAAATTAAAATACAAATAATTTTCAATTAATTAGTGCAAATTTCAAAAAATATTTTCAATTGGAATTTGTCATATGAACTAAACAATGTTTTTCATTGAATAGAAGATGATATTCTTGAGTAGATAATAAATAATAAGGTAAGAACTTGATTGTGTTACATTCTAGTAGGTGTCTATTATTTGTTAAAGAGTGAAATCCAACTATTCAAAGTAAATATACAAGGTGTCCAGGAAAATGTGGGAAATTTCCCGGATATGGAAAAAATACGCGAAAGGAATACTACAAGTCCTAAAAAATTTTTTCGTATAGGCCTCCTCTTTGGAGATATGGGCTCCCAAAGAGATGCAATGGAATCAAGTTTTTTACTCATAATTATTAAATCACCAGGTAAATTTAAATTTTTTAAATATGATGTTTACCAGATAAGACCCTTCAAATTACTATCCAAGAAAGTGTTATGAATTACTGACAGCTGCAGGGACGGACTAGCTGTGAAACTCATGACCCAATTTTTTTTTGCTTACCTTTAGCTATTGACTAAATATTAAATACTCTTCATTCATGTAGCTAATCTTCACCGTTTTCGAAAAAACTTCATTTTATTTACACTGTTAGTCCCATAACTTCTGTCGGGTTGAGTACGAAAAAGATGAATTTCCCCTGTTACTATAGTTTCAATGAAAAGTTAAACTGCTTAGTTAAAAACTTCGTAAGAGGGTTCACCTTGGGGTTCCGTGAAGTCTGATGCACTCGCGGGCATAACGCACTGAGGACTATTGTACCCTCCACATTAACTCAGCATTGTTCCTTATGTCATCACAATAAAACGTGATTATCTGTAGAAGTTCCTCCCTACTATCGACCGGAGTGGAATACACCAAGGTTTTGAGGTGTTCCCACAGGTAAAAATCCAACAGCGTTAGGTCGGGAGATCGAATAGATCAAAGAATAGGTCCTCTTCTACCTATCCAACGGTTTGAATAGATGTTATTCAGGTGCTCCCGCACAGCAACGCTGAAATGAGGTGGTGCCCCATCGTGCATGTAGTACATGTTTTGGCAGGCTCCAAGTGGCAAGTGCTCTACTAAATAGTGAAAAGCGTTCTGCAGGAACTCAAAATAAAGTTCTTCATTCAAATGTGCCGGCAATACGAATGGTCCAATCAAAAAATTGCCTATGATTCGTGCCCATACATTAATTGATTGGAACTGATGTTGATGATACCAAGCAATAGTTGCATGAGGATTTTCATCAACACATACATGTGAGTTATGTAAATTTATTATACCATTTTTTGGTAAACCCTACTTCATCCGTAGAGAGAAGAGTGTTAATGAAGTTTACATTACTTCGTTGCTGATCCAATAGTCAGTTTGCAAACTGCATTCTACGGAGAAAATCTTCAGGAAATAGTTCATGCACTTTTTTCAAATGGTTATGACATGTGTTCTTGAAGAACTTCATTTACTATTATTTTCGGCGTATTAAACTGGGCTGATAATTTTCGAGTGCTCGTTGAACGAGTGTTACTTACAGCATTTAAAATTTTTCCTCTAATTGCGGCGTACATACTGTTCTTCCCGGCCAGTATCAATACTTTCTGTTGTGATATAACCTCCTGGCTTCCAAAGCATTGCAAGAGGCAATACCATATATCAGATGCATATCTGCATACTCAATAAACGTGTATTTCATATTTCGAATTATTTCAGAATTAATTTCACCAAGAAATCGAAAAATCAGTAAATTAATATCCAAGTAAATAATCAATGCGTCAACGACATGAAAGTTGACAAATTCTAAAATGCAGGATATTTATTTCTTTCGTACCTAGCAACATTTGCAACAACAATACTTTGTTTTTGGTGCCAATAAATTAAAACACACATTTTTTGCGAACCTAGATCGAACTGCAATTCAAAGGATTAGATGTTTTTAACTAAATAGATAAACTCTAATTTTGAATCAATTTTTTTTTATCATAGCATTGAAGGTTGAACACTGGATAGGAACAAATATGTATCTTTTATCGAAATGCGCCAAATATATGATGTAAATAAAATGACGTTTTTTCGAAAACGGTTAGGATTAGCGATATGAATGAAGAGTGCTTAAGTATTAGTCAATAGTTAAAGGTATGTAAAAAACGTTGTCTAAAGTTCTTATCATAGAGAGCGTAAAAAAATTGGTCATGAGTGTCACAACTAGTCCGCCCCTGCAGCTGTGAGTAATTAGCAACACTTTCTTGGATTGTAATTTAAAGGGTCTTACCTGGCATATATCATATTAATTACGTGTAAAAAAAGTTTATATGAACTTGTAGTATATCTTTCGCGTTTTTTTTTCATATCTGGGAGATTTCCCACACTTTCCCGGATATCCTGTATATGTTAAGTGATTGGAAATTTTTTTACAAGTTATTTCACATTCTCCAGTTTGTCAAAATGCCTTTTCATGGGAATAAAAATCTAAAATTTTATTCTTATCGATTTAAGCGGCTTTTAGAACTATCGAGTTAAATATAGGATTATTACATGGGACTGTTAAAAGTTGTAGGATAAATATGAATCCAAAGAAAATATAGATTGGTTTTTTAGATATCAGTATTTTGAAGAAAATTTCATTCATGATAAAAGGTGTTGCCTATTACAAAATATAATTGAGTAACAATTTTTAAAATAATTTTTAATTTCCTTATATTGGAAGACTTGCCTTATTTAAAAGAGATTAATATAAAATTTGAGTAAAAATCATACGAAATAATAGCCAAAGAAGAAAACATAGTCTAAATAATTAAAATGAATAAGTAGATTGGATGTAACAATCCACAGTGGTATGGCATACAGCAAAGAATTTAAAAACTAATAGTTAAAAAAATCATGCACACTACATACAGCACGAATAATGGTGGAAGAAAGAGTGAAAATTCCTTAAAGAGTAGACATAGCAAAAAGCAAGGATTTTGGGTTTATAAATGTGAAATAACTAAAGAAATGCATATGGAAGATGAAAAGAGGACGCTCTCCTAGACATAATGATAAAATATATCAGCCGAATTGTCTAAATATAGTAGTATGGTGATCAGAGGCATATTCAGCCTCTCTTTTGGGGAAGGGGAGGTGATATCATAAAAATACAGTATGGCAAGGGAAAGTAAGCTGTCGACGGGGGGGGGGGGGGGAGAGATATACCAACAGCATTTATAGTCCTACTGTCAGAGGCAGAGTCGAGTCTATTTTTTTTTTAATTTGAAGCGTTTTGGGTGGGCAATCGCTCCCATCGCCCTCCCTTGGATCCACTGCAGGTAGTGATATTGAAAAGTTTGAAGCACCTTATGAACTTGATTCTAACGCAAAAAAAAACTGCCTAAAGAAGGGAAAATATGTTTGGCATCCCTAATCTTTAAAAGAAAAGTTACAGACTTACTCCAAATTCTTAAAGAGGTGTTAAAAGCTTTTTGGACTATTTTTGGGGAAAATTAATTTAGAAACTCTTCAGACACCACATCAAAAAGGGTCAAAGTGGATTTACTGCAAGGCATTCTTGCGAGGATAATTTGTTTACTATACAACAAATAATAGAAGAGAAACTAGGAAAAAGCCAAAAATTATACTTAATATTTATAAACCTAAAAGAAACTTATGATAACATTTCCCTAACTAAATTATTACTAACCTTGAAATCTATTAGTATCATCACGTACCAAATAACAATTAGTTTAGACATGTGTAAAAAACATGGCTGTAGATATGTATTATCCATTCAGGCAGAGAAAGGGAAAGAATATATACAAAGAGTTTATTTCCTGCAAATACTACTCTGGTCCTCTTTCCATACACGTTTCGACCACCTTAAGATCTCGTCAGTGGAGCTGTATCGAACCGAAAGCAACGTTCGCAGGAAACAACTGCAACATAAAATTCCAAAGTATGTCGGCAGGATATTAAAAAACCTGCCATCTGCCGACTTCGATGTCAGACTCAAAAAGCATCGCCAGCCGAATGACATCTATGAATTACCGGAATAATGCGAAATCTTTTAAAAAATCAATATTTCAGTTAGAAATAAAGAAATCTATCTGCCGTATTTAAATGTTTTTTTTATATGTATTATCCTTTCAGGTGGAGAAAAGGAAAGAATATATAAAAACAGTTTATTTGCTGCAAATATCACTCTAGTCCTCTCTCCATACGCGTTTCGATCACCTTATGGCCTTGTCAGTGGAGCTGTATCAAACCGAGAGCAATATTCGCAGGAAACTACTGCTACATAACAAATAAATTCCCGGGTATGTCGGTATGTCGATATCAGACTGAAAAATATTTTCAGTCGGATAACATCTGACACTGAGTAATGAGAAATCTTTAAAAAATCAAAATTTTATTAAGAAATAAAGAAATCTATCTGTCGTATTTAAATGGTTGTTTATATGTATTATCCTCTCCATACGCGTTTCATGTCATCCGTGGTGCTATATCGAACCGAGGGCAACATTCGCAGGAAACAACTGCTATATAGAATATAAATTGCAAGGTATGTCGCTATGAAAAAAACTTTTATTTAAATATAATGTCTTACCGACATATCTTGGAATTTATATTTTATGTAGCACTTGTTTCCTGCGAATGTTGCTCTCGATTCGATACAGCTCCTCTGACGAGACCATAAGGTTTTCAGAACGCGTATGGAGAGAGGATGAGAGTGGTATTTGCAGGAAATAAACCGTTTGTATATTTTTTGGATTTTTTATAAAAAAACATATCACACATAAATTTGTATCAAAATCGATCTGTAGTACTTAGAGATCTAAGAATCTAAACTCGCTCTACCACTATTTAATTTAGCAGATCTAAAAACGGAAATAGTCTTGTCAAGGAATGTCATGGAAATCATTAATATCAATCTGTTTACTCTGAATTTGCAGACGACTTGGTAATGCTGGCTCCATATCCATTCGATACTGAGTTCTAATTCATGAGATTAATACCGAAAATAGCAAGAAGGGTTTGAAAATGAAGCTTAAAAATACTGAATACATGGTTATAAACCGGAATGAAAGATTTAAAATATTGGTTAAAGCATAATAAGAGTAGTTAAATAAATTTAAGTACTTCGGAGTGGTAGTTGACGATAGTGGCATATGTCATAAGAACATATATTCTAGGGTACAAGAAACGTGTAAAATCACAGAAGAATAAATTTGACACATAAAAACAAAGTAGAAAGAATCATTGTTGACCCAGTTCTAATGTATGAATAGTGAAGGAACAGGACAAAAAACAATAACCAGTAGTAAAAATAGATTAGATATGAAGAAGCCCTAAAATTTGTAAGCTGGACAGTGTTCAACGAAGAAATGGGCAACAAAATATCAGCGGCAGATACAATCGTTGGCCGTATCGGAAAATAAAATCTGATATGGTTTTGCCATCTGCTTAATATGAAAAATTCGAGATTCTTTTTATTACCACCTCCAACGAAATCGATCCTGTAAATTATGATGTAATTAAATGAAACAAGTAAGGCAAAATCGAAATATGGAGAAATACGTGATAAATTATTGTGGAGACATGGAAATGGTTGATAATTTTTTTTGGTAACTTTTTGTTTTACCCCGTATGGGTCAGTTTTTGTCTAAAAACGGCAGTCTGGCGGGCCCGTTTGC
This sequence comes from Diaprepes abbreviatus, assembly GCA_034092305.1. Taxonomy (NCBI): domain Eukaryota; kingdom Metazoa; phylum Arthropoda; class Insecta; order Coleoptera; family Curculionidae; genus Diaprepes; species Diaprepes abbreviatus. The sequence continues at coordinate 35,174,762 of JASJET010000055.1, forward strand.
CGTGGAAACGGGACAACGAGCGGCACATTTCCGGCGGCGGTCGGTGCGGAACGCCACCATTGTGCGCGCCAGCGTAATTAACAAACTAAACTTAACATGTGCTTTCCTGCCGCCATTGTACTCTTTAAATTAATGTGTCGGTTTCCTTTAAATCTTCCACCCGTATATCAATCGGGCGGGCTACGATGGTCCATCCCATTTACATAATATTTACGAACGAACATAAAATATTGTTTGGGTCAGATAACCACACACAAAAAATTTGTCGAGAGCTATTGTTCTTGGTCAATTTACTATTATTGTGGGATCTGAATTTGTAACAGGTAGTTACAATATATCTTTTAATATTACAAAAGGTTTTTATATGATAATTTAACGTAATAAATAAAAATTATTATGGTTTTAAACAATAATATGTAATTCATTCTGGATATTGTATTACCATTCATTAGTTGTATGTTACTCAAAGAGATGCAATAGTACAGCTATTATTCTCAAGCAGCTTTTTTCATCAGGATAACAAAGGTAACATCATTGTAGATCGCTTAGGGAAAATAAAAATTTGGAAATAATACATAAACCAGTTGTTCGAAGACCCAAGCAGATTGGAAAATCTTTCCACTTACCGGGTACCAAATTTCTTGCCGATTACCGTTGATGAGGTTATTCGAACCATAGTGGGGTTGAAGAATGGAAAAGCACCAGGGCCAGATAATATCCGGAATGAATTCTTAAAACTATTAAATGAAGAAGATATCAGATGGCTTACAGATATATTTAATGAAATATACTCCACTGGAATTATACCTGAAATATGGCTCATAAGTACATTTATAACGCTACCTAAAAAATCAAGTGCAAAAAACTGTGAAGACTTTCGTACGATTAGCTTTATGAGTCACTCTCTTAAACTTTTCTTGAAATTAATTCATCAAAGAATATATAGGATTTGCGAATAACAGATTAGTTGTACCCAGTTTGGGTTTAGAAATGCCGTAGGTACTAGGGAGGCACTTTTTAGTATCCAAGTCTTGTTCCAAAGAGCGCGGGATGTTAATCACGATATTTTCGCGTGCTTTATTGATTATCAAAAAGCATTTGATAAGGTTCAGCATAATAAGATGATGGAAGTTCTTGAATCAGCTGGATTAGAAAAACAAGACCTAAGAATTATAGCAAATCTTTATTGGAACCAGACCTCTTCAGTCAGAATAGAAAGTGAGGAATCCGAGGAAGTTATGATAAAGAGAGGAGTTCGACAGGGATGTGTATTTTCTCCATTGATATTCAACATATATTCAGAATACATATTTCGAGAAGCCCTGGAAAATGCCTCCGACGGGGTGATTGTCAATGGCGAGTGTATTAATAACATAAGATACGCAGACGATACGGTAATTATCTCAAATGATTTAAGAGGACTCCAAAGATTGATGGACAGAGTGGTAGAAGTAAGTGAAAGATACGGACTGCAGATGAATACAAAAAAGACCAAATTCATGATTATTTCTAAAAATAAACGCATACACAGCCAACTACTGATACATAACAGACCCATCCAAAGAGTTAACCAATATATCTACTTGGGAACAAATATCAATGAAGAATGGGATCACTCGGTCGAGATAAGATGCCGTATTGAAAAGGCCTGCACTACATTCCTTAAAATGGCAAAAATATTCAAAAGTAGAGACCTATCCTTAAACACCAAAATGCGAATGAGATGCTACGTATTTTCGACCCTCCTATACGGCGTTGAATCATGGACGCTATCTGAAGCATCATGCAAAAAATTAGAAGATTTTAAATTTTGGCTATACCGTCGCATTCTGAGGATTTCATGGGTAGATCATATTACCAACGAAGAGGTGCTTCATAGAATGAAAAAAGAAAAAGAAATCTTGTATCAAGTAAAGAAGCGTAAACTTGAGTACCTGGGCCACATCATGAGAAATCCTGAAAGGTACCGGCTTTTGCAGCTTATACTACAAGGCAAAATACAAGGCAAAAGGAGTGTAGGAACACGAAGAATCTCATGGCTAAGGAATCTCCGAGTATGGTTTAATACATCAACTGTGTCCGTATAGCCATTATGCTCACCAACATCCGGTAACGGATAGACATTAGCAGAAGAAGAAGAAGCTTTTCTCATGCGGTGGTTCACTAACACTCAGGGTTCGCAAGCTTTCTAAAGGGGGTTCGCGAAAAAAATATTGAAATTGCGAAATTTTAAATTAAATATCGCAACAGGCAACAATCTGTAAAGCTATGAGTCGCTACGCTGCTGGCGATGCCAGTAGATTCTCGAATGAACCGGCAACTTCTACTTCGGCAAAATTTTAATTGTTGATGTTTTCTTGGTAAAAAGATTTGGTTTAGGCCAGTTTTAAACCGAGATAAACATCAAATATTGGGAGTATTTCCTCGTGATATCAGGAAATCATTTAAAGTAACTGGTGGGCATAACATGAACCGAATGAGCATTGTTAATTTTATCCAATATTGGATAACGTTAACGTTGTCTTGAAGTTGTTGAGTACCAAGTGTCGTCAATAACAGTGGTAGTAATAACATTATCATTTGTAGGCAGGACAGAAGTAAAGAGGAGATAAAGGAGGGAGCAAGGACACTTCCTTGTAAAACATCGATATCAATGAGATAAGAAAATGTGTATTCTCCAAAATGCTTTACTAATTGTCATTTAACAATTAAAATATAACTTAGGAGTGGTAATATTTTAATTTGGAAAAATAGGCCAGGTCGACACACGTTATCAAATTCTTGATTAATACCGAAAAATTCTGCTGAACACTAATTATTTTTCTTCAAGACTGTTGAGATATTATGATACTGTTGGTAACTCTATGATTCTCTTCGACCGCACCATGATCGCACCCGAATCCAATCTGGTGATTACAGGTTATATTTTTTGATTCTATAATTACACAGGTTTACATAAAAAAAATGGATGCCTTTTTGATCAGACCGTTTTATTCCTTTGTAATTAAATGCCCTGAATTCAAATCTGAGGTCCCATTACCTCTATCACGTCAGGTTCAAGGCCATTTTAAGGTAAAATGAAGTAAAATTCACTAAATAAATCTGAAGAAGTAGATATGAACGTTTTTGAAGTCGCTGAATCCGAATTTGTGGTCTGTTTAATCCTCCAAGTTTAGCCAGAGGTCAATTGAGGGTCATTTCAAGGTAAAATTGAGAAAAATTTACAAGGCAGATCTGTAAAAGAAGATATATTGACTTTTGGTGGCGTAGTATCTGAATTCATGGTTTGTTTAATACTTCAAGGTTAACCAGAGGCCATTTCAAAGTCATTTCAAGGTCAAATTCAAAAAATCTATTATCAGGTCTGTAAAAAAAGAACACAGGCCCACCTAGATCTATATTCGTTACACAGCAGATAGGCAAGTGGATCGAGTTTCTGAGCCGAAACTCAAGCTCCCAAAACCACGTATCCCATGCAGGCACGTGAACGGAGCGAGTTTTCAAAGCGAAATCCAAGCTTCTAAAACCATATACCCCTCGCGCAGCTAGATCTATATCCGCTACATAACAGCTAGGCTAGCGAAGCGAGTTTGTATAAGTATATAACACAAACCTGAAACTCACATACATGCTGTGCCTGGAATATATGGTTTTCGGAGTGCTTGAGTTTTATTTTATACACTTATAAATCATTGCTTTTCGTCTCTGTCTACTGCGTAATGGGTACTGATCTCGCTGCGCGTCGCCTGTCTGCTATACAGTGGAAATCAATGTAGCTGCACGTAGAATGTGTGGTTCTGGCAGTATGGGTTTCGTTTTAAAAATTCGATCCGCTCCCCTGTCTGCTGAGTAATGGATATCAATCTAGTTGTGGGTTATATGAGTTTAGGAGCTTGGGTTTTGTGTTACTTTTTCATAATAACTAACTTCGCTTGCATGCGTGGAGTACGAGGTTTTAGGAGCTGGAGTTTTGACTCAAAAACTTAATCCGCTTGCCTGTCTGCTATGTAACGGATATTGATCTAGCCGCGCATGAGTTCTTTTCCGTTACAGATTTATTTAAGGGATTTTTTCACTTTGACCTTGAAATAGCCTTGAAATAACCTCTGGTTAACCTTGAGGTATTAAACAAACCACGAATTCAGACTCAGTGCCCTCAAAATCTACCTATCTTCTTTTACAGATCTATTTAGTAGATTCTTCTCAATTTGACCTCTGGCTGACCTTGAGGGATTAGACAAATCACGAATTTGGATTAAGCAACCCCAAAAACCTACATTTTTTTTCAGATTTATTTAGTGGATTTTTCTCTATTCGACTTTGTAATGACCCTGAAATGTCCTCTATTCGACCTTGGGGGATTAAACCAACTACGAATTTGGATTCACAGACCTCAAAAACATACGTATCAACTTCTTTAGATTTATTTAATGAATTTTACTTCATTTGACCTTGAACCTGACGTGATAGAGTTTATCGGACTTCAGGTTTGGATTCAGGGCATCTAACTACATAAAAATAAAATAGTCTGGTCAAATAGGCATCCGCTTTTTTTTATATAAACCTGTGTTTTTAGCTGTCTTAGCAGCTTCGACATAATTTAGAATACTATGATTCACCAATAGTATATTAGGTGATTTATCTGGTTTCGGGATGAGTGTCTCACCTTCCACTAAAGTCAGAAGAAGCAATTGCCTAAGGCGTTGCACTCAAATAGAAATATCTAAAATAATATGGTCTTATCAGTAAGACCGATTATTGGCCATTAGATATGTATCCCTCAGACAGCTATGGGTCAAAACCTTCAACCGCCAAGCTCTCTATCGGTCAAGATATCCAACGGTAAGCTCAGTCAAACTATCCAATGATTTAGCTGTCTACCAATATATCTGAGGGTTAACTATCTCACGTCATCCTTTGGATTAACGTAGTAGAAAGAAGTTTATTTGCACCAGGCAGCTTATTACAATGGAGAAATGGTAAACCGGGATCCATTAAACATTGTACGCATGTTGGGCACTGGCAACGGAGTGCCCATTAATATTTCCTGTAATGTTGAAAGGATTAAGTAATAAAACACACGGTTCTAAATATAATATCCGGTATTCCATACTTCATAATGACCTAAAGTTAACCAGGACTACCTATTTCAACAAACAAAAATAGAAAACCCTTACAAACAATAAACAGTTAACGGTCTGGAGGGCGAGAGCATGATAAGATAATGTTATACGCTGCGCGATACGATAATATACAAAGCGGTATGTTATACGGTGGCGGAAACCTCGGCATCGATCATCATCTAGAGGACGTTAACGGTGAAGGTAGCATTGGCAACGGCAACCCTGACAATGGTCGGCGCTTATGGTGAACAGTTCCTGGCTACTGCGGAATCAAACGAAAAATTAGGACATTACGTGCGTGTGAGTATAATTGGTGGTAAAATAAAAAAAAAATGGTACAACAGTGTCTTGGCTTATCAGTTCCATGACAATGTGCACCGACAGTGTCGGTAGGATATTAGAAAAGGAGCTGCACTGTTTGAGCTTGTCGAGTCTGCATCAGTATGTGTAGGATATTAAGAAACTAGTATGCCCGTACATGTAGGGTCCTTGACAGACTAAGAAGGAAAGAATGAGAGTAAGACGGTAAAATACCATACACGCATAAGCAAGAACGTGTAATTTTCCTTAAAATAACAGTGCGCTTAGTTATTTATGTTGTCGGTCAGTCTTTCCGAGTTAGGTGATCGGTGGCACGGAAGACTCGCAGACGGTAATCCGTAGTATATAGCTCGACAGTATTATAGTCAGACACTCTGAAAAATTCGGAATATCCCATTTTCTGACATGGCGCTGTTAAAATATTTCGGAATCTTAAATATTATTTTCCCGTAAAAATTACATTTTTCCGATTTAGAGTAAACGAGTTAAATCCCGGTAAGCATACTCATGCCCTAAAAAATTGGTAATTTCTTTATAAAGGAAAAGTTTGTTTACTGTAAGTTTTACTGTGGTTCTCTCTCCATAGTCTTGTCACTGGAATTATAAAGAGCAAGGCGTAAGGAGAGAGAGCCAGAATAGAATGTGCAGAAAATAAACAGTCTATTTTTTTGACGATTTGAAGGGAAAAAATGGTAATTTATTAAACTAATTCTACGGCCGGAAAAAATTCTTTATATCTTAGTTAATTTCTTAAGCCTCTCCATTCCATTCTAGAGGTAGGTTGGACTTCAAAGATCCGTTTTTGTTTGCTCTTATCAGTTTACCGTAAGAAGGATCTGATTCAATAAAGTTAAAAATACCTGAGTTTGACTGGTCATATGTGATATCGAACCAATAATAAGTCGTGATCTGTTGAACTGGTTGGTGTTTGCTCTATCTTGGTTGGTCCTTTGCCTCTTTCGAAAATAGGGTTCGGCATAGTACGATAAATCCCTAATGTTCCGGGTCCGCTGACGAATCAAATTTCGTTGGATTGATAACGCAGCACGATGTAAAATTTGTACATTAAATAAGAATAGACATTTCTTGTAGACTTTGGGTTGCTGAATTCGAATGCGGCCTTAAAATCGCTCCATCACATCAGGTTTTTTAAATATCTTGGCCTATATTTGAGATTATGCATTATCACGACATTTTTTTTCTCAAAAAACTATACATATTATCTTAAAGTATGTCTTGCTATTTCAAATTCCGCTGAGTTTGCTTTAATATCTTGCTTTTTTTTCGAGATATCCAATTTTGAAAATTTAAAATTGTTTGAATTTTTGAAAACCTTCACCTTTCGTGATTCATAACCTTTAAGGGGACAATTCTGATAAAGTTTAACTGTTCTAGGACTATTAAAGCATCGCTCAATTCAAATTTGTCATCAGTTTTGCAAAATAAATTTTTGCAAAATTCATTATTTTTTAAATATATGCACTTTGCAAAAATAATTACATTCTAAGGAGTCGTTATCATTATTACGATATATTTTGTTATAAATAAAGTATTAAATAAAAATTTTTGCAATTTAAATAAAACCCCTTTAACGGTAGCATTTGTAGACTTTGTAGAATATGGTTTTGTGAATTCTGGATCTATATTATTAATTATTTTCTAAAGATCGTTTGAGGGTTTTTAAATTACAGAATTAATTGTTTATGATTTTGTTTACAACAAAATATATCGTAATATCGATAACAGCTTTTTTAAATGTATTTATTTTTGTAAATGTAATGGAAGCATTTATTTAAAAAATAATGAATTTTGCAATTTATTTAAACAAATTTATTTTGCAGAACTAAAGATAAATTTGGGTTGAGCAAAACTTTGATAGCCTTAAAACATTCATGATTTATCATAACACTTAAAAGCTTATCGGTCACGAAAGGAGAAGATTTCCAAAACTTGAAAAATTCGTGCAATTTGAAATTTTCAAAATTAAGTATCTCGAAAAAAATATTTGTACAAACTCAACTGCACTTTAAAGCATAAGACTGATACTTTAAGATGCTATGTATAAATTTTTGAGAAAAAAAATGTCGCGATGATACATAACCTCAAATATAGGCCAAAATGTGGTGGAGCAATTCTGAAGTTGAATTCAGCGACTCAAAATCTATAAGAAATGGCTATTCCTATTTAATTAACAAATTTCATGTATTGCTCTGTAATCGGAGGAACAGTCACTGTAGCGATAAAAGCAGAAGCCCTGCAAGACAAGAGAATAAGGTTAGCAAAAATTAAGAACAAAAATCCCTAAAATTTGTCATGTGAGGCTACGGTTGAGATTTTCTTTTTCGTTTCTTTTACGGTTGAACCGTTGAAGGTAGTAGACAATTTTTGCCACTAGATCTGAAAGGGCAGATTGCCATGTGTTTTTGGTAAAAGTCCACTAATCAATGAGGTAAGATTTTGCCCTCTTATCTTTACAAACGTGTTGTAAAAATAACGAATTTTGTTTCAGGGATTTTCCTTTCATTTTCTGATTTTTTCCGGCTTTTTAAGTTTTCTGATTTTTCTGACTGTTCTGGCTCTATTTTTCCTGGCGCCTATTTCCACAAAGATTTTGATCTTTATGATTGGGCTCGCTTTACATTTGGTTAATGAGTTCGGATTAATCTTATGAAGTGCCATTCATTCACAGTCACCATCAAGGATTCAGATAACAGCGCTAGACCAAATAAATAGAAGTGGAAGGTAGCGTGTATATAAGCAAACACAAGTTAGGAGAAAACTTTAATTTAAAGAATAGGACCTGGACATCGATTTTTTTATACATCGATTTAGAACATAATATAAATATATTCACATTTAATATAACATACACTATAAAAACATCTTGGTAACTATCTTTATAAAGATTACTTCCCATACTTTTAGCAATTAAAAGTTCTAGACATTTGCGGCCAATTCTCTACATAACCTTTAAAAACTATATAGCATCTATAGTTACCAAGATAGGTTATAAAAAACTGTAGGTACCATTCTTCTTTATGGGAATAAAATTGAATTGTTATTGTGTTTTAAATAGTCGTTTTATTATGGAGGTATACACCAGTAGTCAGTAAATGAGCATTATTCCTGAAACCTATCTGTTTTCCTGTTTTATAACTAAGTAAGTAACACAGACAATGTAAAGCATTTGGCGTCTATTGGGTAATCACAGGAAAGCACAACTACATCTAAAACAGATATGGACCTAGCTTCCGACATATTGAGCTGCCGTACGCATCTGTTGCTGTAAGAAGGGAGAACGTGACAATGTAGTTTAACTGTTGACATTTTATACTCTGGCATCGAAAATATCTGCAAGTTTAACATCCTGCAAATGTGTCTCAGAATGGACCTTTTATATTTTCTGTGAATTTTGTTGGGTTATTGCTCCATTGATGATACCATTAGGTGGGAGGGAACCAGAGAATTTGCAGAAATTTTTTTTTTAACTTTTTCTTTAACGGTTTGAAGGAGAAAACGGTCATTAATTAAACTAATCGGACGCAAAAATTTATTTATATTTTACTTAATTTTTTAAAAATTGTGTTTATTAGACCATTACTATGCCCACAAATTGCGATTTTTAGAAATATTTAAATAAATATTTTTACAAACGTATGACTTAATGTTGTATCCTTTCCAGTTTTCTCATTAATTAAAAATAATTTCCATAATATTATTCAACTAAAAATAAGTTTCTATTCTTGGTTTAATAAAGATTTATATCCCAGTCTCCCGAAAGGACTCCTGGTGGAATTAATTCCATTGCCGGGATTGATATTTGCATTTAGACCAAAACAATTACCACGACACCGAGCTTTGCAAATACGAAATAAGAGAACGTTCGTATAGTCGCGGAATTTTGACTAATTGTTTGAGATTTCCATATGAATGAGATAATGAAATATGGTAACATTAATATGGATATATGCTCAAAAGCGAACTGTAAGCAGTCCTCAGTGACCTGCGTTTCGTTTGGCTTTTTGAATAATAGGGAATCGCTTGCATTGGCGCCCTAGGAAAGTTATTCTAATATTATTTAATATGAATAAACAAATATATCATATACTATGAATCTTCCTTAAAATATTCTACAAAATTGTAAAATGAAAGCTCGCAATTTTAATCTGTTGATATGTTTTGATGTACGTCTGTGCCAGTGGCGGCTTTTCTTTAGATTTGTAGGTTTTCGTAACCCTTCAAAAAATTGTAAATTAAAAGAAAACATACTAATAAATAACAGCATAAAATTTTTTTTTTAATTTCTACTGATAAGTTAATGATTAAATTTAAATCAGTTTTTCACATAAATTATACGCGAACGGCAGTCAATTATTGAAATAATTTAACTAACTTCTCCTAAATATCATTAATAATTTGTCCTCACTACAGTATTATGCCTGGAAACGTTATCGCTATGCTGCAATTTTAATGCAATTCAAGCTAATCCATCGTATATGAAGTTACCTATCTAAGACATGGAAATTAATTTTGTCTCATAAGTTTCAAGTAGGTTGCAAGTCGACTTGCAAACTTGTGATAAGTTTGCCATACAAAATATCCCTCTACAAGAAAAATTTCTCTTATGCAACCCACTGGACGAGTTTTTGGACGGTTGCTTTCAGTTGCGCGTGGCGTTGGTAGTATCAAGTAAAGATTTCTTCTTCAAGCAGCAATTGAACCATTCCTTTACTTCAGGTTAGAATACAACCGTGGTATCTACTGTGCTGGTATTTCTATGTGTGATGTCTACTGTACAGGTATTTTAATTTTTGTGAAAGTGACTATGTTTTTACTTTGAACAAGATTTTTTATTACGTTTTAAAGATGTTAAAAATGTTTGGCGAGAAAAAAACTATCCAAAATTAAGTGCCTGGTCCCAAACTGTGCAGACAAATACAGTGGCCGATTTTGATTTCCGAATTCAAAGGATTCGGAGTTACGAAGGGGATTATAAAAACCATCTTGTATATGTTAGACATTTTTAAGAATCTCTTTTAAGAGATTCTAGAAAAGTAGTTAAATGTAATGTAGTTCCTGCTCTCTATTTTCCTGTATGTGTATGTAAAATCAATTGAGCACTTTTTTATTTTCTAGAGAACATGAACGACTCATCCATCGAATGGAATGTAAGCAATTAATATACATCAATTAAATTTGATAATGTTAAACGCGGCATCAGCCAATAAAAATATCCGCATATTTTTTTCAAATTTACAAGGGATTTGTTCTCTCTTTTTTTTAAATAGTCCTCAAAGAACCGCTATATTAAATTAAATTGTTAAAAAACGCTTACCTCGTTCGGCCCTAACAAGATGCAACTTCAATTCTAGAGTTGTTTGTACCGTATTCGAATAAAAAGACAGCATTCTAGAGATAATGGGAAAAATCTTAGATGACAGTAAAAACGTTTGTATCGTGAACCAATTATCAAGGTATGTCAAAATTCTCAAAAGCAAGAGTTTTCTTTCATGGTTAAACTTATTTTACAAAATATTACCTCAAGTTGATTTGTAATTTAGGGAGATTCAAACAAGGTAAATCGGCCACATTATCGGAAATAAAAATGTATTATCATTTGAATTAAAATTAACCGAAATTAGAAAGAATATTATCTCAAGCTACGTTGAGCCATCTCCATCTACTTCAAAACGACGTTAGCTTGATGATTTCGCGGAGCTTTCTCGAGAAGCAAAATAAATTTGTAATATAATTATTTGTCAAGCAAAAGAACGATTTAGCTTTGCAGGTCACTTAGTAGCAGCCAGTCCTTTTTTGTCGGAATAGTATGTCAAATATAGTACATGTTTTCCCGAACAAAAATTTAAGAATATGATTAAAATTTACCCCTTTTTTTTTAGAACAAAAACTCCGTCCAGAACTGACCGTCATATATGAAACTGAAGAATTTAGATCAATTTCGGGACGTCTATCTTTTGCAAAATATCGAGGTAAGTGAGACACTTGTGAAGTTCTAAAACTTTTAAAAATTTTAGTTACGTTTTTACGGGGGGATCTTCTCGAAAGCATATCTGATTTCACTCAGCGTGTTATTAATAAGTTTGCTAATGCCAAAGATTGGTGTATGGATTTTCTTCATAAATAATTCAAACAGTAAGTTATTTTGTTTTGACTGCTACATTTCTAAAATTTACTACTTTCTTTATGTTTAATTATTTAAAATACACTGCTTTGTTTCATACTAACTTCATTTTTAGACTTATTTTTTCATCCCACGGTGCATATGACAGCTTTTATACATATCTATGTTCTTAATGTACCATTAGAATTGCAACCCGTACTTTTTAATGCACCAGCCGCCACTGCTTGGTGCAATGTTTGCGTCAAGACTCCTGCCACTAATAACGAAAAATGAGTCTGTATAAAGCAACACCTACCTCGGGTGCTTTTTGGTTCTGTTTTTATTTCTACTACGTTTTTAATAATAACATTCGGAATTTAAAATTTTTAAATTCACATTTTTGATTAGAGGATGAAACCTAAAACAGCTGGAGATATTTTGCAGATGTCAATTGAACATAATCTTCTAATGCTTCATATGAAATATGTGTAGAATTATCGTAATACTTAAAAATGTAAGAGGTAAAGTGTCTGTACAAAAACTTTCTAAACATTGGTATGGAACATTGTTTTCTGTCTCTGGACTGCTTGCCTAAGTTTGAAGAATAATTACAATAAAATAATATTTGCTTCTCTAATTTATTTGTTCCTAAGAACTTTACAAAACTTTTTAAAGGATTCACTTTCCTATTTTTTAAAATTTTATACCATAGAGAAAATACGATATATTTTATTAACATTTATATTTATCTAATGACTAAGCCCGCCAATGAAGTAACAGCTTAATTTCCGGCGCCAATCTCTATGTATGAGATTTTCATTAATTTGCATAAAATGTGTCTCAGTGATTCATATATCTTATTGCGTTTGATATACGATTTCTGTTTTGTTTTATTTCAATTTCCCGTATTACAAAATAAATTATTGCTTTTATATTTTTATGCTTTCTTTATTTTGTGTTTATCAATACAAAAATATTATTTGAATAATTCGATCTAACTTTGAGAAGCTGATATAATATATTTCGTGATTTTTCCACATTTGAAGAACGTTTTCACCTAGAAAATAAAATTATCATAGTTATTATTCAAATAAAACTTTAATATTTTATTAAAAAAATTAGCACTATTTTAATCTAACAGTAAATGCCCATGAGTCGTAGAAGCAGTTTCACCAACCAGAAAGTTAAATCATAAAATAATTTCATTCAAACTGGTACCGCAGTTCTGGAGTAATCGATTAACATACATAAAAAAAAATAAAAATACATAGCGGTCGAATTGAAAATTTCAGTAAAATTAAATAAATCTATCATACATGTTTAAATAGTTGCCTTGATGTATCTCCTTCCAAACAGAGAACATAAATGTAAAATAATTACACATTAAATTGGATATGTTTTTGATTACTTTATTGAAATTTTAAACAAGCTGCCCTCAGTCCCGGGTAGGTGTTACGTCACCAGAGGGTGCTAAGAATCCCCCGGTTTGACATGATCAAGACCAAAATGCAAATTGGAACCTGGAACACTAGAAGTCTCTTTGCTGCTGGAAAACTTGATAATACGATTCAGGAAATGAAAAGAATGGATATTGCCATTCTTGGTATAGCTGAGACAAGATATCCTAATAGTGTAATATGTAGGAAGGATGGAACAACATTTTATTACTCCGGAAACAATGAGCCAGATCACAGAAATTGAGTTGGCTTTATTGTGTCCAAGAATATGGATGAGTCTGTGAGAAATGTCGTAGCATACTCAGACAGAGTTATACTTCTGCAAATAAGTACCAGATCGATTAACATCAATGTAATACAAGTGTATGCACCTACAGTGGACAAGTCAGAAATCGAAGCTGAACACTTTTATGAGCAAGTCCGGGAAGTTTTACACTCATTAAAGCCTCAAGATATTAATATAGTGATGGGTTATTTCAACGCAAAGGTCGGTAGCAGGACCGAGGAAGGTGTAACAGGGGCATTTGGGTTAGGTTGGCGAGGTAAAATGCTGATCCAATTCTGTCGTGATGAAAAATTGGTTATCAAGATAGCTGATAAGATCTGGATCATGCTAAAAACAAATATCCAATCAGCTACTGAAACTGTTCTTGGTCGACCGAAATAAGAAAAAATCAAACCATGGATGACCGCCGAAATATTGAACTTGATGGCTGAACGTCGTATTGTTAAAAACCAGCATGATAAATATAAGGAACTGAATCGTACTGTCAAAAGAGAAATAAGGGAAGCTAAGGAGAAATGGAGTCAAGAACAATGTGACGAGGCTGAAAGACTTCATCAGCAGCACGACTCCTTTAATTTCCATAGAAAAATCAAGGAAATAACTGGAACAAATAGAACAACGACATTACCATCAATAAAAATAGACAAGGAAGACCGATATTGGATGCCGACTAATTAAAGGAAACTTGGAAGAACTATGCGGAGACTTTGTTCAGTGATCAACGAACAGATGCCCTGACGAATGACACTGAAAACATGAGTGGTCCAGAAATTCTTGAATGTGAAGTCAGGTACGCAATGAACTGTATGAAGAATGGTAAAAGTACAGGTTACTATGATATATATGCAGAAATTTTAAAGCAAGTCGATATTAAACAACTTACATATCTCTTTAACGTGATATATGACTCTGGGCAAATCCCAGTGGATTGATTAAAGTCTACGTTTATTGCTATTTCAAAGAGAATAAACCCCAAGAAATGCGAAAACTAAAGACTCATAAGCTTGATGAGCCACGCTCTTAAAACGTTCCTTCGAGTAATCCATTCAAAAATATACAGAAAGTGTGAGAATATGAGTGGCGACACACAGTTTGGCTTTATCAAGGGACTTGGCACTAGAGAAGCTCTCTTCTCAATGAAATTACTTGTTCAAAAGTGCTATGACCAAAGGCAAGATGTTTTTATCTGCTTTATTGACTATCAACAAGCTTTTGACAACGTAAAGCACGAGCCGTTATTGGAAATATTACAGGAGATTGGTATAGATGATAAAGATATTAGAATAATAAAAGAACTTTATTGGCAACAGTTAGCGGAGATCCGTATTGATGGCGATCTGTCAACAGAGACTTTCAATATACTGAAGGGAGTCCGACAGGGATGTGTACTGTCGCCTGTTCTGTTTAACATTTACGTTGAGAAAATATTTCGGTTATCATAAGAAAATGAAACGCGAGGTATCAATGTGAATGGCATCCCAATAAACAATATTCGCTATGCAGATGATAAGGCAGTCTTAGCTAACAACTTTGAAGAGGTCCAATCAATATTAAAAAAACCCAACGAGTGCGGCAAACAGTTCGGACTGCATATTAATAATGCCAAAATAAAAATGATGGTGATTAGTAGGCATCAGTGCTTCACTCCTCTTAACATCAACGGGGAAAATATTGAACGTGTCGCACGGTTCACGTATCTTGAGGCTACTTTGAATGAAAAGTGTGAATGTGAAGAATTGATCGTTCAAAAACAACTTTCTTTAAACTTAATAATCTTCTTTCTTAACCCGAATACGTGTGATTCAGTGTTATGTATGGCCTATTCTACTATATGGTGCTGAAACTTGGTCACTTAAGGCTGGGATGTTGAATAGGATCGAAGCTTTTGAATTGTGGGCACTCCGCCGACTACTGCGTATCCCCTAGACTGCTCACATAACGAATGATGAAGTTCTACTAGGAGCTGGCGTTGAAAGACAACTAATGGACACTGTAAAACAACGAGAAGCGTCATATCTAGGCCATATACTAAGATGACCGCGCTACTCCATACTGCAGGAAAAAATTGAACACAGACGGGGACCTGGTTGAAAACAACAGTCTTGGCTCCGTAATATAAGAAACTGGTGTGGTATATCAGACGCCACAACTATATTTAGACAGGCTGAGAAGGGCATTCTAGTTATAATGTGACCATGAGATCGACAAATGATCGCCGACGTGGGCATAGCACATGGCTCCCGAAGAAGAAGAATGTTGAAATTTAAGGTAATATTAAATTAAATTTAATGTAGAAAGCTTTAATTTCAAAGTTCATGTAACTTATTCACGATTTAAGGTACAAAATCATTAAATTGAATTAATAAATGTGCATTAAATTTGAGGTTAAGGTATTTAATGCATTAGCATTAGAGAATTTAAAAAACGGTTTATGAAATTTGCTTCCAACACATTACCTTAAAATTAATGTAATGTGCTGGAAACAAATTTTATAAAACGTTTATTAAATGAATTTAATGTTAATGAATTAAATTTAATAATTTTTTAATTAGATCTAATGTTATTATACACTAAATTTGTTATGTTTTCAGTTACTTTATTGAAATTTAAGGTAACATTCAATAAATTTACCACCTAATCCTAAATCAGTGCTTGGAATAGGTTACACTGTAAAAAACTTTACATTAATCTTAATGTAATGTGCTAGAAGCAATTTTTATAAACCGTTTATTAAATGCATTTAATGTTAATGCATTATATTTAATAATTTTTGCATTAGATTTAATGTAATTATACATTAAATTTGGTATGTTTTCAGTTACTTTATTGAAATTTAAGGGAATATTCAATTAAATTTAATATACAAAGCTTAAATTTCAAAGAATATGTAACTTATTCACGATTTAAGGTTAAAAACAATTAAATTTAATTATTGAATGTACCTTAAATTTAAAGTTATTTTTAAAAGTGTAGATAACTTTTTTCCAGGAAGACATAAATATATTGGAGCACGTTTAGGAAAAGTATATCGAAATGGGAAGCATTGTGTGAAACAATAAGGTATAATTTTTGTTAATTTATTTTTCTAAGTAGATCAGGGGTCGAAAGGCAAATAATTTTGGGCTTCCTATAACTAGCCTTATTAAATGATGTAGTCGTTCATTTAATTAGCTTTTAGTAATTAGTGAGAAACCAAATTAGAAAGTTGTTATAGTTCAGGGTATTTGGGTACGTTTCTAATTTAAAAAGAAACATAGGACATTTAATCCATTTTTAGCTTTCTGAGTCACAAGGGAGGGTCCCTTGTTTCTTAGTGTGCGTTCGTTAATCTGTAGGTGACGGTAGAGTTTCCTATGTTTTAAAAAGATTTTTGGTAGGCAAATTTATCAATTAATCTAAGAAGAGACGTAGAATAAAATTCCAAAAACTAACTACTTCAACAATTCGTACAGAAACCTAACATAATGCGTATTCTGTAAGCGCTTGGTCGTTTCTTTTTTCATCCGGTATATCATTTACATAAATGTCATCAACAGCGAAAAGTAAATGATTAAATTAAGGTTAACTCTCGATTATTTAACGACTCGTAATTTTCAATATAGATCGCAAAGAAAACGCTTAACAATTTTAAAGTTCTGCCAGATAAACGCCGAACTTCACAAAACAAAAAGCTCCACAGCTTATCAGTCAAAACAAAAATGCATTTGAATATTTAGGGTACAGTCAGAGCCAGAAACAGCGCCACACCGCTCTGTTAGAGTCGAGTGCAACTGCTCGCTTATCACGGCATTCGCAGACCATTAATTCCAAATCACGTTACCGGGATTCAAACATTATAAAATGATCACTTCATTTCACAGCCACCTATTGTTTAAGAGAGGGTTAAATAATTGAATCTCGGCGTTTCCGGTCTGGCGACCGCCGCGAACTCAACGTACGTTTCTCTCTCTTTCATTAGAGATACAACATTAAGTTGGGAACAGAATGTGAGAGATAGGATGAAAATGAAAATATGTTAGATTATACTATATGTAGAAAACAAAAAATATACGCCGAAAAGCAGTTCCAAAGAATGGGATTATGAAAAGATCATTTATTTTTACATTGTGAGTTTTGGTAGCGCATTTTACTATAAAAACTTTTTATTTTAAATTTTCGAATTCCTTTTTCCACTAGTACCCTTTTATGAACGTATATTATTGAGATTTTAACATATTCTTCATTGTTTATGTTTTTCTCCATATTCTTCTCACCGAGTTGTAATAGGTGAATAATGTTTCCGTAGGACAATAATTCAATTCACATTATAGTTTTGCAACTTGAGAAAAAAGTATTATATTGAGTAATATATTTTCAGATTATTATACAAATTTTCATTAATATATGTTTTTCTTTTGGCAAAACAGAAAAATTTCATGTTTTTTCAAAAAAAAAATTAAATTTCACTATATAAAGCATATAATACAGCTGCAGTGATGAGACAGTGAAATAATCCAAGCGCATTTGGAGTGAGATTCACAATAAAATCAACTATCGTTTAAGAATCTTAACGAAAAATAGAAACTTTTTAAATACGCATTCTTCGTCTTATATAAAATATATTTTTTTTATTAATGCATTTCTGTAACAATGATTACATATTAGTATTGTGCAGTAGTTAATATCCCGTATGGGGTTGCTAGTCCTCCATCGGGCGCCTCCCCAGGTGGCGGATAGAGGAACCCAGATATGGGTGGTATCGGAGAAACGAAATACCCAGGGTGGACCAAAACTAGCATGGCATAGGGAAGCAGTTATGACATTACTGAGCCGAAGCTATTGGAAGAACTTCAATTAAGGCCCGACACCAGAAAATCATTGGCAACACCGTATACCGGTTGAAAAGACAGTGATAAGGCGATGAGGAAAGCAACGGGAAACTACCTGATTATACTCTTCAGGCCAAATCAGCAGCATGACTGGAAAATCTAAAGCTACGGCTTTCAGTTCCCCGTAGACCTTAGATGGTCAGAGGGTGCTAAGAATCTCCGGGCCAGTCATGAGGAGGATAGCCAGTCATGAGGCGGAACGTGACAAGTTTGTTTGAAGCTGAAAAAGTCTACAATGCTATAAAGGATATGAAAAAGTTGAATATCGAAATTCCTGAAATTAGTGAGATGCGCTGGCCATGCAGGAAACGAAAATGAGAGACACCATAACGGTGTGGACATCATTATCAACGGCAAGATGGAAAGGACGATCAAAGCTTTTGCTCCAGTATCTGAGAGTAATTCTACTACAACTCAATGCACATCCATTTAACGTAAATATTATTCAAACTTACGCACCGACGTGTGACAACCCTGCCCAAGAAGTGGAAATATTTTAGCAGATTAACTCAGCAATGAGACTGGTTAATAAATTTGACATTACCGTGATAATGGACGACTTTAACGCAAAAGTCGGAAATGTGCCGAGAGGAGATATAGTTGGTAGATACGAACTTGGTGTACCGAATGAACGGGGTGATAAACTGGTACAGTTTTTTCAAGAAAAGGGCCTAATAATCACAAACATCTTCTTTAAGCTACCTTCACGTCGCCTATACACGAGGAGATCAAATGAACTCCAGAAAAGATTATACGGAACCAGATTGATTACATTATGGTTGGAAAGAGTTTCCGAAACAGTATTAGATTAACAAAGACATATCCGGGAGCAGATTCGAAAAACTTACGGCAATGGTAAGGAGACAGCACATGGACGCTTTTTAGAAGAGCGGTGGACAGAGTTCAGATAGCGCTGATGATTGCCAATGTTCGATAGTACAAGGCACCTTATGAAGAAGAAGTAATTAATATAATAATTGGTGAGAAATACAGTTTTACATATTGGCTTTTATTTTGAAACAATAATTCTTAATATTCACAATTTAGTCTTAGATTTATTTATACTATAAAAGATGGCCTCACAAAGAACAAAATCCTGAATTAAAATTTTTAAAATCGAAATTGGCATTAATAAAACTCATTTCTTTATAATCATAGATATAATTTAACACATATTGGGAGTTATGTATTAAAGTATAAAAATAAATACATTATGGTCAAATTCCTTTGAACTTTCATGGGAAAAAATCAACATGCATAACATGCGTTATAACTCAATTACACAATATGCTTTTTTTCAACTATTTGAAACCTTCCCACGTCAAAACTTTCGACAACATTATTAGCAATACATGGCTTTCGACTCTCCCTACTTTACAGTTTCCCATATAATCTTATGTCACGCTGCATTCAAATAGGCCGCGCTTACAAGACGTGGATAATCAATTTTAATTGGCTCAGTGCGAAGAATAAAAGGGTCCGATTGGTTACGCTCAGGCACGTGATGCCAAGTTCCTTCCAGCTTGTTGTTAACTTATCGTGTATAGCTCATTGACTTTTAATAGGAGGGATGCATTGATAACAAATTGTTTTGTATGTCGAGTTTAGGGAAGTGTGTGGTTTGGATTTGAATTTCTTGTATGCTGTTAGTTTAATTTAATATGTTGGCAGTATATTTATGAATGAACGAACTTTATCAGTAAGCCGTTACAGCTATGTTTATTTTATATATATATATATATATATATATATATATATATATATATATATATATATATTCAGGGTAAGCTATTTTAATCTAGGCATTGAAATTTTTCCGTAACTGAGCCGACACAGAAAAATGGTTTTACAAGATCATTCGAAGGTCAAGTTAAGGTTTTGATACAGAAATACCCACTTTTTATTGCAGAAATAAAAAGCCGAGAAAATTTCCTATCTAACAGTATAAATAACATAGGGGTAAAATCATATCTTAAGATCATTTGAAGGTCAAATATTGTAATACAATGGACTGTTGTAAACTATCCCATAGCTTGAAAACTTGTCCTACAAAAATTTCAGGGAATCGAGTCATGCATATCAAGGTGACTTTAAATTTGACTTCGATCTTAACCCTTCAAAATCATTTGAAGGTCAATTACGTTTTTTTTTTAACGGAACTCCATACTTTTTATTAGGTTACTTCAAGATTAAAGTGAATTTTTCAAATGGAAGCTTCTATCTTTGATACCGGATTCGAGATGAGCGAAAAATTTTACGTCGTAAAAATGATATTTTAGTTTAGTTTGTTATTGTAACATTAAGAAGATTAATTCAAAGTTAAATTGAAGGGAGGTTCCCACCATATCTGAATGTAAAATTTCAAGTTCAAAATTAAAAATATTTTTAAATAGCCAAGAACATTATTTTTAAAGATACAAAGAAAGGTAATAGGTAAAAGTTATTTTGGCTATAAAGTCATATTAGAATATTAAATAATAGAACCCTATAAGAAAGTAATATTAATCAACCTTATTTTATAATATTGAAATGTATTAGAAAAACCAAAATTAAAATTTGCGATTTGCGTAAAATGAGGAAGAAAAATCAAGAAAGTATTAAAAAAAAATTTCATTTGGTATTTTTATTTTAACAGCTATTAGTAATAACTGATACTTTGCATCTTTAAAAGATAAGAAAGTGTTCCTCTCTTAAGCAGCTTTCCGTCGCTTTCTGATTATATTTAAAGCTACATTTATGGGTATATTTTTAAAAAGAGACACCACTCTCAATGGATTAAAACATGATTTTCTGGGATTCGCAGGTCTTTTATTTTATCTTTAGAACTCCAAAACTATTTAATGTAAAAATTGTGTTTACCAATAACATTAGATAAAATATTTTTGAAAGTGCATTAGAAGCGATTGTATATAAGCCACAACTGGTCTAAATGAAACTTCAGGTTACATAATATTCACACATTTTAAACAAATTAAAAAGCAATAAAAAAAAATTAAAATTTACTATAGAAATCGAAAATAATAAGTGTATCCTAATTCCTAATTAGGACATTGCATCATAAAAATAAAACAACACTGACTGAGTACTACATAAAATATACGTGATCCAGTCGCTATCTTAACTATAATTCTCAACCTCACATAACCCAAAAAATAAACCTTAATAATTGGAATAGCCAATAGAGCCACTATTCTCACTAGCTCGCAATTTCAAAACAACTTTATAAAAAAAGCCAAAAATGTCCTTACGTTGAACTCTTACCCAAAAAAAATTAAATTTTAAAAGAGAGGTTAAAAAAAACAAACATGGAAATTCTGAAACAGGAAACATAGAAGACACTAAAATAAAAACAATATTTTTCTTTATTTTATATATCAAATGTTTTCGAAAACTTTCAAGGTTATTTCAAGAAATTTGATAAAACCACTAGTAACAGATGCTCTATAACTTGCTTAAAAGCAATTTTAGTAAATTGAAAAGAGATATTCGAAAAAACAAAAAATCAAATGTGTTCTATCAAGTACCCTGCAAAGACTGTCGTTCTTCGAATTATATCGGTTAAACTAGCGAGTATTTTCAAAATCGTCTAAGTGAACATAGATAACATAAAAAAATATATTACAGTCGTAAAAAAACTTTAAATAAATCAAAAACATGCTTTCGATTATGAAGATACAAAAATTCTAAAAACTGAAACCCAAGAAGGAACATAAGAATTTTACGAAATAATTGAAATAAAAAATCCAAATACTGTAAACTATAAAACAGACATTAGAAATCTAAATCAAATTTATTTTAATGATTATAAAAATAATGCAATTTCTAAAATACCTAAAACAGTCTAAAAGGAGATATTTTCTATATCATTTTTTCTAAACTGGATAACGATAATTATTTTCAGAAAGATATTTTCTTTTAATTTAAAGATTATCAATCTTTTATAATATTTAAAATACCCAAAACATATATTTATTGCGAATAATTTGAAAAAATAAAGATGAATGAAACATAATTGTGTTATAATCCGTTTTTGGGATGAATTGAAAAATTAAATTAGAACGAAAAATTTCAAACTTGTACAAACTGTTCCACTTAAAAATAAAAAAAAACTGGATATTTGTTCTTAAACCGAAAGTAGCAATACATTGATAGTTCCCCTCTTTTGGGGTCTATAATTACAGGTGGAGCAAAAGTTCGTTAAAATTTAAAATTATGATAAAAAACAAAAAAGCTGTATGAACGAAAAATTGTTTATTTATTATTAAAGTATATAAACTAGGGCTTAATTTTTAAAATATGACATCATTCAAGTGTGAGCCTTGGTTATTTTGGCACTCTCGTAACCTAAGCCGGAAATTTTACATGACTGCCCGACATGCGTCCGGTGAAATGTTTTGCATTGCATATGTTTTCTTTTGATTCCTTAGTAAACGCTAGATTGCTGGTGAGAACTTTACTTTTAAGATATCCACAAAGAAAAAAATCCATTGGGGTCAAATCCGGGTTACGAGGGGGACAGGGGATGTCACCTCTTTTGGATATGACTTTTTCGTCAAAAATTTCACAAACTGTTGCTAAAGCGTCGTGGAGGTGCCCCCATATTGTTGTAACCATGACCTTTGGTTAAAGTCTGAGAAGTCCTTTAATGCTGGAGTAAAAAAATTCTGTAGCATTGCAATGTATCGCTCTGTCTTATCAGTTGTGGGACAGTTTCTCTTATCTTTACAAATGCACGGATCAATGATTCCTCTGTCTGATAAGGCCTCCCATACAGTAACTTGGGGTGAGAGTAAGGATTTTGGGTGCTTCAATTGCGGGTTAGTGTTGCTCCAGTATCTGCAATTTTGACGGTTACCATTATCATTAAGATAGAAGTGTGCTTCGTTTAAGGAAAAGATCGAAGCTCATAAACCTCTCCAGCATTTTGTCAGCAAACTGTGTCCCTGAATATGGCCATTAAGTTTTAATGCCTGTACAATTTGAATTTAGTACGGAGGTAAATGTCAATGCCATTTAAAGATGTTTTTGGCACATTTAAAATACCAGACTGCTTTCGAGTAGACAGTCCAGGTAGTTCTCAAATAAACTGTCTTACACGTTCTATGTTTAAAGAATCACGCCACGTTCTGGGTCAACCGGATTGTGGTTGACCCGTCGTCTCGAACTTCTGTACTCATTTTTTGATCGTTTGAGAGCTTGATTTGTGTTTCGTATATTGTAATGAGTACACAATTTCCTTTTAGTTTCGGTTACAGAATCGCTGTTCCGATAATACTCTTAAACGCGAAACGCGCGTTGTACTCCGCTTCCGTTTGGTAACCTCCCCGTTCCGGTATCCCCGCTCGCGTCAAAGCAGCGGGCTTTTCAGACGTTAAAGAAATTTTGGTCTGTCCTACATTATTAAGCTTCATTATCATCGGTTGAAAAACAAAAATTGTCAGTCGGAATGTAATTTGGTTGACATCCAGCATATAAGATATTAATTGTTTTTCAGATAATTCAAATCCATCGTAAGTACGAATATTTAGCTAGTTACTAAAATTAATGTGTCTAGATTTATAAGGCCTGTTCGTAGAGAAATCACAAACCAAAATTTACAAAAACAGTCAGGTGAAAGTTTGCTAACTGTTTTTGGACCATCTTATGGGCGCTGACTAGTTTCGGTAAGTGGTGCTAACAGAGATAATCAATAGCTATCGACTGTTTAATATTTTTCAGTCTTTGTCGATATATCGACAATAATCGGTATTTTTTAATTTATTTGTAGTTGTTCGGCATATAAATAAATTTTGATAGATAATAATTGGTATAATGACATATGTATAATATTTTTAGCTTGACTATGATATTTAAAAATAAAAGTAATATATTGAAACTTATGTTAGCTCCATTACAGAAATAAAAAATAAATCATTTTTTAAAAGTGGTCTAAATTCCTTCATAAAATTTAAATTTTCTTCACAAAATGAACTAAAATAAATAGAAAAAAGAAATATATAAGGAATTAATAAGGATACTAGATATTAATTTATTATAATTATCTAAAATATTTCTCGAACGCTTAACGCTAATTAAAGCGTTACTACCGATATATCTTCCAGCTGTACCAAAGATTAAGATTTTAGATTACTTCTAAATGAAACAACAACCTAAAATGACAATTAAGAAACGTAACTTTTTTCAAAAAGTGCGCTAAAAAGTACTTTTTTTCTGCAACATATCCGAAAATTTAAGTTGTTAATCGGCCACTAATGCATTGAATCTTTTATTATATTCAAGCAAGCAAGATATTTTCTCCCAAATTAAAACTTTAAACAAGAAATACTGTTGACTGTAGGATAAGCATTTTCTTCTGCTTATAAAATTTTATCAAATTTTATCTACATGAAACTGACAAAAAGACATCTACGAAAAATTAAAGGCAAAAAAGTTATAAGGGAGATTTTTGGATCATTTTATTATGAATTTTATTATTTGGTATTTCGACTTATTTTTTCTTTAGCTCAGACAATTTAAGCTGACAACTTTTTTTTGGTATTTTAATAATTAAAGGTTGTGTTTAGCATTTTAAAATTTTTCTAATTTCTAAACACCCTATATACGACTTCCGCTCGATATTGTATTTTTGAACAGTCCAAGTCAAACAATTGTTCATTAACTCACAAATGTTTTTCCTCTTTGGGAGTTTATTCGTAGACGTAAAGATAGTTTTAAATGTTGCTTTTAATAATTTTCAATTCTGAAATTATCTTTAGACTTTCTTGTAAAATTATTAGATTAAAATTAGATAAAAAAAATTTAATGTTTTAATTATGAAGAATAAATGAACAAAAAACTACTTTTCCCAGCAATTCTTATCTTCAAAAAATAAAGTTAATATAATTGTTTCGAACAAGGAATTAACGGGACTTAAAAATACAATAATTGAATAATGCTACAATTTTTTAAAGCGTCTATTTTCATCATTCTAAAGATAAAATTTTTTTATTTCAGCAGGTCTTTAATACTTATAAATACCCTAAAATTCTATATATATTTGAAGCAAAATACCACTAAGGTCTACTTGGAAATATAATTAGAACTTCAGAGGATAAAATTAATTAAAATTTAAAAGACGTCAAATAATATGGTTAATTGTTTTAATTTTGATTTAAGAATTAGTTAATATTTTGAAAATCTATGTTAATAAATTTCAAAATTTATTTTATATAATTACTTTAGGAAATAAAAGTAATCATTTCAATAAAAATTTTTAAAAATATATAATTTATCGTGTAATAACAATAGTCTTAAGTAGCATAAGAAACTCTTGAAAATCAAGTCATTGATATTAACGATTATTAGAATTTTTAACATTTTTTATTTGTATTCTTAAGCGAAAAAAAAACAAAATTTCCTATGTTAAATTAATTTGTAATCAAAAATGTTTCTTCAACTAGCTTTTGTTTTTATTTCTAAATTGTTACATATCAATTATGTGTTTAAAAGTTTTTAGTAACGAGGAATTATGAAGTTTAAAGAAATACAATAGCGTCTTTATATATCTTTGCCCTAAATATTTTCCGTGAATTAAAATTCTCTTTCTTGTGAAAAAAAATATTTATTATATGTTTAAATAAGTATTCCTAGTATTTTTCACGAAAATGTTGAACACATTTACAAATATATTTTTATTTTGATGGGATGGAAAAAAAGATTATACACTATAATACAATTTTTTATATTGGAATTCTTCTATTAATAATTTAGAGAAATACAAAAATCCTCTTTTATTTCAAAAAAATACCAAAGATCTTCCTCAAAAAAATAAGTTATGAGTAAATAAAGTTAATTTGAATTTTTTTATTTTTTTTTTGTACAAACTATATAACAAAGCACTGCCTTTTCTCCTCTTCCAGAGTTTTTTTTTTAATTTATAGATAACTTGATATATATTTTTTAATTATAAAAAATTCTCTATTTCGTTTGAGGTATTCTATTTAAAAAAAATTAAATATAAACCAAAAAAGTTGTAATGGATAGGTACAAAATAAACTATTTTTTAAAATACGTTTATTAAAATTAGTATTGCACATAATAAATCATTAACAAATAAATAATCTTTACATTTTCTTATCAGTATACATATTTACAAAAACAATTTAAACATTAACTATAAAATATTACAGTGTCACAAGGTGTTTCTAATTTCTCCTTTTAAAAAATAAATATTGTAAATATAAGGAAAGAGATGATTTTAAATCGATATTATGTCACGTTACAATCAATAATTATACTAATTTGTCAAGATACCGATAAATTCTCTTAAAGTCCATCTTTTTTAGTATCCTTTTCATCGTCATCTTTATCTTGATGTGCTGTCATATGTCGAGTTAAATGATGCCTTTCCCTAAATGACTCTGCGCAAACTGGACATTTTAGTTTATCTTCTCTCCGTCTTCTATTTGTGTCACATGCCTCATTCTTATGATGTGATCTCATGTGGTAAACTAAATCAGAAGTCATTCGAAACGTTATGTTACACTTGGCACAAACATTCTGGCCTGGCAGTGACAACGCTGCTAAAGACGGAGGTAAAAGTGAGGTTAGGATAGCAGCGGCGGGATTTCGTATATCTGGAGGAAACTTTATTTCCGCTGGAGTTGCTATTTTTAACAATTCTGGATTAGAAAACTGCTGATAATTGAAAGTTAATTCAGGTCGGTACACAGTGGGTCTCAATTTCTGATAATTTGGATGCATTAGTTCGTGATTTTTGGTCAAAAATTGTCGATCCATAGCCGCCTGTTGTTGAAAACTTTCGGGAATGAAATTAGCTTGATAAACAGGGAGTGGATGCGTTTTAAAAATTTGATTTTGTGGCAGCATATTTCCAGGAAAATTTTGGTAAGCTCTAGTTACAATTGGGGGTGAAGGACTAAGTGAATTTTGATAACTAATATCAGGACTTAGTGATAAGCTTGGAGACATGCGAGATTCTTTAGATAAATTTACCTTAGTGAATGCGCTTTTCTGTTCTACTGGAGATACCTTGTGAAGCATTTCGTAGTTTTTGTTTTTGATGAGATTGGGATCATCAAAAATTTGTTGTTTTTGAGTGTAGTATTTTTGATTATTAACCTTCTGTTCACAAGGTGAGTCTTCAATATCAACTTCTTCATCTTCATCATTGTTGTTATAACAAATGTCAATATCTCTTTCAAAACTAGCACTTTTTAAATATTTACTTTGTTTTTGTTTAAGTTTTTCATCAGGTAGCATTAAAAATGCAACATCAAAAGGTCTTTTCACTGATTTTGATGGGATAATTTGCGTTTGTTCTTCACATTTAATGTCACTTTTAATGTCAACTTTACTTCTACTTTGCACATCCATTGTAAGAACTCACACTAAGTTGCACCAAACTGAAAAAGCTTTTTTTATTCGAAACAATGTTGTCGACTTGAAAGCGAAACAAGTAATGCGAAAAAGCATACAGCGAGCGTCGAAATATTGCCAGATTTTCTTCCTACCCCTAAAACCAGCTGGAAGCTAGTTTATCCCACCTTTATGTCAGAAAAAGACAAAAGTCCATTTTGCTCAAACGGGTGTAAGGGAGAGAACCTACATACGTTTTAAAGAGCGTATTTCGTTATACTATACAAACCTTCCTATAGGGGTGAACGTAAGTTTTAGGGTAACAAACAGACCAATGGAGTTTTAGTGCTGGGCGGAGTTTCAAAATACGGTCCTCCAATACGGTTTTCAATGTATGCCGCATTAAAATGTGAAAAGGATGACTCGTGGTCCTATTTGGCAGATTATTTAGGATCAGTATCGACAGATTGTGTGACTTATATAACGTGTCAGTTTTTTAATGTGCAATTATGAGTATTTTCATATTATTTATGGATTTATTAAAAACCTTCTGTTTAATTAATAATTTATGCTCAATATTACCTAATTATTTTAAATATTTAATTTGTTCAATACTATTCAAAATACATATTTATTTGTTTTAAATTTCTATAACACATTTTAAATGAGTGAAATTATATATATATATATATATATATATATATATATATATATATATATATATATATATATATATATATATATATATATATATATATATATATATATATATATATATATATATATATTGAACTATGACAGTGTATACAATCAAAAAATATAAATTACCAATACCATAATTTATCTCTCTCTTAATGCGAACTTTTGATTTAGGTGAATAAAATATTTTTTAGATACCCTATAAATTTAAGATTTTCTCTTTAGACCAAACTATTTGAAACGAAAAATAAAAAATATTTCAATAAGATATTTGAAGCTCAATATTTTGCTAGGATATTTGAGTGATTAGGAATATATATATATATATATATATATATATATATATATATATATATATATATATATATATATATATATATACCGGGTGTCAATGAATCTGTTCTTAGAGCGTATGTCACTGTCATTATCTACTTAAGTGAGTGCTTTGTTTTCCAAAGAAGACTTGATAAAAACAGTTGCAAATTATTATGCATCATGGCTGTCCATGGCGCACTTGTCATAAGTAAATAAATTATCCAGTATTTTACTTAATAATATTTGATTTCTGTTTTTATGTCTAATCCAATCGCAAATAAATTAGTACCGTTAGATTCGTCAAAGAATGCTTTTTTCGAAAAGTAGTTGTCAAAAAGGGGTCGCCATTTAAAAATTAATAGTTAGAAATGAAAACGTAATTTTGTCAACTTGTTTCATTCCTGTCTTTCATACTAGTAACTAAAACTTTGCGATTGTATTTTTTTGACATCACCTAAGGCCCTTAGATTAGTTTGCGTCTGATCATGGCCACCTAGATGCAATTTTAAAAGTGGCTCTAAAAAAATGAAGTAGACGTAAAAAGTTTTTAAAATGTCACATTCTGATCTAGAATTGTCTCAGAAATCCAAAAATGTTAAAATATACAGGGCGTTCCATTTAAAAATTCAAAACCGGGGCCATTTCCGGTGATGCGAAACTCTCCCCTTCACATACCATTTACCTGTACCAACTCTCATTTTGATACACATAATACTCTAGAAATTATGACTTGTCTAATAGATTCGTTAACACCCGGTATATATATATATATATATATATATATATATATATATATATATATATATATATATATATATATTTATTTATTTATTTGTGTGTGCTGGACTAAAATTTTCAGGATGGTGGCTTTTCCGGGAATGAAACACCCTATATGTTCTTTCGTTTTAAAAATTTACACAAAATTATAGTCATATTTTATATAGAATGTCCTATACCTAGGTTTAACAGTTTTTTTGACATATTTTAAACTTTATGTCAAAAATGGTGTTTGCAGTCCTAAACATGACTATCAATTGCTCGTATATAAAAGCCTTTGTTCATTAATTTGGGTTGGTTTTCCTCTAGAAGAGAATCTACTTTAGTTGACAGTATTGATATTTTGGTAATTAATAAATACAGGGTGATGAAAAACTAACGTTAAATATTAACTTGAAGAAATCGTTAAAAGCATTTTTTTTTAAAAGTAAACCTTCTATTTTTATAATATTATTTTATTTAGCATTAAAAATAAGGGTGACTCTGAATAAGGTTGTTTAATGAAAAAACTTTTAATTTTTGAAATATTAGCATTTTAACATTTTGTAGTCTAAAAACGCTATACGGATTTAAATTTTGTTGTTAGTTGGCCATGACGGCAAAAGGCCACGAAAGAAAACAATAGAGCACTACAGAAATATCACTATTTTTTGCCATTTGACGTATAGGCCGATCTCCTGCCTACCCACACTGTATAAGGTGATCACCTTCTGCTGGACTCAACGCATCTATGCATATTGTAAGCAAAATAACATCATTACAACTCAACTGAAAGGAAGCACGAGGGGAGCAATGGGATGCAAGGAACAATTGATTGTTGATTCTGTCATATGTAACCAAGCCTGTGCCAACCGAAGAAACCTCTTTGCTGCCTACGTGGATCATAAGAAGGCCTTCGACTCGGTGCTACATGAGTGGCTCAAAACTATATTGAGAATGTATAGGGTCGATAATAATTTTTCAGAACGCATCATGTCAACCTGGAGAACTAGGATCCAATTGCAAGTGCCATCTAGCGACTCCATCGAAACTAACACCATTCCGATACGAAGGGGAATATTTCAGGGCGATTCACTTAGCCCATTGTGGTTCTGCCTTGCAATGAACCCACTATCATGCCGTTTGAACTCCATCAGATACGGTTTTGGTGTTAGAAATAACAACGAAGAGGTAGTCAGAGTGAATCATCTTCTATACATGGATGATCTTAAACTGATGCCTGCTACCAGAAACCAGCTGGAACAAATGCTTAAAATTGTAGAGGAGTTCTCCTGGGATATCGGAATGCAATTTGGACTTAACAAGAGCCGTATTTTGAACATCGTTAAAGGGAAAATACAACCGCGGGCTTTTGAAATGCAAAACGGTGAAACTATAGCTGCAACGGAAGCAGATCAAACATACAAATATCTAGGTATAAAACAAGCTAAAAGAATTGACCATGGCACTATGAAGGCCGAATTGACAGCCGAATTTGTCAGGAGGGTAAGGCGGGTATTACGAACTAATTTAAATAGTAGAAATTTGTTTAAGGCGCTCAACACGTACGCTTGCTCTACGCTGAACTACTCTTTTGGAATTGTAAAATGGAGCAGGATGGACATCCAAAATCTGCAAAGAAAAATAAGCACACTTCTAACAAAATCACAAAAACATCACCCTATGAGTGCTATTGAACGTACAATGCTTCCAAGACACCAAGGAGGAAGAGGATTGATGGATATTGGTAAGCAGCTAGACCAACAAATAATAAACTTGCGTTCATATTTCCACAGGTTGGCGGACTCTTCCACACTACATCAAGCAATATGCTAGGTACACGATTCAACGCCGCTATAGTTGAGGGAACAAGATATTACTTCTCGTCACCGAACAGATCAAGAGAAGTTACAAACCTGGCTACGGAAGCCACTTCATGGACGGCATCCAAATGAGGTCAATCAGGACAATGTTGACAACTCAGCGTCGAACTACTGGTTGATTTCAGGACAGATGTTTCCGGAAACGGAGGGCTTCTTGTTAGCTATCCAAGACCATGTTATTCCGACGAAGAACTATCGGAAGTTCATCATTAGAGATTCCTCAACAGAAAATGACCAATGCAGATAAGGCTGTCGAATATCAGAGACAATCCAGCACATAACTGGAGGATGCCAAGCGTTTGCCGCAACCGAGTATAAGGAAAGACACGAATTAGCTGCTCAGATAGTCCACCAAGAGTTAGCAGAAAAGTTAAACCTATTAGAGGTAGGAAATGAGCCTTATTACAAATACAGTCCGGAGCCTATTCTTGAGAACAACCAGTTCAAGTTATACTGGGACCGAACGGTTCTGATGGATCAGACAGTTGCTCATAATAGACCAGATATTATACTAATAGATAAAATTTCTAGACGAACTACACTAATCGACATTGCTGTACCTAACAACAACAACCTAAGACCAAAATACAACGAGAAGATCGCCAAATATAGAGATCTGGAGGTGCAAATCCGAAGACAATGGGCAGTGAACAGCTTCCAAACGATTCCCATAATACTGTCAACAACTGGAGTGATATCAAAGAACCTCCTGCAGAACATCAAGGGACTGGGCCTCAGTGAGCATCTGTATAAGCCGATACAGAAAGCAATTCTCCTAGCAACCGCGCGAACCGTCCGAAAGTTCGTAGGAAATACAGCAGATCACGTCACCTAGGACCCGATAACATGAAAAGGGTTCCCACAGAGCTTCATACTTTTGGTATCTTTGTGTACCTGGTATGAGTCAATATTCCCTGGAGGGAGTGCGAAGCAATCATAATAAAAATAATACGGGGCAATTAAATTATAAGCACGAAGATTATTTAGATCTGTTTATTATTTATGGTGACGAATATTGAAAAATTTCAAAAATTTTGACACCGTTGAGGCAAAAATGCATAAAATATCACCAATTTTTAATGATGAGCATTCCAAATTGCAATTCTGGGATATTTTGCAGCATATCCTATGATATCGTTAAGGCACTTGCCTCTATAAACAGGAATCTCGAAGAGCTCAATAGCTACAATTTAATATATTTGGTTCAATACTTAAGAGATAGTGTTCTGCGAATTTTTATTAACAATTACACATGACGATCCTCGATTTTTGGATAACATAATTTGGACTGATGAAGCAAAATTTACGGAAAATGGCTTTTTAATAGACACAATTCCCATTTTTGGAGTCAATGAAATACAGTAAGATTGCGGAATTTTCAAAAAACTTGGCAATTTAACATATTTTATACTATAAGGAATGACGGAATAGTAAAACTACGTTTTTATGAAGAAAACTTAAATGGTAATTTGTTAAAAATACAAAGCAAATTATGTCCTCGTTTTAAATTATGTATTAACTTTTGTAGGTAAAAAGGTATTTAAATATTTTAGTAGCATTAGACAATCAATATTTAAGCAATTTATCTTTGGCGGAATACTAGCAAATTTATTACTAACACGATGGCGCCCCACCACACAGAACCGTTCCAGCTAGCAACTTCTTTCCAGCTATATTTTATGACAGGTGGATTGACAATAATGGATCTTTTCTGCGGCCTCTTCGTTCTCCTGATTTAACAGTTTTAGATTATTTATATGGGGAACGACAAAAACATTATTTATTGTAATCCAGTGATAACGATAGAGGTTTCTGTGGCAAGCGTAAGGAAGCGTTCGAAAGTTTATCTCCATTTTAATTGGAGCGGCCACTCATGACGAACAAAGTTGGAGATGCGAAAAATGTTTGGAAGTTCGAGGTAAAAATTTTGAACATGTATTGAAATAAGTTGCTACTCTGTGTAGGTAAGCCGTTTAGCATTTTTACAAATTAAACTCAAAGATTTCAAAAATTTTTGGATTAGATAACTTTATACAAAATCATTTTTATTTTTAATGCTAAATAAGATAACATTATAAAAATGGGGGGTCTACGTTTAAAAAAATTGACTTTTAACTATTTCTTCAAGTTAACATTTAATGTTTTTGATCACATTGTATTTATTTATTATCAAAGTGTCAACACATTACACTAAAGTAGATTCCCTTCTAGAAGAAAACTAACCCCAATTAATTAACAAAGGCTTTTACATAGGAAAAATTGATAGCTATATTTAGGCCCGCAGACGCCATTTTTGATATAAAATTTAAAATATGTCACAAACAGTTAGACTTAAGTATAGGACATTCTACATGCAAAATGTCCATAATTTTGTGTAAAATCTAAAAATGAAATAACATGTAGGATGTTTCATTTAAAATAAGCAAAAAGGCGGCAACTTCCGATATAACCGAAAGGGCTACCATCTTGAAAATATTTTAGCCGAATTGCTCCCATCGACTGTAGTACACTGCCAAATTTTAGCAATTTTCCAAAGCCTATTTTCCGAGAAATCGATCGCAACCGTTCTTTGTGGGACACACTATATTTATTTATATATATATATATATATATATATATATATATATATGTATATATATATATATATATGTATATATATGTATATATATATATATATATATATATATATATATATATATATATATTATAAATTATAAATTATAGATTTTGGAGATCAGGTATACAAATTTACAATAATATCTGCTGAAATAGCTAAGCAGCTAAGCTAAGTAATCATAACCAAGATTCAGACAACACGTAGATTGGTACAGAGCAGAGTTATAAAACAGGGATTCAGAATCAGAATAATGAAATTCCGACATTACATACAATATCACAATTTAGGTACAAAAATCAGTTATTATCACGAGCTTAACATAAAATCAGAAATAGTATAACTTGTCCGAAATAAACATCAAAAAAAATAATTTTAGAGTAAGCTTAGAAGCAATGAAGTATACGTCCCTTTATTAAAACAAAAACAAATCGAGAACCTTTATTGTGAAAAAATAAATGATAGCCAAATCCTGAATCGCTTCAACTGCAACTACAGTACCTGTTAGTGATCCTGCTAATAGACTTGCGCGTGTACTCAACAATATAGTAAACTTGCTGAAGGCGAGAGTGCGTCAAATACTTTTACTAGGCAAAATTTGTTATGCTTTCTTTACGGATTAATATTGTATTTTCACTTTTCATCAGATTTACAAGCCAAACTGCTTCGCACTCCCTCCAGAGATTATTGACTCATACTAGGCATACAAAGACACCAAAAGTATGAAGTTCTGTGGGGACCCTTTCCATGGTATCGGGTCCTAGGTGGCGTGGTCTTCTATACTTCCTACAAACTGTCGGATGGCCCGCACGGTTGCAAGGAGAACTGCTTTCTGAATTGGTTTATATAGATGCTCACTAAGGCTTGATGTTCTGCAGAATGTCTTTGGTATCACTCCAGTTGTTGATAGTATTATGCGAATCGTGTAGACGCTGTTTATTGCCCACTATCTGCGTATTTGCATCTCCAGATCTCTGTATTTGGCGATCTTCTCATTTTATTTTGGCCTTAGGTTGTTGTTAAGTACAGCAAAGTCGATTAGTGTAGTTCACCTAGAAATTTTATCTGTTAGTATAATGTCTGACCTATTATGAGCAACTGCCTGATCCTTTAGAATCGTTCGGTCCCAATGTAACTTGAACTCGTTGTTTTCAAGGATAGACTCTGGATTGTATTTGTAGTAAAGCATTTTTCCTACATGAAATAGTTTCAACTTATCTGCTAACTCTTGGTGGAGTATCTTAGCGGCTGAGTCGTGTCTTTCCTTATATTCGGTTGATGCAAATGCTTGGCATCCTCCAGTTAAATGTTGGATTGTCTCTGATGTTCGACAGCCATATCTACATTGGTCATTTTCTATTGAGGAATCCCTGATGATGAACTTCCGACAGTTCTTCATCGGAATAAACTGGTCTTGAATAGCTAGCAAGAAGCCCTTCGTTTCCGGAAACATCTATCCTGAAGTAAACCAGTAGTTCGACGTTGAATTGTCGACATTGTCCTAGATGACCTTATTTGGATGTCATCCATGAAGTGGTTTCTGTAGCCACGCCTGTAACTTCTCTTCTGTTCGCTGGTCAGAAGCAACATCCGGTTCCCTCGGCATATTGCTCGATGTAGTGTGGAAGAGTCCGCTAACCTGTGGAAATAAGAACGTAAGTTTACTATTTGTTGATCGAGCTGTTTACCAATATCCACCAATCCTCTTCCTCCTTGGTATCTTGGAAGCATTGTACGTTCAATAGCACTCTGATGGTGGTGTTTGTGTGCTTTTGTTAAGAGTGTTCCTATTTTCCCTTGTAGGTTTCCGATATCTGTCCTGCTCCATTTTACAACTCCAAAAGGGTAGTTACGCGCAGAGCATGCGGAAGTATTGAGCGCCTTAAACAAATTTCTACTATTCAGACTAGTTCGTAACACCCGTCTTACCCTTCTGAAAAAAGTCCAAACTGCATTCCGATATCCCCGCAGAACTCTTTTATAATTTAAAGGATTTGTTCCTACTGGTTTCTGGTAGCAGCCATCAGTTTAAGATCATCCATGTATAGAAGATGATTCACTCTTACTACCTCTTCGTTGTTATTTTTAACACTAAAGCCATATCTAGTGGAGTTCAAACGGCGTTATAGTGGGTTTATTGCAAGGCAGAACCATAATGGGCTAAGTGTTAGTTTAGATGGTGTCGATGAATGGCACTTGCAATTGGATCCTAATTCTCCAGGTAGACATGATGCGTTCTAAAAAGGAAACAAAATGATTATCGACCCTATATATTTTCAAAATAGTTTTGAGTCATTCATGTGACACTGAGTCGAAAGACTTCTTATACTCCACGTAGGGAGCAAAGAGGTTTCTTCGGTTAGTACAGGCTTGGTTACATATGACAGAGTCAACAATCAATTGCATCCAATTGCTCCCCTCGTGCATCCTTTCTGTTGAGTTGCAGGGATGTCATTTTTCTCACAATGTGCATTGATGCGTTGGATCAAGTAGGAGGTGATCACCTTATACAGCGTGGGTAGGCAGGTGATTGGCCTATACTTAGCTGGATGTCATCGTGTTATGTTGGTCCTTTGGTACGAGGTACGTAATACCTTCGGTCAAGAAAAATGGGATTTTAACTGGGTTAAGAAAAACATCAGTAATAAGATAAGCCAGTTGATGGTGCATGCACAAGAACTTCTTGAGCCAGTAGAACTGGATTCTGTCGAGACTTGGAGCTTTCCAGTTATGGGATTCCTTGATTATTTTTGAAATTTCTTCGGTGGTCAAGGGCTCAAACTGCATCTGGCTATTCTCCATTGATCCAGCTTGCCGCGATGTTATAATTGGCGAGTGTGGAAAGTTGATTTCCTCAAAACTCTTCTACCTGCTCTCTATTGGGATATCTATTATCTGCCATATTAGGTGGAGAGTTCAATTTACATTAGACAGTCTTTTCTGGTAGTTGGAACAGCGCGTTATTGCGTTTTCGGTTATTGCTGTTTATGCAATAACAGAAAGCTTCTGTTTCAGCATATCAAGGCATTGCTGAGCAATAACATTCGCCGGATCTTCTTGCGAGTGATATTGGACACGATTCATGATTTCTTCAACTCGTCTTTGCAGTTTACTTGTACTTATGCTCCTGATGTACTCCGTCAGCTGTTCTATATATTTTCGAAGATTTTCAATTTTCTTATTTAGACGTCTTTCCACGGTGGTGTGTTGGGTTCTGCTCTTGCCGATCGGCGCTCTGTTGTAACTTTGATTTCTAAAGCTCAAGCTATAGCAGTCGCGGTACAGTAGATGGTCATATGCAAGGACTCCAGAATGTGGGCATCTGAAACACAAGCCGGTAAAATCCGATTGTTCATGATATCCAACACGACACCGAGCCTTTTGGATAAATTAATTTTTGCAGTGCCGGTCTTCCTAACGGATTGCTTCCATCATACTCCAACACCGCAGCACTCATTTCTGTTGAAAGTTTCTGATAAAAGAGTTCAATGTTGTCCTGTTGGGTAACGTCATTCAGCTGTTCTTGTTGTCTTGGATTTCAGGTTCCGGTTGTGGCTTAGGTTCAGCAATAACTTTTCTTTTATTATCTATGATTACTATTGCTGCTATATTTTTTAGAATATTGCGTTCAAAAGAGCTATAGGAAAAATAAGAAATATATTTTCATTGTAAAAAAAAGCTTATTTTAAGTGTTTGCCGGTAAACCTTATTGTGGTATATTTAATGCTCTTTTCGGTTAAGAAAAAATGCTCCCTTCTTTTTTTTTTAATTATGACAAAGCTCATCCAGAATCCATCACATACACTTTTTATGTATCCTCTCATCACGTTTATCATACAAGTTTCTTCAACTTATTCTTTAAGTTTCTCGGATAAGGAATCAATATAAAAATTTTATTTTTAGTTTTTTCATGTAATATGACAGCATAGTATTTATTATTTGATAATAGGCATTCTCAGAGCTTTAAATATATTCTTCGTTGAAAAATGTTTTCCTTAGAAGACTTTTGTTATGAAAAATAGCAATGGAATGCCATTTTGCTTTTTTAAAACCCTCTTTATGTTAAATTAAACGAAATATTTTAGCTTTTATACTGTTCAACTGATCTAAAAGCGTTTCCAATAGTGTTTCAAAGAAATTGTAATTAGACAGGGGCATAGCCTATTCACCCCAACTACCACTTAGTACAATTTTTTATTGTAATCGAAATTTTAATTTATTTATGCTAGTCCACAATACAGAATCTACTTATTTTATGGTCACGAGCCGCCATTGAATTAAGTTATTACTGTAAATTGAAATAATACATTCTGCATATAATTGCCTACATATTTGAATGATTTAAAGAAGGAACTATTTCTTTTTAATATCTAAGCCCATTGGGTTCCCATAAGCAAATTCCGATTCCATCTAAGTTAAGTTAGAATATTATTTAAGATTTTAAAAATTTATATTTTTAGAAAAACCAATTTTTGAAAAATTTAACTTTTGTTTTTTGTGATATATGATGTATTGTATATCAAAAGAAAGGCTCCAAAGAAGGCATTTCTTCTTTCTAACACAGTTAACTATGCTAGTAGGCTATTGCCTCTTCATTACCATCATATCTTCCCCGGAAGATAAGGTCCAGCATTCTCGCCATCGTTTTGGTGGTCTTCCCCGTGGTCTCTTTCCTACTTCGTTAAAAAGGTTTCCATGGTTCGTTATTTCTGCTCCCAGATATTTGAAGTGATTCACCTGTTCGACAATTTTGGAGTCGATTTCCAATTTGCACCGTATTGGTTCTTTGGATGTTACTAAGCATTTGATCTTCTCGGTGTTGATGAGCATATTTAATTCTTTCGCTCTAGTGTTAAAAGAGTTCATTAGTTTTTGGAGACTATCTTTAGAGTCTGCAATAAGAACAGCATCGTCCGCATAGCAGACGGTATGGAAGAATGTGTTTTCAATTTTGTATCCACCTGCTCTGGGGAGATTTTCTATTATTTTATCCATTATTAGATTAAATATGAAGGGGTTGAGCGAATCGCTCTGTCTAATTCCTGTGTTTACATATATGTCTTCCGTTGTTATATGTCCTACTCTAATTTTTGTTCTGCACAAATTAGGAGGTATTTACTGAACACCCTTTGTCAAGGACGGATCCAGCTTCTCTTTTGGCGGGGAGGAGGGGGAAGGGGCGGTGATATCAGAAAAGTACAGTATTTCTAGTGTAAAAGGCAGGGTCGGGTCTATTTTTCTGAATTTGAAGCTCTTAGAGAGGAGGGGGGGGGCGATTATAAAAACAAGTAGCCGACAGGGGAGAAGGATGTGGGGAGCATACACATTCCTAGTATAAGAGTCAGAATCGCGTCTATTTTCCTGAACTCAAAGTTCTTGGGAAGGGGAGGGGCGATCGCAAGCATACATATTCCTATACTCTATTCAAGAACTAGAGAGAGTAACAAAACTGTTACCGAAACCTCCAACGTACCTGTTTCAGTGCTGCAGGTAACTGAGGATTGCCGTAAATCTAATTATATTGAAATATAAGCTTTTACTGCAATAATAAAATTTCTGAAAGTTCAATTTAATTTCTGCCAGTAAGCAAAGTACACCTTACAGTGTATTCTTAGTGATTTATCTTGTTTATGCTTGTTTTTATATATTATTTGAGATTAGTGAGATACCCAAAAGATTACTTCCACATCTATATTTATTCCAAAATCGTTAAACCAGTGCATATTTGCCTCAACGAAAAACTTATTCCGATGAATGTTTATGATGCCTTAAGATATCAATATCTAGATAATAATGTTAAAAGCTCTGTTTAGCTGTATTCCAACATGATAGGAGTTGGAAAATCCACTATGTACCGAATACTGAAGGAGAAGAAAACGACTGGAATTATTAGTACTCCCAAGCCACATTCGATCACAGGCAGATGAAAAACCTCTTTGGAAGAAGAGATGTAAACTGTAATAAAAGGAGTTGTACTACATTTTATTATGAGAAGCAGATCCCAACCGTCGTTAAAATCTAACTAAAATCAATAAATATCGGGATTTACCTGAAATTAAAAGAACTGAACTCGTGAAATTGCTTAGAGAACTTAATTTTTACTGGGAAAAACCAGTTAGGAAATCTGTTCTTATAAATCATCCAGAAAATGTCCGTTGGAGAAGGAAATATGTCTCTCAAGTAAAAGGTAGAGTTGCTAGAAATAACACAACTTACAAAATTAGTAATTTAACTGAACTTTCGAAAAATTTTTTGAATAAAGTTATTGCAGAAAATTGGGAAAAATCCATATAATAAAAGAATAAAAGGAAATGTGGAAACTCGATCTCGTGATCGGTGAGATAGAGGAACCAATTATAATTAATTTGTTCGAAGATAGCTTCACTGACTTTGATTACAAATTAGATACGTATTGTTTATCAGCGTAAACACAATTTATTATTTAAATTTTCCGTGACATATAGAAATTAATTACATTTGAATCCCTTTTTAGTGTTTGATTGTAGTTCTGCAGATAATTTAAAAAATAAATAAACTGAAACGTTAAATGTCCTAAAAATATTTTTAATTAAGAATAAAATGACAGATAGCCCTAAAAAAA
The DNA here is from genome assembly GCA_034092305.1 of Diaprepes abbreviatus. Lineage (NCBI taxonomy): Eukaryota > Metazoa > Arthropoda > Insecta > Coleoptera > Curculionidae > Diaprepes > Diaprepes abbreviatus. The sequence goes on from JASJET010000055.1 coordinate 35,215,163, forward strand.
AATTAATATTTTATGGACGAATTTATTTTTTTATTTATATTTAACTTCTTGTATTTTTGACAATGGGTATTTTGTAAGTATTTAAATTATAATATATTAATAATATATTTATAAATTTTTTGAGAGAAAAAGGCTACGTTTTAGTCTGAATATGCCTAAAACGGTTTCTATGCCAAAATTAAAAATAATAAAGATACAGTTGTGATTTGTATTGTGATATGTCAAAATTATCTATATTTTCTAATGTATGTGAATTATTAAGAAATCATAAGAAATAAAATAATATAAAAACTTTTTTTTTAAGTTTATTACCGAAATAATATTCTCTGCCATAAATACTTAGTCATAAAATAAACCTCCTTCCGACGCCTATGATAAGGATTAAAATCCTTTTTGACACTTCACATATCCAAATATCTATTTTTACCCAAAAGAGGACAAAATAAGGTCTATTTTACTGAAATTAAAGCCCTCGGGGGGGGGGGGGGGGAGCGCCCCCCTCTGGATCCGCGCCTGCCCTGTATAGGACACAGTTCAATACGCAGATTGGAATTCGGGTGAGGATTTTACGTATTATAAATTTATCTCTGCATATTTCTTGAGATTTTGTGCAAATATAAGTCGTATTTCAACATGACAGATAGGTACTCTATGTCTATGTCGAAAAATCTCTTAATGTCGGCTACAAGAAGCAATGCCTTGCTAACAGGAAGCTGATATTTATTGATTTATTTTGATCAGTTATTTTGTATACTGACAAATAAAAATGTGACCATATGAATAACTTAGTAACCCTCGGCTAAATACTTTACAATATGTTCGTATCCCGCTCTATCTTATTGCTACTAGGGGTGCTATTGATGCTGGTCGATGCCATATGTGCAAAGACCGCATCACAGGTGTTTGTTTTGTTCAATGAGAGATTTATAGGCCTAATACCATACGTTGCATTGGATTAAGTATAGTTTTCAATGAGCACGTGGATTTATAATAAAATTCAGTTTGTAGACATATGTGATTAGTGATAAGTATTCATATTCAAAATTTTAATAATAGTTTTTTTATAAAATCAAATAAAATTTGGAGATTTTACAGAAGTGACTGCCCATGTGATACCTTATATTGAATTTATCTGCCCATCTAAATGGAGTTTCGTAATTGGGTAAAAGTTATTCTCGTCAGTTATCTTTGGTGGTAAGTTATTTTGATTGTAATCGATATTTTTAAAAACACATTTACAAATGAAGTTTTTTCAATAACAAGAACTGTTTTGTTATTTTTGTATAGAAAAAGTTACAGCAGCATAATGATTTTTAACAAAAAAAGTGATTTACTGCAATGTCCCCAAACGCGACAAGCTGATTGATGGAACGCCCAAAGGTCACATGTGCTTATAATTGTCTCGAAAACTCTGGAGAATACGTTTGTCAGGAGATTAAACTTTGGATTGTTTTGTTTAAGATTTCTTCTGATAGATCTATTGTATTTCGAAAGTTAAATCATTTATGTAGGAGAACTTCGTACTTCGGCCACATTACAATAATAATGAGAAAGAATAAATAAAATTAAAAAATATGAAAAATTGATAAGTAAAAAGAAGAACTTTTAAATCTTTTTTATTTTTTATCACCAACGATGAAAAAATTATTGTGTGAATATGTTAATGACAAAAAAGATTTCTTTCAAAATGGGTAAGCAAACTTGTTTTTAAAAATAATCAAATTTTTACCAAAAATTCGTTTCTAACTTTTTATCTAGTGGTACACTATAGTCGAAGGTTGTTCCTTAACCTCATCAAAATTTGTATGCTACTAGTTCAATGACATTTATGCTACGTTTTTAGCTTCTTATTTACTGTTCGTCAAAATATTGATAATTTTAAGTTTGTTGTGTTAATTAAATTTATATTTCTTGTATCTTATGCATTTTCCTAATTTTTCATTTTAAGTGGATAATGATGATTTTTAAAAAACTTATAAAACCTTGTATTAGAGGCCAAATAACTGGAAAACTGCTGACTCTGGCATAGTTCAAAATAACCTTAAATTTAATGCGAATTAAATGTCCCTTTTACATTAAATTTAATGAATTGTACTAAAAATGGTGAATAATTTACATTTACTTTGAATTTAAAGGAATTCATTCAAATAGTTCGTTATAATTAAATTTGATGAAATGATATTCTAAATTTCAACAAAGTAATTGAAAAGATATTTCAACTTTTGTACATTAAAACTAATTTATATACACTCTAATACTAAAGGAATTTACATCATTAATCAACGTATGAGATTCCGGAAGATGGCGCAACTTGTATTGAACTTTTTGTTTAGTATGATATAACTTACTTAAAGGACTCAATTTTCTTACATTTTGTTAGCTATTAATTTGTAATTTTGGAAAATGTTTAAAAGTCGGTTCAATTTTTCAATAAAAATTTTATTAATAAATGTCATCATTTACATCGAAAAAGTTTTAAAATTCGGGAAATGGACAACTGTTTGTAGCTTTTATCTGTAAAAAAAAATATTTCGTCAATGGAAAATATATTACATTATGCAATTTTGCAGTAACACCAAAAAGCATGCCCGTTTTAGATATCATAAGCTCTGTAGAATTTATACAGGTAGACGAAAACCATTCCGACGAGTTTAGGTGGAAAATAAAATCAACTTTGGATAACAAGAAAAATCCAGTTCAAAATCTCTCCAAACTAGAAGCATCAGCCTTAAAGAACTTCGTAAGGGTGAATCCATAAAGATTTTACCAGATAGACATCGTAACGAACGACCAAAAAAATCGGATATCTTGGAAAAAGGAAAATATAGACAATTAGCCCGTGATCCCACAAAATCCAGAGAGTCAAAAATCTACAGAACACTCAGGAAATACCAAAACAATATACCTGACAACCTACGATCGGCGCTCACACCACACTACAGTAAGCCACCACATCTTTACGGACTTTCAAAAATTCATAAAACGAACATACCATTGAGGCCAATAACCAGCTCCAGAGGATCCCCAACAAATGCACTGGCGAGGTTTCTCTTAAAAATCATACAACCTTTAGAAGGTAAGACAAACACATATGTTAAAAATTCTACACATTTCGTGAACATTATTAGTAGCATCAATCTAGAGACAGGCGACAGACTAATAAGCTTTGATGTGGAAAGTCTGTATACCAATGTACCATTAGGGGAATCACTAGAAATAATCAAAACTAGACTTTCAAATGATACTACTTTATCAGATCGAACCACGTTACCACTGGACGGGGTGATGGACCTTTCGGAGTGTTGCCTGCGTAGTGCTTACTTTCAAGTAAAGGACAAGTTCTACGCTCAGGACGAAGGGCTTCCGATGGGTTCTTCACTTTCTCCAGTCGTCGCCAATATATATATGGAATGGTTCGAAACTCATGCCATTGAAACGGCAACAGTAAAACCGAAAGTCTGGTTGAGATATGTCGATGATACTTTCATCGTATGGAAGGGCAAAGATTGAGAACTTAATGATTTCCTGAAACATCTGAATACCATTCGACCTACAATTAAGTTTACCATGGAAAAAGAGGTAAATGATCAATTGCTCTTCCTAGATGTCATGGTGAACCGTTCAAATAAAACTATTAAAACTTCAGTATACAGAAAGCCAACACATACTGGACAATATCTTAATCATAGTTCTAATCATTCTGTTGTAACAAAACGAGGAATTATACGCAACCTCTATAATCGCGCTATATCTATATGCAATAATGCCGAATCATTGGAAAAAGAGGTAGCAAATATTAAATCCAATTTACAACACAATGGTTATCCTTTAAAACTAATTGACGATGTTAAAAATAATTTTAGAACAACGAACACTGGACAGCAAGAAACACATTCCTTCTTCACAATTCCATACATTAAGTGAACGTCGGAGAAAATAAGACGAATTGTCAGTAGTTATAATATAAAAACAGCCTTTAAATCAGGAAATACCCTTAGAGTTCATTTAACAAAAACAAAACATAAAACTACCGATAAGAAAGAATGTGTTTACAAAGTTCCATGTGAGTGTGGTGAAATGTATATCGGAGAAACTAAACGACCACTAGAAGTTAGAATTAAGGAACATAAAACTCATACACAAAAAAGGGGAAACGTCGAGATCAGGTATTGCACAACACTCCTGGGATAAACAACACCATATAAAATGGTCTGAGGCTGCGGCAATATATATGGAACCCAATATAAAAAAAGAAAATTTATAGAAGCAGCATAGATTAAAAACAATAATGGAATCTTCAGTAAACCGAGTGTTGAGATACCTAATCTTCGGCAACCACTACTTTGTAACATCAAATCACTGAGATGGGTACAGTGAAGTGAAATGTTGCGCTTCACTGGACACAGTCCCTATATAAGCTCGTAGTCTTAAGACAAAACATTCAGTTTACACTTGATAACGATTAGAGATACAACCTAATCGAAACGTCGTAAAAACAAAAATAAAGACAATTCAAGTCCGACCACATTTTAGTCATATTACATTGTGTTTCTGTTTACTGATTTATTGTAAATAATGAAATCAGTTTTAACAAGGATTAATTATGTAAATAAGTGCAAACATTGGATTATTTATTTTTAGGCCAGAACAAACAGTTCTTTGGATTTGTTCACTCAGTTAGGTTTAAACTTATTTTTTACGTATTTGATGAGCATAACCAGGAACAAAGCAAACACCCCAGGCTGGTGTCCCTTGAATACTTTTCAATACGAATCGTATAACCTGCACATATGTTAACTTGTTTCGGAAAAAACTAGTTTTGATGTTCAGTTTAACTTACAGAATGTAAGAATGCATGTAAATTCGAATGAACTATTCAATACTTATTTCTACGTTATACTTTGCAAAGGGGATTGTTAATTCCACTAAAGCCTCGAGTATTTATTCATCTCATCCACTGGATCAAGACTACTTTTAATAAGGGGTGGAATAAAAATCACTAGTAACCATGGGCGGCACTATTCTTTTGTGGAGGTTGTGATAAAACTACAACAAATTATTTATTCGACACATTATTTAATAATGCCTTTAGTACTAAAATATGAGAGATAACGAAAGAAAGTTAAAGTTTCTATAGGAAGCAATACTTATTATAATTTAAAAAATATTTTTTTTCTAAAAAATGGGGAACATAACGAAATGACAAGAAACATGGAAATCGAGATTTCCCGAAACGCGGAAATTTACTTTCAAATTAGTTTACTTTTTTACTTGACCTGGTCTAATAGTCGTCAAATTATTATATTATGTAGGTTTACTTCGCAATATTGACAGAAAATTTATATCACATAACAAATTATTAAACACAACATACTTCGTTTCCTAAGATAGGCGTTACAAAATTTTTGGATTATTCGTATGATATTTGGTAATCTGATCCTGCTTGTCCCTATTATAATAAAATGTGGTTAGAATATTTTATCAATTATTCGAATAAAAATAAACCATTTAACGGTTAGTTGCATTTCTTGTTGATTTTACTTCAGATCCTCGTAGTTCCTCTTAGTCGACTCCTGAATTTTGGCTACATTCTTACATTACAAAGAACGGTTTTTTTTATTTTTGATTATCACTATTTGACTCCTATTTACGTTATTTTGCTTGGCATTTACTAGAGTGTGGATGGTTGTGTTTATGTCTGTTGTTATTTGAACTTACTGTTATCTTTTTTCTAGTTAAATCTCGGTTTTCCTGTCTACTCTTCGAGTGAAAATCTTGCTTTTATCATTTCTTATGGCAGTTTTTTCAAATTTTTGATTAGTTCCATAGATTTTGTTTTGTTTATATTCCGTAAGCACTGTCGAATTTGCATGGACAATTTTTTTTGGTAGGTATTGATTACTCTTTCCATTATCCCAATTTGGGCTGTTTTGGTGTTATTATTTAAATATATTATGTGGTATTCGTCATGTCTTAATTAATTTTCTCCATATTCTAGTTCAATTTTTTACTTATGTTATTGCTTTTTTGTGTTACTATCGTTATAAAGTTTCCCAATACACCACGTAGCTAGTATTATTTTAAGTTATTTTGATTTTGGGGGTTTAATAAATTTCTGTTTTGTAACTTGCCTTACGTAGTCGCTTCGGGGTGACATCTAGTACACGGGCTTTTCAAACTTTCGGGAAATCGTTAATTTTTGAGCGGGAAATTTGGGCATATAACTTATTTTGAGTCGGTAACGCCTAGCGGTGAGTATATTTCTTTGATTGCAAAACAACTAATGGGTTACTTATTTAATTTTGAACCGAAAATATTAATGACTAATGAATTGGCTTCTTTTATAAATTAATTTCAACCGACTGTTGTTACCCAGGAACTAGCATAAGGTTATTTTTGCGTTGTCATCTTTTTAAAATTCTTAATGCGCCTGAAAGAAGAAGCGTGGTGTATAGACATGGATTGATATAAATAAGACCGAGGCCATTTGCTAACTTTCATTTTCCCTTCTGAAACAACTAAAAAAACTGCAAATTTTTCATCTCAGTTTATATGATCTATCCTTTGAGATTTTGGAGTGAAAAATATTTAAAATTTTTCCGGTAATTGAGTATAGTTGAATAGTTATCATTTAAATGTTTGGTGTTTTTGAATTATTTTTACTGGAATAAATCTGGATACGGAAATTTGGCCGTTCTGTATATTTCAATGAAGAAATTCTGTTAAACCTATATGAAAAGTCAGGTGTTTTTTCTACTACTTTTTTTCCTGCTAGTTTCTATCTTTTCGTTTCTTCCTAGGGCTTTTGTTGCGGGTTTATATTTCGCGTTTACTTTTTACCTTAAGTTATTAGTTAATGAGTACTGATGTTTAACTAGTACCTACACTCCACTAAGCAGTTGAGCAGTGTGGCAGCCTTATTTGTTCGAGATCAGCGAGCTAGCAATCCTACCACATGAATAACAGGTATATTTATTACCATTTTTTTGTATTTTAGATGAAAACAACCCAATTATTTTGTGAAATAAATTGTATTACTTTTTCTTTTTGTAACACGTTGAGTAATTTTCCGGTGTTCTATCCTATGATCATGCTTTGCATCCTGTGTTTGTGCCCGTAGGTACCAGAATTTGTTACGTGTTCAATTTTATTTGATTTTTGTCTTTATAGTATAAAACATCTTTGTTTATATTTGTTGCAAATGATTTTAGCTTGGTCTAATTCAGTTTATTTTCTATCTTGCTTTAAGTCATTTTACAGTTTAATATTATGAAGTATTAAGTTTTAACTCTAAATTAATTTATATTTTTTTTCAAAGATGTAAATTTTGTAATCATTTGGAGTTGAAAATTATTTGATTATTTGAACTGGATAATTTTACTTATAGTGTATCTAGTTTTATGCTAGAGGTACACCGTTAGACATTCAATTAAATATTTTTACTATTACTATTGATTAATGAGTTTTATTTGATCTACATACTCACAATTTTCCGAATTTTTCGATGATTCTTTACATATCTCCTATTTTGGGTCATAGAATATGAATATATAGTTTTTCTTCGGTGATCTGGCTTGGTTTTTTCATACAATCTAGATAAGTTTAGTTCAGGTCAGTTTAGGTTAGTTTAGTTATGATCTTCATTTTTAAATCAACGTAGCTTGTTGAATGATCTGTTTGTGTTTGGTATCTTGATTCTGCATGTTTACCCCCATTTTATGCAACAATACTGGAAGGATCACAATTAATTGCATTTGAATTATCAAGTTTTCCATCCTAACAGAATTTAAAATTCACGTCAACGTGGCAACATCGCATCACATGTTTAGATTTAAATCGTATGCAACCAACTATGCATGCCTAGAAACAGTATAAAACGATAAGACAACGGTTTTCTTAGGTCTTATGGAAAATTCGTATTTTTCTGGAGTTATATATGTAAATTTTGTTAAAAAAATGATTAAGTATTGTCTAGTGTTTATCTATTTTACTATAGATGCCCAAAATTTAGAGGTAGAGATCGGAAAATATAAGTTATATTAGTGAAAATGATTTTTTTTTTGGAAAACTACGCGATATCAGTAAAAATTTATGCTCTACGACCCAAATATAGAAGGTATGTAAAAAATTATCGAAAAATTCGGAAAATTGTGTTTCCACTTTCTTAAAGATTTACGTTTTATTCTAGTGGCATATCTATAGGAATGAAGTTAAAAGCTAGTTCTTACGACATCGCGGAAGGTTTCTGCACTCCTACTCTCCGGCATAGGGGTTAGCTTGGCATATTTACTCGCTGGTGCGGTTACTAACTTTCAACTAAACTCTAATATTATTTTATTTTGGTCATATTCTTTTTTCTAACTTAACTGTTAGGTTTTGTCGTAAAAATGCCAGCGTAGCTTTCTTTAGGTATACAGCTGAAGACGGCCAGGAATATTTTTTTAAGGACTTTGACTATATTTGGAATCCACGTAATCCACTTAATATCACTAATAAAAAAGCTTTTAAATATATGCTTCTACGCTACTGATTTAAAAATTTGCACACATACTACTAGAGCCCCACTTTGACCATATGTTGGTCTCGGCCGCGAACATTCGAACAGATGGGCATATACGCCAAAAAGTCATTAGACGATATTGTGCCGGATTGACAAGTGCTTTTGCTAAACACCACTTTATTATGAGCTTTAAATTAGACCGTATAGATTTTATTTTTGTTCTGTGGATGCACGAATTGTCCTTAGGGTATATTTTGCAGGCCTATTTTACATTCAGTAAGAAATATGCTGCGTTATCACCCTATTGTTCTTTAATAAGCTTAGCATATTTTTTCTAAATTTCTGTGTTACTTGATTGGGCTAGTAATGCTAGCGATAGTCGTGAAAACTTTTCAATCCGTATACAATACATTCTAACATAAGTATTGGTAACACTGGACAGCAGCCAAAATGTATATAAAATCGGCCAAATCTTACCATTTTTGGTGTGCTAAAACCGAAACTAACCTTATCTTTTTAATATTAGTTCAAGTTTTAGAGGTATGTGATGTCATGTCTCCCTATATATTAACAATGTAACCGCAAGAATTCACGTGGCATATTTGTATTGTTATAACAATAGAGGTATGTATTGCCAAATATACGTTATCCCCAAATTAGGGAAATTTTACACAACTTGGCAACACTGCATGGGGAATCTCCAGGGATGACTCCCATATACCAAGTCCCAACCCCCCAGGGTTAAAATAAAGGAGATTTTTATATCTGCTTTGTACTGAACAGCCTCTGTATAAAATCAAATGACAAACGCCTCTATTGCGAATATTATGGAATAGAATAGAAAATTCTCGAATATTCTCTAAAAATGTAGAAGTCGTATTTGAGTATATAAATATTTACAAAGCGTCGGGGTTAGTAATTCGAAACGAATAGTTTTATCTCGAAAGTGTGTTAACAATCCACATCACTTCTGTTATGTTTGTGGTGTGTTGATTTTTGTGTCTCAGAAGCGGCCTATTACCCCATTGATAGAAAAGGGACATCAGCTTTATTTCGGTGGCAATATTGGAGATCAAGACAAACAGTGGGCGCCACATATCTGCTGTAATTCATGCGTTTCAAGTCTGAGAAATTGGTTACATAATAAAACTGTTCCAATGATCTGGAAAGAGCCTTCAAATCATTTTAATGGTTGCTATTTCTGCATCATACCTCGTGTTGGACAAGGCACATGTATATCCAAGAAAAAAAGGCGGTTATCAACCGTCCAAATATACCATTTGCCATGAAACCTCTGACTCATATTGAGAAATTTACGATTCCAGAACCCCCAGAAAGATTTACTTACCAATCAGATAATAACGATACAACGATTTCTCAAGCAAAAGATATACATTCAACATGAAGAAAACCCAATCGGAATTAAACAATCTTGTGAGAGACTTAGAACTTCCAAAAGTAAGGCAGAGTCACTAGGATCATGATTGCAGCAGTGGAACTTAGGACACTATGGGTCTTGAAGTTATGAACCGACCTCCTAAGTATTTATACATAGAGAACGATGTCATGAAGGCTATATAATATTTCAGTTACCTAGGACATTTTGGAACTGGAGCCGGAGGCTACTCATGTGGATAGGAAAGCGTAGTGGAAATATGTCCATCACTCCCGGTGCAAACAGACTACATAGCGCCGTTTTTGAAATCCATTTACTTTCTTGAGATATTTTTGTCAAACAGAGAGAACACGGAGGAGGAGCAAGATCTTCCGAGAAATTAATGCTGGTGGTTTAAAGAAGGATGTGGACAACATGAAAGAGCTGGAGTCGTGTTCGTTAAGAGCATAGGAGTCAGAGAGTTTCACTCGAAAAACGTGCAACGGTTTTTTAAGTAGAAATTTATGTTATTCTGTAATATGACCATTTCTGGGAGAGGGATATAAACAGGAATAGTATAATAAATATATGCTCAAACAGTAGGGCTAAAATACTGGCACTGAGCTCTAGCGGATCATCTGAGAAAGATGGGGTTTTCGGCTGAGCCATAATTTTATTACAAATTTTTAAAGTTTTAGTCTCGCAATTCGAAGTGAATTACAAAAAAAAAATAAAAGTTTTTTAATTAAAGGTAATTGCACTAATTCCAAAAAGGCAACATTTTACAGTATTTGCTTCAAATTCATAGCGTATTCCAATGAAATGGGTAGTTTCCTTTTTTTACTGCTGTACTTATTTTGTTGTCTAAAACGACATTCTGCAAAAAATTAAATAAATTCTGCTAAATTTTCATAAAAATATCAATACCAGAAATATTTGTCTGAGTAAATTGGAATAACATTGATGAAAATAAAAAAATCTGACCACAACTCGAAATAATTAATCTTAATAAATTAAAAAATAAATGGTTTGTAAGCGTAGAGTAAGCAAATGGTTCAGAAAGTCGCAAGTACTAACTATACTGAATGTATTTTATATTACAATACATTTTTTGGGTTGTTTTTGTTGTGAATTAAAAATATTTATTTATTTTCAATAAAAGAAAAAGAAGACACATTTCATAGATGATTGGCTCCATCCAATCTTGCCATCCAAGTATTTCTTAACCGATAATTCAAGTTTTTTTTATTAAAAAATGATAAAAAAACAATATATTTTTTAGTAGCAAACCTTCAGATATCAAAAGTTAAGCCATTCACAAAATGTCCAAACTAGCAAAAATATAATTTAACAAAAGCTAACATAATTTCCTCACCGGACTTTTATACTCTTTAAAGTATGTAGATATTCGCGGTAGTAGATTCCATTCAAATGGAATTTAAAATGTAAAACAACTCTATACAAATATTCTCTAAAAGAATACTCTGTGTTCCGGTTTCCTGCCATTTGTACGAAAATTTCTTCCGTTTCGACAAAAAATGTGCCGTATTTTTTGGCTATGACGTCTGCTCGGATTTTAATTTGAATTTTGGTTTGAAATAACTTTAGATGTCTACTATTTGACCGCTGTAATATGCAATATTATATAAATATCTAGTTTAATATAAATTGATTCTACTAAAAAAATATTTCAGAACAGTCAACAGGTAAACAAAATAGTGAAACTTAAGTTGTTTATTACTCATAACAACCATTTTAAGTGGGGGATGTTTTTGTAATACAATTATATTTGTTCTGTACGAAGTAGTAGATATCTGTTGTCTTTATCTTTTGTTGAATATCACGACGTTTCAGCTAGTAGTTGTCCCTAGCAGCTTTCAAGTAAAAATTAAGAAATTCGTACGCTACAGAACTATTTATACGAAAAGTAAATGCAGTGGAGTATGCCCGAGATGAGTGCATTCATGCGTGCTACACTAAGGTCCCATTTAGTTTTAATTTTCAATTACTCTGAAGTGGTGGTCCTCGGACCATGTGCTGCTTACAGTTGTAATAAAGGTCACTCTTAGGAAAGGAAAAACCTCAACCACCAACAGACGTATTGCACTGGACAAACTGAGAAACTCAACGATAAAATCTGAACTGGCTGAAACAATCAACAATAATATTCAAACAATCATGCCAGGGATTGGAGGTGATGGACCTGACAAACACATGGCAAAGAACAACAGATCTTATCATAACCTCTACAAAAGACAAATTGGGCACCGAAGGAAAAACTAAAAAACAGAAATAGATGACGGATGGTATTCTAGTATAATTGGATGAACGAAGGAAATATTCAGACAACGACAAGTACAGAAGTATCCAAAGACTAATAAGATAGAGAATTAGAGGAGCAAAGAATGAATGATTTAACCAGGAATGTCAAAAAATGAAACAACTACAGTATAAACACGGCAACGTTAATCTTCACAAAAAGTTTAAGGAAGCAACTGGAATGTATACAACGGGACTACTAAACATACTTGTTAATCAGAATAAGGAGATAGCGCTGGATGATGAGGAAAAAACCCAGAATCTGGGAAGATTACATAACGAACAATTCAATGACAAAAGGCGGATAATTGATACTGAAATCAGTAGTCATAACTCAGAACTATCAATCGCTAAAAAACAAGTGGAGGAAGCAATAAAAACATCAAAAACAATAAAGCGGTTGGTCGAGACGAAATTCCCTCAGAAATATTAAAGCTTTTTGACGACACAAGTATCACAGGACTTCAAAAAATTTTAATACCATTTATGAGACTGGTAGGTATCCCGAACAATGCCTATCTTCAACTTTTGTTTCGTTGCCAAAAAAAATCAAAGCAAAAAGGTGCGAGGATCATAATCAGTCTGATGTGCCATTCGCTGAAGGTTGTTCTGAAAATATTACATCAGAGACTATACAAAAAATGTGAAAAAACCATGAATAACTCACAACTAGACTTTAGGAAGGTCTGGGTATTAGAGGGGCTATAGTCGCCACACAAATACTAGTGCAGTGGAACATCATAAGCTTATACAACTGCTGAAAAGTCTTGATATCGGCCAAAAATATATCTATTGCATTAAAATTCTATATTGGTACCAAATAGCTCGGTCAAGATAAATAACTCGACCGGACCAATACAAATTAAAAAAGGAGTTCGTCAAGGCTGCGTACTCTCGCCACTCTTATCCAATTTTTTTCAGCAGCCATCTCTCAGGAACCACTCAAGGATCGCGAGATGGGAATCAAGGTCAACGGAGTCTAGGTGAATAATATCCGCTACGCCGATGACGCAGCCTAATTGCTGATAATATTGAGGATTTGCAACAGCTGATTAATACAATAGAACATCATTGTGCAAATATGGGCTTACATATTAATACAAAGAAAACAAAATTTATGGTTATCAGCAGAACGCCAGCTGAATTCTAGAATTCCAGTCTTACTTTTAATGGCCAATAAATTGAACGAGTAGATAAGGTTAAATTATTGGCAACATGGCTCTTAGAAGAATGGTCATTAGAAAATGAAATCAAATGGCGCATAGAACAAGCACAGCATATATGCTCACCCTAGAGGCTGGACTCTCAAAACGAAGGATTTAAATAAACTAGAGGCATTTGAGATGTGGCTGTATGCCGTATTCTCTAATAATGAATAAAGATGTCTGGGGATGCATTAACAAGGACCGAGAACAATTTAACATAATAAAGAAGAGGAAAACAGGGTTTCTGGGCCTATAATGCGAAACACAAAATACAAAATTCTACAACCCGAGGAAAAATTGAGGGCAGGAGAGGGATAGGAAGGAAAAGAATGTTATTGCTGCGGAACATTCGGTAGCGGACACATTTGCACGGTGTATAGGCACTGATACAAAATGCTATGAATCGCGAAGCGATGGAAAATGTGGTCGCCAGCATCCATTAATGAATATGCGCCAGGCGAAGAAGATGAAGAAGTGGTTTCCACACTCGTCTTATATCTGAAATACTTGGAATTCTGATGTATAACCGCGGTTTCTTTGAATTTTCGTTTTCTTCAGTGTTGTTTTCGGTTTATAATTCAGAGCATTTTAGGTGATGTCCATAAGTCCAGGCGTGGTTTGCAGTACCATATTTTTCTGTTTCCCCACGAAATGTGTTCTTCTGGTATTCTTTGATCCTTACTTCAAGGGGTCTCTTTGTTTCGTGAACATGGGAGTTGCCACATTCACCTTAGTGAGTTGGTCTCTCAAAGAATTATTTGAATTGAAAAGAGCATTCATGTTATGTTTTTCTAACTTTTTCCGAAATGCCTTTAATATAGGAGATCCTCAGCACTAGTTTTTGTTCCTCGTCCGTTGTCAATCTTATCCTATTTTTGCGTTATTCTAGAATTTACTGGGTGTCCGTTGACTGACAGATTACTTTTAATGTGATCTATCCCTTTTATCCAGTTCTCGTAGAAGTTGTAAAGAGTTAAGGCTCTATCTACGAGGTTCCTTACAATTCCATGTTAGTGTTATTGGAGTAATTGAATGAATAGTTTAGGCATTGTCCAGTGTATGTGGATTTTCTGTAAACGAAGGTTCGAATTTACTTGTCATTGCTTTCAAACAAAACATCTAAAAGTGCTAATTTATTTTTTACTTCTTTCGCTATAGTGAGTTTAATGGTTGGGCTAATATTGTTGAAATGAGAATGAAAGCTTTGAAGTTCTTTGTCCTATTCAAGATTTAATTTTGATTTCCTATTTTTGAATTCAATTGTAAAGATCTCAACCTGTTCCATAAAAACGTTTATGACTACCGATGAGAGCGAAGATCGCATTGGTAGTCCATCATCTTGTATAACGAATTTTTCTTTTTGTTGGAAATGGAAAGTGGTCAAACAACATTTCAGCAAGTCGATAAAGGTATGTGGTGGTTGAAATGTTCTTTCTACTAAGGTCGGGTCTTCTTCAGGTATCCAACTTAAGATCTTTAGTGACACATTGACTAGAGCGTTGATGCTTACGCTTTCCACGTTAAAAATAATAAAAAGTCTTCTAGTTGTACTTCCATTTCACGTATAATTTTTACAAAATGTTGCAATTTCTTAACCCAGGACGATATATTTTCGTGTAATGGTTTCAGGAATGGAAGAAGGAACTTGGCAAGCCCAGAAGTCGAAGAGATCTAGAAACTCGTCATAGGGCTTAAACGCATGTCTTGTTTATGTATCCGAGTCTTCTCAAGTATATTTACCGCTCATGTTTGTTCATCTTTAGCAATTTTTTGGTTTTATGTCTCAACAGTTATTAAGACTGCATTTATCCTCTGGTAGAATCTTAATACTGGAATCTTTCTGTAGGTTCGCTGGGGCAGTTTTCTCGTCTTTGCTGATGGTTGATTTGGTTGTGTCAGATTTTTGTGGAATTTCTTTTATCTTCAACAAGAACTCATATGCAGAAGGATCCTAAATGCTTGATGAATCCGCTGCGCAAATTATATCGAGAACGGCAACCTCTTTCGCAGTCACGAAGTTCAAACCGTTGGCAAGTAGTCAGTTTTCCGCTATGGTTACCTTTTTGGCAGGGGTATGAAGAACTGTGTTTATCAGATACCATATGAATATGGTAACTCCTACGTTTGCGAAATAGAGAGATCAAGAACACCAGAAGCGCACATTTCGTGGAGAAACAGAAAAATGTGGTGCCGTTAACCACTCCTGAACTCATGAACATTACCTAAGATGGTCTGAATCTAGATTCCTACACCAATAACAACACTGGAGAAAAAATGTTTTTGTAAAGCGTCTTTAGATTTAAGAAAAGTATGGAAATCACTTCTTAGTAATTGTAAATTAAAACTAAATGCAGTATAAATGGGACCGTAGCGTAGCATGCATGACTGTACTCATCTCCGTCACACTCCACAGCATTAACTTTTAGTATACTCGTAAATAGTTGTATAGTTTATAAATATGTTCAATTTCACTTGAAAACGGCTAGATATAACTAATCGTAGTGATATTAAACGAAAGATAAAGATAATGAAAGTCCAACCCATATCTACTTCGCAAGATGTTTATGAGCCTCAAATATATTTGTTCAATATTTGGTAAGACCATTATTGTCTATATTTAAACGGTATAAAAAAATTTCTTTTTAAACGTTGAAATCGCAAAAATCAGTTTTTTTCTAAGAACTCAGAAATTTAGCAATAAATGATTGACAAAATGTAAAACAGTTTTTAGCATTTTTCTCGGTATTACAGAAATCAATAAAGTGTATTTTTATTTATGGAAAGTTAAATGCATCGTCTCTCTTATTCAGAATTATGACTTTGTAAGATTAGTGACAATTCTAATTTAAGAGGGCCCTCATATGCCTTGCAGTAATGATTTTTAAATCCTTTTCTAGTATATTTCCTAGATACGATATCCAAATCACTATACTAGTCATTTGAACTATCGTAATAACAAAATAACGTACAACAAATAATTTTGTTCAGTTTATCATGATACCAAATAAAGCTGGCAAAGATTTTGTATTATATGAATGCTAATGCCGCATATAACAACTTCTGATATATACAGTTGCGCTCAATTACAATAAAATTAATAACGTACACAAATCTTAAAAATTTTGTCTTAGAAATAATAAACACAGTTTGGTAATGCCTTGCATTCAGCTGATGAAAAATGTTAAGTGAAACATGAGCAGAAATACTTTTATTATATTTAGTTTTAAGGAAACGTATGGCAATATAAAGAAATAGACATAACTTTTTGTTCTCAGAATCAGAATTATGGGAAGAACCCTAAAGAACAGAATTTGATTGAACTACTTTTTATTAAGAGATCTTATGTTGAAATCCAACATGATGTTGGAAGATTTGCCAAAGTGGTTACAAATGCTATAAAATGGCAATCCATCCCTGCAACTTTCACCTTTGATTTGAAATAATGATAATCTGTTATCAGCGATTCCAAAAACCCCAAGTTGAGTTACTTCGGTATGTTTATTTGAGAGCTTAACTGTTTTTTCTTTATAATTTTTGACCTACATGGCAAATTTCACGTATAAAAAATAGTTTTTATATCTGAAAGTAGAACTCTACATACCTTCAATACTTCTATTCGGCACCATTGGTAATTTATTTTGCCGTTTATGACTTTTTCGTTATCACTTTTACTTATTTTAACACTACCAGGTAAAATTTCATTACATCATCACTAAAATATTGGCTTATTTTTTAGTCAGCCATGTGTAGTCGTTCTTTTGGATTTCTTCAAGCTCCTTGCGACTAGTTTCTGTTAAAATTTTTCTCGGTTAGTTTTATTGTGCTTTCTCTTTATCCTCATTACTTAAAACCCAGTCCAATAACAACACCAAACTACACTATAAAGCAAGATTTGAAACCCAATCTATTAAAAGTTACGCTCTCCCTTCTCCCACCCTCCAAGAATCCGGGTAAAAGCGGAAACATAGTACTGGGCCTAAAGTTAAACATTAAAGAAAATATTTGTATACTTAACAAAGACAGCCTGAATTAAGGTAAAAAGAAATTGAACACAAATCAAAATCAATTTAAACAATATACTAAGGTGGACAATAGATCAATCCGACTAGTTTTATTTAAGCAATCCCTTAAACTATGCGATTCCAAAATAAGGGAATACGTAAATTCTACTACCATTATTGAGATATAAAACAACGTAACTTATTTTTAGTAAATTTTCTGAAGAAATATTAAAAATTGAGGAAATATTACTTTTATACAGATGGATTTAAGAGTCATAGATATTAAATATGAGTTCGTAGACAAAAAAACACCATTATGAACATTAACTTAACTTTACAATATATTAATATTAATGATGTTTTTCATAATTTCTGAACGACTTTTAAAAATCTTAACACACCATCGGGAAATAAAATGAGTAATTTATTCGCTGTTTTTAAGCAGAGCTCTACAAAAATTGCCGTTTCATTATTAGAAATGATTAATGAAACAGCTTTGCTATATGCTACTAAACTTATACCATAAGTTAATCGACCAAAAATATTTTAACAGAGATAACGACTTTTTGCTTTTGTTCGAGCTTTGTTTTAAGAGCCCTCATTATTTATTTTTCAATCTTTTGTGGTGAAAAATGGCACATTTTTACCCAAAAAGTCAGTATAATATAAAATGATTTATATAAAGACAGTTACCAAAAGCACCAGTGTGCCATTTACCATACCTAGATGAAGTAGTATATTTGTTTTATAATATAAGATGTTCTTTGAGCAGTTTTCGTATTATTTTTATTGGTAATGGAAATTAGGTGAAAATTTAGCAATGGTAATTAGATGAAAAAGAAGTTGTATTGTTTTTGAAAAGGCTGTAGTGAGATCAACTACTGTCTTATAGTCATTAGTTATTAGTTACACAAACATAGCCTAAAGAAGTTGTAAAATAAATTTATCGTTTTTAAAATGCTAATATTATATCACTTGTCACCATTCAAATAGTTTATGGCAGGATTGACAATATGACTCTCTCAGTATACTTTTAAGTCTGAATAAATTAAATATTTTTAAAGCTGGTTGCTTAAAAAATAGATAATTAGCTACCATGTAAAATATTTAACTTTATAATGTTAAGTGCAAAATAGGACTAGGATAAAAATCTAGGCATATACAGTAATAAATAAGGTTTGAAGAAAATTGAATTGAATGAAAAGTATAAATAAGAAAACTTATACAGTAAAAATTTAATGAGGTATCTCAATAGTACTCCATATGACATTAGATAGTTTTAGCTTCCTAGGGCAAGACAGGTGCTTTTTTATTTATCTACCTTAGATATAAATACGACTAGTGGCAAATGTACATAGTTTCGTTTGTTTTTGTTAATTTATAACAAAGTTTGGTTTTAAAATTTATGTACGAACTTCATTTTTTAAATATTTTGAAGTAATATGTTTATTTATATTTCTTGAAAAACACGCAGCCTTTTTCTTTAAAGTACGTAGACAAATTTGTAAAGTAAAAGGTGACTATTTTTAATCAATTCCACAAACGTTTTAGGTGTAATATTAACGAATAGCAATTTAACAATAAAACACAGTTTTATCAGATTGTTATTATTTATGAAATATTTTTGTTACGTAGGTGTTTTTATTTTACTTTTTATTTATTTTATATTTATAATGACCGTTTATGATAATTATGAAAAGTATGATATGTTAGTATGTTTTATACAAAGCAATGAAAGTCTCCAAGAATCTTCTTCTGAATTATATTTAAATAGGTGATATAAAGGATGTTTTTTATAGAGGTATAGAACTTTTAAATGGAATAAAACAAAGATTAATTTTTTAAATTTACATGAAATTTACTTCATTCGAAAGATAACCTTCTGGCATTATAATTTAAATATGACTTCTGGCATATGACCGCCACGGCTGGCTCGGGCGTAGTCTAATCTGGAGGTCCAATTTTCGATGACTTTTTCCAACTTTTGTGGCCGTATATCGGCAATAACGCGGCGAATGTTGTCCTCCAAGTGATCAATCGTTTCGGGCTTATCGGCATAGACTAGCGACTTCACATATCTCCACAGAAAATAGTCTAGCGGCGTTAAGTCGCACGATCTTGGAGGCCAATTCACGGGTTCGAAAAATGAAACTATGCGGTTACCAAACGTTTCCTTCAATAAATCAATTGTGGCACGAGCTGTGTGACATGTTGCGCAGTCTTGTTGAAACCACAGCTCCTGCACATCATGGTTGTTCAATTGATGAACGAAAAAGTCAGTAATCATGGCTCTATAGCGGTCACCACTGACTGTAACGTTCTGACCAGCATCGTTTTTTAAGAAGTACGGAACAATGATTCGACCAGCCCATAAAGCACACCAAACAGTCAGTTTTTCTGGATGTAACGGTGTCTCAACATACACTTGAGGATTATCATCACTCTAAATACGGCAGTTTTGTTTATTGACGTATCCATTCAAACAAAAGTGGGCTTCATCGCTAAACAAAATTCGCCTATGAAAATCGGGATCAACGGCAATCTTATTTTGGGCCCATTCACCGAATCTACGCCTTGCTAGATGATCGTGTGGCTTCAATTCTTGCACGAGTTGGTTTTTGTAAGCACGTAAACCAAGATCTTTCCGCAAAATCTTCCATAAAGTGAATGGACACATATTCAATTCCTGTGCACGATGGCGGATAGACTGATTCGGGTCTTCCTCTACGCTACGCTCTACCGCAGCAATGACTTCTTCTGTGCGTGCTGTACGACGTCTCTGTGGATACGTATTATCATTTAGAGTAAACGTGGTGCGAAAACGTTCCATAGTTAATCGAATTAATTGCTCTGATGGACGATTATGTTGACCGTAAAATGGACGCAGTGGGCGATACGTATTTCGAACAGAACCATGATTTTCAAAATAAATTTGCACAATTTGGAAGCGTTGTTCAGGCGTCAGTCTATTCATGTTGAAATGCCAAACCAAACTAAACATAAATCACTTGACAGCTGACAAAATGGCCGCCAGTTAAAAAAGTGTTGCCAACTTAAAGTTTTTTACCTCTATAAAAAACACCCTTTACTTCAAACTTTATCATTAGGAAAACTTCTCATATCTGGCGATAGTTCTTGTTCATGTTAGGTACACAGAAAGGAAGCAACCCTTTGCAGATATATTTTCTCGTTTAAAAAGAAATGTAGTTCAACACAGATAATTTATTCAGCTGCGTAACAAAACATACGTCAAAGAAGACAGGGAGAGAAAAGAAACAAATGTGTTATTTTACGCAGCAGCATCAACTTCATCATCCTGTAAAAAAATAGAGGAAGAAGTTGGTGTAGCAAGAACTGATGCTGAAAGAATTTTGAAAAAGTATAAATACCATCCATATAAATTAACATTAGTGCAACACTTAAAACCCGGAGATAATCAGCGCCGAGTAACGTTTTGTCAATGGTATTTAGAACAAATCCGCACCAACGAATCTTTTGGCAGATTTGTCATCTGGTCTGACAAATTTTATTTTTCAAGTGCGGGAATTTTTAATCATCACACAACACGAGGCATTAGTCGGCAGAAAATCACCATTTAATTTTCGAAAGGGCACAAAAAGGCACTTCGGGACTGGCATGTCGTGTTTGATTTTGAGCCGATGCATAGCTTACAGGATGTATGAAGGGGGTCTCACAGCACGTAGATACCTAGAAATCCTTGGGGAAATTATTCCTGAATTGTTTTAAAATGTTCAATTGATCCATTTCAATTCCATTTGTCTTCAACAAGATGGTGCCCCGAGCCACAACTCTGGGCTGTTGATGCCATTTTTGAACAATAACTTCCTTAAAGATGGATAGGTACCGATGGGCCCGTGAGATGGCCCCCATGATATCCCGATCTTTCCCTTTCAGATTTTTTTGTGGGATTTTGTGCAAAATCAAGTGTATAAGACACGACATGAATCTATAGCGAATCTTTGTGAGGCAACTGGTTTAGCCTTTCAAACTCCCCATAATAGACCTGTTCTAAAACTGTGACGATATTAGATTCGAGAAAATTGCCGTTATTTTAAAAACCATGTTTAAAAAAATTCTTCATTGTTTTTAGTTTCAGTGTTTCTTTTTGTTTTTGTTACTTTAGTTTTATGAAATAATATTGTTTTTTTTTTTAACTTAAGACTTAAAAATGTTGACCCTTTAGCCGTTTCTTAATATAAAGGAAATGTACAAAGTCACATGGCGACAAATCTGGGCATAGGCAGTTGATTTTTGTTCTTCTTAAATAATCCATATTTTTCACCACTCAATGTGTCTGCGAGGTGTCTTGATGAAAAAAGCCCATATCAATTCTTTAGATCTTCAATAAACCAGAATGGACTCTCCTAAACATGAAGTAGCCGTAGAAGTACTCTATTTATTAAGAGTAATAGTGTACAAACCATTTGTCATCATGAAAAAACAGTAACTACACTTGTTTGACAGATCATTGTGTTTTAACTGACATCTGGTGGTCCTCGTCTTGAAATGCCAATACTTTAGTTCGTAATTTTATAAGAAGATCGTACGTTTTTTGTGACTTATCTAAGATATTGGATTGTGTTTGTCACGAAATTCTGCTAAATAAACTTTATCATTGAGGTCTCAGGAGGACAGTCCTTGCATGATTCGAATCATATTTGACATGATACTATCAAAAAGTTTTATGGAAAAAAATCTATGACTAGTCAATGTTTAACTGGAGAATACCTCCGAGCTCTGTTTTGTTTCATAAATGACCTGGCTACTTTGAGTATTCAGTACGAGTTTACATTTTTCAAACGATATTTCTATGTTGTGGTACTGCTCAGATATTGCAATACTGAAAACTGTCATTATCGTCAATCTTATTAAAATATTCCATCTTTCTCTATTCTTCGCCAATCTCATCCACTGGTTGCCCACCACTGTCCTTATGTCGTCTATCCATCTTTTTTGAGGTCTTGCCGTGCTTCTTGTTGTCTCCCTTGGTCTCCATTCCAGGATTCTTCGTGTCCATCTGTTGTCTTCATATCGGGCTATGTGACCAACCCATCGCCACTTCATCTTTGCAACCTCCTTCACGATGTCTTTTACTTTCGTTCTGCGTCTTATCTCGGTGTTTCTAATCCTGTCTCTTAGTGATATTCCAAGCATGTTTCTTCCCATCGCTCTTTGGACGGTTTCTAATTTTTTGGCGGACTTTTTGGTGAGGGACATGGTCTCTAATCTATACGTACACACCGGTAATATGCATGTGTCGTATACTTTTCTTTTTAGATTTATGGGAATTGAATTATTTTTCAGGATGTATGCAAGTTTACTGAAAGTGGCTCATGTCAGCTGTGTTCTTTTTATTTCAGCATCCTGGTTTGATTTCCCTAGTCTGATATCATGACCCAAGTATACATAGTGTTTGACGTTTTCTATCCTCTGGTTCTGATTGTTATGCTTGCCTGTTCGTGGCTCATTATTTTTGTTTTGTTATAGTTCATTTTAAGGCCTACAGATGCAGATACGTCATGTAGCATTTCGTTCAATTCTTGGAGATTACTTGCTATTAAGATTATGTCATCAGCAAATCTGAGATGGTTCAAGTATATTCCGTCGATGTTTATACCTTTGATGTCCCATTTAATTTCCTTAAAAATGTCCTCTAAGACTAGGGTGAACAGTTTTGGCGAGATAGTGTCCCCTTGTCTCATTCCCCTTTGGGGTTCGTTTTCGTCTTGTCGTCTATTTTTATTTGAATGGTTGCATTTTCGTAAATGTTCTTTATAACGTTTATGTATCTTGAATCGATTCTTGCGTTTTCTAAGGATTGTAATACTGCCCATATTTTGATGGAGTCGAATGCCTTCTGGAAATCTACAAAAGCCACACGGGGCAGTACGTTATATTCGGTGCACTTCTCAATTAGTATTCTTATGGTGATCTATACCTACACACCATAAGAATATGTGCTCAATATGAGCCAAAACTATTAGCCGAAACTAATGTATAACTTTCAACGTCAGTTAAAAAATAAATATCTTGTAGATTTAGGGTTATCAAGGAAAAACAAGATAATCACTCTGAAATTTATCTACCTATAAACGAGATATCTTATTTTTAAAATTTTAAAATAAGGATTCATTGGATAAATATTTAACAGATACAGTAATTTTGCAATGACATTACTTCTGATAATGTAACTAAATTATAAGCTTTGCAATTTTAGGGAGTAGTTTTGTGCCAAATAGTAATTAACCAAATACTAAATTTGATTCTAAGCAATAGCAATACATTACGTATTCATAACTTATTTGCAAATACAGCACCAAAATCTGAAAGCGCTATGAATAAACCCGAAATTTCCATTGATTATAATCGATAAATATCCATAAACATAAGCGTTGGCATGTGTACTTAATGCTAATTCAATTTGATTTTACATAGGGTCATGCATAATATTATATTGAGGCTAACAAACGGGGGAAAATGACATTAACATCGCGTTAATAAAAAAGTAGTGATTTCCCAGGCATTATAAGCAAGTTACAGAAATCATCCCGACAAAACTCAAGAAAATGTAAGACCCATTTTGATTTTTCCGTCAATTTTTCTTATCAGGCAAATAAATTTTAACGATATATCAGACTTCATCATAAATACGACCGATATTTTGATCACATTCTCTACTCATATGATTCCGAAATGTAACAAGTAACTTAGGAATCGATTCCTGTAAACGTATAAGAAAGGAGGTGAAGCAAACGAAGTTGTTGAGTATATTTAAATGCTAGTGTAAATTCTATATATATATATATATATATATATATATATATATATATATATATATATATATAAATGAATCCCTATTTATCTTCGTCACGCCATAACTTGAGAACGACTTTACTGATTTCCTTCATCTTTTTTTTAAAAGTTTTCTAATATTTTGTAGAAGGTTCTTACGAAATGAAAATTTAAGAGAATTGCGCATAAAATTGGAAAATTACACGAAAAGTTGACGACTATTTAAACTTCAAACTTATGATGACAGTTCTTGGGTACGAAAAGTTGACGACTATTTAAAATTCAAGCGTATGATGACAGTTCTTGCGTTTGACAGTTCGCGCGCCATAAAAAAATATAGCCGCCGGAGAGTTTTGTGTGGACTGTAGATTAAATTAAAATAGACGGTTTGAGCTGTAAGGAAAGATTTACTGAGAAAAATTTAGATTTTTTGGTATTTAGTGGCAACAGAGGTAAAGACAAGCAAGACAAGTAAGGTTAACATAGAGTAAGAATAAATATATACAAAGAGACTATAAACACAAATCACACAGTATAAGTTTGGTTTGCAATTGACAATTCGCACGCCGTAAATATCGTTTAACAACTGCATCGATCGCGGGTATCTATCGATCAAAAATTTTTTTTATTCATTTCTTTGTGCATAGTCCACTCGATCGGAACATTTATCCAGTTTTCAGTTTGTTCGGTGAGTTTTTTCAAAAGAGGGTCTACAATGCCACCAATTAGACGTACCAACATAGGTCGCAGAACTCACAATTCTGCAAGTCAAAGATATATACGAGCAAGTCAAACTGACGAGCAACGCGAAACGCGAAATGAAGTTGAACGGAACCGATGGAATCGAAATCAACAACGTAGAAATATCGCGTTTAATCCCCATCGAGCTGCATTCAATTATAATGTGTGAATCGATTACAGTTCACAGCAAATCGTTGCTATTGAACGAATGAACGTTTTGTGTCCACATTGCATGGCATTTAAGTTTAAAAATGAAACCCCTGGATTGTGTTG
Source organism: Diaprepes abbreviatus (assembly GCA_034092305.1). NCBI lineage: Eukaryota > Metazoa > Arthropoda > Insecta > Coleoptera > Curculionidae > Diaprepes > Diaprepes abbreviatus. The sequence continues at coordinate 35,240,390 of JASJET010000055.1, forward strand.
CGCCAGTGGCAAAGTCAAATTGACGCCATTGGTATCGCCACCAGAGCCACTACATTCATTGGTTTCCGGAAATGGGCCAGATTCTATACATTTTTTGACTCATATCCAGCAGTACAATAATTGCTTTCAAATGTCGTTATTTGGTCCAACAAAAGCTATTTGAGATAATTTTATACCTACTTTCAAGATAAGTATAATAGGAAACAATGAAATTTTGCCACCATGTTGCTGGTGCAAAATGCGTTGGTAGCCTTCAATTAATACGGTGTAAAGTACGTTGGTAGGTCTAAATTGCCAAAAGCAACAAAAAATGAGTGTGTTTACAGAGATTAATGAGGGAATAGCAATACTGCCAACCTATTTTGCCAGCCACATGGCGGTACAAACACTTCGCTATACAATTACCTATATTACACCTATTTACTCTTGCAGATTCAGGGTCAAATATATCATCGAACAGGTTCCTTATTGCCAACTCCGGATAGTAACTATAAATTTTTGCAAATTTATTTTATGGGTGATTCAGCAAGACAAGTCGATCAGCGTTGTGCACACAACAATTCGTGAAAAGATAAATTGTGGAACAACTCCAAACACAGACCGCGTGTTCGGCGAGACGGATGTATTCAGTTGAGTGGAAAAAACGCGGATTGCCACATGCACATATTTTTATTTGGTTAGTTGAGAGGAGAAGACCTAATGAAATCGATGATGTGATATCAGCGGAAATTCCCGATAATGAAGAAGATCCACTATTACATGAGGTTGTTATAAAAAATATGATTCATGGTCCCTGTGGAATATTAAATCTCAATTATCCGTGTATGGTTGACGGAAAATGTACAAAACGCTATCCAAGACAATTTGTAGCAGAAACTATCACTGGATATGATGGTTATCCACTTTATCGACACCGATCCACTGATAACAATGGAAAATCAACAATAGTCAAAGTGAATCGCCCTTACTGTCCAAGACATTTAAAGCGCACATAAATGTGGAATCTTGTCATTCCGTAAAATCTATTAAATATATTTGCAAGTATGTGAACAAAGGTAGTGACATGGCTGTGTTCGGAGTTGCTGCCGAAAATTCCAACGATGAAATCACTCAATTTTAAATAGGCCGCTACGTAGGCAGTAACGAAGCAATGTGGCGTATTTTTTCATTCGCTATACATGAAAGACACCCCACCGTTGTTCATTTGGCTGTATATTTCGAAAATGGTCAAAGAGTGTATTTTTCAACGGAGAACGTATTACAACGACCTGACAGACCGCCATCGACAACATTGACCAGCTTCTTTGAAATGTGTCAGAATGATGACTTTGCCCGAACACTGCTTATAGGGATTCGTTTATATATATATATATATATATATATATATATATATATATATATATATATATATATATATTATTTTAGTTAAAAAAATTTGGATACTTGAAAAATATAAAAAAATTTCTATTTTCTTAAAATATACAAATTTTTAGTTTACTGCATGTATATTAATAAATATTTAGCTGGAGATTTCAACCAACAAACAAATAAATTTTTTTTTGCGAGAATTATAGGATTCGTACTTAAAAGCTCATCTAGAGAAATATTTTTCCCCATTCAAGTATTTTAAGGAAGATATAACAATGCCTGTCTTTAAAATAAAATATTATTATTACTTGCTATTAAACTAGATTCTTTTAGCCTTTAGTTGTTCTATATTTACATATGTAAAATATTGCAAAAAATATGGTTTAAGTTTTCTCATTAAACTAATCCTCTTACTATTATTTTACCCTAGCCTTCAATAAAAAAGTGATATCGGATTATTTACCCTATTAAAATTTGTATATCTTACGATTTGTGGTTTAGTGCACTGGACAAGAAATATTAAAATTGAAACTGCTCCCCTTCTTTTATATCCCGTTGTGCTTTATTGGCATCATAATGTTAAAAAATAACTATTAAGATATCATCTTAATGTGGTGCATAAATAAAAAAAATGACTAATCTGAAACAAGTGTGGCGATCTTTAGGATAATGTATCAGAGAGAAGACTATAGTATAGTTTACTAGAAAACAATATCTCAGAATATGAAAACCTGACTTTTTTATTTGAATTTTTTATTGTAATCACTTTCAATAAACTTTAAAAAAGAACAATTATACATATTAATAAATCAATGCTTATAATTACCTTCAACATTTTAGAACAAAAGTAGGCATTATCAAAATCTGAGATCTGGAAAGGAACAATTATATAAACCTATCAAAATTTACTTATTTTCTGGTACTTAGGTATATTATCTAATATCTAAAATTATTAATGGCACATTCAAGTCACATTCTTTATAAAATCACAATGCTTAAAAAATTACAAATTTTAACGACAATCTAAGAACATTTTTTGCAAACACTCAACGCAAATGGTTTTTTCGCATTGAAAGCACATGTGATATGGTTTGCGTTTTTGAAGCATCACAGGTTGAGCAAGTCTTCCTAATTTCAAACTTTTCAAAATTAGTCGATGATGTGCTAGTCACTTGATCCATTTTCAGTATGCGGCGAATAGTACCTTGAAATTCTCGTTGCAAACCAGATTTGTTCACGCGTCGTTCCAAATGAGGCTTTAAAAGATCTTCAGCCAGTTGCTTCGTGAAGTTAATCCTACGCAGCTGTGTCTGAGCTTGGTCCATGTTGTTCAAGATGTATGCATTTATAGCCGAAATGTCGTTCATTCTATAAAATACCGCCATCGTCCATAGCTGGGTTCGTCGAGAAGTTGAGTAGATTGCACATTTATGATTTAGCATATCAACTCCGCCTTTGGTGCTCTTATAAAACATAATCATTTTTGGTTTCTGTGTGTTCGTATCAAGGCTTGGTTTGTAGAGCATGCTGGATAGAACACGCATTGATTTATTAGGCTTCGGTACATAAAACACCAAGGTTGCATCTGATGTAATCCCAAAAATTGTCGATATGACTTCTCGATGACGGCTGGGAAGAACTTGCGGTGGAATTTCACGTTTGTTTTTCTTCAGGGTGCCTACTAAAGTCAGTTGCTTTTGTTTTAGCATATTCAACATCTACAGTGAAGTAAACCAATTGTCGGTTGTTACATTTTTGTAGGAACCTTCTATTAAAGACACTAATGTCAACACAGACTGTGTAGGTTTCCTCAGTCTTTGGTATTCAACTGGTAAACTGGGCATCAGAGTCTTTTCCCAAATAGAAGGTATTCACTGCTGGATCAGTTATACAAATAATTTTAGGCCGTATTTGCGAGGTTTCCTAAGAATATACATCTTGATACGGCAGCTGCCATGAAATGCTACTAACTTCTCGTCTATGTAAGCGAAGCTGCCAGTGAAACAAATTTGTTTGTAGTTTTGTATCAGCTTATCAAACAGTTGGGACATTGGTGCAGCTAAATCACTGCTCTGGCGTTCATCTCGAGTGCTTGCATCATCAGATCGAAGGCAATTGAACAGTACTTCAAATCTGGTTTTGCTCTGGCTGTACTGTCTGCACTATACCAGCATCAACGCTTTTAGTTTAATCACATCTACATCTTGAACACATGTTTGGTTTTGATAGTTTGGTAGAATTTTTCTTAGTTTCCATTTGTGTTGTTCACGATTTCATCAAGCATATCTTCTCGAAAAAACATTAGTCACAAATCCAGGGACTTTGTATTCGCATGTATAACATCCCTGTAGTTAGATTTGAGGCCAGGTGGTTGTTAATTACTATGTTGCATATTTCTCGACCATGACACTGGTGGATAAAGAGACCAACGGAATGTCTTGTAAGTGGAACGCAGTCATCAGAGAAAGAATCTTCCACTAGTGCTGGGTTAATGTCCCTTTCTTCTTCGTCTCGATACTTCGGCTCATCATTTTCAATCTCTGAGTCAGACTGACACTCGCCTTTAATTATGTGATCCACTGGAACATCTTTGATATCACTGCAGTCTTTATTCAGCAATTCTGGCATATATCTTCCAGTGTCCGTGTCTGTATCAGACTCTTCTAACCATCTCACGACGTTTCATTCCATTTCAATATTATAAATCTAAAAAAAAACAAATAATAATTATTTGTATAAAATTACGTAACCACCTAACGGCGGTTAACATGACTGTAAACAAAATATAAAATACCTGTAACGTTTGAACGCAGGACCGTACATACTGGTCGAACGCACAGCGCGTATTGACGAGCGGGGGAGGGGGGTTAAATTAGATTAACTCAGAGGTGCATAGCTCGCACAATAACGGAGTAATTCAAAAAACTACAATCGTTGAAATCACTGTTACCGCCGTAAGGTGGCTAAGGGTTAATAAATTTAATTACCCTAAACTCATTTTGTTCCGAAATTAAGTAACCAAATAAAAATACGAATAATTTGTACATTTTAATTCTATTGTCGATTCTAGAAACGTCTTATCCTTAGATGACAAATATCTCAAATATTTTTTATGCTAGTATTTTTTAAAATGTCCAGATTTAAACTAAAATAGTCTATATTTTTGTCTTCATTGTACAAAAAAGCGAATTTGAAAATTAATTGGAATGAGTCAATAGTTATATTTAATTATTCCTGTTTAACGGGATATTACATTTTTGGATTAAAATAATATAAAGGGTATACGGAAATAATGATGATAAATTCTGAAAGTAATTCTATATAAAAAAATGAGAAAAAAAGATTATACGAACACAGGCCCTCAAATGCTTAAATGGGGAGCTTTAGGTCCTTGAAGATGGTGTCATGGTGTTCATTTAATTTATTAGACTCTACTTAGAATATAGAAATTAACTTTTAGGTATTTTAGTTTTATTGGAGGTCACTTTTTATCAGGTAATCCATATTGCATCCTAAAGGGTGGAAGTCACGGGGTGGTTGGTTATTTATGACCTATTTTATGTATTTAAGCCATTTTTAAATAAATTATGGTTCTTAAAAAAATTTTATGTAAAAAAGGGCTTCTAGGTAAAAAGTCATACGTCCGGCCGTTTTTCAGATTAACAGAATTTAATGTTCAGTGTTTCTGAGTAATAATTTAGATAATGATAATAATTCGCTTAACTTAGAACCAACTATTGTAGAACTGGCTCGCAGAATTTTTAAATCCTTTGTTTTTTTATATAACCAGTTTTATAGTAAATGTTGAAAAGTATTTTCGTGCATTTCAATGCATCCGCGAACTCATTTTTTCATAGATATTCTAATTCTTCTAAAAATAATTGTTTATTATTTAATTTCACAACCAGAAAATACCCGCTGCTTTAATTCTTCAATGATATGAAATTTGTACTTCGTATACTAAGGTTTCTAAGTAACCTACTTTAAAATAATCTATTGGATTTAAATCTGAAAAACGAGGTGGCCAAACTAAAAGGCAACCTCATCCTAATTCAGATCTTCATTGAAATATTTTATCTAATTTTAAAATACATAACATTTCTATTACAAGTACTGAATGTACTCATTACTGTGGTCCTTTTAAGTCCGTTTATCTCGAAATCGGGACTATATGATTTAATACTCAAAGGACCTTTAAATGTCGAAAATATATTCGGTGTAAAAATATAACCATAAATACCTAACTACCCCTTTGTTCCCACATCAGCAGTTGCAATATGGGTCAACTGATATTCGTAGGAAGTGACCTTCAGGGACATTGACTTATACCTAAATGTTCATTTTTGTATTGTAAGTCGATCATAATAAATTAAATAAAAATCATCATCTTGAAGGGCTTGTTACTTCCTATAGAAGCCTATGTTCATGACCTTTTCCCTATTTTTCCTCATGTAGAATAATAACTTAAAATTTGTTATCATTATTACCGGACATCCTGCACTAAGTTTTTTTTTAATTATTTTATTTTTAATAGTTTTTTTTAATTATTTTATTTTTAATAGTTCATAAATACTTTGAACTACAAAATATTAACTATTTTTATTCACGCTCTTCACTTACGGTTCATTTAAATCTTAAGTGAACAACAAAAAATATATAAAACAATTTTCAGTGGGGTAAATAAACTAGAGCATTTGTGACACAAAGTGTGAAAATCGGGGAGAAGAATAATCTGTGGCCCAACACTTGTTCGGCCTTTTTTACGGAGCAGCAAACTTAATTTTCCGGGTGGTGAGCTGAGCTGAGCGCGGACAAGAAAGACAATATCAGATTACGGCGTTAAAAATATTAGCTCAACGAATCTGTGAACTGGATCTACTTTTTCGTTGGGCGGATTTTTATTAATAAAAATTTGACATTTTCACATTCTTTCAAAAAAGCAGGGCAAACAATTGAAAGTAAATAAACAAAAACATATATGAAAAAATAACCTTAAAGTATTATATTATCTTTGATCTAGTACAGCGGTTCTCAACCTTCTGCTTCTTGCGAACCCCTTCTAAGAACCCAAATAAATTGGCGAACCCCCTATGTATTCATTAGAAACAGTAAATGAAACAGTAAAATTGGGTTATTAAAATTTATTTTTCATATTAAATAGCAGTTCACGAAAAACTAAAACTAATAGTAAAACATTTACATACAAACATTATTAAAACGAAAGTGATAGCTTAACTTACAAAAAAAGAATTAATACAAAATGAATACAATAATACAGAACTTGAAAAATACCTTCAATGAAATATTTGTGTTTGTTTGGTGGAACAAAGAAATTAAAAATTTGCTTCGATGTCTGAAAGTACGAGTCTTAGATCAGATTCTATATTTAACCTGTTTCTGTATTTATCTTTCAGGTAAGTGGATGAGGAAAATGCTTTCTAGCATAGATATTATACAAAAGGTAAATAAAATTTTGATAGCTTTTTCCACCAAAACAGGATACTGTTGGTTTCAATTCTATGAACATCTGTTGTCTATCTCTCAAGTTATTTGCAAACAAAACGATGTTATCTGCGAAACGGAGGTCGCTTAAATATTTCCCAACTATGTTTATCTCTTTACTTTCCTGACACTCTCAAATGCGTATTCAGGTATTTAAAAATTAAAATTTCAATAAAATATAAAGATATCTTTTTCTCTTTTAATTCGTTGAAGAAAAAAAGAGAGATATACGACTTATTTTTCGCAAATACAACTCTCTTTCTCTCTCCATATGCATTTTAATCACATAATCATCTTGCCAGTGGAGGTGTAACGATCCCAAAGCAAACTTTACATTAAACAATCTTATACAGAATTATTCACCCTATACGAGGATCTAATATAGTTATTTTTAAAATTATTTTCATATTATACAGGGTGTCCCAAATGCTCTAAAAGTATCAAAGTTTTATTTTTTAAAATGGAACCCCCTGTATATTATTGCATTTTTAGATTCTCCGATCAAAATAAGTGCCTATTTTAATAAGGTTTATAGTACCTAAAATTTAAAAGTTTTTAAATAATATGAATTTTGACAAAATCTAACCTAATTTTCAATTTTTAAATACTTAAGAAATATTTCAATTATGTACTTGAAATTTACAGTGAATTGTAATAATAAATCATATTTTATATCCCAATTATAATAAATTTGCTATATTATACAGGAGTCCAAAAACTAAAACTCATCAAATAAAAGTTTTAAGTGGCTATAACTTGAGTAATTTAAATAGAACGCTATACTTTTTAACTTTTTTAACCAGAAAATGTACCTTTTAAATACCTATCGAATGGTTAAAGGTGTTTTATAGCTAAGTTTTCGCGTTTTCACAGAATACGCCAAATAATCATTTTCTGCACCATTTTGTGTTTTTTGAATAGATGTTCTAATGTATCTAGTTGCCTATGGCATTTAGAAACTTCAGGTAATTAGTTTAATCTGTCAGTTTAGTTTGCAAAGCTTGTTGCTATAATAGCGGTATTATCTTTTGTAACTGTAAAACTTTATTTATTGAATCGCATTATCTGAATATTGCTGTGCTCATTGTTTTGTCCAAAATGAAGATTTATCCAAAGGTAGAGTGTATTGATATGATTCTTATCCTTGGAAAATGTCATCAAAATTTTTTGTTGGCTTCTCAAGTCTATGCTCAAAGGTTTCCTGAAAGAAACCACCTTCAACCAGCCGTCTTTGTGAGACTATTAAACCAGTTTCGGGAAAGTGGAAGGGTCAGTTATAAAAAACCTGTTATAAGAAAACCAGTCACTGAGGATGAAGAAAATATTTTTACTGTACTTAGTTTAGTGATCGAAAATCCCAATATTAGTCAGAATCATATATCTAAAAATACTAACATCAGCCAAGTAGTCTTTCAAGGATTGTTAATACAGATTTCATCCTTATAAAATTCAGGTTCGTCAAGAGCTTCACGGAAATGATTTCGACAAGAGAACTGAATTCTGCTTGTGAGTGTTAAATAAAGTGGCAGAAAATGAACACTTTTTTGATAATGTGTTCTTTAGTGAACAGACATAACTTCCATTACTATTTTGATTCAAATCCGCATGAATACAGAGTTATGAGAAACCAGAATAGGTGGCCGGTTAATGTGTGGGGAGGAATACTGGGTCCATACTTAATTGAACCTTACTTTTTTGAAGGTCCTTTAAATGGTTTGATGTTTCGCAATTTTCTTTTACAGCAACTTCCATTGTTATTCCTTTTAAATATTAAAACAACTATGAGGCTTTAACTGGATGGAGCTCCGCCTCATTATCATCGGCAATTTTTAAATGTCAACTTTCAAAGCAGGTGGATTGGTCGAGATGGTTTCCAAAACTGGCCTCCGAGATCTCCTGACCACCAGATTCAGAAAATGAATTGTCTACAACGCGCCCCCAACAATACCACAAGGAATGAAAATACGCCTAAGAGACGCTTTTCAAACTGTAACTCCGCAATTGTTGTTAGCAGTGGTTTAAAAAAAAGAATATGTAAATGTATGGAAATGGATGATCGATATTTTGAATATCTACTATAAATATTTTGCTTCTGTTTTGTACTATCGTAAATATCTTATTACCCTTAGTGCTGTTATAGCCTGTTGGACGACTATAAATCGCGTTCCGAGTTTCTGAACATTTGTAAAGATATTCCTGATTATTATTCTTATAGTTGTAAATTAACTGTTATTTCCAAATGCCATAGGCCACTAGATACCTTAGATAGTCTATTCAAAAAACACAAAATGGTACAGAAAACGATTATTTCGCGTATCCTGTGAAAACGTGAAAACTTAGCTATAGAACACCTTTATACCATTCGATAGGTACATTTTCTGGTAAGATAAAAATATAGCTTTCTATTTAAATTGATCAAGTTATAGCCATTTAAAGTTCTTATTTGATTTGTTTTAATTTTTCGACACCCTGTATAATGAAGCAAGTTTATTATAATTGGGATATAAAATCTGATTTATTGTTACACTTCACTGTAAATTTCGAGTACATAACTGAAATACTTCTTTGGTATATGAAACATGAAAATTAGGTTATATTTTGTCGAAATTCATATTATTTAAGAACCCTTAAATTTTAGGTACTATAAACCTTATTAAATAGGCACTTATTTTGATAGGAGAATTTAAAAATGCAATAATATACAGGGGGTTTCATTTAAAAAAAAATACAACTTTGATACTTTTAGAGCATTTGGGACACCTTGTATAATATGTAAATATTTTTAAAAGTAACTATATAAGACCCCCGTATAGGGTGTAGGATGACTAATCCTGTATAAGATTGTTTAATGTAAAGTTTGCTTTGGGATCGTTACAGGTACTATAAACCTCATTAAAATAGGCACTTATTTTGATCGTATAATCCAAAAATGCAATAATATACAGGGGGTTCCATTTGAAAAACACAACTTTGATACTTTCAGAGATTTTAAGACACCCTGTATAATATGAAAATAATTTTAAAAAGTAACTATATTAGACCCCATATATTCCAAAAGTAAAACTTTTTGAAAGTCACGTATTTTGACTACAATATTCCGTGCCGTATAGGGTGAACAACCCTGTATATAAAATCTGAATTCCGGGATAAGTCGGCAAGATTTTAAGCCTATAGACGTTATCGATGCCAGACTGTAAAATATTAGCAGTCAAACGTCATTTATATATAGACGGGACTAGTGAGAAGGTTAAAAATTAAAATTCCAGAAAGATATAAAGAAATCTTTTACGCTCGTAATATTAGTTTAATAAGATACCACGTTTTCTTTTTCAGCCTTGCAAATCAACTCTGATTCTCTCTACATATATTTCCATCACCTATTGATCTTGTCAGTGCAGCTGTAAGGAACCAAAAGAAAAAATTAAGATTTTAGTAAGAAATAAATAAATCCATTTTTCTGTCGTGTTTAAATAATGGACAATATACATACATATATATATATATATATATATATATATATATATACATATATATATATATATATATATATATATATATATATATATATATATATATATGTGAGGTATTTCTTATTTATTTCTTGGACCTTTATTAAAATATTTTTAATATTTTTGTTTTTCTTCGGGTTATGGTCCGTTTAAAAATGGAAATTAAAATGTAATGGTGGTGTTGTATTTTATATTACGTTTTTTTTTAATACATTAACGTTTCGGTAATTTTTTTTTACCTTCGTCAGAATGTGTGTAGCTAAAAAAAAATTAAAAAAAAAATAACCGAAACGTTAATGTATTAAAAAAAAATGTAATATAAAATACAACACCACCATTACATTTTAATTTCCATTTTTAAACGGACCATAACCCCAAGAAAAACAAAAAAATAATATATATATATATATATATATATATATATATATATATATATATATATATATATATATATATATATATATATATATATATATACACAGGGTGTTTGGTACATCGATAGAAAGTTTGGAAGTGGTGATTCAGAATGTTATTTTGAATAATTTATACCATATATGAATATCTTCCCTGAATTTAATGTATGTAATATTTTATTGATACGGATTTCGATCAACCACTGTAAAGGCAATTCAATAAAGTTATTTTTAAAATAAATTGAATGCATTTATTTCTCACACTGTTAGAAAAAAACTCTCTCAAATCTAAGACTGAAACTTGAATTTTTGTAGATGAATAAGATTTTTGAGTACACAATTTTCTGTGTGTTATTTTAATTTTAATCTATCTGCTTGGAAAGGAGAATACGTATATATTATCAACTATTTAAACATGGTAGAAAAATAGATTTATTTATTTCTTACTGAAATCTTAATTTTTAAGTTTCGCACTACTCCGATGAATGTATAGATGTCGTTCGAGTAGCGATATTTTTCAGTCTGATAAGGAAAAGTCTGAAGGTGTTAATATCCTACCGATATGTCTCGGAATTTATATTTTATATAGACAATTGTCTTGGTTTGATACAGCTCTACAGATGAGACCATAATATGGTCGAAACGCGTATGGAGGGAGAATCAGAGTTATATTTACAGGAAATAAACTATTTTTAAATAATCAAAATTTCAGTAAGAAATAAAGAAATCTTTCTGCCGTATTTAAAAAGTTTGTTATATATATATATATATATATATATATATATATATATATATATATATATATATATATATATATATAAATATATATATAATTCTCCTTTCAGGCAGAATATGAAAAATATAAGTACAAACAGTTTATTTTCTGCAAATATCGCTCTGGTCCTCTCTCCGCATTTCGATCAACTCATGATCTCGTCAGTGGAGCTGTATCGGAGCGAGAGCAACATTAGCAGGAAATAACTAATATATGAACCATAAATTTCAAGGCATGCGGCCTACCAACTTCGATGTCAGACTGAAAAATATCGCCAGACGAACGAGATCTATGAATCTGCCTGAAAGGAGAATTACATATATAACAAACTATTTAAATACGGCAGAAAAATTTCTTTATTTCTTACTGAAATTTTGATTGTTTAAAAATTTCACTTTACTCCGTTGATTCATAGATGTCGTTCGACTGGCGATATTTTTCAGTCTGACATCGAAGTTGGTAGGCCGCAGGTGTAATATCCTGCCGACATACCTTGAAATTTATGGTTCATATATCAGTTATTTCCTGCTAATGTTGCTCTCGGTCCGATACAGTTCCACTGACGAGATCATGAGGTGATCGAAACGCGTATGGAGAGAGGACCAAAGCGATATTTGCAGGAAATAAACTGTTTGTACTTATATTTTTCATATTCTCTGCCTGAAAGGAGAATTACATATATAACAAAAATAAACTATTTGTATACATTCTTTTTTTTATCTGCTAGAAAAGTAGAATACATGTATATTGTCAACTATTTAAACACGGCAGAAAAATAAGTTTATTTGTTTCTTTCTAAAATCTTAATTTTTAAGTTTCACTCCGGTGAATGTATAGATGTCGTTCAACTGATTTAAATATCCTACCGATATATCTTTTTTTACATTTTACATAGATAATTATTTGCTGCGAATATTGCTCTCCAACTTTTTTATTTATTTTTTTTTTATTTTTGTAACTCCTATTTAAATCCCAAGAAATGTTTTACCTTGTGTACTCTTAACGGAAGGTCACTATGTATCGTACTTTGTTTATTATTTAAACTGTGTCCAGTAAAAGCTTTGACATCTTTGAGTAAATTTTCCTGTTTAAACTCCTTTAACCTATTATATAGAGATTACAATGGAAGCAGCTTTACGTTTCGAACGACACTCTGTCAGCAGGAAAGACCTAATCGCAATAATCGCGTCGTTGCTAAAGCGGATCAAGTGGCCTCGTTTTGATTAATGGTTACCCAATATGATGCCGCGGTAATTTCAATTTATCTACCCCAACCACGCGGACGCTCGCCGGAAACAAAAACCCGAATTTATGACCAGTTAAGGATGATCGGGTTTTGTTTGAAAATTATGCGTTTTGCACGCTAATGACCGATGACGACAGCATTAGTCGTGCGTTTGAAATGGATTTAAATAGATAAAATTCAAATGGATCTCAAAATATTTTGGGTTATATAACTTTTTAACATATTTTTTTATTTATGGAAGCTGTCTTATGAATAAATTTAGTAAGTAAAGGTTTGAATATTGATTGCTCATGATCAAACTTGCGTGGCTATTTTAAATTAATTCAGCTTAAAAAACACTGTAAGATTGGTAAACAAAAAAGATGATACAAGCCCAAGAAATATCTTCTAGCCAAATGTGAAGTAAGATTTCTGTTCCAAGATAAAATTAAATTTAATAGAAATTAATAATCAAAAGCAATAAAGCATAAATATATGAGTTGATTGCATATACATTATACAAAATATAACAACTTTGTAAAGCATCTCAATATTGTCACATACCATTTCGTTTACAGATAGATTCATTCTATTTAATAGTAATTCAATTGATGCGTTGGAAAAAAGTTTCATCATATTTGATGAAATTTGAAGTAGACTTTTACGTCTAAAATATTCCACAAGTAGTAATAATATATATAAATTTGATTCGTCTTAAAGTCAATATTGACGTCAAGTAAAATTTGATAATTTCACTCTGGAACGATGATATATAGTTTCAGCAATTTGTAAATTATGTAATATATTTCTTTATTATCTAATTTTGACTTTTTTTTTGAGGAATGCTGCTAAGTAAAATCGTCATTCTTTCCTGCCTAATTTTGAATTTAAATTCTCTATCCAAAACTAATGGTTATTTTATAATATTTTCATTACGCCACTGTATTACTTCAAAAAGAAAAATGACAAAAACATCAATGAAAAATCTGTACTAATTAGAAAACAGTGGCACAGACCTGGTGAACAATTTGTTCAAAATGTTTTATACAAAATGTCTTTATAACAAATTCCAACCAGTATACAATATTTTGCATATATTGTTTACCAGCTCTTATATCATAAAAACTGTTGCATTTCATTTGATTGAAATATTAGGACTAAAGCATAATATTGAAGAGAATGGCCTCTTTCTTCCAAAAATCTTGGCCCATGAAGCATTGTTTTCCAAGTAAAAAAAAATTTACCTTAAATTATTATAATATTAGAAATTAATAAAATTTCTGTTAAAGCTTTGAACAGAAGAGGAAATATCTTTTCTATATTTAAATGAATTATTTACATCTGTAACCGAGGCCATGTTTTTATTATATTTCAAAAACGAGAACTTTGTAAGGCGCCATCTGCTGAACAATATGAAAGAAAGATATATAATGCATTCCAGAATATTTTCAAAAATTTTTTAGAATAAATAATTCAAAACTTACTTTTTAACTAGAAGAATTATTGTAATTCAAGATAATTTGGGTGCATGAACATGAAGAAAGATTTCATCAATATATTGTTCAAATTGAAAAAGTTACACTGAAAAATAAAGCATCAATACCTTGACTGACTATTGGTGGATTCCCATACAAGAAACCTTTACTAGTATTTATAAAAGGAGGAAAACAACAAGATAAATAAAAATAAAATAGCTTTACGGCCTATACGTTTCTTACCGTTTTGGGATATATCATAGATGTCGTTATGACTGTTAATGATTTACAGTCCAATGTCTAGTCTGCAGGTGTAACATCTTACCAACACTTTATGGAATGGATATTTTAAAAAGGGAGTTATTTTCTATGACCAGATCATTAAGTGGTCGAAATGTATATGGAGAAGGAATCGGGTTAGAATTTACAAGATATTATTTTGTTCTAGGAAATGGAGAATTCTCTTCGTTACTGATTTTTCCACTACTTTGGAGACAGCCATTAGGAAAAAATAGTATGACAGTTTGATTGATCATCGATATTACCACACCTGTATAAGGGAACAATCTGGAAGTATATTAATTCGTTAGTTTGGTTTCTTGATGCGAGGAGGTGGCGAAATCGACATTAAAGTATCGGGCCGCGTGGGAGCTCTCATTTTTGAAAGTTCTAGTAACAAAGAAAATAGACAGGCACCCACAACACCCAATCTAAAGCTCCCTCGGCTTAATCAATAACCAAGGAAAAGACAAATAACTACAACACATAAAAAACTTCTCAAACAAAATAGCTACTGACAACAACTATAATTAATGTCATAAAGCTCCAATAACACTCAAGATATAAAACTACCTGCAAGCAACAAAGAGATTGTCATATATCAAGAATACAATTACAATACAGATTACTCTGAAAACATAACATATCTACAGCTTACAAACAATATAAATTAATAGGTTCATCCATAAGAAACCCAAAGGACGAAATCGATCTGAAAAATCAAGGAGGGTACAGGATCGCATTCAGATCTACAGTAAAACATACCTAGGGTAAACCAAGACAAGAATATCGGCAGGGCTAGAACAACATAAACTCAGCATAAGTAGTAGACACACAACATCTGTCCTTTTCCAACTTCAGATCAAGAACTTAATTTTGAGTATCGCTTGCACATTGCAAGATAAAAAATGCAAGGCTAGATTGATTCGTAAGTCCATTGAAATTTAAACGAATGGCACTTTCGACAAGAAAAACGATGCAACTGATCTGCCTCCCATCTAGAAAAATATCCTCAAGCAAGACCTCTAAACCGTTATGGTGCATGAACCTAAACGAACAACACCATCGATTCTCAAAAAGGGAGCTTACGCAAACATCAACTAAAAAATATGCACTAATACAGCACATAAAGGCACGCTATACACAAAATTTTCTCTTTGATCTTCAACGACCAAGCACCAAAAATGACTAATGAGATTTTGACGAAACTCCTACCAATTACCACGAAAAGCCAAACTTATGAACGAATGTTTTTTCATGACGTCAAATTTCCTATGTTATTCTTAAGTTTGTTTCTTTCCATCCTTATATAGCATTTTTACATGTACTTTATAAGTTAGATTAAATTTATCTGTTTTTTAACGTATACTTTTCTTTGTAGTGGACTATTGTAGTGATTTCTTATTTTTCATTCTCCCCATAAGGGCCTAAAAACAGATGACGCTTCACGAATCTCCGCCAAGCGAACCTAAACTTTCCTAAAAGGAGAAGCAGCAAACACCAAAAATAGTCACTCGAACATTTTTTAGCATTTTGCGGCAACGTTAAACGTTTGTTTTCCAGAAGCCAACACAAACAGATTTTACCTAGGAGTAACGCGTGATAGGACCACCTCATCATATAATATTTTGATGTATCCAAAACAGATTTTTATTCAACGTAAGCCAAGGAAACGTCCAGAACTTTATTTCGTCTCCGACTTAATTTGAAACCATCGCCTTTATATTATATATCGATATCGAAATACACCCAAAGTTTTCTCGGAAAATTACATAACCAGTGGTAAAAGTCAAATAAAAATTCTATCAGTAGTTTTTAAGGTTAGCTTCACACACAGACTTGATTGCAGAACTTTTCTTAATGCTATATACTGATATTATTTCAAAAACTTTTGGGTAGTTAATGCAATGAGCATAGTAATTCCACTTCTTATATTTTTCTGAACTTATCGATACATACTTATTTTTGGATGTATATTTTATGTTTAGAATATTTATTTACTGAACCACTTTTATGATTAATGTCCAACTGTTAAATAGTAGGCAATGGTTGAGTTGAAGTATGACTGAATATTTGAGAGGAAGAAACTATTTATGGAATATCAGATACACTAAAATAGATGACAAAAATATACTACATAAGGATAGTAAAAACGTAATTCATGTTTTTAAAAGTTTAGTGTGACAAAATAAAGTGAGAATCATAATTTTTGACATTGTGTACTTTTACAACACTAAAACAATAAATGATTACTCTGAAATTAAAAATTATGCCAGTGTTTATTTTTAGTTATATTTACATATATTTTTAAATAATTTAGTTGGTTTTGCTAATCACACATAGAGCCTGAACGTTCTAACTTTCAGCTCCAATAACTACTAATCCCGAAGGGTCGGTATTTATTAACAACTGTTTCTCTAGTTGATCGCAACCACCTTGAAAGCTCTCAGATTAAATTAAACCGATTTGAATATTAACGGGAATTAGATACGAAATCTACCTCAACATTGGTTCGAAAAGGGTTTAAAAAATATGTTAGTAGTTATAGTGAGACGTTTCACCATAATTTTGATTGATAGCTTTGGTGCATATATATATATATATATATATATATATATATATATATATATATATATATATATATATATATATATATATATATATATATTAAATACATTATTTAAAAGACCAATTTTGATACTTAATTAAACAATTGTCTAAATCAGAGTAGCAGTAAATAGTCAAAATAGGCAAAAGATCCTATATAGTTAATAATTCTACTGATCTTTCTCGGATCAAATTTTGATTCTAACCAACGAAAATGCCCATCTACGTGTACTCTGTATAATCTGAGAATTTTTTTTTGAATGAATATAAAAGAAAATTATTTCAATATTTTCAGGTAAAAGCAGAAGTAAAGCAAAATAATGATTGCGATATATAATCTTTGATAGTATAATATTATCTATAAAGAACTAAATGATTTTCTTTAACGCTTTCTAACTATTTCACTTCAGTGTTGGGCATTAATCGATTAAATTTTCAATAAATTAATTAATTCATAAAAAATTTAATTACGATTAATTTAATCTAACTGAAATTAATTGTAATTAAAATACTAATTGAACGTTGCAATTAATTTATTTGAATTAATGTATATTAATTGTAGCTTTCAACTAAATCAGTCACAATTAACTTTTTCAATTGTTCTAAGAAACAATTAAAACTAACAATCAACCAGCTTGGATATAGATAAGATAGACACTTATTACTGGTAATTCTTGGAAAAAGTGGAAACACACAATTTTTCGATGATTTTTTGCATATCTCCTATTTTTGGGTCGTAGAACACGAATATGTCGTCGCGCATGGTTTTTCTGAAAAAAAAAAAAAAAATTTCACTCATAAAATTTGTATTTTTCGATCACTACCTTTAAATTTTGGGTATTTATAGTAAAATAGACAAACATCATCCAATATTTAATCATTTATTTTAACAAAATTTACATAAATAACCGCGGAAAAATACGTATTTTCCATAAAACGTAAGAAAACCGTTGTTGTTTTATACTGTTTCTAGGTATGCATGGTTGGTTGCATACAATTTAAATATAAACAAGTGATGCGATTTTTAAAATCCAATAGGATGGAAAACTTGACAATTCAAATGCAATTAATTGTGGTCATTCCAGTATTGTTGCGTAAAATGTGGATAAACGTGCCAAACATAAACAGATCGTTCGGCAAGCTACGTTGATCTAAAAACGAAAATCATAATTAAACTAACTTAAACTAACCTGAACTAAACTTATTTAGATTCCATGGAAAAACCACGCAAGATCGGCAAAGAAAAACCATGTATTCGTGTTCTACGACCCAAAAATAGGCAGTATGTAAAAAAATCATCGAAAAATTTTTTCGTTTAGTTCAGGTTAGTTTAGTTATGATTTTCGATTTTAGATCAACGTAGCTTGCCGAACGATCTGCTTATGTTTGGCATTCCGATTCTGTACGTTTACCCACATTTTATTCAACATTACTGGAATGACCACAATTAATTGCATTTGAACTGTCAAGTTTTCCACCTTAATGGAATTTAAAATCCACGTCAATTTGGCAACATCGCAGCACGTGTTTAGACTTAATTCGTATGAAAGCAACCATGTATATCTAGAAACGGTATAAAACAACAACGGTTTTCTTACGTTTTATGGAAAATACGTATTTTTCCGCGGTTATTTATGGAAATTTTGTTGAAAAAAATGATTAAATATTAGATAGCGTATTTCACTATAAATGCCCAAAATTTAAAGATAGTGATCGGAAAATACAAGTTATATGAGTGAAAATGATTTTTTTTTCAGAAAACCACAAGTGATCGATGAAAATTGACAATATATTCGTGTTCTACGACCCAAAAATAGGAGATATGTAAAAAAATCAAAAATTCCACCTTTTCCAAGATTTACCATAGCAGCTTTACATAACTTGATCTTGCATACATTTATTCATAAATACTCATAGCTTACACTTAGTTTTGGCCCCACTCCACTTTTAATACAATAGTAAGTTTTAATTGTTAGTTTTTAATCAAATACACCATAAAGATAGACAATTGATTAATTGTAGAAACTTGCGACTAACAATTAATTAATTGGCTAAAATGTGGTTGTCGGACTTGCATTGTCTTTATTTTTTTTTATTTTTACGACGTTTCGATTAGGTTGTATTTCTAATCTTTATCAAGTATAAACTGAATGTTTTGTCTTAAGAGTACAAGCTTATATAGGGACTGTGTCCATTGAAGCGCAAAGTTTTGCTTCACTGTACACACCTCAATGATTTGATGTTACAAAGTAGTGGTTGCAAAAGATTAGGTATCTCAACACTCGGTTTACTAAAGATTCCATTATTGTTTTTAATGTACGCTGCTTCTATAAATTTTCTTTTTTTCATGTTGGGTTCCATGTATATTGTCGCAGCCTCAGCCCATTTTATATGGTGTTGTTTATCCCAGGCGTGTTCTGCAATACCTGATCTCGACGATTCTCCTTTTTGTGTATGAGTTTTATGTTCCTTAATTCTAACTTTTAGTGGTCGTTTGGTTTCTCTAATATACATTTCACCACACGAACATGGAACTTTGTAAACACATTCTTTCTTATCGGGATTTTTCGTTTTTTTTTTTGTTAAATGAGCTCTAAGTATATTTCTTGATTTAAAGGCTGTTTTTATATTATAACTACTGGCAATTCGTCTCATTTTCTCTGAAGTTGCCTTAATGTACGGAATTGTGAAGAAAGAATTGTGTTTCTTGCTGTCCAGTGGTCGTTGTTCTAAATTTATTAATGACATCGTCAATTAGTTTTAAAGGATAACCATTCTGTTGTAAATTGGATTTAATATTTGCCACCTCTTTGTCCAGTGAATCGGCATTATTGCATATAGATATAGTGCGATTACAGAGGTTGATTATAATTCCCCGTTTTGTTAAAACAAAATGATTAGAACTTTTATTAAGATATTGTCCAGTATGTGTTGGCTTTCTGTATACTGAAGTTTTAATAGTTTGGTTTGAATGGTTCACTATAACATCTAGGAAGAGCAATTGATCATTTACCTCTTTTTCCATGGTAAACTTAATTGTAGGTTGAATAGTATTTAGATGTTTCAAGAAATCAATAAGTTCTTGATCATTGCTCTTCCATACAATGCAGGTATCATCGACATGTCACAATCAGACGGAATGGTTCGAAACTCATGCCATAGAAATGGCAACAGTAAAACCTAAAGTCTGGTTGTGATATGTCGATGATACCTTCATCATATGGAAGGGCAATGATCAATAACTTAATGGTTTCTTGAAACATCTAAATACTTTCGATCTACAATTAAGTTTACCATGGAAAAAGAGGTAAATGATCAATTGCCCTTCCTAGATGTCATGGTGAACCGTTCAAACCAAACTATTAAAACTTCAGTATACAGAAAGCCAACACATACTGGACAATATCCTAATAATAGTTCTAATAATTCTGTTTTAACAAAACGGGGAATTATAGGCAACCTCTGTAATCGCACTATATCTATATGCAATAATGCCAATTCACTGGACAAAGAGGTGGCAAATATTAAATTCGACTGACGACAGAATGGTTATCCTTTAAAACTAATTGACGATGTCATAAATAAATTTAGAACAACGACCACTGGACAGCAAGAAATACATTCCTTCTTCACAATTCCGTACATTAAGGGAACTTCAGAGAAAATAAGACGAATTGCCAGTACTTATAAAAACAGCCTTTAAATCAGGAAATACACTTAGACCTCAATTAACAAAAACAAAACCGAAAACTACCAATAAGAAAGAATGTGTTTACAAAGTTTCATGTGAGTGTGGTGAAATGTATATTGGAGAAACCAAACGACCACTAAAAGTTAGAATTAAGGAACATAAAACTCATACACAAAAAGAGGAAACGTCGAGATCAGGTATTGCAGAACACGCTTGGGATAAACAATACCATATAAAATGGTCTGAGGCTGCGGCAATATATATGGAACCCAACGTGAAAAAAAGAAAATTTATAGAAGCAGCGTACATTAAAAACAATAATGGAATCTTTAGTAAACCGAGTGTTGAGATACCTAATCTTTGGCAACCACTACTTTGTAACATCAAATCATTGAGGTGTGTACAGTGAAGCGAAACTTTGCGCTTCACTGGACACAGTCCTTATATAAGCTCGTAGTCTTAAGACAAAACATTCAGTTTATACTTGATAACGATTAGAGATACAATCTAATCGAAACGTCGTAAAAATAAATAAAAATAAAGACAATGCAAGTCCGACAACCACATTTTAGCCAATTTTCAACATTGTCTACAACCTTCAAACAATTAATTAATTGTTAGTCAAGAATTTTCACAATTACAATTGAATAATTGTAATTGCGATAGGCGTTATTAACAATTAATTAATTATTAGTTTTTAATTGTAGAAACAATTAAATTTTGTTCAACACTGTTTCGCCCATGGGTTATGCAAAATGTATATAAAAGTAGAGTGTTATTTAGTCCTAAAAAAAATAACATCCATTATATACATGGTAATAAAATGACCATTTTATTTTCCCATTGTATAAAGCGACTTTAAGTGGTTACGTTAAATATCCCCAAATAATCTTGAGCCAAAATAATGGTTGTTTAAACCAATTTTTCAGTATAATGACTACGCTGCGGATCCTAGGTATGGTGTGGAAAGGAAAATATTTTAATTATTGTAGTGTTGCGAAAAGTAGCTGACTTTAAAGACGTTAATTTTATTTGCAACAATACATATGTTTTTTCGTCGAGAGTCATATTGAATTTTGACATTAAATTCCCAAGTATGATCAGAAATCTTACCTTATTTGATAAAGATTCACTCTATTAACTTTAGTTTTTATTTTGTTTCTACACTTCGTTCTAAAAAATGGCCGTTTTACCTGATTATATCTATGCAAATGTGAAACTATTATCATTTGAGAAACATACTCTCAAAAACTATAAAAACAACCTCAAGGTTCATTGTCGCAGAAAGATGGCGTCTTGTGCTGCGCCATTTCCATTTGCATACGATGTCGTTTTATGCTAATGTTTCTGATTTATGGTTATTTTTATTTGATTCTCAAAATTATTATATGGACTGTATCCGTATGGATGAAAATCATATTTTATACGCCGAGGAAGGTTTTTCCGAGGCCGAAATCGATTGCTGAGTGAGAATTATTTTCGTAGTTTCGCTTTTATGACCTCTTTATTCTTTTATGCTTGTTTGTGTCTGTGGCTCGCTATGGCTTTTCTTATGAAATTTTTTGTTAACGGAAAATTTAAAAGAAAGGGCATACAAGACACTGGATTTATTATATTTGGAATAGCTAAATTTTTGCGATTTGAGTATTAGTAATTAAATGAGAATAGGAAACTGGATTTTTACCAGATTTTTAATATTTATGCCTTGATTAAGATCTAGGCATAAATATTTTAATATAGTTACACAAAATTCTAGATATTTGATTTTTTGATCATAAAACGCCAATAATAAAACTGCGAATGTTTAATTACAATTATCATCACCCCAGATAATTTAGTATTTCCAAAAATAAATAAGACATTTTTGAAATGTTTTGTTCTCAAATAATATCTTTATCTTTTCCGCTGTATTTTTTTATACAGAGTTGTGATAAAGAAACTTATCAGTCTTCTATATGAAACACCTCATATTTGATGGAAAATGGCTCGGGTATGTAAATTTTATTCATTTGAAATAAATTCTTTTAGAGAAAAATATACCATTCATACACACTGACCTCTACTATGGACCCCTATTCTTGTTGGCTGCTAAAGCCAAAAAATGGCAAACCATGGGCGAAAAAATGCGTTTCTGCACATCGGGCGCCAGTCATATTTTTGTACGTTGATCAAATAAGAGCATGCGCATAAGCGACTTCCTATTATCGATCGGTTGTTTCGTAGCGCCATCCGTAAACAGCACAGTATCGGTTCAACGCCATTTTTGTGTTTATTTTATTTGTTTTTGTGTTTTTATTTAATATAATGGAATGTGTACATATTTTATTTGTTTTATTTTCCTTTTTCTCTATAGGGTAAAAAATAGTGTTGCTTTACAACGTTCTTGGATTTATAGTGTTTTCGTTTAACATTAAATTTCCAAAACATGTAGTATGATATATTTTTAGCACTTTCCAAATGATTGCCAAAAGATAAACTGAACTTTTAAGCAACCAATTCTTTAAAAAAAATCTAAAAATTCGCACCAAACCATAGAATAGTTTATTCTATCATATGAACAAAGTACCTTCATCAATATGTCAAGAAATGGTACAATTTCTCCATCTATTACATTACTTTCATAAATAAAAACATACATCCTCAAAATGAAGTTGGAATATTTTAAAACATATATATATATATATATATATATATATATATATATATATATATATAATTTACAATAATTATAATGCATTATTATTTTGTTATATACATAAAATATTTCAGTACAAGGTTTATATTTTTGCTAGAATCGGCTATTGGCTCTATAATTTCTAAGCTCTGTTTGAATTATTTTTTCAAATTGGCAACGACTTTTTCCAGTTGCTAATTTGCACAATGTCCATATTCTTGCATAACTTTATCCACCTTATATTTAACCGATGTTTCCACGCAGCTCTAATGTTTTTTTTTTGTTCTGCAGCCATTCTATGATTTATTATTTTGTATGTCTGAAGATTGAGGACATGACGTTAAAAAGCGTTGTTCATTATTAATACTGGTTTTGGAAGTAAATTCACATTAGTTATGTCCATACTCATTTTATGAAATTGTCATGATTCATGTGGTCATGGCAATCCCCACTTTGAAATCGTCAAATTAAAAATTCATTAATATGTTAACAAAAGCAAAATATTACGAAATAAGTTAGAGAAATGTGAATTTCTTTTGTTGGTACATTTTTCTTATTCACCCCCAGCAATGACCTTGTTCACTTATTTTATTTGAAATAACATTTTCATCATTTTGTCGAAAAAATTAATACGATAAGAAAATATATGCTCCGTTCACCACTACAGCAGAAAAATATTATTATATAAAATTATTTTTAAATCCTGCATAACCGTTGACAAACCCATTTCGTATCAATATTTTCGTAAAAAATGAAAAAAAAAAGATAAGGAAGAGAAAGTCATTATTTTTTAACAATTAGAGAATAAATTGCCGGACCTTAAAAATGTTAATTATTCACTCCCACCCTACAACAAGAAAGTTAACGCACACAGACAGAAACAATAGATTAGAGAAATAGTAAGATACATTTTCTTCACAATTTTACTTTCACAGTAAAAGAAATGACTAAACTAACTTCCATCGGTAGACACAGACCGGATTATTCCCTTCTGCTTCAGATATTATTTGTGCCCATATGATGTGACTCCCAGAACAAGAATGTTACATGACACCGACTTTTTTACTAAAGATTGCAATCATGATTGCAACTTTGATAACTTGCTTGATTTAGACACCATTTATGACAAATTGAACTAACTAAATAGATTTTCGAAGTTCGGTCCTGTCGATGGTCACCTGATCATTTTGTAGTGCGCATACCGACATCTGATCTACGATGTTTACATTTTATTGTCGTAAATTTGCCGTTTTTGGGATTAAACTTTGCGGATCTATAAATATTTTATCTATGTTCATACACGGTTCCTGGTAAGTATATGTCAAATTATCGGCTGTCTACAGAAGACGTTCAAATCATCCTAGTGTTTCATATAATTTTCTTTCTTGAAGTAGAGATATGGGACCCAAAAATGGTACCCAGTAATTTACCTTTTGCGCTGTAGCTTTTGAGCAAACTTGTATATTTTAATGAAATTTTTGCTTTTATAACCGATAAAGGCTCACGAATCCAGGCCATAAACAATCTTTGATATTACCAAGAAAGTTGGAAACAGACTCACCATCACATTAATGATCCCAAAACTTTGACACGTGTCAGTTTTCAAAGCAAAAACTTGGTTTTTCAAATAATTAGACAATTATCTAAAAAAAAAGTTTATTTCGAAAAAATCAATCATTTTTGAGAAAATTTGAATCATGCATACATAGCAATAGCAATAATCACATACTATAGAAAATTAATTAAGGTTTTCTTATCCACTAATTAAATCACTATTACCAAACGAGATCTAATAATAATTTCTTACCACACAGATAATTATTTAATGCTACTTGTCATTAAAAATTGATGGAAATTGATGGCAAGTATAATAAAATTCTTTACAGACAAGAAGAATTTATGTCCAGAAATTTCCAAATCGAAATTTACTGGAATGAAAAACATTTGAAAGGGTTGATCATAACTTGAGCGAAACACAAAGAGATGAAGCATAATTAAAACTTAAACGAAGAATAAAAATTACCTTTTTATAAAATCTTGGAAATCACTAAATTATGCCAAAATAGTGTAAAACATTAAGTACATCTTTTTTGTGTTTAATTAAGCCCAGGTTCAAACTGGTCACCTTGTGCTTTTTCAAATTATCTCCGTTATTAGTAAAAATATAAGGATAAGGTTTTTGTGACATTGTGCTACTTTTTATGAAACGAACGATACTACTAACAGAATTTTCATAAAACTCTTCATTTTGGAGATACAGAGCAAATTTTGAACATTATGAATTTTGGGGCACTCCTCGGATCTCGGTTATTTTGCAACTTATAGCAAAGTTAAACAAGAGAACTATTGGGGTTTTCATGTAGAGTTCGGTGGTATAGTCAATTATTTTATAGAAGCAACTGTTTCGGAGAAATAAATCAAACTTGACTTTTTTAAGTAGTACACCCTATATATTTTTAATTAATGTGATTTGGTTTGTTACAAGGTTTTGCGAAAACATACAACACTATATTTATTATTAGTATTAAGTCTTCAATTTTCGTTTTTAAAGAAATCCTGCAGGCCGTGACTGATATCTAAAGAAACAAAAACCTAGTTTTGCTTTCAATAGAATGTTGAAGAACACAGAAGAGCTTTAGTATATTTTCGGATTCTTAGTATAATTTACTTCATAATAACAAACAGTTGTGTAATATATTAAACTAAAAAAAATGTTCACAGATATTGTTCAAATTGTTCTCCATTATACCATGTTTCACAAGTAATTCTTATTTTCTTCAATGCATTTGAAATAATTAAAGGACACTCCTGTAATTCTCTAAATACCTATTGAGCCGCATTTCCTAAATCTTCGATGATTTGGTTCTGGATCATACAAATTTTATTTTTCAAGTCCAAAGTCGACATATCTGGAGACCTGGCTGGCCATCTTATAGGTCCATTTGTCCCAATCCAGTGGCCCGGAAAATTAGTGACCAAATAGATCCTTATACTTTGCGCATTGTTAGCGAAAGCTCCGTCTTGTTGCATTTACAGGTTGTTAAGTCGCATTAAGGGCACTTCTTCTCGTATTTCCGAAATAATATGTTGCCAAATTTATAAATATTTATTTGCGGTAAAGTTACATTCAACTATATCATATACTATTTTTGTTCTAATTGTAAAATATTAAACGCTGAAGCCAAACCTGCCTTGCTGTTCCCATAGAAATATTACATGTTGATTTTCCTGAGTGCCAAAACCTAGTATTCTGTCGATTTAATATACCGTCGCTGGTAAAATAAGCCTCATCAGACCATATAATGGTTTTGTTTGAAGGTCATAGACAATGATGTTTCTTGCGAAGGAGTAGACATCTGTTGGACTTCCATTGTCTTTATTTTTGTTGAATATCATGACGTTTCGGCTAGTAGTTATCTCTAGCCGTTTTCAAGTGCAACTAAATAAATCCCTTAGCTATATGACTATTTATACTAAAAGTAAATGCAGTAGAATATGACTGATATGTGTGCAGTCATGCCTTTTATGGCAAAATCTCATTTTTTTTATGCTGCATTTAGTTTTAGTTTACAATTTCTAAGAAGTGGTTTCCACACATGTCTTATATCTAAAGATGGTTTACTAAAACAACTCGGGTTCTGATGTATAACCGCGGCTTCTTTGAATTTCCGTTATCTCCATTGTTGTTCTCGGTGTAGTATTTTAGCTTCAGACCATTTTATATGGTGTCCATGAGTGTAGGCATGGTTGGCGGCACCAGATTTTTCTGTTTCTCCTCGAGATGTGCATTTTTGGTGTTCTTTGATCCTTACGTCAAGAGGTCTCTTTGTTTCGCCAATGTAGGAATTGCCACATTCACATGCTATCTGATATACAGAGTTTTTCATGTCTTTTTGAGTTGTTGGTTTGACCCTAGTGAGCCGACTTCTCAGAGAGTTATTTGAATTGAAAACAACGTTGATTTTATATCGTTTTCCTATCCTTCTAACTTTTTCTGAAATGCCTTTAACATAGGGGATGTTCAATACCGGTTTTCGTTCTTCATTCGTTGTCGATATCGTCCTATTTCTGCGTTTTTCAAGAAATTTATCCACTAGATATACTGGGTATCCGTTGGCTGTTAGATCATTTTTAATGTAATCTATCTCTTTCATCACATTCTCGTTGGCGTTGCAGAGAGTTAAGGCTCTATCTACGAGATTTCTTATAATTCCTTGTTTGGTGTTGTTGGAGTGATTAGATGAATAATTAAGGTATTGTCCAGTGTGCGTGGCTTTTCTGTAAACCGAAGTTTTTGTCTACCGTTTCTTTCAACCAAGACATCTAAGATTGATACTTGGATTTGCTTTAATAGAAGCTAATACATGGATTTCATCAATCTCGCCGTCTTCCTTGTGATAGATTTTAGATCGAGATTTAGAAAATGAACCGTGTTGAACTAAATTCGATTTTATCTTCAAAACATTTTTTTTATTTGGCTGTCTTCTCTCTGGATATCCACGAATTACAGACGTATATGAATTTTAAATTGAAAAGAATACAAAAATTCTCAAACCTATTGAAATACATTTATAGCTCTTCATCTGTTTCGTTACACTGGACATAACAAACGAGCATCTCGAATCGGACATGATTTTGATGTATGGTTTTTTTAAATACCTGTCACGATCTACTAACAGGATCTGATATTTTTTTTTTAAAAACGTTAATTCAAGACTTAATACTAATAATTAATAGAGTGTTACTAAATCACATTTATATATATATATATATATATATATATATATATATATATATATATATATATATATATATATATATATTTATATATATATATATATATATATATATGTATATATATATATATATATATATATATATATATATATATATATATATATATATATAGGATATCCCATTTTAAAAATGCAAGCTTGATTTATTTCTCCGAAATAGTTGAACTGAAAAAAAAAACTGATTAGCCTATTAGTTCTATTTTCAACTTTGCGATAAGTCGCAAGATAAGCGAGATACGAGGGATGTCCCAAAATGCATAATTTTCAAAATCGCTCTCTATGTCCAAAAAGAAGAGGTTTATAAAAATTCCGTGTCACGAAAACCTTATCTTTTTATTTTTACTTTTACTTCAATATACTTTCTTATCCTGCGGAGTTTTTCTCTCTGTAATCGAAATAAATTTCACGATTACTCAAATAAGATTGTAATAATGGATTATCCTTTTAAGCAACTCTTCCCTGATGTTTATTGACATTAAGTAAAGATGGCGACAAAAAAATTGTTAAAATGGGGTAGAGTCTACATTATATAAACCAGATTTGAGCTCTGACTTGCTAAGGTACATCTTCTAAAAGATAATTAAAATTTTCCTGGAAAAATTGTTAAAAGAGTGCACCAGTTAATCCTTCGTCCACAACGAAAGGCGCAACCAAATTATTCGCAATGATTCCCGCCCAGACTTTATCCATATATCTTGTTGGTGCCTAGTTTATATTAAACATGGGGATTTTCAACATACAAAACTTGTAAATTATGAGAATTTATAACGCCATTCCATGTGAAGTAGCTTCATCTGTATATAAAATTGTTCTAGTAAAATATGGATTTTCTTTAAATATTCAGTGTACCTTTTGAACAAGGAAAGGATGAATCAGTTGTTCTTGAAAAGTTTCATGGACAATTCATTTTGTCATGCCCATTTAAGGTGTGAGCTTTCTTTCACTGTTAGAAGGATTATCAGCAATCTCATCCAGAATGTGTCCTTCTAACTCAAGATTCCTTGCTCTTCTTGGACGCAGGCAAACTGCTTCTTCTTCGAAAACGGTTGATTTATGAGAAATAAATATATAGTATTTTTTTTAAAGATAATTGTTTAAAAAATTTGGTTTCAGCTCTGAAAATTGACATATGTCAAAATTTTGGGTTTACGAGTTTAGTGGCAAATCCGTTCCTAATTTTTTGGTAATGAAAGGTATTTTGTAGCCTAGATTTGTGAGTTTTATTGGTTATACAATATGCTCATATTTTATAAAAATATGCAGGTTGGCCCAAAACCAACAACTCAAAATGTAAATGACTGAGAATCCCTTCTAGGCCCCCTATTTTCGTTATAAGGTACCTTGTGAAAAAAATATATTTAAAATTCTAGAGTAATTTTGGCGTCTTCTGTACACTGCTGAGAGTTTGCCATACACTTACCGGACACTATATACAGACAAGCAATACGTATCAACTGAAATTTACTTAATAAAGAAGATTGTATACAATTATAGTTTTATATTCTAAACATTTTTCATAAAACATGCCCTACATTTATCTCCCACCGTTTCCAAAATATTTACACTTCTGGCTATTAAAACAAAATAATCAAACAATAAATTATGAAAAGAAAACTGTCTTATAAGATGTTGAAAATATCTTCCAGCAACTTGTTTACAATACATCAATCGTTTATAAATCACTTTTGTGCTATTCAAGGAGAAAACTCCTTAAGTCAATTCGGTTTTAAATTTAAAAAAAAAAGTCCAGCGGGTTAGGCTGAGTGATCAGGGTGTTCACTCTATTACTTCTCCTATACCTATCCATCGCGCCGAAAAATTGTATTTAAGTACATGCTTATCGAAATCGAAAGGTTAAACTTGGTGAATCAAAATCATTATCGTCTGAAAATTGAGCTGCTAGAACTGAAACCACATCAATTTGAAGAAAATATAGATATGTGTCTCTAATGAATCATAAGATAAATGGTCCGATTACTCTATTTTCAAGAATGCCCACTAGACATTATCTTTTTAATTGAAATGGGTGTGATTTTATACAGTCGTATAGTTTTGTCTGTTGACCTGACCGTAGAGAGAAAAAGTAGCTTCATCTGAAAAATAATTTCTTTGAACAAATTTTGTGCTCCGCTATTATTAGCTTTACTATTATTTCATAAAGTACTTCCATCTGTCAGGATCATCTTCCAATAACTCTGTTTTCTTTTTGTAACGGTAATACGGTGAATCATTATCACATCTAACTTGAGTGCAAGAATATCAAGAATCTTCCCTTAGTGATAATAATATTTTTAATTTTGCCTCCCCGGGTACACCAGATTACTTTTAATAAAATGAAAAAGATTTCCAGTTTATTGCTAGCCTAGACACAATAGGCCAGCGATTTGGGTATTTATCCCTGAACATATTACGGACTTCTCTCTGACTTCTAATTTTATCGTCACAAATCAACAACACCAAAATTTCTATGTTTCCTTCTTCAATTAGGTGCAATTTAAATGTAGTAACAGCACAGAAAAATTCAAATTTAAATAACAATTTGATGAAATTGATTTGATATTAATTGTTTGATAATTTCAAAATTATAAAACTTTAGACTTTGATAAATACAAATAAATTAGTAAATTATTTTAAAAGCCAAACGTGTAATTATGTTGAAAAGGATTGAAGATATAGAACATATTTTATGGTAAAAATGTATAACATTTATTGTAGCTTTTAAATATTTAATAATGTTCAACGTGTATTGTGTCGGGGGTGCTATAGGGTTGAATACTTGAACCTCTGTTTTATATGCTTTATTCAGCTGATCTATTAAATTACATTGAAAACCGCACTTACCAAAAGTATGCAGATGATACTCAACTAATATTTCATCAGTGAGACAATATACTTACAGACACTTACTTGAAACGGGAAAAGATATTTACAGCTAATGAGTCAGGACAACTCAAAGTTGATAACTTTAGCCTCATGAAAAAACCGTTTATGACTTTCAGATTTTTGTACAGTAATCGTGGGTTATATCCATAAATCTACGAGTTCTACTAGTCAAGGTACTTGTATTGTCTGCTTTAATTACTATAATAATAAATGTGGCATTTTCCTTGACGTCAAGAATAAATTTAATATTAAAAAGAACAAAACTCTTGCTGCCGTTTTATTTTTGGCCTTCTCAGGTTCGATCACGTGTCTCCTTGAATAGCTGAGCTGAGATAGTTAGACATGGCTAACCAAAGAAAATTTTACTTTAAAGGGTTTGTGCATAAGATTATATCTACAAGAACCCCTGTCTATTTGAGAAAAGCTGCAGTTTAGAAACAAGACGCTTGAAATGAATACTATATATTTTAAATTATTATTAATACCAAGACACAGTATTCATTTTTCTAAAATGTTTCTAGGCAGTTATAATTTACAATAGTTTTTTCTGACGCTATTAAATATTTAAATCCTAAACGGTTTAAAAGATATAAAGAGATGCTTCTAAACAACCAATAGAAGTGAGATTTTCGTAATTTGGATTTTTTATTTGGTCTCTGTTGACGTGTTTTTTTATATTGGGGAACTACTTTAAACTAGTTTTACTTATTAAACTTTAATTTTTTTTAAATCCATTAAATTTTTTATCATATATCTTTTTGGTTATTTGATTTAATGGTGTACATTTTATGTCCTTATATTTTTATATCATATATTTTGTTTTTGTGGTTTTCCATTTTAATATGGTTTATTTATAAAAATCTATATTGTGAAAATAAATTGGTATACCAAAATACAAATAGTTATTGAATTTACGTATTTCTTTCGAAATAAAAATCATTTAATAACTTTAAAGCTAATGTTTTCCAAAATAAATATATTTAAGTTTTTTGTAAAGTTTGAATATGAGAAATAATTACCTAGAAAAAGACAGAAATCCTAATGTCACCGCATATTTTTTTGTCATAAAACCGAAAAGAAAATTATCATTCCATCTTTTTTTCGCGTGAAAACCTTATTCAATTTTACAACTTGAGTCCTAAATTTAAATCTGAAACCGTCATAAATTTCACTAAGTAAGATTGCCTCACTTGCGGTTGAAATCAAGCCGAAGTCTTCAAGTAATTTATGGTTGACCGGGGGAAGGCACGATAATCACGAATGGCAAAAAAGATAACACAATCCGATTTTCTTCGACGCCTGCTTGCAATTCAGTTTCAGTATGCTTTTCAGTGCGAGTTTCGTTAAACGGTCCAAATTTTTCAGGCTTATGGACTTGTAAGAAGACCTGCATAAGAAAAAGAATGATAAGTATACATTCTAAATGTTGAGAATGTTATTACGATAAAAATGAAATCATAAATATATTAATGTGATTTTCTTTTAATACTAAAGAAATTTATATACTAAAATTTTAAACCTCTAACAGTAAAATTATAATGACACGATAGTTTAATCTACTACACATATTACATCACTATGGTTATGTAAACTAAGAATCTGTTTAGAGTAAATACTACAAGCAATAATGAATTTTGAGGCGATTGGAAGATTTAAGGTAATTTTTCTGTAGCTACTAAAATAACAGTTAAAATATTGAATATGTTAAAGGAATTAGGTTATGTTGGTTAAAAAATATTGAAATATATAATTAGAGCGCAATCAAAGAAATGATTAGAACTAAAACAAAAGTAAAAATCAAGCTGATTACGGCTTCTTGAAGTTTTTTTTTGGCCAAGTTATAACATCATGAAAATAAACTTATTTAAACCCCGAGTTTTCATGTCTTTATATCTTCCACGATTTGCACTGAAATAAGATTTGTTATTCAACTTCCCCAGTGTTTTACCTCACATCTTAACCAAATATTATTTTTCGTAAACGAGATTATGGAATCTATACTATTGTTAAAGAAAAAAAAAGTTTGTGTGCGTTTGATAAACAAAACATCGACCTACCCTATCAAACATAAATTTTAACCTGTGTTTCTTGACATAACTGAAAACATTTAAAGCTATATTTTATCTAAAATGAAATATAAATTCTATTAAAAATAACGTTAAAAAGAGAATGCTTCAAAGCTTATTATGTTTGATCTCTGTTAAGTAGCGGATACGCTGGGATGCGTCATACCAATGATCCCAGATCGGAATGACTTTTTCCTCTCTATCTTGCTCTTTTAAGTCTATAGAGGAAGTTCAGATAGAGTAGGTTATCGTCAAATTTTCGTTCTTTATATGAAATGCTTTTTCGCGAAAAAATTCTGTCACAAGTTTAGAGAATTAAACTAAAAAGAAAAATTGCAAACGCTTCCATTTTATGCTGGGTCATGTCTCCCGTACTGTATATATAATATCTCTATGGTTTTGGCTGGGCCCGTATCCTCGAAAGTGTGATGTGAAAGGTGATGTGACTGGCGATGTGAACCGTCACTTCTTACTTTTGACAGTAAAAGCCATATTCTTGAAAAGGCATTGTTGCTAGATATGAACGTGCTAAATCCCGCGGATTTCAAAAAATAAAATGGATGACAGATTAAATTAAGCTGTCAGACCGAAAATGTCCATAATATGTTTTGTCTCCATTTTAGGCAAAACGTAGTTTTGGTACATCAAATTAATCGTCAAAAGTAAAAAAAATAGTATTGCTGTTGCTGTTGTGAAGTTATTGATTGCCATTAAAATATTTGTACTTTGCCTGGATTAAATTTATTTTATATTGCTTAACAACCCAGAAGTATAGACCAAGCCAACAATGAAATATATAGGTGTAAATATACACCACAAAATTATCTTAAATTGACACTCTAGAACTGTTAAACAAAAATGCATAAAAAGAGCCAAGTACTTTAGGATTCTAATATATAAAGAAAAAGGTATATCAAGAATAACAACAACTCATATATACAAAGTAATATATTGACGTCAATTGGAATACATGCCCTCTATATACACTAATTGCAGAAAGCCAGTACTGATAAACCTTGAAACGGTGGAAATTACAAATCTACGTAGTATGACTAAAAGCCAATCTACTACGGAAACTATCCAATCAGTAAGATATTTTAAGAATTCACAAAATATCCCGCCTGTCCTGACAACTAAATTTGAAAGAAAACCTGAAACTTGAATAATGATAGAGAAATTGTTTAAGAGCAGCGACCGAAACCAAAGTCCAGACAGAAGACGTCTATTAAAGATACTGGCGGATCTCACTTTCAACATTCCCATTTCTAGTGTAAAAGACAGAGTCGGGTGTATTTTTCTGAATTTATAGCTTTTAGAGAGGAGGGAGGCGATCACAAGAAAAAACAAGTTGTCGACAATGGTGAGCATACGAGGAGCATACCACATTCCTAGTATAAGATGCAGAATCAGGTCTATTTTCTTGAACTCAAAACTCTTGGGAGTGGGGCTATCGCAAGAAAAACAAGTTGCATGAGGGGGGAGTGCCAGCAGCAAATACATTCCTAATATAAAAGACAGAATCGATTCTATTTTCCTGAACTCAAAGCTCTTGGAAAGGGGAGGAGCGATCGCAAACATACACATTCCTATACTCTATTCAAGAACTAGAGAGAGTAATAAAACTGTTACCGAAACCTCCAACCTACCTGCTTCAGTGCCGCAGGTAACTGAGGACTGCCGTAAATCTAATTATATTTAAATATTATAAACTTTTATAAATTTACTGCAACAATAAAATTTCTGATAGTTCAATTTAATTTCTGTCAGTGAGCAAAGTACACCTTACAGTGTGTCCTAAGTGATTTATCTTTTTTGTGTTTGTTTTTAAATATTATTTGAGATTAGTGAGATACCCAAAACATATGGCTTCCACATCTATATTTATTCCAAAAGCGTTAAACCAAAGCAATTTTTCCT
The DNA here is from genome assembly GCA_034092305.1 of Diaprepes abbreviatus. NCBI lineage: Eukaryota > Metazoa > Arthropoda > Insecta > Coleoptera > Curculionidae > Diaprepes > Diaprepes abbreviatus. Next base: position 35,275,570 of record JASJET010000055.1, read on the forward strand.
CAGCAAAAAACTTATTACGATGAATGTTTATGATGCCTTAAAATATCAATATCTAGATAATAATGTTAAAAGCTCTGTTGAGATGTGTTCCAACATAATAGGAGTTGGAAAATCTACTATGTACCAAATACTGAAGAAGAAAAGAACGACTGGAATTGTAAGTACTCCCAAGCCACATTCGATCACAGGCAGACGAAAAACCTCGTTGGAAGCAAGGATGTAAACTGCAATAAAAGGAGTTCTACATACATTTTATTATATGAAGCAGATCCCAACCGTCGACGAAATTCTAACTAAAATCAATTAAGATCGGGATTTACTTGAAATTAAAAGAACTGAGCTTTGGAAATTGCTCAGGGAACTTAATTTTTGCTGAAAAAAACCAGAGAGGAAATCTGTTTTTATAGATCGTCTGGAAAATGTTCGTTGGAGAAGAAAATATCTCTCTCTCGAGTAAAAGGTAGGGTTGATAGAAATAACACAACTTACAAAATTAGTTATTTAACTGAACTATTGAAAGATTTTTTTGAATAAAGTTACTGCAGAAAATTGAGGAAAATCCATATCATGATCGGTGAGACAGGAACCAATTATAATTAATTTGAGCGAAGATAGCTTCACTGACTTTGATAACGAATTAGATACGTAATGACCAGCGTAAACACAATTTATTATTTAAATTTTCTGTAACATATAAAAACTAATTACATTTGAATCCCTTTTTAGTGTTTAATTGTAATTCTGCAGATGGTTTAAGAAATAAATAAACTGAAACGTCAAATGTCCTAAAAATGTTTTTAATTAATAATAAAATGACCGATAGCCCCAAAAAAATTTTGATATTATATGGGCGAATTTATTTTTTTATATATGTTTAACTTCTTGTATTTTTGACAATGGGTATTTTGTAAGTATTTAAATTATAACTACGCTTTAGTCTGAATGTGCCTAAAACGGTTTCTATGCCAAATTTAAAAATAATAAAAATACAGTTATAATATGTCATAATTATCTATATTTTCTAATGTATGTGAATTATTAAGAAATCATAGGAAATAGAATAATATTATAAAAACTTTTTATTTTAAGTTTATTGCCGAAATAATATTCTATGTCATAAATACTTATGATAAAATAAACCTCTTTCACACGCCTATGACAAGGATTAAAATCATTTTTAACACTGCACACATTCAAATATCTATTGTTATCCAAACCAAGTAGTCCATTATGATAGACCGGTATTTTTGATTATAAAATTTCTAACCCATTCCTATGAAAAATATAAGTGTCTAACAGATTTTGCCAAAGACATCTGACTAAAGAACACAGGTAGTTTGCGAAGAAAAAAAAGGGTAAAAATGATTTATTACTCTCTCTAATTCTTGAATAAACTATAGTTTAAGAGGCAAAATCGGGTTAATTTTTCTGAACTCAAAGCTCTTGGGGAGGGGGGGGGGCGATCACCCCCACTGCCTCGTCTTTGGATCCGTGCCTGTGTGGGCCGCTCTTTTCTACGTAAGTACTGAAAATATTATTCAGATCTACACACACGCAATAATTTTTGCCATTAAAAATTCCCTAGTTTAAATATACTGATTAAGCAGTAATTTGGTATAGTAATAATGCTTACTAATTTGCTATATTCCACTACTAAAAACATTCAAAGTGGAATGATATTTACGATAAATTTTTCCTAGTCGAGCATTTGAAGGAGCTAGTTATAAGAAAGTTATTTTTCATAATAGTAATTCCTCCCTACTGCAGAAAAAAAAATTAAATTGAAACATATTAACAAAAATTAACTTTTATTTAAAAAATTAATAACAGTACATGAACTAGGTTTACCACAGGCAAATTTAAGATAATATCTACAAAATAGTTTCTAATCTTAATTTGGATCAAATGGCCAAAAGGTGCTTTTTATTGAAAAAATAGATTTTGATGGGAATCAGAAAGATAAAGTTCTTAAGGGCCACAAGAATGATAAAAAAATTAAAAGCTACCTCACAGAGACTCACCTCTAGAATGAATACCTTTGTTTAAATTTCTACGAGTTCAAATATAATCGAAACTAGATATTTTAATGTTTTAGTATATAATGTCTAAAAACGTTTTTTTTTTATGAAATCTATCTTCCGAAATATTTTCATGCTAATATAAAATAAATGAATTAATTTTTAAACAATTTTATATCCTTATTTGTCAAAAAATGAAAAAATTCGTAATATCTAAAGCACGAACAGAACACAGCTTTCAGCTTTCTAAAGCACAGACCCCCACTTATGAATATAACATGTCTATTTGGCACCCTCAAAGTGTTACATATCAATAATAATTTTCACGGTTACGACTTCAATAGGTTTTACAAAGAATCAGTCGCACAATAATTCGTGGCCATTCCGGCTGCGCTGGAAATAAGTTATTTCTTTGATTGCTCAGGGCTGTATTCAGATATATAACGGGCGATTAAAAGTTTAAGAATGTTTTTTTGTAAAGCTATTGCGAATTTATTTATGTAATGTGAAATGCTTGAAATTACAAATAAATTTAGCTAAACTGGAACAGTATGTGTGTGTATTGATTCAAATATTCTGAGCTTTATTGAAAATACCAATAAATAACGTAATTCCTTTCCTAAAACACATTTTTTTAGGATAGAAATTACGAAAAATAAGTTTTATCTAATGTACAATACTGAAACCTTTTATATCATTGTTTTACAAATAATCATGTAAAAATCTCAACTATATTAGCCCTAAATTATTTAGACTACATTATTTCCTTTATTTTTTATTAAATAATTTGTTCAAACAAGTTTTATATTATTTTATGTAATTTTATTTTTGTCATCAAGCCTTAATTCTAAAACCTACACAACATTTAATATGATTTAAACAATAACTATACAAAACTAACGATATTCAAATGATTTCTCCTTAATTATGATTATCTTGTAATAAAAAAAAGAAAAATCGCTTGTCAAAAATACTTAATAAAATAACAAGTATTAATAGCCTTCTGTTTTAAGAGCGCCCCACAAAAAGAAGTCACACATGTTGAACTCTGGAGAACGTGATGGCCATTTTACTGGTGCTTCATTGCCTCTTCCAGTCCGTCGGTTGGTATACTGATCGTGTGAATATATCCAAACAGTAACGGAAAAATGGGGTGGGGCACCATTATACATATACCATAGTTCTCGCCGAAGTAAAGTAGGCAAATTTTCCAGAGAAACTGGTATTGTGCTTCGCAAAAAATGCTGACGATGTGCAACTTTAATGGCATATGGATTTTCATCCGCATAAAAATGTTCGTTGTACAGATTGGTGACTCCAGATCTTGTAAAGCACGCCTCGTAAATAAAATTTTTCTACCAAAATGTGAATTTAATTCTTTTGTTTCGAATAAATCCATAAAATGTAAGGTGCATAAGAAAATTAATCGGTAAAAGTTCCTGAACATGATGTTGATGTAACAACTGTTTGTTTAAAATATTATTTACAATAGCTTTAGGGATGTCTAACTCACGTTCTAAGCTTCTTTTTCAACTCTTTCCAAAATCTCCTCTCCTTTTTCGAATGTTCGAGTTGTTCAAATCTTTTTTCAAAACTTCCCGTTTCTCGGAGATGACGCTCAATATTGCCAAATGTTTGATGGTTTGGTATTCGGTGGTTAGAAAACCTCTCCGTGGAAACTTTAACACTTGGACACCTATTTCCTTCACAAAACCCATACACCAGAAGCATGTTAACCTTCTCGGGGTGCGTGCACTTGTCCATGTTTAATGATAAAATAGGCTTAGAAATTTAGAATGTTGATCTTACTTTAATCGAATTCTTAGATAATGATGGCAATTTGTCAAATTATTAAATGCCATAGTAACAAAGTCACTCGAAAAATTATTGTTATAGGTTATTATTATTGTTACAGTTAATTAGGGTATGCATGTAATTGAACATATCTTTTTCCTGGCAAAACCATTCATCCAACGAAAAATTTTAAAGAGGTAAATAAAATTGTTATAAAAAAATTGACCGACTTCTAAAAGTGCGCTAAAAAGTGAAAAATAACTATAAATTTTTATATGAAATTGAACTTTTTGAAGTCGGCGTCAAACATACCTAATGCAATGTGATTTGAATAAACAGTTTAAAAAAACTTTATTTGTAATTGCTTTCTTACCATAATTTGTATATATTAGTAGTTATTAATTTCATTCACAAATAATTTGGAGCCGACTTCAAAAAGTTTAATTTCATATAAAAAATTATAGTTATTTTTTACTTTTTAGCGCATTTTTAGAAGTAGGTTCAATTTTTTTATAAAATTTTTATTTCGATTTTTAGTTTTAAATTCACTGTGATATCCATAAATTGTTTGAATTAAGTACTAATCGAGATTAGTGTACCTCGCAATGATTCCAAAGTGGCAAAAAAGTAGCCATTTTATCCAAAGTTGTAAATCACTCGAAAATGAACCACAATTCATTGGTTCGTAGAGTTTTCCAAGTACCAGTAAAATTGTGTCAAACAAATATTTAGTCTGTCATAGTAAATCCACTATCTTAAATTTCAAATTAATTTTAGATCGGTAATATAGGCCCCAAATGCTTCCACTATCGATGTTTAAAAAACCTGAGATGTAAATTTCTTAGCTCGATATATTTTATACTGCATATTGAGTTTGTATACGCCTCAAGAACCCCACCGTATCCATTTTCAATATTTAAAGAACCTGAGGTGTAAATTTGTTAGCTCGATATATTTTATACTGCATATTGAGTTTGTTTATGCCTCAAGAACCCCACAATATCAATTTTAGACAGAATCGGAATATGTAAAATTTTCTGTCTCTCATATTGTATATTATCAACCTAATAGTTGTAAAAAATTAACTTTATATTCGTAATACACGACCCCGAAAACCCCGTGCCATTTTTAAAGAAAATCGGACAAAATTGATTTTTTCGTCCGCCATATTTAATCCGCCATATTCAATTTTTTAAAAATAATTTTAGGTTAGTTATGTACGACCCTGACAACTCCCTCATACCAATTTTCTAGAAATTCTGACAAAATTCATTTTTTTTGTCTGCCATATTGGATCCGGTATATTGAATTTTTTAAAAATATTTTGGATCCATTATGTGCGACCCCAAAAACTCCCCACGCCAATCTTGGCGAAAATCAGACAAAACTAATTTTTTTTTGTCCGTCATATTGAATTTCAGATCCGTTGTGTACGGCCCCAAAAATTCCCCTATACAAATTTTGGAGAAAATCAAACAAAATTAATTTTTTTGGCCGCCATATTATCAGGGCTATCTTGGATTTTACTGCACCAATTTCGTCGAAAAAAATATGGGACTCCCGCAGCAACTTCCTGAACATAACGGAAAAAATTGTATTCAAATCGGTGCCGCCGTTCCGGAGTAATCGGTGTACATACATAAAAAAAACATACATACTCGACGAATTGAGATTCTCCTTCTTTTAGAAGTCGGTTAAAAAGCTTCCAAATACACACGATTATCTAATCAAATCTAGATTCTGATAACGTTGATGAGATGAAAAATCAGAAGCGATGTTTACAAGTGACGTCAATTTTATAACACACTACTTTACAACCAATCGCTATATCACTAGAAACCGTCATGTTATAGTGTTAGACTACACCCCAAAATACATTAAATTCAGTTGCCACATTTTCCAGATATTTGGAAAAAACCAAAATTTTCTTAAAACTTTTACATATTTTACCCCCTAAAAGCAGTATCGGGTATAACTAACAAATCGACCTATTTTGACGTCAAGAGTCTCTCATCAAACGTTGTACATGTATTTTCTGGACACCCTGTATACTTATACATTATTATAATGAAAAAGATTGATTTCCTTGTAAAAGAACTTATTGATAAGAAAGAATCTCACTTTATTTTTGAAATTTGGTTAGGTCGTCAGTCTGAGTGGTTTTTATGAAAATTTAAGGATTTGTTATAGTACGCTTTTGGTCCAATACATTTTGGATTTTTGGCCAATTGTTAACCTAAAAAATGCGACATCAAAATCTTTGTTGTGTTACATATTGTAAATTTGGGTATAATGTCTTCTCTACATATTTTTTCATTTTGTTTTATCCATAATAGTAATGAGTAATATTACAATGCCGTACCAAATAACCGATTCCAAAAGGTTGAAGTAAATAAGCTTCAATACATCCAGTTTGTTTAAAAAATGTGCAACAACTTAATTTTTGGGGATTCTTATGTAATAATGTTTCATCAGTTGAAAATCTGCGCCCAATTCCAAAAATCTGGATCAATCCAGATTTTCTATGGTTTGTCCTTTAACCTTTAACAGGAAAAGATAGTAAAATGGTGACTTTTTTAACTACCTATTCTGCAACAAGTCATTGCTTATTACATCAGACACCGATGGGCTCTGTCCATTAGTTTTTCAGGTAGGTCCACTTTGGAGTCCTTATCAACTAGAATATTCGTATCGTCTGCATATAATACATTATTCACTACTTGGCTCGGCGATCCGACGCCGTTCCCTGACACCCATAAAAATTAATTTTCAAATTTATGACTCAAATCGAAAAAAAAAACAAAACAATACAGCTCGCTTTTTGTAAGGCTGTTATAAATATTAGAGATCATAATTACAGTGATCCATAAAGAAAACATATCTGCCGTGTTTAAATAGTTGTCTATATGATATTCTCCTTTCAAGCAGAGAAAAAGGAAATAATATAGAGAAACAGTTTATTTCCTGCAAATACAGCTCCAATCCTCTCTCCATACGCTTTTCCACTACCTCATGGTCTCTTCAGTGGAGCTGTATCGAACAACCGAGAACAATATTGACAGAAAATAACTGAATGAAGAACAAAATTAAACTTTCTAATAAGTTCTAAACTTTCTATTATAGCGGTCGGATAAAAAGTAACAAGAAGAAATTAATTAAATGAAATATGAATACAACGAAAACATAAATAAATAGAAAATGTCTGAGGCTCAGACTAGGAAATTCACACAACTACACTATCCATGAACACATAATAGGGAAACAGGGAGCTAAAGAAAATAACTTATCTGTATAAATCAATAAAGAAACCATCATCGAACACACAAGAGATAATTAAGCAGAAATTAATTAGCTTAGGATCAGAGAAAATTCCAAACATCACAATCGAGAAAATAATTTGCAGCTTAAAGTAAATGAAAAACAATAGGGCACCGGGTAGTAACAACATATTAATAGGGATGGAACAAGTTGGAGAAGGAAATTTGTTAAGAAAACTCCTAACCCTGTTTAACTTCTGTTTACTTCATGAAGGTTGAATCCAAAATATTGGAATAATTCTGTAATTATTTTGCTTCATAAAAATGAAGATAAATCCTAAATACCAGACTGTAGACCCATAGCCTTCCTGTCACAAATCTGTAACTTATTAACTAAGATTATAACCCAGCAACTGACAAAACAATTTAGCCATTATCACCCTGTAGAGCAGGCAGGGCTTTAATACTTAGAACCATTGATTACCACTACGATTTTTTGTTGAAAAAACTACCAAATACTGCCTTCTTTCTTGGACTTTATCGATTTGGAAGGATCTTTCGATTTGGTTGAATCACGGGCAATAGAAACAGCTATTTGTGATAGTAGATTGCATATAAAGAGAATTCATTCACAAAATCTATTGAAAAGCCACAGTAAAAATAACAATGGAATTAGAAATAAACACAATCTAAATTGAAAAGGGAGTTAGACAAGGGGATGGCATTTCCTCCAAGCTGTTCACACTTTTTCTTTGAAACTATATTCTAAACACTACAGGGATTAGAAGAAAGATTTAACATCAATAGCAAAATGATAAACCACCTTAGATAGGGGGACAATATAATCATCATCATCACTGAATCATTTATGGACCTGTTACAAATGATCGAAGAATGGTGTGAAGCACTCAATTTAATAAATTCCATAGGAAATGAAGAAATTGAAGGAGTAGAGGAATACATCTATCTGAGATAGGCAATAACATTTAACAAAACCAATTAGAATAAGGAAATTGAAAGAAAAGTGTGAGCGGGATCAGGCTGCCTTTCCTTTGTTCTTAAAGATAAGAAAATTAGTCAGGCCCTTAAAACCAAGGATTTCGATCAATACTTGTTATCTATACTTACTTATCGGGCCCAAACATGGACATTCACTAAAAAGAATATCGACATCCATGTAGCAAAGATAAAGTTAAGATGGACAGGCTTCATCGTACGGTATGAAGATGGGCGATAGAATAACGAGGTAAACTGGTGGAAACCTTGACAGAAATAAAAGAGAATGCCCGTCGATACGATGGAGTTTCGATGTTAGACTACTAGCTGGTTTAAATTGACCGCTAAAGGTCTAAAGAAGACGAACAATCCTAAGTAACCAAAATCATTGTCGTAGTTGAAAATAACATATGAAATATTATATTGTGTAATACAAGACCTTTACCGTGAAATATCTTGTATAATTATTTCCAAAATTTTTTTCAGCTGTGGTTTTATGACTTTATAGTTATACTGCAAAAAATAAATGTTAAACATCGCACAAAAAATAATGTGTTCAAATGTATATTATCGCGCGGTTGCAAAAAAAATTTTGTCTAGCACGCAATTTTCATATTACGGACCTTCAAACAAAAACGATAGTCGAAAGGGCGGAAGCACCTCTTTTAAGAATCCAAAGAAAATATGATTCGATTCGCACTCGAAATCATAATTCACACTCGGAATACGCTTGCCGACTCTTTTGACCAATAATGTATGCCGATATGCAATTCTTTTTGGCTTAGCTCTTTGTAAATGGGTCGAGAAACCTAAATATTAGAATATATATCTTTATTTACATAAATAGATGCAGTAAAAGATTCCCTAAAAATCAAAATTTAAATAATGGTTGATTTCCACTTTTGACAATATTTTATTTAAATTTTCACGAAAACGTTTTGTTAAAAAAGGTTTTTCTACAGAGTGGTGTGAATGGATAAATCAATGGAAAAATAGAGTCAAACACCATTCCTTTTATAAAGACGTTATAAGATTTAGTAATAATAATGGTGAAGTTTTCCTAGATTTTTTTTCGTCTTTTAAGGCACAATATTTTCCTTTCTGCATTATTTGCTGAGGTCAGTTTCTTGTGTTTGTTAGAAATAACATATTTTGAAGTTAATAGCATCGAAATTAGTAAAATAATCTAAAAGTTTTTTGGCCATAGTTATTTTATTTGTAACATATTGATTAGACACTTGACCTGTTATTTTTTGAAATGCCAAATTTACGATTTTTTATCGAAAGGGTTGCTATAAATATAATAATTTATTCTGGAAAACAAATAGATATTATTTCTTTGATTATAATATTTTTCGTTATATTTTATCTCCAATAAACAATGTGTGCGATAATACTGTTTTAGAGAAGGAAAGAAGAATATAAAATATGAGAAACCATAAGGAATCTAGTGAATTTTCAAAGATCTAAGAGAAACAAGATCACTTTTTTTACAAAATATACTTTACTTTGTGTTGAAAAAGGAACATACAATCAAAAAAAAATTTTTTTAGTCTTTTTCCCAACTCTAGTCCGCTAACATGTTTGGGGTGCATTTTTCACTATACCGCTTTTCCATTAGAACAATTTTCTGGTGAAATCTTTCGCCGTTTTCGTCTGAAACTGCATCTAAATTATCAGGGAAGAATTCCAAATAAGAGTGAAGACAATGCAGCTTAAGTGACACGTTGCAATCTGACATCTTGTAAGATTGGATAGGTTATTCAGCTAGATTTTTGTAGTTCTCCGATTTCTTGTTACCTTGGAGTTGCCACATATATGTTTAAATGCAGTCCATGTTCTATTTGTTCTATTTCTCGTATTTCTGGCCCAACGAACATTCCTTCTTTGGGTTTTCCCTTACCTATATGGGCGAATTTCCGTCTCAAATACAGAAAAAACATTTCCTTTTCTATTTAAGGCTTTAACAAAATTTTTTATAAGAATACAATTATATAAGAGAAACTTAGCTCTCAACCAACTGAAAAAACCTTATACTATAAAAACAAAAGTGCTCTGTGCAAGAATACCAGGAAAGGGTGGAAGCCTTTCCTATGGTAGTGCACCGCCATCTGCAGACCGGTTTCGAACTTGTTATTTCTCGTCAGTACATAATAAGCTAGCGCATTTCATCATCGGAAAAGTAAATCCTTTAAGCAACTTATATTAGACAAAATATGAAATCTAATACAAGCGACGCCATCTCCCAGCATTCCACGCAATCTGAATATAAAATCTCGTAGAGATATGTATATATAAACCAAAAAAGTTGGGTGTATAAAAATACAATTATATAAGAGAAACTTAGCTCTCAACCAACTGAAAAAACCTTATACTATAAGGACAAACGTGCTCTGTTCTAACACAGTTAGAGACAAAGCACTATCTCAGATTGCAAAAATACCAGGAAAGGGTGGAAGCCAGACTACGTGGAATGCTAGGAGATGGCGCCGCTTGTATTTGATTTCATATTTTGTCTAATATAAGTTGCTTAAAGGATTTACTTTTCCGATGCTGAAGTGCGCTAGCCTATTCTGTATTGACGAGAACTAACAAGTTCGAAACCGGTCTACAGATGGCGGTGCAATACTATAGGAAAGGCTAACTGTATTAGAACAGAGCACGTTTGTCCTTATAGTATAAGGTTTTTTCAGTTGGTTGAGAGCTAAGTTTCTCTTATATAATTGTATTTTTATACACCCAACTGCAAGTATATTATCCACTTTTGGTTTTTTTTTATAAGACCTAGTTTTATATGTAAGGAGGTAAATAAATTTTCTACTGCTCTACTAATGGTTTATTAAGGACGTTTTTCAGACTGGGTACAATGTTTTTACGCAATGAATATTATTTAACAGCATAATGTTGGTTTCTAGCTCTGCTGTCCCATTTGCATAAAAAACAACAGTATTTAGTGTAGCCATTCTGTAGTCCTGTAAGTAGCGCAATAACTTTGAGGTCGGCACAAACATTCCATTTAGATCTTCTTATTTTATGTTTTAAAATAATATATGCATATCCTCGTACGTTTCTTTTATATTTACAGCATGACCCACGAGAACAGATCATTGTTAATTTCCATTAAATAATAAAACTGCCTTAAGACTTGTTATAAAAAAGTCAATAAACAATCGTCACTGTGTAGGTTTATAGGAAAGGCCAAGTTATTTGATTAAACCCGAAATCTCACGACAGTAAACTAAATAATTTATCATTGAAAAAAATACAGCCTTTTTGTAAGAGATTCCACTGCTGCAAACGAGAACTGTGACTTTGTTTTGGAAAGATCCAAATCACGAATAAGATCGTTGAGCTCTTCCTGAAATATAATGGTTCTGTTTTCTGTTACTACATCTGTAATCGTCTTTCTCTTAAAAACTTGAACCGGCTTTTGCTTCAAAATTATCTAATTCATCCAATTCCGAATCGATTTCGTATTTTTCTGGAGATTCAGGTAAAGATATTCTAGAAGCGTCATGAGGTACAGGCCCGAACTTGAGTTATAAAACTGGACTGCTAGTGTTCCATATCTCCCTTATAAAAAAAATTACCCCACCTTGCTCCGTGCCATTAGGTGCAAATAATTCCTTTGACAACAATGAATTCCTTAAGTTTTTATGATATTTTGACATTGACTGAATACTTTTTATTTTGACAAAAATTTATTTTTGATTTTGCTGTTTTATAGATTTTATCACATTTTATGTAACGTTTTACTGAAAATTTCAAACAGGAATGTAAACTTAAGGTGTTTTTTTGTATTTTAAAAAATGTGATTCTTCATCGTAAGACGTGCAAATACCTCATCTAGTAAATTGGAATTTATTTAATTGGTAAGTTATAAAGCATTCAATAATAATTATATAAAATTTTACCTTAGAATCAAATTGTAAATCTAAGGGTAACAAGTTTAATCTTATGGATATGATATATGATAATTATTAAATGCTATCAATATTTTCGTTTTCTAAGGGAAAAGAATCTTCAAATTCAAGAGCTGAAGCAAATTGGTCATGATCATAATTCTTTTATACATCAGATAAGTAACTCTGTTCAGAGCATTTTTCTGGAAATTGTTTTATACAAGAAGATGAGTGTGTTGTGCTTCTTACAAATAAACTGCCTGAAAAAAACTACGAAGCACTCTTTGATGTAAACATCTTGAAGCAACTAAACTTGGACTTAATAACATACACTGGCTCTACCAACAACAATATCGTTTTATCATAAAGTTAATGTTCCACTGACATATAAAGCTGAATATCGAAACTGGTATGGTGTTAAAATTTAAAATGATTATACGTTTAAAAACCAATATGCCATATTAAAATAGAAATAAATGATTGCATATAATATGAAATTTTTCAATATTATTAATGATGTTTGGAAATTACATAAATTTTACTTTTATGTACTTGTTTTGTCTAACAAGAAAATAATAATCTTTTGTTTGAATATGTTATTAATTAATAAAACAAAAATTCTTGATTTTAGCTAAGATAGGAAATTTGTGTCATGAAAATCCTTTGTCAAAGTAGTGAGAAGCTGCGATTGATTACTATTTCAAAATTTCAACTCTAGGAAAGGTCAATTCCAGATCCTTAAACAGTTAAGTAAATTGAAAGTTTGACCTAGTGTAAAAATTAAAAGTTGCTAGTAAATCTTTATGTATATATTTAGATTAAAAATGATCGTATTAATGTAAGAATTCTCTTATATTTACAAGCTCCTTTATATTTAAAGTGTCTTAATAAATATTGTTTTGTTTAGAATTAAATATAAACTGCTTTAACACCTTTAGAGTTTAATTTTTTTTAAGAAAATGGTTTAGTACATAATGTTACTTTACTTCATTTAAATTAAAGGTTCCTTTTTTTGAAGGAAATGTCAACATTATTATGAACGTTTCGTTAACTTCTTATACTTTATGTCCGAATAAGGATGTTTCTAAAACAGATATTTCAAAAAAAAAAATTAGTCTCGATTTGTTTTTGGTGCATATTTCACATTTTAGCTATTTTGCTAAATAACAGTTATATTGTAAAAAATAAAATATGTAAACAGTCATAAAACAAGCATTTTCATTTATTTATAAGAACTGACATTTCATGCTTGTTATCTAAAAATAATAAAATTGTTACATATTTACGCTGTTCCAAAGAAGTTAAAAAAAATTGCTTTATTGGAGTTGCTTTAAACAGAAAAATTATAATTTTGAGGAAACTAAAAGTAGAAATTCAAGTTAAATATTATTTTACAGAAACAATTATCCTAGGCTGCGATTCTATAAGAGTAAAGGGAAAGAGAATGTCATAATAAGGATCTTCTATCTTTGTTCAATCTGTATTAACACATAAGTATATCACTGTCCTAAAAGAGATAAGGAAAGAGAATGTCAAAAATATGCTTACAGAATCGGAGCTTTGGTCTTTTTTATTGAATATACTCGATTAAACTGTCAAGTAAAACAAGGAAGAGCGATTTATTGTTTAAGATATAGTATAGAAAGAGATAGTTATTGTCTATACCTGTTAGAATAATAGAATTGACATTCATACACGACACATCCACGCCAATGTAAGAAACTAGCAGAGAATTCAATGTTGCCATACAAATCATTGCACCGAATGACGACCAATAAGGGGGTGGGGTAAAAAAATTTTTTTCATGAGCAGTCCAGTTTTATATCTCAAGTTCGTGGGTACAGGCTTCATGGCTGAGGGGATATTAGGATATTCGATTTTATGTTTATCTTTACTAGAAAACTCTTTAGTTTTCGTTAAGTGAAAGTAGCAATCATCACCATGATTCTAAGGTTCCCATCAAATTATTGGCAGAACAGTGATAATTGATTTGTTTAGGTTTTAAAAGGTTTCTTTTGCTAAGTTCGGCAATGGAGAGACAGATTTTAGATATTCAAGTGAAAAATTTTGCAAATATTCTGTTTTTATTCATGGTGGCAATAGATTTTTTTTTGAAAATTTCTTTTGGCTTAAAATTTTTTTAAGATAACGGCATAAATATACTCGACCAATGTTGTTAGAAGTTGAAAATAATACTCTGTTAATTTAGAATCAGAAAAAATTGTCGCAAAATATTTCAGTTATTGTCCAAAAGCTACAAGATTATATAAAATTAAAAAAAAAATAGTTGCTACTGTTTGTATTTGCCAAAGTAAATTTAGATAGCCTGACTTTTGCCTGACATTAGTGTCTTATTAGAGGTATTATTATTTTTATTACCGAGTAAACTGGGACTTATTGAAACAAAATACTATGGTTCCGCTCAGGGGCGGATCCAGCCTCTCCCTTTGGGGGGGCACAAAATTCAGTATGGCAAGAAAAAAAAGTTGACAACGGGGAGGGGGGGGGGTAGTGCCAGTAGCATACACATTCCTAATATAAAAGGCAGGCAGAATCGATTCTATTTTCCTGAACTCAAAGCTCTTGGGAGGGGCGGGGGCGATCGCGAGCATACACATTCCTATACCCTTTTCAAGAATTAGAGAGAGTAATAAAACTCTTACCGAAACCTCCAACGTACCTGCTCCAGGGCCGCAGGTAATTGAGGACTGCCGTGAATCTAATTATATTCCATTGTATGTAAATATAATAATAAAAATAAGCTTTTCTAAATTTACTGCAACAATAAAACTTCTGATAGTTCAATTTAATTTCTGTCAATGAGCAAAGTACACCTTACAGTGTGTTCTTAGTGATTTATCTTGTTTGCGCTTGTTTTTATATATTTTTTGAGATTAGTGAGATACCCAAAAGATATGGCTTCCACCTCTATATTTATTTCAAAATTGTTAAACCAGGACATTTTTTCTTCAACGAAAAACTTATTACGGTGAATGTTTATGATGCCTTAAGACATCAATATTCCGATAATAATGTTAAAAACTCTGTTGAAATATGTTCCAACATGACAGGAGTTCGAAAATCTACTATGAACCGAATACTGAAGGAGAAAAAAACGACTGGAATTGTAAGTACTTCCAAGCCACATTCGATCACAAGCAGACGAAAAACTTCTTTGGAAGAAGAGATGAAAACTGCAATTAAAGGGGTTGTACATATATTTTATTATGAGAAGCGGATTACAACCATCGACAAAATTCTAACTAAAACCAATAAAGACCGCGATTTACCTGAAATTAAAATAACTGAACTCTGGAAATTGCTCAGAGAACTTAATTTTTGCTGGGAAAAACCAGATAGGATATCCGTTCCTATATATCGTCCGGAAACTGTCCGTTGGAGAAGTAAATATCTCTCTCAAGTAAAAGGTAGAGTTTCTAGAAATAACACAACCTACAAAATTAATAATTTAACTAAACTTTTGAAAAATTTTTTGAATAAAGTTAATGCGGAAAATTGGGAAAAATCCATATAATAAAAAAGAATAAAACAAAATGTGAAAACTCGACCTCACGATCTGTGAGATAGAGGAACCCATTATAATTAATTTGAGCGAAGATAGTTTCACAGACTTTGATTAGGAATTAGATACGTAATGTTTACCAGTGTAACCACAATTTGTTATTTAAATTTTTGTTTTTGTTGTATTTTATGGTTTAATGTTGTTTATATATTTTTTTATAAATTTTTATTTCAGAGTGCCCCACTTTTTAATTTTATATATATTTAATTCCAATTAGCCGTAAGTTTTTTATTATTTTATTATTGCGTTTTTCTTAAGCGTGTAGAATTAACATGTTTATCTTATTTTTTTAGGGCTATCGAGTTTCCATATAATAAAGTACAATAGACATAAAAATAAGTAGGTCTAATTTTAACTGTAACATATAAAAACTAATTATATTTGAATCCCTTTTTAGTGTTTAATTATAATTCTGCAGATGGTTTAAGAAATAAATAAACTGAAACGTCAAAGGTCCTAATAACGTTTTTAATTAATAATAAAATGACCGATAGCCCCAAAAATATTTTAATAACATATGGACGAATTTATCTTTTTATATATGTTTCCCTTTTTGTATTTTTGTCAATGGGTATTTTGTAAGTATTTAAATTATAACTTAGAATTTTTTGAGAGAATAAGGCTACGTTTTAGTCTGAATGTGCCTAAAACAGTTTCTATGGCAAAATTAAAAATAATAGAAATACAGTTGTGATTTGTGTTAAATATGTCAAAATTATCTACATTTTGTAATGTATGTGAATTATTAAAAAATCATAAGAAATAAAATAATATTATAAAAACTTTTTATTTTAAGTTTATTACTGAAATAATATTTTATGTCATAAATACTTAGTGATAAAATACGCCGACGCATATGACAAGGATTAAAATCCTTTTTAACACTTCACACTTCCAAATATCTATTGTTTAATTAGTTAAATGACCTTACTAATAAATTTTTGAGGGAAAATTCTTTAAAAAAACCCTCTTTATATTACTCAGGTACAAGGGCATTTAATCTAAGTTTAATTCGTTTTGTTAGAGCAGTATATAAATTTACTATTTCACTGTATTATGTTTACTTATCGTTAACGACCATTTAATCCTTGCATTGCCACGGATCAGCCACCTGCTATTAATAAACGACATTTGGTTTCAACAAGATTGAAGACATCTAGGTGAGACTTATCCTGGAAGTTAAATAGGTAGGAAAGGTCCTATTAAATGACTTCCTAGATCACCGGATCGAATACATTTATATATGTATCGTTGGAGCCATATAAACACTGTAGCCTATAGTACAAAGCTGAACCTTCAAGAGGACCTTGAAAACATAATTTCAAATGCAGTGCATGATACCCCTTAATGAACATTTACTGAATGTATTGTCCTAGTTTTCAGAAAGATTTGTATAGTGTCACGTGGCAGCAGGAAAATAATTCGAACATTTAATTATATAGATCTTAATTTAAATGATTGTTTTTTATATTTTTCTATTAAAAGGGTCTGTATTCTTATACTTTTAATTTGTCAACATTTTCGAAATAGATTAACTTTCCCGCAGAATTGGAGAATTAAAATATCTGATAACAGACATGATATTCCACATTGTCATTTCACAGTTTTTGACGTCACTGGTATATGGAATGCATAATCAACTTAAAGAATTGTAGTTCTGAACGTTGAAGAAAACTTGGATCGGGTATGACTTTCCTACTGCTCTTAATTAGGCCGTTCCCAAACATTTACCCAACCCTATGTATATAAATATGAATATTTCGGACGAAAACATTGGGTAACGAAGCTGGATGATATATCGCTATATTTAGAATAGGAAACGTTTTTAAAACAGAAACAAAAAAAAACCGTGTTCAGCCTAGAAGGGGCTGTTACACAGCGGGAATTGTGTAATTTTGTAGGTAAAAAATATTAACAAAACCAAAAAATTCCTAAATGACAATCCTGATCTAATTGTTTTACAACCTGATATATCAAACACAAAACAGTTGTTACGCAAAATTCGGTTTACGATGCAAAAATCATCCAATTATTCATATAAAGACATTAAAGCTGAACCTATGAACTAATACCAAAAGAGAAAAAAACAACTTACTAAAAAATGGTAAAACAAACAGTTTATTTCGCTAAATGTAGCAGAAGATTTGATGTCAAATAACGCTTCACCCCCACGCATATATGGGCTACCTAAATTATATAAATCTGGAATTCCACATAGACCAATTGTATCTTATATACAATTGCCACTTGGAAGATACATCAAAAATATTTTATCTAATATTAATGGCAAAAATAATTTTTAAATCAAAGATTCATGAAACAAACATGCAAATTCCAGAAAACAACGTGTTGGTTTCATTGGACTTAATATCTCTCTATACAAATGCACTTATAATAAATAATAAAATAGAGAAATAAACCGATGACTATCTTGAAGCTGTAAAAATTTGCTGTAATCTCCAGGTACTTTAAATACAATAATGTTTTCTTTATTTAGAACTAGAGTTGCACGATGGTTGCCTCCATATTGAGTTTTATTGCTCTATCAGTGCTAGACGATTTAGAATATGTACTTATCAACACACTTAAATTCAAACTACCATCTTTGTATAGATATGTAGATGATTGCATAACAGCAATCCAGAAAAAAAAACAATATATTTATGTATATACATATATATATATATATATATATATATATATATATATATATATATATATATATATATATATATATATATAAATATATATATATATATATATATATATATATATATATATATATATTGTATAAAAAGCTTTCTCAAAAAATATTTGTACTTGAGTAATAAACTATAAACAGCAATGAGTACATTACCATTATAAACCAATGGATCTTTGAGACATGAACCAGACAACCGACTTTATTTTCGATACTTGTCCCCATTATTGCATCCATAAAATTCGTTTAAAGTATGTCCTTTGAGTATTCGATATCGAAGGTGGCGATCTAAATTCTATTATGCCCCCATCGGACATTCGGTTATTTTATGAGCTGTCATATTGGCAAAGTTGGCCCTGGGCTCTAAAAAGATATATATCGCAATTGCATTAGTGATATTTTTCGTCGCTAGCACTCTTAGAGCTGAGGAAAATGAAGTTTATATCTAGTAAAGCGCTATAATGCCCACTTTGAAAAGAATTCCAATTTCGATGAAAGCGTTGATCTTTTTTTGATAATAATTTAAATTTATTACGGTCGTGTGGAACTCTCATAGATTTAAGTAATAATATTGCATAAGTTATTAAAATTTTACCTATACTCTATGGGAATTAATACAAAAAATATTAGTATAATGGATTATAAATTTTTTGTGGATTTTTTTAGATCTATGCATATAATTTTTACTACGGGCTTACCTTTAAAGTACGGAATGTAAAAATGTGACTGTATACAGAGTATCGAAAAATATGATGATATCTGAACCTAAAGATCTCAGTACCCACAGGCGTTTAACATTACTATTTTTAAAATAAAAGGATTATATTTCTTTTTAAAAGGCATATGGAGAATATTTTGAAGACCCTAAAGTGTACTATGGTACATTATCCTACAAAATAGGTAATATAATACGTATCTTGATCTAAAACTTCGAAGAGCAGTATGCTACAGGCATTTCTCATATTCGGAGAAATCACATAGAGTAGTCCATGCAAGGTCAAAAAGAATAAATTTTCATTTAGCAATTTTCATATGCAGATCTTAAACATTTCCTTGATATGGAAACGCGTAGTTTCAACGTTCCCCCATTTCTATGAGGTTTGATTGCGCGCTAATTATTCCGTATTTTTGAGCCCAGTTTTTGTAATTGATTTGTCACCTTAATATTTTGTACAATTTTTATATCAGTTATATTTAAACCATAATTTTCTTAAATTCTATCTCAATTTGTTTTAGGAATAAATTTGAATTTTTGCTATGCTCCCCTTAAGAACAAACACTAGAAAGTAGTAGCGCCAAAACCTAACATAAACTCTGTATACTCCTTGATCATGGGATAGAACACCGGAAAATTGCACAACACCTTACAAAAAGGAATGAAATAAACTTAATTTTACACTATTAGTGGAGTTGTTATCATTTAAAAATATAAAAAACTAAAATAAAATAAAATTGCCTATTTTTCCGATGGTGTAACTTCGAGCTTTGTGATCTTAAACAAATTAGGTTGCAACACTGCTCAACTGCGTAGTGGCGTATAGGTACTAGTTAAACATCAGTTCTCATTAACTAATAACTGAAGCTTCTTACTAAAATGTAAATGAAAAAGAAGCCAAAAACCAAACAAGAAAGAAAGTAGCTGAGAGAAACCAATAAGAAACAACATGTGGAAAAGAAACCTACAAAAAATAAGAACGTCTGAAACTTTCTTTAAATTCAGAAAAAAATATTTATTGAAGATGATCATAAGAAAATTAAATATTAATCAATAACTAATTAGTAATAATTAAACAAATAATTTAAATTAATGATCTGCTTAAAACTATCGAACCTATGACAAGTAAGAATAAATATAGATAATTCTTCAATAAAAATCCTGTTTCACTCCAGGTGATCACCAGTATTTAGTTTAGTATAAGATAAAACAAAATACTTCTTTACAAGAAGAAAAATAATAAATCAAATCATTGTCACAATATTATATTAAAGACCAGGATACACATTTTGGCATTGTTTTTTAATTAAATAAAAATAAGTAAACTTCTTGTTAGTTATTTATTGAATTTTAAAATAATTTAACCATGTTCAAATGGCTATTTATTTTAATAAAACAAAAAAATCACACCAGAGTCAAACTGGAAGCAATTAAGTCACCAGACATATCACGATAATATATTATTTTATTCTCACCAAATCTAGACCCAGAGTGGGGCCAAGAGATGACAGGTAACAGGTATCAAAAACTAAGAAAATTTAAGAAAAATTAATCAATATTCATATAAAAATAACAACAAATGGCCTTAAAACTCAATACAAAACTTAATAATAGAATATTCCAGTCAAATTTAGATATTTAAGAGAATATAAGGAGACTTGGAACAACATACTGTGGTCAGGTACAAATTTGACATTAAACTCACTCGTTATGAATTAATTTTAAGGTTAAATCTTAAGAGATCAAAAATATATGAATCATTTTTCAATAAATTTCAATTTATGTAACTTACCCTAAGTTTTTATGTGGAGTTACAAGAATTTTTTCGTGCAGAATTGCTAAAGTCCCAGGTTTATTCCGATAAAAATGACTAACTGAACACCAAAACAGGTAAAAGATATTGCAACTAAATAACTAAATTCAATGACTGGAATAATTTAAACGATTTTCCACCCCAAATACCCAAAGAATAAACCATATAGATCGAAACGAAAAATCTACAGCTCTTTTAGTTTTTTCAGAAAGGAAAATGAAACTCTATGTCACCGCCTTATTTATATTAAAGATTCGTGTATATGTACCGCATTTCTTCTTTCAAAGACGTTCAGAACTTTGAGAAGATGACAGGTTAAAAACAGATCTATAGGAGTTCCTGGATAGCAATAGAAAACTAAAAGACATTTGTTAGGTATGCCATCCATTAGTCGTCAATATTTTTGGTTCCAAATTAAACAAATAACCCATTAATTATTTTTAAATTGAAGAATTACACTTCGCGCCAGTGATGGTACCGAAATAGAATTGGTAATTAAAAAGTTTCCTGCAAAATGTTAAATCAGACGAAAACGATTTATCTGTTGGAACAATTATAAATTTTCTGCAAGTTTGTGGAACCTGCAGATTAGATGCCGCTAAGTGAAGTTACAAAACAGAAATTTATAAAGCCCTGAAAATAAGAATAACTTAAAAGAATACTAGATAAGTGGTGTATTGAGGAACTTTTAACGACAGTAACACAGAAAATCACTGACAACAGTGAACATTTAACTAGAACATAGAGAAAATTAATTAAGATATGACGTCACACAATGAATTCAAATAATAAGATTAAAACACCCCAGAATGAGATAATGCAAAGAGCAATAGCTACAAAAATATCTTGACGTAAATTGGACAGTGAAAGATAACCTAACGAAGAAATCAATGTTAGAATCGAAGCAAAATTCATGAAGTTGGTCAAATAAGTATCAAGAAAACCGCCATACGAAAGGATAAAATGAAGAATTGCATTCAAATAGTAGTCAGGAAAATCGAGATTTAACTGGGAAAAAAGGCAACAGTACATTTAAATAACAATATACTTAAATGCCAAACAAAACAATGTAACTAGGGTTTAACCAGTGAAAACGAAATGTAACTTAATTTTGTGGTGCAAAAATTTCAAAAAAAAAAAATAATAAGGAAGACAAAACAACCAAGCTGTGATAGAAGTTAACGAGAAAATAGAACTACAAGGATATGTAGTAAAATCAAAATTTCAACTAACCGACGAATGGTATGTTCTTATTGGAAGAATTTATGAGAAATGCTTAAAGGAAAGACTATTGTGTTTGCAAAAATAAGGTAAAATTAACTGAATTAGTCATAGTCAACCTAAACTGAAATTTGAACTGCGACTAATGAAGTTTGAAAAATACATTTTAACTTTTTTCAACCTTATGAAAATGGATTTCGAAAAATGCATAAATTACTTTTTAGATAATCTTATGCAGAATATGTGGAACCAGAAATCTAGTTGGTATGGTGGTGTTTCGCAGACAAAAATT
The DNA here is from genome assembly GCA_034092305.1 of Diaprepes abbreviatus. Classification (NCBI taxonomy): domain Eukaryota; kingdom Metazoa; phylum Arthropoda; class Insecta; order Coleoptera; family Curculionidae; genus Diaprepes; species Diaprepes abbreviatus. The sequence goes on from JASJET010000055.1 coordinate 35,297,862, forward strand.
ATTTTATAATGTGCAATGGTAAAATGGACGTCTTTCAACTTTTTCCCCTGTTATAATGCGAATATGGAAAAGTCAAGAAAACAATTTTAATTGCTCTGAGCTATCTTTTGAATCTAAAATCGACTTCATATCTCGATTTGATCTAGAGATATCGATAAATTTATCAACTGTTAATTTATCCCTTTTCACCCTTTTGGAGTGCAAATTTTAGAAAAATCCTTTCTTAGTGGGTGCCTACATGGTGTTGCCAAACTTTTGCAAAAATTCATAATCTCTAATAGTTTGATATGTCAGCCAGTAAATCATGACGATGCCACTTATAAATTTGCTGAGACTTCCCAAAGTGATACATTTCAAGGAAACTTAGTAGCGGTTTTTCTAACAAAAATAATTACAGACTAAGAATATCGTAAAAATTTTACGACAAATGGCTCTCGAAATGACATGTAACTGATATCCTAATCAAAAATTGATATTGTCAGAATAAAATTCCCTAATATATCTATGAGTTATATTTGCTTAAAAATTTGAAAACTGTTTAAAATTATTTGAAGAAAAATTCTTTGAACGTTCATATAGCGCAGACCTCATCTTTTGCTTTGAGCAAAATGATGACATAACACATTGCTTAATTCAGGACAATATAGATCTTAAGCATGTTTAAACTAAAAATTAAGGTGAATATTCTGTGTTCATTAGACAATGAGTTTTCAGATAGGTGGTGACAAATATTATTTCTGAATGGGCATATTTCAGAGTCAACTTCAAATTATTTTCACCATACAGGGTGATCCTCCGAGAACTTTATTGATCAATTGAGGGAAAACTATAATTAGAGGGAACTTGATAATTTGACAGTGTACTAACGTGCATGGGGAACAGCCGGCCAAAATATTTTCAAGATGGCCGTACTTCCAATTATACCGGAATTAGATGTCAACTTGCTTATTTTAAATAGAACACCCTATATATTATTGCATTTTTGATTTTTACGTAAAATTCTAGTCATATTTTATGTATATATAATGTTTTATATTTAAGTCTCACTGTTTTGGACACATTTAAAGTTTCATGTCAATAATGAGGTTTGCGGACCAAAACTTAACTATATATTTATTATATAAGAAAGTCCTTATTATATAATTTGGGTTAGTTTTCTTGTAGAAAAAGTTATTAGTAGAGAGTGGACAAAAAAGACGGATAAAAATTATATTTAAAAAATCGTCAAAAATCAATTTCTTCAAGTAGAAAGAACCTATTTTTATAATTTTATCCTATTAAGAATTAAAAATAAGGGTAACTTTGTATAAGGTGGTCTATTCCAAAAATTTGTAGTTTTCAAAATATTGGTAATTCAATATTTTTTTTTCTATTGTAAAAATGCTATACGGCTTTTAAGTTCTGTTATTAGTTGGCCATAACGGCGAGGCGGGGCGAAAATAAAACAATCAAACCCTACAGAATGGTAACTATTTCTTGCCATTTGACATTCATTAATAATAATCATGCGGGGCGATTAAATTACACGTATGCACATTATTTAAACTAATTTGAGGAGAATGTGATAGAGTTATTTGAAGAACATTTGAAGAACATTCCGAATCCGATATCCGCAGAAACAAAAACCAACACCATCAACTATTAAGAGGATTTAAGAAACATCAAGAACTTTGGATCCATAAAAACAAAAATAAATTGAAATTTACCAGTTGTTAGTAATGAAAATGTTGATACTACAATTTTTGGATATTTCTCCGCATATCTACAAGTCAAGTTGCATTGGAGTCTGGATTATCTCGAACATCAGTTTTAAGGATTTTATGGAAACACAATTTTCATCCCTATGTATATTCCATAGTACAACATTTAAAAAGCACTGATTTTCCACGAAGAGTAGGGTTGTATCATTTTATTTTACTTCAATCATAAGAAAATGCAGGTTTTTTATATAATCTAATTTGGTCGGATGAAGCCAAATTCACAAAAATGGATTGTTTAATCGACGCAATTCCCACTATTGGAGAGACTCAAACGCACATCCATTTAGAGAATTAAATTTTCAAGAATCTAACAGTTTAACGTGTATTGTGCCATACGAAATGACGGCGTTGTCGCCCTAGAATTCTATCAAGATAATCTGAATCATAAGTTAACAATTTTTGAAGACTTCTAGATCCAAAATACGTTTTTTAACTTATAGGTTAGCGCTACTTCGACATCTTGAGAAATTTGGAAATGAACTATTTAGATAACTTGCCGCTGGCTGATCATAGTAATCTATTGTTTCAACATGATGGGGCGACTCCAGATAATAGTCATTTAGTTAACAATCATCTGCAAAACTTACTTTATGATCATGGATAGCCAAGAATCGGCCACATCTTTGGTTATCTTATTCCCCCGACCTGATTTTTTTTATTTAGGTGACAATCAAAAATAAAGTATACAACACCGCATTAACCACTATGGAAGATTGCATGCAGCGCGTCAGAATAGCATTTGAAGGACTTAATTCTCAATTAATAAGAAGAGCCACCTATGAAGAGTTCCTACTTAGGTGCCAAAAATGTTTGGAAGTTCAAGGGCGTCAATTTGAACATTTACTCAAATAATTTTTGTAACTTTATTTTATTACCAACTGGTTTATTTCAATTTCTTTTAGCTTTTATAGATCTTAAGTTCTTGAAGTTTTTTTTTATAATTTGTAATTTTAACAGTTGGTAGTGTTGATTTCTGTTTCTTCAGATATCGGATCGCGAATGTATCGCATGTTCTTGAAATAACTCTTCTACATAAACAATAAATAAGTTTAAATAAACTTCGTGCGTGTAATTTAATCGCCCCGGCACGATTATTATTAATGAATATCAAATGGTAAGAAATAGTGACAATTCTGTAGAGTTCGATTATTTTATTTTCACCACACCTCGTCGTCATGGCCAACTAATAACAAAACTTAAAGCCGTATAGCATTTTTACAATACAAAATGTTGATTTGCTTATATTTTGAAAACTACAAATTTTTGGAATAGACAACCTTATACAAAGTTACCTTTATTTTTAATGCTTCATATGATAAAATTATAAAAATAGGTGCTTTCTATTTGAAAAAATTGACTTTTGACGATCTTTTAAATATATTTTTAATCTCATTTCTTAACCACTCCGTACTAATAATTTTGAAAATATCATAAAAAGACTACTAAAGTCGATCTTCGTCTACAAGAAAAATAACCCAAATTAAATAATAAAGACTTTCTTGTAGAAAAAATTTATAGTTAAGTTTTGGTCCACAAATGTCATTTTTGACATAAAAATTTAAATATGTCCAATACGGTGAGACCTAAGTATAAAATATTACACATAAAATATGTCTAGAATTTTACGTACAAATCAAAAATGCAATAATATGTAGGGCATTCTATTTAAAATAAGCAAGTTGACACCTACAACCGGTATAATCGGAACTGCCGCCATCTTGGAAATATTTTAGTCGGTTGCCCCCATGCACGTTATTTCACCGTCAAATTTTCATATCCTTCCAAAATATAGTTTTCCCACAATCGATTGATAAATTTCCCGGAGAATCACCCTGTAATTTTTGGAACATTTCCATTTAAAATACTTTTTTTAATGTGCAATTAATACAGTTTACATAAATTCGTAATTAAATATTAAAAATGAATATTATTTCCATCAAAGTAAAGCACAATCAAATATAAGAAGATAAATATATCTCACCAAACTCCGTTATACTTAAATAAACCTGAACAGGGCTAGGTAATGCAAGTTTCTCTGCAAAAAAGGCAATAAAACGATAAGTTTAGCTTAAATTGAAGTTTTATCGCAGTGACCCGTGGCATAACAAATGAACCGATGAAACATTTACGGTAACTTAAGCACTCCTGGACAGATCTAGATGGACGAGACTGGAATACTGATGTAATCAGATAGGTAAAAGCTCTTGACTGAAGTTTGAGGACATGTTAATCGCTTGCAATACGTGAAATTCATTTAAATCAATGTGCAGCTTGTAGCTGTCTCTACAGTGTGATCGAAAAGTATCAAATAAATGAAATAGAAGAAATGCTCACCGGTATTGAGAGAAATAAAATATTTTCATATAAATTCTTAGATATCGAAAAATATTGTTTTTTAATCCCCAATAAATTATTAATATTTAACCGTCTTTATGTTTATATGATTATAGCATTGTTTGTATGGCTTTTGATCTATATTGTGTTTCTTTTTACGTTGGTTAAGAGTGTCTGTATGTTTTTAAGAAATTTTCTATAAATTTTGAAATTGGCACCGAGTTTGAAAAAGTGGTAAATAAACAATTAAATCTACAGTTATTAAACTGATTTTAATTTAATACAGTTTATAAATTGTTTTTTATATTTTAATGCAATTTTTTTAAATTGGTTTAGTTTTTTTGTAACTATTAATTTTAATATCAATTAATCTTTAAAATAACAATCCTAAACAAATGCAAAAAGAAACATTTAATTGGAAACGAAAAAAAAAACATTTTCTTGGAAAGTATATAAAGATGACAATGTGGGTCATCTTGAAGTTAGAGTAGTACTGAAAGAACCAGATGTGATTTTTTGTAAGGTAATAAGGATTATTTTGCTAATGAGGGTTCAAGGGGTCTAGTCTGAAAGTGTAATGCGTTTTTAACTTTAAAATTACTTTTTTTAGTAGTTATTTTATAATATTGTTATACATTCTGCTAAGGTGCTTAGTATCTGCCTTAGCATTTACTGTATGTTTATTTTCTTGTATCACTATCATTTCCAGAATTTATCTTTTTTTGTGTACTTTTTAGTTTTCAAAATTTTGACTCTCTCAAAATCAGAGGAATGGTGGTTTTCCAAGCTATGTGCTTTTTACGCCGTTTTATTTTTGTTGTCATATTTATGTCCGTTTATTCTGTTTTTTAAGTGTTGGCTTGTTTGTTCTATGTATTCCTTATTGCAATCTTTGCATGGAATATTGTAAAGAGCATGTATTTTTTTATCTTTTGGTATTTCTGATTTTAGTTTACTATAGCATTTTGATATGGCTTTTATGTGCTTTATAGACCTCATTGAAGTCTTTGATATGGTGAGACTGGATGATATTCTGCAAATAATGCGAATTAAAGGCATCCCAAACAATTTAATTAACATAGTTGAACAGCTAAACTCCAACACCACAACACAAATCTCAGTAAGCGGCAACCTAACTAACGATGTACCGATAGCGTCGGGCATACGACAGGGGGACTCTCTGAGTCCCTTACTGTTTAACATAGTAATGGACCAAATAATTGAGAACGTCAAAAGAGCGACACCAGGGTACAGAATGAATACCAGGGAAATAACAATAATATGTTACGCTGATGACGCCGTCATAGTCTCGGAAAATGAAGACGATCTCCAAAGACTTCTATTTGCATTCTACACCATAAGCAAGCAATTTAACATGAAAATATTCATCGATAACACTAAGTCAATTGTAATAAGCAAAGTGCCCTTAAGATGCAAACTAGTAGTGGATGACAAACCAATAGAACAACTCATGACCTTTAATTACTTAGGAGTTGAGATATCCGCAAACCAAGACAGAACAAGAGAAGTAAGAAACCAAGTAAACAAGGAAAATAGAATCTCAGGACGCCTAGCGGATATAATATGGCACAACACATACATGAGCAAGGACGCAAAAACAAAAATCTACAAGACCTGTATTCGACCGATAATGACGTACGCAATAGAGACGAGAGCTGACAACACAAAAACAAAATCAATTCTAAGAACTGCCGAAATGAAAGTACTAAGAAGAATATCGGGATACACATTAAGAGATCACATACGCAATTCAACAATACGCGAGGAACATGGAATGCAGGATATAGTAAGATGGGGACGGAAGCGCAGAAGAGCCTGGAATGAGCACGTAGGAAGAATGGCGCAAAATAGGATAGCGAGAATCGCCCGAGATGGAACACCGGAAACCAGAAGACCAATAGGTAGACCACCAAAAAGATGGAGAGAGTCCTGGATTTCAACATCAAATGAGATGAATGATTGAGTTGGAAAAAACAGGCTGAAAGCTTATAACAAGAGGAAGAAGAAGAAATTATGCCAATTACGACTAATAGTTACGTTATGTTTCTTAAAAGCATTTTGGAGTTTTTCGGAAAGTGTCGGGATATATGGAAGTGATATGAAAACCCTATAACAATGTTTTTTTTTTTGTGAGATAGAGGGTGTTGGGATTTAAAATGTAAATATCTGGAGGTCCATGTTTTTTAGTATACCATTCAGTTTTTAAGGTGTTGTTAATGTGTTGTAAGGTTAGATCGAGAAAATTGATTTTATTTACTTTCTCTTTTTCTATTGTGAACTGAAGTTTAGGGTGGTAGGAGTTAAATTTTTTTGAGACTGAGTCGCATAGATTTTGGGGTATTGCTGTGATACAGTCGACAACATGCCTATAGAAAAAGTGTAATTTAAACTTAAGGTTTTGTGGGTTTTATATTACAGTTTCTCCTCTAACACAAATTGTGCTATTACACTGGAATAGAAACTCCCATTGCGCATTCTTCTATTTGTTTATAAAATTTTCTGTTGGGTATGAAGTATATGGAGGTTAGTTAAAGTGCATATAAGAATTCATTAGTATGTCGGTAATGATTTAATTTGGATCCATTTCTTAGTTATTATTAACATATATATATATATATATATATATATATATATATATATATATATATATATATATATTTCTTCTTAAACTATTTAATAATAAAATTTCTTTGATATAGGTTTTTACTTCTATTGTGACATCAAAGGCTGTTTAACGTTTCGCCTGTCTTGACAGGCTATTTCAAAAACATTTTTTTTTAATTTGCTTTTAAATTAAGTATTATTTACAATCTGGCGACTTCATGCTCGATCATCAGTAAGTGATCCCTGCCTGCCACGACAGGCGAAACGATAAACATCCTTTGCTGTCACAATACAAGTGAAAACCTAAACCCAAGAAAATAAAAACTGTATATATATATATATATATATATATATATATATATATATATATATATATATATATATGTTTATGCGGCTTTTACAGATTCCTCCGTGTGAGATGCAATTGCAGTGGATATATCCACATTATGCCGTTGTAGTACTGAAATCACATTCAACAAACGTACAACTATATGCAGCTCTGTATATGAATGAAGTAAAATGCGAACAGTAAATGCAAACTTTGTTCCAACCATATCCTTTCCGTGTTAGAGATTGCACAGTTGGAACAAATTGCTAAGGAACACAATTTATCCTATTCCACCACCATCGAGATGATGGCCTACCTGTACCACCATACCGAGAAGAAAGTCAAAACTTACCCTCCCCGCCACAGTGATACGACAGAGGTACATGTTTCGGAACGAAGTTTGCATTTACTGTTTGCATTTTACTTCATTTCTATACAGAGCTGCATATAGTTGTATGTTTGCTGAATGTGATTTCAGCACTACAATGGCATAATGTGGATATATCCACTGCTATTGCATCTCACATGGAGGAATCCGTAAAAACCGCATAAACATGTATACGCCATCCGGCAGGAGGTCGGCGAAGCCACCTTCAGTATTTGCATGCTTCCTTCCGATCTGTCCTTTGCACAGCCAGTTGCATATCGGTACCCTGATGAGTCTAGTAGAGACGAAACATGTACCTCTGCCGTATCACTGTGGCGGGGAGGGTAAGGCCATCATCTCGATGGTGGTGGAATAGGATAAATTGTGTTCCTTAGCAATTTGTTCCAACTGTGCAACCTCTAACACGGAAAGAATATGGTTGGAACGAAGTTTGCATTTACTGTTCGCATTACTTCATATATATATATATATATATATATATATATATATATATATATATATATATATATATATATATATATATATATTCGCTCGTAGATGCCGTACAGTGAGCTTTGAAAATGGTAAATGAGATTTCACCGAAAAGTCAGCTGTCTCACAGTTCTGAGAAAGACTCAGCCCATACACGGGATACCCGAAAAGCTTCGATTACATTATGGTTTAATATTCATCTACAGTCCATGGTTTTACTTAGTATTATTATTAGTATGGAGTGGTTTATGGTAAGTCGAATGATTCTTCCATTTTATTATAATTTGCTATTCGAGATTTTAATAGGGTCTATTAGCTAGTGCATAGGTCTTTCAGTATAAGCCACAAATAGTGCTAAATACTTAGAATATTTAATTTAATGAACAAATTCAACAACAAAGATCACCAAGTGAAGATAGTAAAGACAATACACTCTCATAAAAATGTGTTTTTAATATTTTACACGCACAACTGTTTATGAAGAAGCTATCAGTTCCTCGCTAGCACACAATCCATCAAAACGACATCGCTTGATGACTTCCAAGTAGTGTTTAAATATGTACTAAGCAGTTCAAGCGAGTTTTTTCGACATTTCGTAACTATTGATGAAACATCAGTGCATACCAGAAACGAATCAATAGTTGAAACATCGAATTTTCTCTATCAAACGTGCTTTCGAAAATGTAAAAAAAAAATTTTTGTTCACAATTTTTCGCGATTTACAAAATGTAGATAATATTACTTGAAGTCTGGAAAATGGCAACATAATCCCAGCTAAAATCCTATGAATTGGTTTCATATACACTCTGTTTATCTTTTATCTGCGTCTACGAATCAGAAAACGTAACCAGAAGGAGTCCCGTAATCGTAGAGAATAACTTTTTTTCCTTCGTATATACAATTAGTGATAGACAAAATATACGTTTATACATTTCATGCATACTAACATTCTTCTACTATATTATTCTTATTTTCGTAAATCATACTTCTAAGAAATTTATGAGAACATAAAAAGTATAAAATAATATTTCTTTTTTATTTTTTGGTATTATCCGGGTTTAAATACGAGCTATTATTCACCACTTGGTAAGATAAAGAAACAATTTTATCAGCAAACAGCTGAACTGTCAACTGACTGCAATCTTGTTTCGAGACCATTAAGTTAATTATAATGAACCCTTTCTCTAAAAGAGACAAATCAATCTCTTTGTTTAGGGTGCGAAAAGGAAAACCAGTTTCCCGAAACCATTTATGTTTGTGAAACAGTAAAAAATTATTCGATCAGTTAGGAGAAACTTCTTTAAATCATTTATATGATTTTATCTTATTTACACCAGGTATACGAAACACTGAAAAAAATATTTTTATGGGGTATCAAGAAGCGTCAAAATAATGTGTTTATAAATTAAGAATTTTTTTTTTTAAGTTAGTATAAATCTGGCATTAAATTAAATTTTTTATCGTATTGTAGCCTTTACATAAGCAACTCAAAAGCTGGGCACAGACCGATTTTTTAAGACCCGATCCGATCCTACTTGGGCCCCTATCCTCGAAAGTGTGATGTGAAAGGTGATTTGAATGGCGATGGGAATGACGATGTGAACTTTTTGACAGTAAAAGCCGTATTCTTGAAAAGCCAATGTTGCCAGATATGAACGTACTAAAACCCTAGAATTTCTAAAAATAAAATGGATAACAGATTGAATTGAGCTGTTACACCGAAAATGAACGTAGCATATTTTGTTGCCATTTTAGACAAAAAGTAGTTTTGGTAGTTTAAATTAATCATCAAAAGTAAAAAAAAAAAATAGTGCTGTTGTTAATATTTTTGTGAAGTTATTAATTGCCATTACAATATTTCTACTTTGCCTAGAACTGTTAAACAAAAATGTATACAAAGAGCCAAGTACTTTAAGATTCTAATATATAAGGAAAAAGGGATATCAAGAAAAACAGCAATCATATATACAAATTAATATACTGACAGTAATTGCAGAAAGCCAGCAGTGATAAACCTTGAAACGGTGGAAATTACAACTCTACGTAGTATGACTAAAAGCCATCATTCCAATCCACTACGGAAACTATCCAATCAGTTATTTATTATATGAATTCACAAAATATCCAGCCTCTTACTACAAGATGTTCTGCCCTGACAACTAAATTTGAAAGAAAACCTGAAACTTGAACAATGATAGAGAAACTGTTGACCAGGGACCCAAACCAAAGGCCAGACAGAAGACGTACATTAAAGATACTGGCGGATCTCACATGCAACTTTTAATATATTTTTTTTTATTTTATAAAGATTTGTAGAAACTTGAAGATCAAATATACCATAAATAAAGTTTTTATGCTGAAGGACCTCATTCGATGATCTGTAGGGTTCATATTTGTATGTCCCGATAAATTATAATCATAATATTTATTTAATTGTATATAGTGTCGTATAGTGTTTAACACAGTCTAATTAAGTTAAATACTGTAGTTAACATAATTTAAATATAAAATGTGTTACTTATTTAAATAAAAGTTTCAGATTGCTTACAAATTGTGATTCCTCAAATTTATTATAAGTTGCGTCGTGAAAAGAATTATATTAGATTTAACTGGTTAAAACTAAGATACTCGGCTGTTATGGACACAAGTATTTATGTTAAATCTATAAGCAGAACTGGCCCTAGAAAAACATTTTTAAATAGCACGCCCATACAATTGAGTTATGAACAGAATCTCCTGTAATAATTTTATATGTCTGTAATCTCAAATTTGCTTAATATTTGCGAGACATATTCAACTTTCTAAGGATATTTTATTAAAAAATTTGAAAATATTAAGAATATCGGGGTACCTCCTAATTAACGTTTCAACTATTTATTCAAAAAATAAAACGTCTTAATAAAATGGTTCGTCAACATATTATTTTTTTAATGATGAGGTATTTTATTTTTTGAAATACGTGCGGTAAATATGTCATTTAGCGGCTGACATTTTATTTGCGCATGTTTCACCGTTCGCTTGCCTTCCACCGGGCGAACGAGGATATGAATGATGAACGTTTCAAGAATACGCGTTCGCCACCTTTTCACCGTTCACTTCACGTTCCCCAATTCGAGGATAGGGTCCCTGGTAAAACTAAACCTGTGGGATTCTTACCAAAAAAAAACCTGTAAAGACTATAAAGCCTAACAGGATTATAAAGCTCGTAAATGCTAAATATTTCGAAAAAATCCAGTTGATCCAAACAGATCGTCGATTCGTATAAAGCTTGATCCGCCCACAAAGCTAAAATCTGACAGACCCGTGATATTTCGTTTTTCGGACAGCCACACTATACCAATCAGCTTTATTCATCTAAAAAAGTCTGCCCGAATTTCCAAAAGATTCGATACGATCTAAAAACCCGTGTTCAAACAACGAAACGTCCAGCTCGTGTTGAGCCATGACGTACCCCTTATTCTCCAGCTAATTAGATAATCTCTATTAAACTCTTAGGTGTGGTAAACGTAATATTCAGAATCTTTAAAATTATTAAAAATAAAATTAAAATTGGGATTTGATGAGAAATTTAGAGGAAGACATCCTCTTAAAACAGTGGTTCTCAATCTTTTTTTAATCGCAAACATTTTGCCATTTAAAAAAAATGGTCACGAACCCCTTTCCCATCAAGCAAATTTGATCAATAAAACAAAAAATGAAGGGTTTAAAAAATACATGTTCGTATTTAGCAAAAGTGCCAGATATAAAAAAAGATGCGTACGCCGGCCGTCTACTGATCAGTCTTCCAGATATTGAGATCAGAATGACGTCCTTTTTTTTAATTTTGCGGTGTCATCTTAACTTAAAAGAAAATACATTCTTGTTTTAGTTTTTATGCTCCATCCAGAAATATCAGAAGAAAACCATTTCAAATTAGAATTTCAAAAAAAGAATCCTATTAACAATAACACTACTTTACAGCCAATTTGCGACTGTAATGTAAAAGGTAGTCTTTGGTTAATTTTTGGTCTCTAAATGCGAAAATTATGGTAAAAACTTCCTAACACGTAAGATTTTTGAGTTATGACTTTTTCAGCAAAAATTAATGAGTATTTAAGGACTTTATTTTGAAAAGTAATTTGTAATATACCGGAGCGCGGCGTTGCCAAATTTACGTTTTCCATAACTTAGAGAAATTGTGCACAATCTAGCAATGTCACCTGGAGGTATCTAGGGATGACAAGTCAACAACGAAGTTTCAACTTCCTAGGGCTTGAAATAACGAATATACCCATTTAAACCCATATATTTCCGAATTTCACTCTGCCCCATAACTGAATCTACTTATAGAGGGCCCCTGTATACGAAAAATACGCCATCGCTTTTCGAACTTTCGATACCAGATGTTTCTGGAAAATATCAAAAGTTGAACGGCAGTCGTATCATCAGTATTGGTTTAGCAGGAATAGTGGTCAGTATTAGAAAGAGAAGCTAATAGTAAGAGCATTGACTATATAAACACAAGACTGGACTCCAATGTTATAATTTTGATGCTCTTAAAATGGACACAACAATAGGACGTAACTCATTTATCATTACAACGTTACGAATGATTGAACATCAGTAATAAAATGTTATATACATGCCTTTGTAACAAGTATAAAAGATTTTAAATTGTTGGATTTCCGTCTAAACGTGACAATGTTGCATATCCCTTCTTACCGACCAAAGAGGATAAACTGCTCCTTGTTACCGCACGGTTGCCACTTCCTAGCGGCCTTTTATTGAAATCACAACAAAAAATTCTTTAATTCTGAGAGTTCTTCAAATACCAGTCTTAAATAAAATTGGACAAAATAAAAATTTAGTTGGATCTAAATCCTGTGCCTTGAATTTTAAGAAACTAATTTTTGATTCTTAATTTACGTCTCAAAATCCCCCAATACCGATTTTGAAAGAACCTGAGATGTGTGCATTTTTAGTCTGACATATTTCATTTAGCCTATTGAGTTTGGAGAACTTACTTTAACATCTGTAATGTTCGCCCCGCTCCTTAATTTTTGGAACAATCTGAAAAATATAATTTTACAGCTATAATCTACGCTCCCAAAATCACCCATTATCGATTTTGGATACAATTAGAAAAATATAAAATTTTTAGTCTTTCATATTGAATTAAAAAAAAGTCTTATTGTACACACTCAAAAAACACTCAGTACCAATTTTGCGCACAATCGAGGGATGTTAAATTGAGAGTCCGCCATATTAAAGTTTTAAAAAATAATTTTATATTCGTACTTCATATCTTCACAAATCACCTAGAACCAGTTTTAGACGAAATTAAGAAATATAAAATATTTAGTTCGCCATTTTGAATATAAAAAAATTAATTCGGTATGTGCGAGCCCGAAAACTCTCCTGTATCAGTTCTGGAAAAAAATGGACAAAATTAAATTTTTTGTGCGCCACCTTGGATTATACGGAACCAGTTTTGACCAAAATTATATGGGACTACTGCAGAAATTTCCTTAACTAATGCAAAAAATTTTATTTAAATTGGTACAGCTGTTCTAGAGTAATCCGCCTATATATATATATATATATATATATATATATATATATATATATATATATATATATATATATATATATATATATCAATATAAATATAAAATGATCGTCTGATTCATGGAAATATTTGCCTTGTAAATTTAAATGCAGGGATTAAAAACTTATACCCGTATTTTAGATTTACCATCCAACACGGCAACACTGCATCGTCTTATGGCTTGCTTTTTTACTAATATTTACTATAACAAAATTTATTGAATGAGCTGGATATAATACTTGGAATTTTCTCATCTTGCGCTCTCGCCAAAAATAGCAAAAATAGTTGCCAAGGCGTCCATAAGCGGCGAAAGTCTTTTGTTTATTTAGTCAATGGTAAGAGCTTTGTATTGAATAAAGTTAGTTGACGCCTGTAAACGTAGTATCATATCTCTGAACCGACGTACGCGACAGTTTAAAGTACAGAAACTGGCTATGTTAACCCCGCGGATAGTTTTCACTACATATATGGTCAGTCTACTCTTAAATCGCAGGATGCGACAATTAACAAAAGGGCCAAAGTAGTTTATCATAAGTATTTTGGATATCTTGTTGGCCATTAAGATCGGGACTGGGCTCTTCAGATATTTTTCCAAACCTGTACAGCCAATCTAAGTAACTGGCTAAATGGCAAGCGCTCTCTATGCCTTTTGCAGTTCCAATGATTTGCCGAGAACCAACAAATAATTTTAATGACTGGTACTTTTGCATGACTATAGTGTATGGTTTTTCAAGAAAGAGCTAACATAATATTGAATATCCGGATATTCCCTCAGCAATAAAACCGGTTCTTCATGGAGAAGGTTTACCAGTTCCAGCGCCCCCGGTAAAATAGGAGGAAGACTTAGAAATCTATGATAATAAGGTTTAATTCGATAATGTATCAGAAAAGGATGATTCTTATTTTCCCGAAAGTGAAGAAAAGGAACCACATTTAATCGAACAACTTGAATTAACTGATCTAGTTCGGGACCTCCACTTGCCCAAAGAGCATGCTGAAGTATTAGGAATTAGATTACAACAATGGAAGTTATTAGCCACTGGAATCAAACTTACAATATTTAGGGCCCGTCATCAGGAGCTATCCTCGTTTTTTTCTTTGCAAGATAAAATGTGTGTTTGTGTTAATCCAAATGATGTTATGGAAAAATTAGAATTTGCACATAATCCGGACGAATGGTACTTATTTATATATTCTTTTAAAATAACTTTAAAACCAGTTCTGTTCCATAATGGCAACAAAAGACCATCTCTTCCTTTTGCACATGCAGTTGACATTAAGGAAACATACGAAAGTATGTCACTTATTCTAAATGCAATAAGCTATGTTACGTATAAGTGAGCAAATATGTGGTGACCTAAAAACCATAGGATTACTACCAGGGCTTTAAAAATTTCGTTAAAGCATTAAATAAAGAAGGAGATACCTTTAAATACCTTAAACAAATATTTCCGAAACTAAGTGATGCTAAGCTTAAGGAAGGAATATTTGTTGAACCACAAATAAAAAAATACTAGGGAATCAACAGTTTGATTAAAAATTAAATGATGTTGAATTAGCTGCATGGAGTTCTTTTAAAACAATTGTTTCGGAATTTTTAGGCATCATGATAACTACGAAAATATTGTAGAAAAACTACTTGAAAGCAACTGCACTTGCACTTGCACTCCCATTTAATTTTTTTTCCTATAAAATTTGGGTGCGGTTAGTGATAAGCAAGAAGAAAGGTTCCACCAAGATATATTAACAATGGAGCAACGCTACCAAGGCAGATGGGATCCAGCAATGATGGGGAATTATTGTTGGTTTCTTATGAGAGAAAGCGATAAGGAATATAAACGAAAGTCAACATTTGCAAAAAAGTTATGTAGAAAAGACTTACTATAAATGTATTTTCATGTGTATTTTTGTAAATAAATCCTTTTATCCTTAAAATATCTTGTTTTTATTATTGTTTTGAACTTATGTATATATATTATAAAAGAAAAATTTGTATTAAATAAAAATAATTGATACATTCTATAACTCAAAATCTATACGTGGTGGAAAATTTTGAATTCGTTTTCAGGATGCTTTAAACTCCCACGGACAGCCATTATAACATCAGTAGCAATTTTTTTGTATGTATTGATTAGTGTAATTTATGTCTTTTTTTCTGACAAAAGCACACAAACATCATCCTCTTATTGCTGCTGAGCGGACAATGCTATTAAGATACCACGCAGGAAGAAGATTGGTAAATACTGGTAAGCAATTGGATCAACAACTAACAAACCTACACTCATGTTTCACAGGCTAGCAGAATATTCTTGGTTATGCAGGATAATATGCGAGGCGGACGATTCTACACCGCTGCAGTTGAGGGACCGTGAACTGCCTTCTTATCACCAATCAAACCAATAAAAGCTTCAAGCCTGATTATAGAAGCTGGATGTCACCCAAATGAGGCCAACTAGGATTATGTCGAACAAATTAGAATGGAACCACTGATTCACATCAACGCAAATGTTTGCTGAAACAGAAGGTTTTTTACTAGCTACCCAATATCACGTCATCCCAATGAGAAACTATCAGAAGTATATAATCAGAGACTCCTCGATTCAGAATGATCAATGGCGATATTAATGGAAAACCAGTTTTAGTTCACCATTTATCTTTGCGAAACAGTAAAAAATTATTCGATAAGTTAAGAGAAACTTCTTTAAATCACTTATATTATACGATTTTATCTTATTCATATAATATGTATAATATAAAAATTATTCGTTAGGGGGTATCAAAAGTGTTAAAATAATATGCTTCTAAATTGTGACAATTTTCTTTAAGTTAGTATAAACATGGCATTAAATATGAATTCTTATCGTGTTATAACCTTAATACAGGCACCTCAAGAGCTTGACACATACCGATATTTGAAAATCCGATCCGACCAATTGGATTATAATGCATGTAAATGCTCAATATGAAAAACTCAATTGATCCGAATAGGTCGTCGATCTATATAAGGCTTGATCAGCTCATAAAGATAAAATCTGCTTCATTGATCTGAAAAATTCTGCCTTAATTTCCAAAATATTCCATACAATCTAAAAACCCGTGTTCAAAAAACTCTTGCAGAGCCATGACGTACTCCTTATTCTCCAGCTAATTAGATAATCGACGAGAAATTTTCCGGTAAACACGAAGCTCTCATAATATAACCTTTTATTATTACTTCAAAATCTAATATGTGCAGTAGTGGTGGAACTTAAACCTGCTTTCCCAAAGGTTACCATTTGAATTTGAAGTCGTCGTCTAGTTCTCGGACAGTCCAGGCATGCTGAGGCCACCACTCAGACAATTGTTTTTGATATGCATATCTCGTGTACCAAGTATAAATAAATTATTAACATCTTATCGTCTACCTCCAAATTTTAAACTTAAATTTGATTTTTAAAATTGATAACTGAGGACTCCCCCAAAAAAAATGTTGCTACCCACTGGTTGAGAATCAATTTTTGTACACTTTTAGGCTACCTTCAAAATTCTGTACATTTTTTCTATTACTTGTCCAGGTAAAACTCGAAATAGTAATAACAAGTAATTTCATCATTTTATTAAATATTGAAAATGCCTCTCATTAATTGGCAGTAACCTAAGCGATTTATAAATTCATTCTGAACATTAAGCAATTAACTGTTTTTTTAAGTCCTTTATGTCAATTGCCTTAGTTTGAAAAACTTTATCTTTAAGGTAACTTTACAAAAAGTCAAGAGGGTTTAAGTTTAAAGACATCGGCTGCCACTGAATAGATCCCCTTCTTCCAATCCACCTGTTTTAGGATATTTTTCTTGAAATAACTGACACACTGCTTCTTGGATTCTTACCCTATCGCCATACCCTATCATTTTAAGAATTTATTTCCACTGCGCCTCAGTAAGTTTCATTTTCAGTTAAAATTAACTCAAAGTGACAATAAATCGAAAGCAGTTACATTTAGATATAGGACATGTAATTCAAAAGATGTTGAGATATTTGCAGAGAGTCCGGAAGAACAAAAAAAATTGGGGGTCACTAGTTAAAAAATCAAAGTTGATTATAGCACAGCTCCTTTCAAGTTACACTTATTGGAAAAAATTCGTACCAAAAAAATTAACTCGACCTATCCGAGCAATTTTTCAAAAAATCCAGCGTTATTTAAATAATGAATTTATTCCAAACTTTAAGTCTTCATTGTATGTTATTAATATTTCTTAATTTCGAAGAAAGAATTGGTTAGAATAAGTTTTTTTAAGAGCTATATTTAACTAATAAGTGATAAGTTATATTGCGTTTAAATATTAAAATTATTATCAGTAAATGTCATCTAGATGAAATAACACCTACAAAATATCAATGATATAAAGGAGCCTTTTTTTTATTACAGAATAACAGAACTCACAGCCTCTTTTAACAAAAGCTGAAACTACCCCTAAAAATCAATATATTTTATTAATAGATTTGACCCTCTTTACGTCAGTCTATTTGACAAAATGGCGAGTATAATCGTTAAATTTAGTTCTAAAATGAACCGATAGATGTTCCTCATAGTTTATTACTGAAATGAAAGTATAAACTGTATTTAAAAATCAAATTATTATGTTTTATTTATTAATTTTTATTAATACTTGACATACTAAAAATTTCTTGTTAAAAAATTTTGACCATTACTGAATAAAAGTTGATTGTAAAACTACTTCTGGAAAAATGTTCTAAACTTACAAAGTTTTTAATTAGAACATTCACACTACACAAAATCTACCCAAAATGCTTAAAATTTGAACGTACAGGGTGAGTCAACGATTGGATGAAGTAGGTTTGTGCCTTTTCGGTGAAATTAACAAAGAAACTATATTTATTGTTTGATACAGTTTATTTTTATGCAGATTTTAAAAATATTTAGGACTCTACAGGATGCGCCAAAAAACTAGGACAGCATAAAGTTGTATTTTTTTAAATAGAACACCCTATATACGAATCGTATTTTCGATTTAACTTATAATTTTAAATATTTTTTATTAAGGGTTTACTATAACAAAACTTTATAGTTTCTGAGATAATTAAGTTTAAAGAAAAAAAGTCACATTTTCAAGCATCAATTCAATCCTAAATAACGTTTTAAATTTTGTGACAAATATATTCAAATTTGGAATTTAGCAAGGCCAAGGACAAGTTAACATAATTTTTACCTAATATTTGCAATAAAAGCTACAGGGTGTTGAACACATCGGCTCAAATTTGAACAAGTTTAAATGAATAAATATCTTTTTTTTTAAATGGTACACCCTGTATATTTTCATGTTATTTAATAGAGTAATAAAAACCCTAAAAGTTTTGTTCAATATATCCTATACCTATTTATAATAGTTTTTGAGATATTTCAGTTTTTATAATTTTCCATACTTTTTACAGAAATAGTCTTCATTATCATAGTAGCCATGGCAAAAACAATGTAAAAGAACATTTTTCTGTGTGTCAAATTTATAACCGCAATCGCTTCTTTTGGTTTTTATGTAGTGTAGTTTGGTTTTTTTTTGCATTCATATTATATTGTAAAATGAATTTTCCAAAGAATGAGTTAATAGATATGATTTATACAATAGGAGAGGCTCAACAAAATTGCCTTCTTGCTCAAAGAATTTACAAAATGAAGTATCCTGATCGACGCCAGCCTAATACCCATACTTTTCAAAACAATGCAAAGATTTGATTCTTCTGGTACTGTTGATTATCCAAAACGCAAAGTGGTCAACAAACCAGTAACTAATGAAGAAAAAGAACTACAAGAATTGTTAAATGTTCAGGAAAATCCTTATATTGGTAGCCGTCAGTTAGCAGCATTATGTGAAACATCACAATCCACCGCTAATCGTACTACCAACAAATATAGGTATCATCCATATCACATGGAATTACACCAAGAATTGCATGGACAGGATTTTGAAAGTCGTGTAAACTTTTGTCGTACAATAAATGCGGAGATTCAATTAAATCGAAATCTATTATGCAAGGTAATGTTTAGTGATGAAGCTACTTTTAGAAGTAACGGTGCCGTAAATAGACGCAACATGCATTATTATGCCACAGAAAACCCATTTTGGATTAGAGAGGTGCAACATCAAAACCACTGGTCATTAAATGTTTGGTGTGGTATTCATCATAATCGAATTATTGGACCCCACTTTTTTAATGAACCACTAAATGGCCGTAGTTACCTGAACTTTCTACAGGAAGAACTACCCCAACTGCTTTAAGGTCTCGATAGGGATGAGCTCGACAGTATGTGGTTCCAGCACGATGGTGCGCCTCCGCATTACCATCGTGAAGTTCGTGCGTTTTTGGACCAACGATATCCGCAAAAATGGATTGGACGTGGGGGTTTCATTGAGTGGCCACCAAGGTCTTGCGACATCACCCCATTAGATTTCTTCCTATGGGGTTATATTAAAAATAAGGTGTATGTTAATCCACCAACAACAGTGGAAGATATGCGAAACAGGATTAGGGATACCTGTAGAACAATAACGCCACTAATTTTGTCCAGGGTCCGAGAAAATCTGCAAAAAAGACTAAATTTGTGTATTGCACAAGAGGGTCGTTTATTCGAACACTTATTAAAAAGAAATAATTAATCTCAGTATTTAATAAGTAATTTTTTTTGTTTCAATTTAGTATAAAAGTAAATATGTATTTGCCTTGTCGTTATTGTTGTGTTAATTTTTTCACATTATGTTTAATTAAACTATTGCCGTTGTAATATAACGAATAATGTATTTCATCATATTTAACCACATTCTGTTTGTTTCTGTAGTTTCTTTTTATTATTTTACATGGCTACTATCATAATGAAGACTATTTCTGTAAAAAAGTATGGAAAATAAGAAAAACTGAAATATCTCAAAAACTATTATAAATAGGTATAGGATATATTGAACAAAACTTTTAGGGTTTTTATTACTCTATTAAATAACATGAAAATATACAGGGTGTACCATTTAAAAAAAAAGATATTTATTCATTTAAACTTGTTCAAATTTGAGCCGATGTGTTCAACACCTTGTAGCTTTTATTGCAAATATTAGGTAAAAATTATGTTAACTTGTCCTTGGCCTTGCTAAATTCCAAATTTGAATATATTTGTCACAAAATTGAAAACGTTATTTAGGATTGAATTGATGCTAGAAAATGTGATTTTTTTTCTTTAAACTTAATTATCTCAGAAACTATAAAGTTTTGTTATAGTAAATCTTTAATAAAAAAGATTTAAAATTATAAGCTAAATCGAAAATACGATTTGTATATAGGGTGTTCTATTCAAAAAAATACAACTTTATGCTGTCCTAGTTTTTGGGCTCACCCTGTAGAGACCTAAATATTTTTAAAATCTGCGTAAAAATAAACTGTATCAAACAATAAATATAGTTTCTTTGTAAATTTCACCGAAAAGGCACAAACTTACTTCATCCAATCGTTGACTCACCCTGTACATTACTTTTCGTTGCATAAAACAGAGAAGGTCTTTAACACAATTACATAATAATTTTCAAACAAACTGTTCTGGGTTAAAAGCATACATAGACTGTATTCTTTAAAGTAATTATCAAATGATCAATGTGGAATAATTGAAACTGATACCTTCATGTTCTTTTGAATATGCATTTACCTGTCATTAGGTCGAAGTGACCATGATTACTTCAAGTGATAGAACTGAAAGTGATAATGACTCAAAACGATAATTCAAAATTGAGATATACGACTGAAAGCATCTTTACCAAACTTACCAAAAATTTATGCAGGTGTAGTAAGTGAAATGAAATAGAGGTTTATCACAATATGGAATATGGGGATTCTCGAAGGTGTAAATTACGAAATTAAAATTAGTTTTTAAAATTTTAATATGGCGGATGCAATATGAAGGATTATACATTTTTCGATTTTGTCCAAAATAGGTGTAGGGGATTGTTGTTGTAAATTACGAATTTAAAATTATTTTTGAATAATTCAATATGGCGGATCCGATATGATGGACTAAAAATTGTATATCTTTCGTTTTTATTCAAAATTTGTTGCTGGAGGGTTTTTGAAAGTGGAAATATGGTAGATGCAATATGGCGGTCCTAAAATTATGTATTTCCGGGTTATGTCTAAAACTGGTAAAGGAAGGTTTTCGAGAGTATATTAAGTTTAGATTTTTTTTTTGAAATCCAATATGGCGTATGGAATAGGGTGGAATACAAATTTTCGTTATTCACATTTCTTTTAAATTGGTATTAGGGGGTTTTCGGAATCGAAGGTTACTAATCTGAAGTTAATTTTTTACAATTGAATATGACAGATACAATGTAGGGGACAAAAATTTCGCATTTTAAAGATTTTTTCTTGATTGATATTGGGAGGTTTTTGGGGTGAATATTACGATTTGAGATTAATTTTTTCAAAGTCAATATGTAGGATAAAATATGTTGGACTAAAAAATGTATTAACTTCTTTCAATATCCGTATAAAGGAATTTTGGGGGCCTAGGTTACGAATCTAAAATTATTTGCTTAAAATTCAATATAACGTATCTACTATAGAACACTAAATATTTATTTGATACAATTTTATTCAAAACTGGAATTTTCAGAGTCAAGGAATCTTTAGTTGTTTAATGCTATGGATAAAATGGATAGTTTTTTGAAACTTTAGAAATTCAACTAAATTTAAAATTAGAATTTTTATTAAAAAATTGAACCGATTCCAAAAAAGCACTAAAAAGCTAAAAACAAAAAATATAAATTTTTACATGAAACTGAAATTTTTGAAATCATGAACTACTACCACGAGATACAAACATACAAGCTACGGTGTGAAGTATTTGTCAATTTTGTATGTGATTAACATTTTGCCAGATATTAAATTTCAATTTATTATAAAAATTTATATTATTACGTCTTTCTTTTTAATGCTTTTGTAGATGATTCAATTTTTTTTATAAAAATTTTATTGGTATTTCAGATATTTATGTGACACGAAGTATTCCATACTATTTATCGGACATTGTTTAGCTACATTAAAAAATTGCATCATTTTGAATTTTGATTTATGTCAAGTTGGTAATTATCATGAAAATATTTTAAATAAAGATACAACCTTATTATATAATATTGCATATTCCAATTCGAAAATCTAGTAAAATTGAGCAAAGGAAATAACATGATTTAAAGGTAAGGACAAATTTATATACTCTAGACTTTCAAATTTTTATTTCAAAAGTAATCTATTTAAAACTAATGCACAAGATAAAGCTTAAGTTTTATTATGATGAATTTCAGTTTAAAAGTGTTGTTGGTAAATCTGGTAATTATTCGGAATAGTAGAAACACCAAATTTTCACTGATTTTTTTTTCATATCCGACTATTTTGGGGTCATAGAACAAGAATCTGAAGTTTTTTTGTAGATTGCATAAAATTTTCTCAAAAAAAAATGTTAACTTTCGGACGTATTTTCCTATCTATCCCTTTAAATTTCCCCACTTCCTCTAACACATTTGTACATTCTTAACTGTAGCACCGTTTGAATAAAGCTGTACATAACATTTTATTAAAATATAGTAGAAAATACTAAAAATCAAGGAGAATAACAAAAATAAACAAGTGTTGCCTACGTCGGCATAAAATTACACATGTCAACCGTTAATTCAGTAATTATTTATTTTTGCATATTTTTTGTCAATAGGATTCCTTAGTAATTTAATGGCGTTTTCAGTTTTTTCTACAATTTTGTGGCATATCTGTCTTTGATTGATTTGAAAGTATGTTTCTGCAAAAATTAATCGCAAAAAATAGAATTTTTATTGAAAAGCTTATTAAAACATTCGTAAGAAAATTTTAAAAGCTTTTTAAATCTCATAAATCAGTGTTCATAACTTGATCATGAGTTTTCATTTGGTATTTTTTGTAAGTATTGTTGGGCCAAAGCTTTTCCGAAGTTCATGTTTTAGGAATGATATAAATTTAAAATGTTATGCAGAGTATTTAACTGCATTTTTAAAACCAATCCAACGATTTCCCTTTCGATGAGAAAAAAATTCCTACTTTTTACATAGGAATGGAAGCCCTAAATGTTTTTTTAATTAGCCTCATGTCTCTTCTTGGGCCAATTGGAAGCATTACCTGCAAAATAATATTGTAAAAGTTTAAAAACCTAGAAAGAGACGGACAGGCGGACGCAACCTAATTACCAGTTATTTTAGGTTTTAGCTCTTATTTTTATCTTGCTTTATACAAGCCATTTTTCCATACGTAAATACTATATACACCTGGACTATACTGGCACCTACTTATTGTTTGAGGGAGGAGGGATTTGTTAAATGTATCAAAAAAATTTATAGTATATATCTTTCTTTCTGGAATATTTGAATGATGCCGAACAAATTTCAGAACACTTTCACTAATTTCAACCTTATGTACTAGTCAGTGACGTCACCAATTTTTTATTTCTGTTGACCTCTTTCCAAAAGTCAACTTGTTGCTAATATGAAGTTCTGGGGCAAAATAGTAAATTGAGTGAATTACTGAATTGCTGTCAGAACAAGTGCAATTTGATGATCGTTTGAAATCCGACAATACACCAATTTTCCCACCATGTTCAAAGTCATTCACGTCTTCTTTTAGCTTGATTTTTAGTGTTTTCTGCTAGATTTTCACCAAATTTGATGTTTAGTTTTATCCAAAATATACGTTATTCCAAAATGTGCAATTGTGTTTTAGTTGAAGTTGCATAATTTAAAGAAAATAGTGGGAAAATATGGCGCGAAAGTGATTTTTTTAGGAAAACTATATGTGGTCGCCAAAAAAAACTTCAGATTCGTATTTTACAACCCCAAAATAGGAATTGCAAAAAAAAACAACAAATCGATGTTTCCACTATTCCAAACAGTTACAGTAAATTGTATCTTTTTTAACTACCAACCAAGTTGAAAATGTGAGATACACAGTAATTGTGGATATATTTCAAAAGGTGAAGATGTTTCGTGTGCCCATTAAAACATAAGCATTTTATAATATATTGAATATAGTTTTGTCTTAAGATAAATATTTTTTAAGAGATATAAGTTAACAATAAACTCGTATACTTAAATATTAGCAAGTCTGCCAAAGAGTTCCTGTACTTCATTTAAAACAATTATTTTGTATAAAATTTACACAGTTATATGAGTAACTTGCTAAAAAATAAAATCACACTTTTATAGGCAATTAATAATTAATAAAATATGATATTGATTAAGCTTTATTTTTATCATTGAGCGGTAGTCCTGCGGCAATCGCTTCTCTACTTGATGGTGGTTGTGTAGTAAAAACAAGTCTGTAAAAAAGAGCGCCAACAAAGCCGGCAAGGAGTGGACCAATCCAGTAGAGCTGGAAAATATTAAGAAAATAGATAAAACTGAAAATATAGTTTCTGGTTTAATTATTTTAAATTTAATTATTGATTACATTATCTATAACATAAAATAGAATTAAATATTGGCGAAGCGGACGTGAAAATTTGTCAATCTACACGATTCTCGTATTAAAAAGTGCGGAGCACTCCAAAATATGGAAAAACTCCGGGTCCGACAGATGGCGACAGCACTGTTTCGTCCTAATATGGAACTCGTCAGGCCACCGCAGTTGGTACAAACCATCATCTCACCTTTGCATCGTATAAAGCTGAATTTATAATCAAAACACAGCAAATAAGACGACAAAGGCGACATCTCGATGGTCCACTTGATAATACAAGAACCACACAGATTAACAAAGTTTTTAAAAGAACCGTCATATGGTGGCGCGACGGTGAATTAAAACAGAAATATGTAAAATCGAGTACACGAAACGCGCTGCCCAAAGGATAGGGGTCGCATGTTTCGGTACTGGCAAGCAAGCCTACCGCCTATTTTAGCAGCCAAAGCCACGTGCCGCACCAAACGATCCCACCATGAGAGCATCGTTTAGCGTGTTTAAAAGCCAAACAAGTAAATAAATATGTAGATAAGTTTTTGTCCGTGTAATTTAAAATAAAATAGAATAAAATATTGGCGAAGCGGACGTGAAAATTTGTCAATCTACATGATTCTCGTATTAAAAAGTGCGGAGCACTCCAAAATATGGAAAAACTTCGGGTCCGACAGATGGCGACAGCGCTGTTTCGTCCTAATATGGGACTCGTCAGGCCACCGCAGTCGGTACAAACCATCATCTCGCCTTTGCATCGTATAAAGCTGAATTTATAATCAAAACACAGCAAATAAGACGACAAAGGCGACATCTCGATGGTCCACTTGATAATACAAGAACCACACAGATTAACAAAGTTTGTAAAAGAACCGTGACCTGACGAGTCCCATATTAGGACGAAACAGCGCTGTCGCCATCTGTCGGACCCGGAGTTTTTCCATATTTTGGAGTGCTCCGCACTTTTTAATACGAGAATCATGTAGATTGACAAATTTTCACGTCCGCTTCGCCAATATTTTATTCTATTTAATTTTAAATTACACGGACAAAAACTTATCTACATATTTATTTACTTGTTTGTCTTTTAAACACGCTAAACGATGCTCTCATGGTGGGATCGTTTGGTGCGGCACGTGGCTTTAGCTGCTAAAATAGGCGGTAGGCTTGCTTGCCAGTACCGAAAAATGCGACCCCTATCCTTTGGGCAGCGCGTTTCGTGTACTCGATTTTACATATTTCTGTTTTAATTCACCGTCGCGCCACCATATGACGGTTCTTTTACAAACTTTGTTAATCTATATGGTTCTTGTATTATCAAGTGGACCATCGAGATGTCTCCTTTGTCGTCTTATTTGCTGTGTTTTGATTATAAATTCAGCTTTATACGATGCAAAGGCGAGATGATGGTTTGTACTGACTGTGGTGGCCTGACGAGTCCCATATTAGGACGAAACAGCGCTGTCGCCATCTGTCGGACCCGGAGTTTTTCCATATTTTGGAGTGCTCCGCACTTTTTAATACGAGAATCATGTAGATTGACAAATTTTCACGTCCACTTCGCCAATATTTTATTCTATTTTATTTTAAATTACACGGACAAAAACTTATCAACATATTATCTATAACTAATAACAAAATATTTTCAAGATTTTGGCATCGAGTTAGAATCTGATTGGCATTTCAATATGCTTTTACAAGATTTGTGGTTTTTCTGCGTAATCTGTCGTTGAAATTTCAAAAACAAGACGCGCGGTTTAAAGAGGCTTGACATACACTTTACTTGAGATATTATATCATGATTTTTATTTCTTTTTGCAGTTTATTATTTGGTAATAGTCTGATGTTATCAATTTTGAATAAAAGATATTTAAATAACACTATTTATTCAGAATAGTACACAATACCTATATTTTATCTGATTAGGAACCTACTGGGACTTATAAGGGAAGGTTAGATCTTGTCCTCACCGGTTTTGATCAAACTTAAGAATTATACGACTAAAGTCATCTAAAAAAATCCCCAAAAGCGTCCGTGCTAACACTCATTTGATTTTTGTGAAAAAAATTTTAAAATGCGAACGCGTTATACGTTGATAAGTGCGTCATTCTTTTAGAAGCTCTTTCACATCAGCCGCCGTAGCTCAAATGGGTAAGCGCTTCATCAGTGCTCCAAAAACTGCGGATTCGATCCCCGCTCGATGCAATTTTTTTTATCATTTCAAAAAATAATTACCATCGGTTTTTCCAATTATTAATTATTCTTTGTAGTTTTTATACACTAACTAACTAAGTTCATACATATATAATAATAATAAGTAACGAAATAACATTTCTCTACACTTGTGAATGATTTTATTTTTCGATTAAAAATAATTGATTTTGAAATTTTTCGATTATTGCTTTTTATATAAGTTTCATTTTTCATTGTTTGTTTCTCAAAAATTAATACAATCTGTTTTAAAAATTTTAACTATAACTGTGCTACTAAAAATGTAGGTAATGAGGAACTATTTAAAAAAAGCATGTTAATTATATACTTAAATGTTTGTGTCTAAAAACTACATGGAATAATAATAATTGAAAAAACCGATGATAATCATTTTTGGAATTGATAAAAAAATCTGCATCGAGCGGGGATCGAACACATTCTCGGTGCATTAGCAGAGCGCTTAACCAGCTGTACCACGGCGACTAATGTGAGAGAGTTTCTAAAAGAGTATCACACTTGTCAGCGTATAACGCATTCAACTTTAAAAATTTCTTTAACAAAAATGAAATGAGAGATGGCACGAACGCTTTTAGGGATTTTTTTAGATGACCTTAGTCGGTATAATTCTTAAGTCTCATCAAAATCTGTGATTACAAGGGCCTCCTTATTAGATGAATTTATAAAACATTACGGACATAAATTGTTCTTTATACTAGTTGGATATAAAATTAAACACCTGTGATATTGTAGGTGGCACTAAAACCAATATTAACTAGTGATACTCTAAACTAAGGCATTTAATTCCATGAGAACTTTAAACAAAATATATTTGCTACAGATTTCAATATTTCAAAGAACTAACTTATTTTAGGCTATCCTCGATATGGTATATTAAAATTTAATTACTTTAAATAATGAATAGTAATACATTTTTTGCAAATTGGACACAGCAAGTATCTTTATTCTTAAACTGTCTGGGTTAAAACTACTAACCCCTCTTTAAATCGAATATTGATAATACTTTACTTTCGTTTAAATCCTTTTGAATAAAAACTATCGACATACAGTATTCAAACTGCAATAATCCAGCTTTCTGGAAGTGCAGAAATAGAACACATCTAAATACAAAAACAATAGTTTATTAGCTAAAAATATTGAAAAGAATTTCAATTTATTATTCTTTTTTAATGACAAGTCTCTGGTATTTCAAATATTTTTATCTGAAAGATTTTTGGAGTTTCTTATCAACGCTGAATTTTAGGTTTCCAAATTTTACAAACCACTAATTTTAATGATATGTAGCTCTGCAACTAAGATTATTTTTTTTAAGCGCGGAAAAATTTATAATGTCTAAAACTTCCCATAATTACGGATTAAAATAAACATAAAAAGGGTAAAAATTGTAATATTTAACTGCTGGAGTTTCCACAAAAATTGACTTGGTGTAAATTTTTCTGATGTAAATCTTTACAACACAGGAAGTTTTAATCCTATCTAAATCGTAACAGGCCTTTAAATAATTTGAAGAAAAGTTTTTCAATACCTTCAAACACTTTTTAAAAACTTCAACATAACATTCTACTTAAGTAATTATAATTGAGTCGCTATACATTAATACCTACCCAATGATTACTCCAGTCGCCATTATAAAGAGCTGGAGCAAAACTTCTTGCAGGGTTCATATTGGCGCCAGTATATGGACCCTAAAATATCAAAAAATTAATAAAAATGTAGAAATCAATCCGATTAAAAATATTATTACGATACATTGCAATTTAAAATATTTCAAATAGATGCGGTGCAAATTCAATATCTATTTTCAATAATAGTTCTCGTTTATTATATAAAGGGTGTTTTTTATAGAGGTATAGAACTTTAAGTTGGCAACACTTTTTTAACTGGCGGCCATTTTGTCAGCTGTCAAGTGATTTATGTTTAGTTTGGTTTGGCATTTCAATATGAATAGACTGACGCCTGAACAATGCTTCCAAATTGTGCAAATTTATTTTGAAAATCATGGTTCTGTTCGAAATACGTATCGCGCACTACGTCCATTTTACGGTCAACATAATTATCCATCAGAGCAATTAATTAGATTAACTATGGAACGTTTTCGCACCACGTTTACTCTAAATGATAATACGCATCCACAGAGACGTCGTACAGTGCGTACAGAAGAAGTCATTGCTGCTATAGAGCGTAGCGTAGAGGAAGACCCGAATCAGTCTATCCGCCATCGTGCACAGGAATTGGATATGTGTCTATTCACTTTATGGAAGATTTTGCGGAAAGATCTTGGTTTGCGTGCTTACAAAATCCAACTCGTGCAAGAATTGAAGCCACACGATCACCTAGCAAGGCGTAGATTCGGTGAATGGGCCCAAAACAAGATTGTCGTTGATCCCGATTTTCATAAGCGAATTTTGTTTAGCGATGAAGCTCACTTTTGTTTGAATGGATACGTCAATAAACAAAACTGCCGTATTTGGAGTGATGATAATCCTCAAGTATATGTTGAGACACCGTTACATCCAGAAAAACTGACTGTTTGGTGTGCTTTATGGGCTGGTGGAATCATTGGTCCGTACTTCTTTAAAAACGATGCTGGTCAGAACGTTACAGTCAATGGTGACCGCTATAGAGCCATGATTACTGACTTTTTCGTTCATCAATTGAACAACCATGATGTGCAGGAGCTGTGGTTTCAACAAGATGGCGCAACATGTCACACAGCTCGTGCCACAATTGATTTATTGAAGGAAACGTTTGGTAACCGCATAGTTTCACGTTTCGGACCCGTGAATTGGCCTCCAAGATCGTGCGACTTAACGCCGCTAGACTATTTTCTGTGGGGATATGTGAAGTCGCTAGTCTACGCCGATAAGCCCGAAACGGTTGATCACTTGGAGGGCAACATTTGCCACCATCGAGATGATGGCCCACCTGTACCACCATGCCGAGAAGAAAGTCAAAACTTACCCTCCCCGCCATGGGATGAATTGTGTTTTGTAGCAATTCATTCGAATTGTGCAACCTCTAACACGGAAAGGATATGATGGAACGAAGTTTGCAATTACTGTTTGCATTTTACTTCATCTATTCACGGAGTTGCATATAGTTGTACGTTTGCTGAATGTGATTTCAGCACTACAACGGCATAATGTGGATATATCCACTGCTATTGCATCTCACACGGAGGAATCCGTGAAAGCCTCATAAACATATACACGCCATCCGGCGGGAGGTCGGCGAAGCCGCATTCAGTGTTGCATACTTCCTTCCGATCTGTTCTTTGCACAAACAGGTGCATGTCGGTACCCTGATGAGTCTAGTAGAGACGAAACATGTACCTCTACCGTATCACTATGGCGGGGAGGGTAAGTTTTGACTTTCTTCTCGGTATGGTGGTACAGGTGGGCCATCATCTCGATGGTGGTGTCATGGGATGAATTGTGTTTTGTAGCAATTCATTCGAATTGTGCAACCTCTAACACGGAAAGGATATGATGGAACGAAGTTTGCAATTACTGTTTGCATTTTACTTCATATACATATATATATATATATATATATATATATATATATATATATATATATATATATATATATATATATATATATATATATAATTATGGTCTAAATTGTAAAAATATTTTGGGTAAGACACTAGTTGTAAGCACAGAGAAGATATTCACAATATAGTAATAATTAAAGTTAATAAACTACGTCATGTTAATGTCAGATTTAGCTTTGTATAACTGGCTCACAGTCTATCAAGACGTGACAACACCGTGTGCCAGAAGTCATATTTAAATTATAATGCCAGAAGGTTATCTTTCGAATAAAGTAAATTTCATGTCAATTTAAAAAATTCATCTTTGTTTTATTCCATTTAAAAGTTCTATACCTCTATAAAAAACACCCTTTATATATATATATATATATATATATATATATATATATATATATATATATATATATATATATATATATATATATATAATTATGGTCTAAATTTTAAAAATATTTTGGGTAAGACACTAGTTGTAAGCACAGAGAAGATATTCACAATACAGTTGTAATTAAACGTAATAAACCACGTCATGTTAATGTCGGATTTAGTTTTGTATAACTGAGTCACAGTCTATCAAGACGTGACAACACCGTGTGGATGTCACCATTTTTAGATCTCCATCAAAAGTTCATCGACAATTTTGTAATGTAATGAGAGTTTTAACATAGATTTTCTTTAAAAAAAATCAATTTTTTGATATTTAGAGTGATAAAATTTTTCGATAATTTTACTTTATAAACTTAAATAAAATGAAATTCATTTCTTATGGTGATAATTAAATATGATAATAATAAATGATTGAAAAATATTCCTCGAGGTAATTTTTGTCCCACTTTTATATTATCTACATTTTCAGGAAAGTGATACTGTTAAGGAGGATAATTACAAGATAGTTCTAAAAAAATAAATTCCGACAAAACTTCAATGATTTTTTCAGATCAATTTCAATATTTATCTAAGAGAGATAGAGTATCTCTTCCAAAAAAAAGCCCATGAGAGAAAGAGTGCCAATATCGTATAGCTCGCAATGAAATGTGAATTGTTTGAAAAATCTAATTTTTTCAATAATTCTATAGACCCGGTTAGTAAAATTGCCATTATAGTCCCCTGCATAGTTAAAATAACAAATAGTAATAAAATATAGTTGTATATACTAAATTTAATCGACGACTTAATTATTATTGCTAATTCAATTTCAGTTGATAATCATATAAAACCTAATTTGTGTTTAAGTCGAAAAGAGTTAATCTATGCTGATTTAAATTAGATTTTGCCTTCTGACCTAAAACTAAGTAGATGATCTCAACTACAACATTTATTTATTAGAGACAAACATCCCAGTTGCCATGTAGATAAGAGTTTACTTTGTTTAAATCATGCAAAGGCAGAAATTTCAGGAGGAAGTTCGAAATATAATATTAATTTAAACAACATAATTTTCAGAATTTGAATTGACCAAATAAAATTACTTATTTTAAAAAGAGATTATATTCATTTAACGTTATAGTTTTATATTGTACACAGTTTCTCCATGTGCCTATGAATTGATACGGGATTACTTAAATCTTCCATGTAAAATATGTCTGTGAAATCTACAGACTGGTTGAAAAGGTTTGAAAGCAAAAATGAAAGAATGTGTATTTTTTAATGAAATTAGTTTTTTTTATTCAATATAACCTCTCTCAACTTTAACACACTTATTTTAACGATCCTCCAATAATTTTATACCATCTTTGTAATGATTTTCCGGAAGCTCTGCAAAATAATGTTTTACGGCTGCAATAGCTTCTTCAACGCTTTCCACGAAGAAATTTTTTCAAATTCCTGAAGAGGTGGTAGTCGGCGGGAGCCAAATCTGGTGAATACGGTGGGTGTTCAAGCAATTCGTACTTTAGTTCTTTCAATTTAGCCATCGTCAAACCATTTGTGTGAGGAGTCTGGATGAAAACTGATATTTTTCTTCTGTAAGCCGGATCTTTTTTCACGAACTTTTTTATCCATCTGGTCCAAAAGGTTGCAATAATACTCAGAGTTAATTGTTTTACTTTTTTCAAGATAATCGATCAACAAAATCCCTTTTGAATTCCAAAAGACTGATGCTTAACCTTTTTTGCCGATCGTTCTGACTTGTTCTGAAGCTGAACAGCCAGCTTCAGTCTACTGTAAACGTTCTTATTTCAGTTTAGAATCATGATGGTGAATCCAAGTCTCATCCACAGTCACAAAACGATGCACAAAATTGGTTTAATTCTGCTTAAAATGCTCCAAATTACGCTTACAAATTTGTTTTCGATTCAGTTTTTGTTGAATTGTTAACAAATGCGGCACTATCTTTCCAAATAGCTTTTTCATACATAACTCTTAGTGTAAAATATAGAGTACTCGTTCGTCCGAGATGCCTATGGTATCAGCAATTTTACGCTTAGTCGCATTTGAGTCTTTACAAGCAGTATCATAGACTTGCTCAATGATTTCTGGTGTTGTTGCACTTTTTGGACATCCACTACGTGGTTCATCTTCAACACTTGTACGACTATGTTTAAACTTTAAAACCCATCGATGCATAGTTGAAAATGAAGGAGCAGATTCCTTTAACACTTTCACCATTTTTATATGAATTTCTGTTGCTGATAAACCTTCCAAAACAAAGAATTTTACCACTGCACGATATTCGGTTTTATCCATTGTATAAAAATTCACTGACACGTCAACTTCAAATGGCTTGTAAACAAAGAATGAACTTTTGTATGTGTTCATATAGAAGATGAAATATTAAAATGGCGTATAAATTTTGATTCCTGTACTGGTTAATTGGTGTCGCTTTCAAAACTTTTCAACCAACCTGTATCTTTGTATAATGGTGTTGCCCCAAATACCTGTCCAAATGCCACCGATAATGACAGAACTACGAACAAGTGTACACGTAATAGTAGTGGATATATGAGAGAAGGAAAGAGGAGGAGGAGGAGTAAGAGTAAATCATCAACACTTTTCATCCTCCTCCTCTTTTCTTCTCTCATTATACTTTTCAAATCTCTCATTATACTTATTAAAAAACCTCGTATCATCAACACTTTTCATCCTCCTCCTCTTTTGTTTTCTCATTCGAATTATCTCGTATACATTCGAGTTACTTCGTATACATTCGAGTTACTTCGTATACATGTTAACTTGACCTTGTATCCCTTCTTTAAATTTTGATTATAAAAGCAACACTTTACCAGCTTAAAACATACTAAAATGAAATATGTCTACTGCTTCTAACGAAAGTGAATTAAATTTATTAATTCAAAAATTTTATAAAAAATGTAAAAGTTCTGCTTTTGAGTTCGAACATTATGCAGTTGATAGTAGTCCATCTTGGTTTCAATATTATTTGGATATATCCAAAAACCATACAGAGGCTGTGAAATTGTGCGAACGTTATTTTCAAAAGAAAGATATTGTACAGTTTATACGTGAATTAGTGAAGTTAAGTTGGTTTCATCATGAAGTTCGTCATTTAAACCAATATATTAGAGATCCTGTTGTATTACAAGAACTAATCAAATTGCGTGGTGAAGATGATGCCTAAAATTGAAAATTTTGTGAGGGACCTTTATGAAGGGTTCATTATGAACGAAGCATGTTCCAGATATTTATCTTGTTTAGTTGAAGAAGAAAGTGAGGGTCAAGATTTATTGTTATATATAAAATATGTTGATCATGCAAATTGTTGTAAAAAAGCAGCAGAATTGTGTAGTGAATTTTTGAAGACTAAAAATGTGTTAAAATTCTTTGATGAACTTAAAAAAATTGGACTCAATAAAGAAATAAATTTATGTATTGATTTATTGGTTAATTAAAGTTAGTGTGAAATAAAATATTTAAATTTTTATAGTTGTTTTATTATTGTGTAACGGCTGTTATGTTTAAATATTTGATTATGTAAAGATAGGAAAATATAATTTTCTGTTAGTAATGTGGGGATGTGGATAAATAAAAAAAATATTATAACATTCATTGTTAATTTATTCATTCATAAAAAAATTTTTATACATAAAGAATACATTAGAAAGGGCACACATTGAAGGTGATTGAGAATGATAAAAACATTTAGGAGATGATTTAATTAAAACAGGTTGTTCGTCCAATTCAATTATTGGCTTAGTACAATATTTTCTAATAAAATTAGCTTTCTCTTCTCCTTTAATATAAATGAATTCTCCTTTTTCTGTTAAGTTTTTTACTATAGATGAAAAATTATGAAGAGGAATATATCCTGTATTCCAATTGATGCAGTGATGAAATTTCATTAACCATTCTGCTTGCTTGTATGTTTCTGGTGGAAGCATTTGTAGTGGATACGGTGGTTTAAAAATATAATGACTCATTTTATGTCCATCAAACATTGCAAGTTCTTTAGGAATAAACTTGTTGTGTTCATCCTTAAATCCTTGAACATCCATAACTATTCTCATTTTTATTTAGCAAATTTTTAAAGTACTAAATTTTTTTATTACAAATTGTTTTTTCGAATAGTCTTCAATAAGATTTTTGAGATGTTTAATTTTTTTTAAAAATAGTTCTATTTTTTCTTTTTGTATTTTGTACATTCCATTTGATGTGCAACAAACTATGGTATAGAAACAACTGATCTTATTCGATATATTTTCATTTTAATAATGATATTTGATGTGGTGGGAGAAGTTAAAGTTGTTTAACAATTTTTGTTAATGGATTATAGCTAAATACTTTATCATGTATTATAACACAATACGCAGCTGTTTTTCCCGATATTTTTTCTTTTGTCTCAAATTCAATTCTCATGGTTACTGGGCCGGATTGTAATAAATCTCTCTGATGAGAGCAATTAATGTAAGCAATAGGTGCATTATCTTTAAATTCTTTGGGATTAAATATTGGTTCTATTGGAAAGTTATAATATACTTGACGAAATTCAGAAAACATTTCATACAGGGTAGCAAACTTATTATTTTTAAAATCAAGCTGAAGATCCTGGTAAGGATATCTTTCTGAATTTAAAAACACATTTATATTCCTTAGGTCACAATGATCAAATTTACTCATATCTGATTTTAAATTACCACGTCTATCCTTTTGAAAAGCAATTAGTACATGTCTTGGTGTTTCAATTTTTGTGGAGGTTTTGACAGGCCAATTATGTCTTGTATTTTCTAATAACTCTGGATATTCAATTAATTCCCAACTTCGGAAAGTAAGAAGAATATCATTGTTTTTATCAATAATTTTCGTTAGTGCCAATTCTTGGGGAATGGCCACAGTAAGATGTGGAACTCGCCAACAAAGTTTGGTTATTTTAATTTTCGGTTTTTCATCATCACTTGTGGTTACTAAAGCATTAGTGTCATCATTGCTTCTTATTAGTATTAGTTCTTGTTGTGAATTTAAAATTATTTTGTTATAATCTTCAAAAAATCCCGAGTACATTTTTAATGGGACGCATAGGGAAACGTTTCCTTTTTCATCAGTCATAATTTTTTCTTTAGGTTTCGTTTTTGGATACCATCCAGCATTTTCCAATTTAGCACTTTCGTTTTGATTAAATGATATGTATCCTTTAAGAGTTGAAGTAATTCCTACATCTCGAACTGAATCAATTGTAACACCATTTAAAATATAACGTAATTCTTTAAACAAGAATGCTGGAGCATTGTTGATTAATACCGTATTAGCCAATGGAGTATCATCTTCTTTGGTAACTTGAAATTCTAAATATAATTCACTTTTGCAAGGTAAAGGATATTTTCCTGTTTGTTGTAGAGCAATTCTAATTTCATCATTTAATCCAAGTTTTGTAGGATTGAAAGGTTCAAATGATAGTATTTCCCAGCTTAATATTGATTCATCTACAAGAATATTTTCTTTTACATTTAAATATTCCATTTTATTTTAGTTTGAAACCTAAACTTATCAGAAATTTTTTATTAGAAGGTGTTAACCTTTGAGAGTTTAATTTATTACTAGTTAAATGTCGTTTAGTATCTTTCTTATTAATGTTTTTAGAGTAAAATTTTTTTGAAAAATTATAATTTGAGACTTTTTTATTATATAAAATAACCATTATTCATCTATTTTTTTAAGATGTAGTCTTACTGTTACCGTTTCTCCTCTGAAATTGATGAGATCACCATCTTGATCTACTATTTTAATGTTTATATTGTCTATTACCTTTACAGTAACAGGAAAGTAAAGGACATTTTGTGGTGATTCTATTATTTTAAAACCAGGAGCTACACTAGGAAAAAATTGATGTATTATATGAACAGGTTTTCCATTTAAATATGATCCTTCGGCAATATTACAATCGATGTTTATGGCGTTTACTTTAATAATTTCCGCTGGAAAATCTGAAATGTGCTCCTTAAGACCTTCTAATTCCTTATTTTTAAAACCTAATATTTTTCCTATAGTTCCATCACGAAACGAGATAGGAATATCTGTTTTAATATGTGTTCGTAAAGTATTATTATTGGCATAAATATGAAGAAAAGTACGATTGTCCAAAAATTTTTGAATAAAATTATTTACATCATCTATTTCATAACTACCTGGTGGTATTCTTATTTCTTTATTTGAGTCATAAATGAAAAGATTATTAGTCTCATCAATATTTGGAATAGCATTAAAAGTTTCAAAATTTACAAGTCCAATGGAATATTCAAAATTTTCATCTAAATATATTGGAGGATGAATATTAACAGAAAGCGTGGGGGAATTACCACTAATGACAAAACTGTACGACATATCTCTTTAAAAATTTTTAACAAAATGAATTAATATTGTTTTTCAACCATTATTATAAAGAAATTTAAGACAGAGTTCACCACAATTTGTTTTGTTAATTGATTGATAATGATCGTAGTTATATTTCACAATATTTTTCTTTTTATCGCTGAAAAAATATTTTGTTAATTCGGTAGATGGTCGCAAATTGCCATAACTATCAAAATATAAAATATTTTTCCCTTTTTTTATGTATGCAGTCCAATGAGTTCCATCACCACTATTCTTATCGAGATTAACAATACCACTTTCATTTTTATTAATTTTTTTTGGTAATTTATCTCTCATGAATATACCTCGAAAGTTGGGAATTTTAAGTAGATTAATATATTTACTTAAATCATAATTTGTAAGTGGTTTTCGAGGTATTTGTTTTAACAGTTTTTTGAATAAGGTTTCAGATATAATCCACATCCAGTTTTATATGGTTTTAAATAAAGACCACTTCCTTGTTTTCCTACTGCTATAGATTCCATCATTTTATTATGTCTTTTGGACTCTTCTAATTTTTCTTTAGCAGCTTTTGCATCGTTGACAGCTTTCGCAATACCTGCTGCTCCTCCTCCAAGAGCACCTAAAGCGGACAAACCAGCAAATAAAGGAATAAGAGGTAGAAATCCACCAGTTTTTGGAATTGGTATGATTCTATTTTTTGGTGATAATATTCTACTATCTCCGATAGATCTAAGTGCGGTTTGAATAATATCAGTCAAACTTTTAAATTGTTTTCCGTTTAGTGCTTGTCTTGCTTTTGAAATAGCTTGAGATAAAGTTATTCCTCGTCCTAGACGAGTTTTTCGACTTCTGTTTTTCCTTCTTTTTTTTAATCCCATACCAAATTTTCTTTTAATTTTCATTGCACCTCTTATTCCAAGTGCAGCAGTTTTTTCTCCAAAAGTGGCGTCTTTTGCTCTGAACCTTTCGGCAGCTTTGTCACCTAATAATTTATCAGCAGCGTGTCGGCTTTTTATATCATTTGATTGTGCATAGGCAATATCATGCTCTTTACAAGCTTCATCCAATAAGTTTATGCCTTTATCGCCTCTAGCTAGTCTCTTTTCTAGTTTAGTTCCAGGTCCACAAAAATTATACCCAGGTAGATGTAATTCAAAAGGTAACTTATTTATTAGAGTATTAATTAAACCACTACCTCTTTTTCTGACTCTTCTTTTATAAATGGATTGTTGCTTATATGAGATTGGCATTATATAATTGAAATCTTGGAACAAACTGACTAGTTTTAAATTAGAACTTACCCTTTATACATCCTCTTATATATGAAAATTGTCAAACAACCTTATTCAATTATTATTAAAGACCATGAGACTTCAAGAAATAATTTTAGAAAACATGGAAAATTGTTTGAAGGCTCTAGTAAAAGGGGGTTAATTATTGGTCCATCAGGGTGTGGTAAAACTAATATCATTATAAGTTTAATTGAAGATCCCAATGGTTTACGGTTTGAAAATTTATATATTTATTCAAAGTCTCTATATCAACCAAAATATGAATATTTGAGATTACTTTTTAAACCATTGAGAGAAATTGGATATTATGAATCCGAAAATGAAGAAAATATTGTTTCTCCACAAGAAATAAAACCAAATTCCATAATTATATTTGATGATATAGTGTGTTGCAATCAGAATGTTGTAAAAGATTATTTTTGTTTCGGAAGACATAAAAATACTGATTGTTTTTATTTGTGTCAAACGTATTCTTCGATTCCAAAACAATTAATTCGAGACAATGCGAATTTGATTGTTATATTTCAACAAGACAAAACGAACTTAAAACATATTTATGATGATCATGTTAATGTTGATATGTCATTTAATCAATTTAATGAGTTATGTTTGATGTGTTGGAAAGATAAATTTGGATTTTTGGTAATAGACAAGGATTCGAATTTAAAATCCGGTCGATATCGAAAAGGATTTGATTCATATATTTTCTTATAAAAATAAAAGTTTTGTGAAAAATTTAACTAATCATGAATGAACGCTTAGCAAGGGAGCTTGTTAAGTCAAGGAAAGCTGTTAAACAAAAATATCAAAGTTTAAAAAATGCTGAATTTGAAGCACAATCCAAATTGGAGGAAACCTATAAACCAATAACTCAACCCCTACAACAATTAATTTCAACAATTGGTAAAATTGAATCGGCTGAGGTAAAGGAAGAGCTACAAACACCCATTAAAAAAAATTATGAAACACCAGAAAAAAGATTGTTTCCAACACTAACACCAAGAAAAAAACTACAGTATGGAACATCAACACCAGAAAAAAGAAAGACAGGGAAAACTCCAATTCTTCCTACAGAAATACCAACAATTATTGATTGGGAAACCAGTATAGCTTCACATAGTCAGATGCCATCTTTACAACAAACAAGTGTCATAGCAGAAACCACCCCTTCTTCAATTTCACAATCTACGGTAGGAAATCTTTCGGATATATTAGAACAAACACGCCAAACAATTCAAACATTTGTCAGTACACCTTTATATCAAGAATATTTATCAGGATTTCATGAATTACCTCGTCAATATATTGATGGAGGGGTAAAAGATGTGGAACATAAGTTTGATCACCTCTATGGAATAGTACATGATTTTGAAACTGAGAAATTCTTTTTGGGTTTAACACAAAGACCTATAGAAATTATCGGTAAAAACATAAAAGTTGAAGGTATAACTTATACAGGTACACCAGGTTTATATGAATTATTATTTAAAAAGGAACCAGTAGGTTATAAAAAACAAGATTTGGAAAATTATATGGATATTTTAAAGAGAACCAATGCATACCGTAGAAATTATGATCCAAATGAGCAGGTACAGGGAAATGGATCACAAAAATATATTTCTATAATAGGGCCTTATTTACAAAATAAAGGAATTACAAAAACTAAAACCATAAATCCCGAAACGCATAATATAGTTCAAGGATTTTTTGACAGACGAAAAGCTCCATACAGGGAAACTCGAATATCTTCGAAAAGAACAGGATCCGGAATAACTTTAAAAGTTAATAAACCTTATACCGATTACGTATATTGGGATAACGTAAATGAACTTGTTGATAGACTTCGACTGTTGGTAGCATCTATGATGGCTGGGAATACAGGACATAACAACGAAATTATTTCTATTATTGAAGAATTGAAAGAAGCCAATATAATTGTATAAAAGAATGTAGTAAATATTGTTACATAACATTGTTAAAATGACCATTGATAAATTTGGACGTCATATTTCTAAAAAGTATACAGTAGATATACCTACAATAGAAAATAAAATACTAGCCAATGTTGAAAATGAAATATTAAAAAATTTTAAAAGTGATGATATTGTTCAAAGATTTGAACCTGTGTTAAAAAATGATATTGTAAATTTAAAAAAGAGAGTTAGTGAAAATGATGAAAATGTGGAATCTATTTCGAAAAAAATTAAGTTATTTGAAGAAAATGTTGTGTCAAACTATGATAACAGGATATTAAATATAAAAAATATTGTCAAAGACAATGATGAACTATTAAAAAGTTTTTCTCAAAAAACATCGAAGTGTGAAGATGATTTTAAAACAATAAAACAGAAATATGATGAAGTAAAAAGTTTTGAAAATAACATAAAAAATGAAATAACATTGGTTAAATCAAAAATAAATGATACTTCTGCAATAGAAAATGTTAAACAAATTATTATAAAAGATATGGTATCAAAGTTCCAAGAATTTACGAACAAACTTAATAATAGGGTTTCTGAAGAAATAGGTAATTTTCAAAACATTCATGATGGTATGAATAAAAACACACAACAAATAGAGAGAGCTATGAATACACACTTTATAATCCATAAAAAAGATAGCGATAACATTAATGAAATAAATCAGAAAATTAATTCAATTGAAAATAATGCTGAAATAATTCTATTAAACTTGAAAAATTTGGAAAAGAAATTAAACACAGATTTACAAAATGTAGATGAAAAAATTGAAAATAAATTTAAAAATGAAATTTTAAAAAATAGTGAACAAATCATGGAGATAATCTCACAATTAAACAATCTAAAAACAGAATTAAAAACCACTGTTGATGATGAATATTTTCAAAAGATGTTGAATAAAAGATTAGAAAAAGAATTAGAATCTTTAGCAGAACTAATACAAGCTATGATTAACACCTCTATCCATGATTTAAAAAAAGGACTTGCACAACACAGTTCAAAAATTGAAGAAATTTCAACAAAGTTAAATGATTATGAAAAATCTTTGAACGATGTAAGAATTGAAATTGAAAAAGCGATTTTAGATATAAAGAAAATAGAAAAAAAATTGGTAGAAATAAAATTAAATTTAACAAATGTAGAATTTCAATTAGGAAAAGATATAAAAAATCTAGAAAATAAATTGGTAAAAGAAATAAAATCACTAAACGAATTAGTTCAAAGAGCAGCCGAAGTTTCTAGAAAAGAGTTTAATGACACAATGGCATATGCTAGAGAAGAATTAAACGCAACAGTAAGAGAAATGAGAAACGAAAGTATAAAATCACTTGTTGTTTTTGAAACTAAAATTAATGTAAGAATTACCAACATTGAAGATGAAATCAAAAAAGTCAAAGATTCGAATAATGCATCTTTTAAAAATTTGGAATATAAAATCGAAGATGAAATCAAAAAAGTCAAAGATTCGAATAATGCATCTTTTAAAACTTTGGAATATAAAATCGAAGATTTGCTAAAAAAAGATAACAAACAAATAAAATAAGTTATTTAAAGAAGGTATTAAGAAATTTTATTCTAGTACTATGAGTAAAAATATTAAAGAAACAGTTGTAGATGAATTACATAAACCGGCAAGAAGAAGATATAGAAGAAAACGAACTATTGTTAAAAGCCTAAATGACTTATGGCAAGCTGATTTGGTAGAGATGCAACCCTATTCCAAATTTAATAAAGGTTATAGATATATTTTGGTGGTGATAAATGCATTCTCAAAGTATGTTTGGACTCAACCACTTAAAAGTAAAAAAGGAAAAGATGTAACTGAAGCTATGAAAAAAATTTTAGAAAAAACAAGTAAACCGCAAAATTTGCAGACAGATTTGGGAAAAGAATTTTTCAATAAAGATTTTAAAGATCTTATGAATTATTACAAAATTAATCATTATAATACTTACTCTAATCTCAAAGCGAGTATTGTAGAACGCGTAAATCGAACTTTAAAAAATATAATGTGGAAATATTTTAGTAGTAGAGGGAATTACCAATGGTACTCTATTTTACCCACTATTATTGAAAAATATAATAATAGTATTCATAGAACTACCGGATATAGACCTGTTGAGGTTAATAAAAAAAATGAGAAAACTATACTGCAAAATTCTTTTACTTTTAAAAAAACATTTGATTTAAAGCGCACTACATTTAAAGAAAATGATTTTGTTAGAATTTCCAAACAAAGAGAAGCTTTTGAAAAAGGATATACTCCAAATTGGTCAACTGAAATTTTTCAAATTAGAAAGGTTCAGTTAACAAATCCACCCACCTATTTATTAAAAGATAGTAAAAATGAATATATTGAAGGAGGTTTCTACCAAGAAGAGTTACAAAAAGTTAAACATCCAGATGTGTTTTTGGTTGAAAAAATTTTAAGGAAGAAGGGGAACCAAGTTTTTGTTAAATAGTTAGGATTCGATAAATCACATAATTCATGGATTCTTAAAAAAGATGTATTGTAATTAATTTTAAGTAATATTGTATATCAAATTTTTAAATAAAAAACCTATTTATATAACATATTTTTTATTTACGATAATCCTTTTTACAACAAATACTAACAATATAATTTTTAAGATGTTTACAACTGAGATTAACAATATAAATTTATATTTTTACATTAAATCTTTCAATATATATTTTTTTTCTATGATCTACATCAAAAATACTTTTAAGAATACTTTCACATTGTTCAACTCGTTTTTCAAATCTTAGTCTGTCAAGATAAAATTTCTGATATTCACTTTTTCGAGCTTGTCTAAATGCAAAGTCCCATGTCACTAATATATAAACTTTATTATTGTTCTCACTGATTGTCACTGATTTCTTCATATTTCTATTGTAATGCACCGGATTTTCTTAACTTGTTTTCTAATTCCTGTTTATGTAGAGATAACATTTCTAAAACAGTTCCGACATTTTCACTGTTTAAATTCTGACATGGATCCAAAACACTATAAATATGAGACAACACATCTCCTGACTGATAATTATAGTGATGAAACAAATTAAAATATT
Source organism: Diaprepes abbreviatus (assembly GCA_034092305.1). Taxonomy (NCBI): domain Eukaryota; kingdom Metazoa; phylum Arthropoda; class Insecta; order Coleoptera; family Curculionidae; genus Diaprepes; species Diaprepes abbreviatus. The sequence continues at coordinate 35,341,741 of JASJET010000055.1, forward strand.
TGGAAAATTCTTGCTTTTTAATTATATGAATTCTGTAGTCAACAAGTTCATCGATTTCAACTAATTTATCTATTGATTCTTTTCCCAGAATCACATAATGTTCATCCTTTTGAATTCTGATAACAGGAGAATGATTTATTTTTTCAAAAAACACTGTGATTTTTTCAATTTTTAGTGGGTATGCATATGCTTGAGCAGAATAAAAATAATTCACCAACACTCCTTGATTTTTTTGAAGTTCTTTCCATTCTTCTTCATTCAAGTAAATGTGAAATCCATTTCGACCTCCAATTAGAACTTTTGGTGTAAAATCATTTATACCAATTCCAACACAAACAAATTTTGATAAGGAATTGTTAAGATAGTAGATTTTTGAATTTAATAATTTTTCATTACACTGACTAATTTTATCATTGGTTTCACTAGAACTGGATTTATATCCATTAAAATTGCTACTATTAAACATGATGTCTTGATGCTAACTGAAAACTAAAATACTGAGTCTGAATATATCTTATCCACCCCACTCCTCTATAAATTTCAAGGTCAAGCAAGTTTATTAAATTTTTATGACCTATCTTGATAAAACAAAATTGTCAAGAACGACAAAAGTGAAAAACTACCTATTGATAAAATTATATTGAAGATAAATAGAATTAAACAGTTTTTACCTTCCTCATCATTTTTAATATGAGCACAGCTAGAAATCGTAAATGGTTTTTTATTTTTTTCAATCCAGTTAGTGTCAAAAATTGTATTATTTGGATAATGAAAGTAAATTTTGAAAAAATTACTATTAGATTGACTATTATTCATATTATATGCGAAAGCAGTTGAATAATTATTAATATTCATAGCTTTCATATAATTACATATTTCAGGTTTAATAGTAGAGGTTTCGTTTTCAAAACACACCATTCCATGTAAAACCCTTGGAGGATAAAGTACATATAAAGTATTATTTAAAATTGAATGTAAAACAATGTAGTTGATAAGGGATGCCATTAAAACACTTTTCAATTTTAAATGTCTATTAACAAAACAATAAGAGATTGAAATAAGACTGAACAGTTTTAATTAATTTTCTACAATATATAGACATTTTTTTTTCAAAATATTAAATAATTTGTTTACAAATTAGAGATACAAACATGGTTATTAAAACTATTAAAAAATGAAAGATGTTGACATATTTTCTTTCATTTTAAGGACATTAAATAATTTGTTTACAAATTAGAGATACAAACATAGTTATTAAGACTAATAAAAAAATGAAAGATGTTGATATATTTTCTTTCACTTTAAGGACAACAGGTTCACATTTTTTATTTTTTTCACCTAACCACAAACACTCGATTAAGTCACAGTTCTTCCAGTGACGATAATGTTCTTCAATTGGACAATCATCAATTTTCCAGGCAAATATTTCTGCACCACAGTAAAAACATTTACAAACATCATGAATAGCTAAATAATAAAACCCTGATTGGGCTAACACTTTAGGATTTAATTTTCCATTCCAGAATTTAAATGAGGAAAGTCTTTTTTCATATGTTCTATATAATTTGTTATCAATTTCTTTTTCAAAAGATTCTAAACACATATTTATTCTAGACGGTGGTATATTTTATACTGATATAATTTTAAAATTTACCATGTTCTTAAATACTTCAAATTTAGCCTTGAAGAGTAAAACTTTTTATCTTAAAAGAATTTTTTATAATTCATTTTCATGGTCTATTAACCACTGAAAAAATGGAATATCTTGGTGACCCCATGCTAATGTATCATAACTATTGGGAATTTTAAATCTTTTATCATCATTAGAAGTGAGAGCTAATTTGTTAACTAATTCTGTATAAATATTGTGAAGTCGAGATCTAAACAAATACATTGTACAGAAAGCTTTTGAATTTTGTTCTACAACATCTTTATAATGTGTTAATTCTAATTGTTTTTTAATGCTACTTTTCTTTATCCCCTTGGCTTTTTTAAGCAACCCATTTTCTGACTTAACACAATAAGCTTTGGCCCCTGTGCCATAAAAGCTTTCTATTGGTTCACCAGCATATTCATCCTTAAACTTTCCAACAACAGATTTAGTTATTGGTATTTCATGAATATTATTAACATCATAATTTGAAGTATCGAATTTATCAATATTAACCCTAATGTCTTCATAAACATTACTTGTCTCAATTTCCAAAATAAAGGAATCTGTATCTGTGTACAGAAGTTTAATATTATTCTTATATAAAGGTTTTAAAAACCCATAAAAAAAGTCATACATCACCGTTTTTGATATATCTAAAATACTAAAGCCTACATAGACAGGTTTATCATATTGCACTAACACTTTACGCATTTGCACAGCTACTAAATTCTCTGAAAATATTGTTACATCTTTAAAGGATGGTTTAGCAATTAAATTTTCTGCCCCATCTTTTCTATGATTTTTTGCCCATTGTGTAACCAATCGTATATCTGTCCTTTTATCCACATTTTCCATTGTTTTACCGTAGATGCTATTATTTGCCAATTTATAAGAATTTTTCTGAAATTGATTTTTAGATTGATTTCTTAAATTTGTATTTAGATCAATAAATTTTTTTAACCATTGAGATTGTGTAAACTCTACAACCCTATGAATTTTAGTTAGTTTAATTCCATATTGAATACATTGTTTTAATAAAGTATAGTGAATTACATATTTTTCTTTATTTTTTAAATTTGGAATTAATTTAAAAGTTTTAGAATTTTGGGGCTTATAATTTTCTGGACAGAATGGAAATTCATTATGTAAATTGTGTAAATTTTCAGGATATTCTAAATCAACCTCTAGCACATAACCCTTGTCATTAGTCTCAGATATATTCATTATATCTAAATTTTGAATTTGTTGATTTGATAACCAAACAAAATCTTTTTCGGGCAGATACTGAGACATCGCATATCCGTAAAGATTAGTTGCATCAAAATACATAATATATTTAGATGGTTGTAATGGATCATAATTTGAAAGAAATAAATTGTTTGCTATAGATTTCCTACATACACAGGTACTGATTCCTCCTCTTACACTACCTTTAAAAAAATGTAACATATCTGGGTCTGTTATTAACTCCAATTCGACTCCAGTATATCTTAAACAAGCGTCAAAACTTAAACCTGGAAAAGTATAATAATGTGCAGGATCAAGTTTGTAAGTTTCCATACACGTTTTTCTAAAATTTTGAAAAACATCTGCCAAAAGTAATACATCAGATTTAAGATATAAATCGGAATATTCACCGATTGTTTTACATTCAAATAAATTCCAAACATTTTTAGCCCTCTCATATTCTTCATCAGTAATGTGTTCATCCGTGAGGTCATTATAAAAATTTTTTTTATCTGGTAACTCCGTTTCATTTAATTTGGCGATATTATCAATATATTTATAAGGGAAAACGCCTTTTTGACGGATATACTTAAATTTTTCTTTTTCATTAAAATATTTGAACACTTCTTTGCATTGTTCATCATTAAGAATGGAAGCTAAATTTGACAAAGAATATGGTAGGAACTGAAATGAATCAATAAATTTAAGATATAGAAATTTTGACTTGGTGAAACCAGTTTTATTATCTAAATATTGATCTACTTCAATAGATTTTTGAAATGAAATGTATTTCTCTTTATTCTGGGCTATGACAAATAATTGTTCATGATTTGGACATAAATTTTTTATAAACAGATGAGAATCATAATTACGCAAATTGTGTAAAACTACTGGAATGGAATTAGATAATTTATAATTTAAGTTGCATATAGAGTGTGACGGGCCTCTATAGGAACCTGTTAAATGACAATGATCAGCAACCTTATCCGAAATTATAGGTTTATCACATATATGACAATCATTCGTATATTCAAAATGTAATTGTTCCAACACATTTAATTTTTTCATTGGTATTAACTTTTTCATATATTTATTGTAAATATTAAGAACGTCTCTTTCTAAGTAAGTTATAAAAATTTGTGCACAATTGGGGCCCATATAATTTTGAAATTTGGAAATTGAATCATCAAATGAACACTTTATATAATAAGCAAACGAATATGGAATATGTTGACATTTTTTTTCAGTATATGGAGAACTTGGATCTACATCATTAATTTCATTATTTAAAGGCTTAAGAATGCATTCAAAATCTGCATATATAACAAATGGAACTTCAATTTGTTTTTGTATATTCTGAAATTTTAAAATATTTTCGGGAATAATATTTCCAAATCTATCTATTTTGGTTTCAGTTGAAGGTAGATTTATTCTTACAAAATCGCAATCATATGTGTTATGCCTGACTAATAATTCTTCAGTAGTAAAATATTGTAAACAACCGTCGCATAAAAATTTTTTCCCATGATGTTTAGATAATTGTTTAGAAATTAATCTAGATAAATCCGAAATATAACAGTAATGGAAATTTCCATTATCATCTCCAATTAATAATAAATTAAGGTGACGTTCTCGCTTATTTTTTGTATAATGTAAAGGTCCTATAATTTCGAATTGAGTTTTAAAATTATTCTTGATTTTTTCTAATCCATAAACATTAACCGAAATATTGTTTAAATTTTCAAATTTACTTATGTCTTTTAAAGTTAAAGGAAAATTGATACCTTTAAAGTTTAAAATAGTGGTGAAATGTGGATACGACTCCACCTTTTCAATTGGTCCGTTAGGTGAATGAAGAGCTGCAACCACAGACCAGGCGAAACAACATTCATCATTGTTTTGAACGTTGACTACAGCATTTTTCAACTTGATCTCTGACGGTAGCGGTATATATGAAGAAGCTTTTAAGGGGTTGTACTTGTTGATGTTAAGCTCAACGTGTAAAATTTTTATTAAAATCCATCCTGAAATTAAAGAAGAATAATTAACAACAAATGTATTTTTGGTTTAAGTTTAGTTACTAAATATTTAATAAAAAATAATTTACCCGAATCTTTTTCTGCCAGTTCATCAGCTTTCCTGTCAATAATTTTAATAATATCTTCTAGTTCTTGCGTTAATTCTGAACTATTACATAAAATCCGAAATGGGGTATTGAAAGACTTAACTTCATGACTTTCATTGGAAGGATTTAAGTAAAGACCAAATAACTCCATGTTGAGTTTGATGCAGGTGTGTCTTTGGATTTCATAACTGATTACCTCAATTATTTTTTGTTGTATTTCGGAGAAAAAATCATAAATGTTGATTTGGTATTGAGTCGATGATATTTTATATGAAATGATTCTTTCCTTAAATGCCGATTTTATTACAGACACATTTTCATCCCTAACCACCATTGAATTGGTTTTGTGTTTATTTGTTCTCAAATGACAGAACCATAATGACTTTTTTATAAATATTTTGCAGAATTGACAATATCTTCTTTCACCTAAAATTTAATAACTTCTTTATTAAATTTGCCTCTAATTCATCAAATTAATAACTAATTATTAAATTGAAACAAAATTTCTATTTAAAATTAAACTTACAGCTTTTCTTCTTCTGTTCTAACTGGGGGCCATTGTTAGAGTGAATTATCTTCTTGTGGCGATTCAAATTGTCTTTTCGAGTAAAAATTTTGAAGCACTCTTCACATTTAAAATCCATTTTTCTAAAACGAATCTCTTATTGTGAAGCCCAAGTCGATTTTAACACACTGAAGGTAACACGGTCAGGTATGAATTTAAATGGTGGAAAAGAAGTAGGAGGGGAGTTAAGGAATGGGATGGAAAAAGCTAAGAGTAGCTTTATAAAGTTCTATCGCCCGTTCCCACATCTTCCTTTTCTCCTCAGCTGTTTTATTAGGATCGCAATTTAAAATTGAATCCAAAACAAATCCTAATGATCTTTGATAAGACAAATGTTTATTTTTAATTTTGAAATTTGATTTTGAATGAAAGCTTAGTTTCGGATAATCGTTTTCGAAGGGGATTGACACTTCCGTTTGTGTTAAAACAGAATTTTGAACTGTCTCTGTTTGTGTAGAAACAGAATTTAAAATTTCATCGAAATCTGGTGGCGAGTTTTCAAAAATTATTGGAGAATTTGGAAAATTTAATTCACAGTAGGTATTTTGGCCGCACGGAATTGAATTTTGACTAAAATTTTCATTTTTTTCAGATGGTTCACTTATTATTGGAAGAATTTCTTGGGAACCACCACCACTAGTAAACGATGCTCCCAAATCTTCACTACAATCTGAAATTTTGTAACTATCCCGTGAACCATCCTCCTCCCCCAAAACATCAACCCCCATATTTCCACTACTAGTCGATTCCGAAATTTTATTTTTTTTTTGATTAGTTGAAATTTTGAACAGAGATAGAGGAGAAAATGAAGAATTACCCGGTATTCCTCCAGAATTGTTTTCACTTTCAAAATTTCTAGTTTTCAACATTCCAAAAAAATTTTGTGATTTATTTGAACTCGAATCATTGTCACTGTCACTGTCACTTTTACTCTGATAATTTGTTAAATTTTTATTAATTTTGGGAATCCCCATTAGCTTTTTAAAATTGTCGATATTATCTAAATCTTGAGTTAATATGTCGGGAGTATTTGTAATGGGAGTGTCCGTTGTTACATCTAAATCTTGAGTTAAAAAATTTGGGGTTTCCGGCGTTAAAATATTATTAAAATCTAAATTTTGTGATAAAATTGAATTTTGAAAGTCAAAATCTGTCTCCGAAATATTCTCTAGTTCAGGCAAATATTCCAAATTTTCTAAAAATTTTATGTTCGTTTCTGAACAACTTTGGAGTAATTTGTTTTCTAAATTTTTTTCCCCCTTCGGGGGGCGGGGCGGGGGCGGGGGGTGGGGGGTATAGGAGGAGTATAGGGGCGGTATAAGGGGCCCTCTCCGCGATTTAAAAATCGAAATTTTACCTTGACCTACTTTCATAAAATGACTGTTTTGCGAGGTGACTTTTTCATTTTTGGTTCATCACCAGTGCTGTCTTCCTAAATTTTAATTTTTATTATTTAATTTTTTATCAATATGTTCAGGAACAGAAATTTTGAAATTCAGGTTATGGATGGTAATAGACTTGTAATAAGAAGAAGAGTCAACGTTCCTCCTCCGGTACAAGTACCATCCATAACCTCCTCGACAAATCCAGAGGAAAATGAGGATCCTCAAGTGGAACCTCAGATAAATCCGGAGGAACCAGTCCAGTGTGACGAAGTCGATTCCACTACAAAGTAAGTAGCTTATATTAAGCTTATATTAAATTTATTATTAGTCTTCCTAATATCAAAATACTAATTGATTTTTTTTTTTCAGTTGACAGATACAAACAATAGACCAAGTTTAGGGACAGTGTTAAGTGAAACTATTTTTAGGTTAAGTTAAAGTGTTTAAGTGATAGTGAATAGTAACGGAGACGATTTAAGGTAATGTAAATTTTATTCAATTGATCTAATTATAAAGGAGTATGAAGATAACTGTACCTAAATTTCCTATAATATTTTTTCTTTCATATTTATAAACTTATTAATTTTAGATTTAAAACTCTCTAAAATAAGAAAGGATTAAGAATTTTGAACAGGGTGGTTAATTTAAAATATTTTTTCAATCTATTATGAATAATCAAAACTCTTGTATTTAGTTGTTATGTTTGTTCGTTATTCTTATAAATAAAACATTTTTTTTCGAAATTGTTCAATTCTTTATTCCAATAAGATAAGAATAAATGGATAAATTAAATACAAACAATAATAATTTTAAAATAATAAAAATTAAATAATAATACATTTTAAAATAAATATTCTTGGATTATAATTTCTTCATTTTCACATTTATGAAGTGGTTTGCAATACATAAATATTAAATAATACATTCTAATCTAAATATTCTAGGACTACAGTTTCTTCATTTTCACATTTAATTACACATAGTTCATTGCGACAGATTGGACATGTTTTATTAATTAACATCCACATTCCTAAACAAGGGATGCAAAATCTGTGATTACAAGGTTCTGGTGACATCATTTTATTAGATAATATATCTTCAAGACATATAGGACATTCTTCGGTTTTATTTTCAATTATTTCATTAACAACTTTTTTTTTTACCCTTCGCGACTTCCTACCGTTTTTATATATTGATTTTTTACCAGGCATTATATTGGCACTACTGGAACATTTGCGTCCCAATCTAAATCAATATTTTTAACACTACTATTGCAAATTAAACAAACTTTGGGGGTAATAATTTGATACAACTGTCTTGAACACATATCGCAATGTAAATCATTGCTTAAGCGTTTTAATTTTCTCTTATTATGAGTATTTACATGTCTATGAGCCCCTGCCCTTTGATAAAATTGTATAATTTGATAGCATGCGTGACAAAGAGTTTTTTCTTGATTTTCCGTCACTACAAACACTACGATATAACTCTGAGTAATACAGAACACAACTTCTTTAGGATCAGTGTACTTATGTTTCACTAAACAAAATTTAGCACTAGCACTGTCTTCTTCATTATCTTCTTCAATATCGGAGTCACCAGAGTCAGCTTCAATTTGTTCGAAATTATTTATATCGTAGTTTAAACAATTTCTGAAGTTCTCCTGAAATTTTTTTTCGTTAAGATGTGTATTGTAATCCAATACTCCAATTAATTCATCTAGATCTGGATCTTCTTCTTCAATATTATTATCCATAAATTTTTGAATGAATTTTTTAATATTTACTTTGTAATATTTACTATTAAATATAAAATTATTTACTTATTATTTACTTATTATTTGTTGGTATTTAATTTATCATCTTTTGTTGCTCCACGTATCTATTTTATAAATTTACTGAAGTGAAAATTCATTGGTGGTAGGACTTTATATCGACTTCATGGTCAAATAAGGTTATCCACCTCAAGGTCAAACATAAGGTTAGATCTCCTACTATAATCGGATTCGATGAAAGGTTAGCCATGTTGTTAACTTTAAGATTAAACTCAAGGTGATGTATACGAGGCTTTTTGAAAAGTATAATGAGAGAACAAAAGAGGAGGAGGATGAAAAGTGTTGATGATACGAGGTTTTTTAATAAGTATAATGAGAGATTTGAAAAGTATAATGAGAGAAGAAAAGAGGAAGAGGAGGATGAAAAGTGTTGATGATTTACTCTTCTTACTCCTCCTCCTCCTCTTTCCTTCTCTCATATATCCACTACTCGTAATGTTTCTGGTTTTTTAAAACTACATGAAAAAATTATTGTTTTTTTATTAGGCGAGCAGTACAATCCTAAAATGATGTAAAAAAATAGTTGGCCGACCATGGGGGCGTGCCAGGTTGAAACCTTTTCTAATCGATGCATTGAGTTGTTACGAAGAAAAAACCGTGATGACAAATTTTCGTACCGATGGTCTGGCAAAAACTCGACTATGATACCCATTATTCCCCCGGCCATAGCACCACTGTGTTTTAAAGATAATGATTATTTTAGTCAAAATTTTTCAATATCATGTATGTTATAGTAAATTTAATACCGAAAAATTTTTAAAAAAATGTTATATACTGGCTATTAGTCTGCAAATGGAATGTTAGTTTTTATAAAATAATTAATAAAGAGAAAAAATTGTACATAAAAATATATTTAACAAGAACACCAGAAAATTCATTCTCATTCACTGAAATCTAAAAGAGTGAATCTGACATTCTCCAAAGTACTTAATGTGAAAATTTTTTCTATATTCTAACAATAGAAAACTCGTATATGTAAATCATTGTCAAATACAGTGACGGCTGTTTTTAGGTTGGCAGGTTTGCGCAACCCCCCAAAAAAATTGTTTATTAAACTAATATACTAATGAATATAAGTATAAATATTTTTTTTATTTCTATTTATTACTTAATGATTAAATTTAAATCAATTGTTTACCTAGATTATAAGCGAAGAGCAGTCAATTATTAACATAATTTAATTTACTTCGCCAAAATGTCAAGAATAATTTGTCTGTATTACATTATTACGCCTGAAAACGTTATCACTTTGCTGGTGTGCAATTTTAATGCAATTGAAACTAATACATTGGAGCATATAAGACGTGGATTAATTTCGTTTCATAAGCTTGATAAATGTTACAAGTTGACTTGCACACCTGTGTTTAAGTGAATATACGTACTTCGTCATTTTCGTATTCGGGCGATCGGAAATATTAATGTCATTTCAAATGTGTTTCAAAATAGACTTAAACATATGTTAAACCGGTTTACCCCACGAGAAAACGCCTTTAATTCGCCCGTCAATTTTGTAGTTTTTTTGTAGCTGTCGTTGGTTTGTTGTGCGATACGTTATTGTATTTTTTTACGTTTTGTGTTTTGGTTTTGGTAAAAACAAAAATGAATTCCGTTTAGAGCTAAATTGCAGAGCCGAAATAAAAAGGCTTGGAAGGCCTACGCCGAATTAAAAAATACATCAATCCGTGTATAGCAAACAAGGACTTTACTAGGACGTTTAATTTGAAACTTTATAATAAACATACGTGGCTTTGTGGTTGTAAAATTAAAAATGCTCTATTTTGTTTTCCCTTTTTTATTATTTGGAAGAGAAACTTCTTGGACAAAAGTAGTTTTATCGTCTTAAAACATTCGGAGGACCGAATTAAACAGCACACGTTATCGGCAAAACATATGAATAATGTTTTGCAATATTCACTTCCTGGAACTGTTAACGTAGCAGTTCAATTAAGCAGAGCTTATCGAAGATACAATGTAAGAGTAATACATTTTAAATATTATAATTAATTATCTGCGTTTCTGTGGAGCTTTTGAACTCGCGTTACGAGGACATGATGAGTCTACGTCTTCCTCTAATCCCGGAGTTTTTCGAGTTTTAATTGATTTTAGTGCTGAGTTAGACGGTGCTCTCAAACAACATTTGGAAAAAGCATCAATATTTAAAAGTACGTCAAAAACCATTCAAAATGAAATTTGCAAGCAATGTTTATTTTATGTTAAAAGGAAACTGCGGGACTTCTTATACTTTATGACTATCTTTCGCAAAACCTTTAAAAAATTGTAATTACTCTTTCGATGATACCGGTTGAAGAACGATGCTTTTCTACCCCCAAATGAATAAAAACGGAATACTATGAGCCAAGAAAGACTTTCTGCTTTGTCAATGCTTTCTGAAGAAAGGTATCTTATCGAAAGCATAACTGATTTCAATCCGCGGGTTATTGATAAGTTTACTAAGGTCATAAATTAGCGTATGAATTTTCTTTACAAATAATTCACACTGTAAGTTATACGTGCATTTTGTTTTGACTGCTTTATTTTTTTTCTTTTACTATCTTCTTTATGTTTACTTATTTAAAATACACTGCTATGTTTTCAATGTACCACTGGAATTACAACCCCTACTTTTTTATTGTATCAGCCGCCACTGATCAAACAGATGAATCAACTGAAACATTCATATTCGGTTCTGCCTCATATAATAAAAATTGTTTGTGTTTCTATGGTTACTGAAAGCAAAGGAAATTATTTGCAATGGAACTGTTTAAGGATTCCTACAGATATGGTTAAAAACGTACAAAATGCATGTCAACAACACCTCCATCAATTATGAAATTTTTAGAATTTCTTATAAAAAACCAATATGTTAATATAAAAACAAATCAAATTCTACATTTTGTTTTTATATTAATATGTCCTTATCCCTAATAATTTTTATATAATTAAACTTTTCTTATTTTTTTTTCAATCTAATCATATTATGGTGGAGTAAAAGTCATAAGAGAATATACCACAATAGAAAAATAGTTTAAAAGGAAAAGTTCTCTCTTGATCTCAAATAAATGATAAAAAAGAGATTCGACTAGCATTAGGTGAAAAAAAATATATCTATTGCATTCACAGTCTGATAATATTCAATTTATTATTTACTGTATAAATTATAATCTAAATTATTTCTTTTAACTTTAAAATAGATTCATATTAATTTTTAATCGCAATCGGTGTGATAAAAATCTAGAAAACTTTCACCTATTTGAAATTTTTGTAATTTATCATGTGCATTAATTTTTTTTACTCAAGAAACAAAAAAATACGAAGCGTAAGGAATAATTTGTTTTTAATTTATCAATTCCAGCGGTCTAGCGCGATACTATGTTATTTTATATTCATAGCCTGAACGTACTTATTTTAAAGATGAAAAATTTTCAATATATCAATAACTTTTTCGCATATTTTCTGGTGATGTTTTTTCTTATACGAGCTACAAAAATACATACCGCAGCCATAGCTAGAACAGCTATAGTCAACCCAAAACGTATTCCTATTGAATCATGTTTGGTGCTGTTTCTGTGATCCCATGCACCACAGCACACCAATGCCAAAATTAGGGTAGCTAAAAATTCTACCAAAAATCCTTGCAGTGGAGTGATATCTGGATGAATTCCTGGAGAACATACTCCAGACGTTTTTATAGTTTCATTTGCCACTTTAATGATAGCATTTCCCATAAATTGAGTTGGAGTAGAAAGCTGAAAAATTTAAAATTAATTCAAGAGTGCCTATTATACTTATTTTAGCTAAATTTTAAAAAATACAGTGCTTTCGTCAAGTAGCAGATAAATTCAATATAAGCTAAATGGGTACTTGTTTGGAAAAACGCTATGACCCGTCGACTTTTACTTTTATTTTAAAGTTTTTTTGCGTGATACCCAAATACACAGGGTAACTCAAGAAGGAGCTTTGACCTCAATGATATTTTTTGAATTGTAAACCTCATTTTTTATATCAGAATCAGAATGCAAATCTTGCATTATCAGTTCACGCACAGCATTTCATGTTTTCTTGCATTACTACCGATTTTAGACGACTCATTTGTGAGCGAATGTCAGTCACTATTGAATTTACTAAATCAGCGATATACAACGGTTTTTGTAGGTATTTTAGCATCATATAAAGAATTAAACTCATTGATATACTCTTGTTGAAATAAAGCACGTTGACATTTGTGAAAAACAATAACACGAAAATTTTCACTGGTTAATTCGATCTTTTCGCCGAGATGAATTTTTGAAGAAACTGTAAACAACTCAAAAAGTGTTCGTATGTCAAAACATTCTGAGTATATATACATACTAAAATGTTATATTGTACAATGAGTATGTCAGATGGCACCTAGCAACGCCGATGTTGCCAGTTCCCGAAATATAAACGGCTACCCTCGTACCTATCAGTAAAAAATTAATAGAATGTACCACTTATTGTCTAAACGTCATCTATGCGAATTTGTATGGGCTTTGGCAATTTAATTAATAAAACAGGATTAATATGTAATGTAACAGTTTTAGAAAAATAATGGCTATTATTTCCTTGAATGACTTACTGGCTTTTGATTCGTTTCATAAACTTTATTCCTTTAAAAAAAAGGGCCATTATTTTCAATCGAATAGTTCAATAGATTCTTATAGCGACCAGAGCCGTCATACCAAAGGCAGCCTGGACCAATGAGGATATTTGCGCAGTGGCCGTCCCTCGGGATGATACTTACGTCTTCCTTCAGAATGGGGGGCAGTTAATGCTGCGCTGTCGGACTTTTGCGCCTTCCATAACTTATTCCAGTCCAACTTTATAGTTAATATTAACAATGTTATTTTAGATTTAGTTTCGAGTCACGTGAGGATTGCTGTGGACTCTGTCCCACTGATAGTTCGCGTGGACTACAATTATCCGCCAATTGCCTTTAATATTGTCTCTCCGTATTCTCGTTCTCATGACACCAGTACTCATGCACAGAATTTTTACTTCCACTTTAAACATGCCAATTATATCTTGTTAAATGACTATTTGTGCTCTGTACCCTGGGAGAGCCTTTTTTCTTCCGTGGGTAATGTTGATGATATGCTAAATATTTTCTACAATGAATTATATTCTGCCATGGAGGCATTTGTGCCTCCAAGAAAATTTTCTAGGTGGTTTTTTAATGAGCTCGTTCAGTTAACTATATAAAAAAAAACATGTTATAAACAGTTTATGTCGAGTGGTTCTCGGAACGACTATGAAGTATTTACAGGTTTGCATGCAGAATGTAAGAGACTGTCGCGCCTTTGTTATGATAATTATATTCGTAACACGGAATCTGGTATCGGTCGGAGTCTGAAGCCATTCTGGAACTTTGTGAATGACAAACTTCACTCGAACGGTATACCATCTGAATTATTTTTGAAGGACGAGAGAACGGTCATGGGTCCTGGGGTTACAGAACTTCTTGCTAAATATTTCAGCGAAGTGTACACTGATGTAACGGTGAAGGGCCGGTGACTGTCTCAACTGATATAAATGTCTCCAACTTCGCCATATCTATTTCTGACATTTACGCCGAGCTGAATGGTCTTGACCCCTATAAGGGTCCTGGCCCTGATGGCGTTCATCCAATGCTACTGAAAAACTGCCCGTTCGTTCTGGGTCCCCACTTTATCACATTTTCAATGAATCCCTTCTGGGGGGTATTTTTCCTCAATTTTGGAAAACGAGTTTTGTGGTTCCTATTTACAAGGCATTTAAAACTATAGACCTATCAGTATAATTAATACTATTCCTAAAATCTTCGAAAAGCTGGTTAATGCCTCTCTCACTTTTACTTTTAAGTCTGCCGTCATTGCGAACAGTTTGGTTTTTGTGCTGGCAGGAACTCTGGGGTGAATCTGGTCTGTTATGTGGGCGGTTTGTGTGAGGCCTTGGAGGCCAAATCTGAGGTCCACTCGGTGTATAAGGACTTCTCGAAGGCCTTTAATAGGGTGCCTAATGGGATTCTGCTGGACAAACTTCGGGGGCTGGGGGTCTCTGGTCCACTGTTTGGTTGGATCGAGACCTATCTGAGTGATCGTTGTCAGGTAGCGCAGGTGAATGATTTTGTATCTTCTAAGATATTAGTGTCTTCAGAGGTCCCTCAGGGATCTCACATTGGTCCATTATTGTTCAAATTATTTATTAATGATGTATCGATCTGCTTTAGGTCAAGCAAGTTCTTACTTTTTGCGGATGACATGAAGGTGTATAAGGTCATAGACAGTTACAGTGACTGCTTGGAGCTACAGGGGAACCTCGATAGATTTGTTTCTTGGTGTGAAGTGAATGGGATGAATTTGAAATCGCGTTATCCACTGGACTTTCACTATCACTTGGATGGTAGGCCGCTGACCTCCGTTGATTCTGTGCGGAACCTGGGAGTCCTTTTTGATTCCACTCTTCCATTCATTCCTAACATCGCTGACTTGTTAGTAAATCCCTCAGGATGTTAGGTTTTATTAAACATCATGCTAAGGAGCTTTCTACTGTGAAGTCCCTTAAATACTCTCTTGCTTGTTAATTCGAACATACCTTGAGTATGCTTCTTGTGTTTAGAACCCCCACTAAGAATCACATGTGTACCGGCTCGAACAGCTACAGAGAAGGTTTCTCAGATATATTACCATTCAATGGGGGTGCGGATCTTGATTATGCTGCTTTGTGCTCCGAGTTGAATTTGCTCCTCTTTGCTAATAGAAGGAAGTGTAGAGATTTCTCTTTAAAATTATAAACAGTATCACCGATTGCCCCCGCCTGTTGTCGAATGTTGGTATGAGGGTTTCTCGCAGGAGTACTCGTACTTCCCGTATATTTCACCAGCCTTTTCACAGAACAAATTATGCAAGCCATTCTTTTATACCAAGGGTGGCTGGATATCCTATTGGGATGGGTGACTTTAATTTCTTTAGTACGTCCTTGAATCATTTTAAACGAAGGCTCTTGGAACTGATTGTCGAATGATGTTTTATGTTTTTGCTGTTACAGATTGACAGGTGTACACTTTTTATTTTTTTCCTTTGTAAAGATCTTTAAACATCACAAATTATTTCTAATATACAATTAAAGTTATTTCTTGCCTTTAATTTACAAAAGGCGTATGTTACATTTTAGTTTAATTCAAGATTTCTCCGCGTCTGATTTTTCCAAAAGATCTAACAAAGGGACTATTAAATAAACATGTCATCTCTGTATAAATATATAAATCATTTTTATAAAGAGATCTTAGTTTTTTAGTTGTGATCAATCAAATATTTAAATCAAGCTTATGAACTGATTAGTTGCAAATGGATCTAAGAACCTAGATCTCCTGTTTAATTAGTTGAAGGACTGCGTACTGTAGACTGAAGAAATCTACACTAAGTCAATACTGATTCTAAATAAGCGTTTTCGGTGTTGAAATAATGACAGAGAGTCTATTATAGTGTTCAAAATTATTTTAAATTATAAGGGAGAAATTAATTAAAAATATTCAGATTTATTAAAACGATAATAAAACAAATGTTTCCATTATTGTATTTTTTGGCAATCCAGTATATAAAACTAAATTTTCACATACCTTTAACAAACCAAATCCTATTAATGCACCCAGTATCTGACCAACAAAATAAATTGGAATTTGAATTAGTGGAATGTCACCTAAGGTTGCAGCGGCTACTGTAACTATGGGATTTATGTGTGATCCAGATACATGACCTACCACCTAGAAATAAAAGAAGGCTGTTTATATACATTATGTCAATTTCCTACTTTAATAAAAAATAATAAATATTTTTATATAGAATTTTTATGACGTAATCTTTACACTATTTTTAAAATAACAGGATCCTTCTGAAATTCTCGAAACGAAGCAAGAAATTTTGGAAAATTTACTGTTGTTCTATTCATTATTAACTCTTGCAAAAGTGGAGTGAGGAAGTTTTGAATTGTCTATTTCTGCATTAAAATTCACAATATATAAAAGTTTTTCAGAAATTTTTACACATGAATAGGATTTTGAGATTAACATTCTACCCGCGCAACTTGTGAGGAGAGCTGGCTTCGTACGGGTCCCAAAGTCATCTCTATTTTGTCTATTCAAATCATTCAAGGTTGCAGTAGCACCTGTAAATTTATGTGGGAAACAAATCGTCGAAAAAAGGAATATTGCTGTTTTAAAGTTTGATTTGATATTTACAACTTCATCATAACTTTTAACATTTTTTCTAACAACACCTTTAGCGAAGTTGTGGTAGAAAAATTATTTCATAAAGTAGGTAGAAGGTATTTTAAAATATTTTTGAGAGTATTGTCACTAATTTTGATAACAAGTATGTATGTATGTGCGTAGAATTGGGGTCTGTACACTGCGACCTGGTTATTATGCCTGCCTACTACTCCAAGTCGTAAGAGTTACGTTATCGGCTAGAGCAAGTCTTCCAGTCCTCTTTCCCTCAGGAACTTTAGGATGTTGGACGGCTTCAAAGTGGGTAACTCCTCTGCTCATTTATAACTCATAATATTTGATAACTCCAGAGGTATTTAGTTTTTTTTAAGTAAATTAAATGCCTACAATCCATAAATTAGCGTTACTGTATAGTCATTTTTATATGCAGCGCGCAACTCTAGCAGTAACCAGAGCACGAAGAATACATGGGTCACACGGCGAGAGAACTTATCTAGTATGAACTTCCAGTCAATACGAGTTTCGACGATGCATATTCAATTAAAATCTTTCATTCGTGTCGCGCTGTATTATATAGGTCTTGAAGCGTTAAATATATACAATGTAAAAGTATTTTTTTATAATAAGAAGGTTTTGAAAATATAGCTACCATGTCACTATCAGGGTTGCCAAGCGTTCCGTATTTATTGGTACAGTCCCATATTTAAGGGAGACGTTCCTCGCCCAGGACAATAATACTTTTATCCAGTATTTTTACTATTACATGTACTAGACAGAATAAGAAAATATCCTTTAAAATTTATAACGGAAAACGATGGAAAAATATATAAGACAATCATGATGGTATTAAAATGGAACCATACTAAAAATAGATGGTCAATCGATTTAATTAAGCCGAATTAAAAAATTTTTAAAATTTCCTAATGAGTAATTTGAATATATAAAAAATTATATGCAAAAAGTAAAAATCCGGCAAAATAAAATGCTGAATTAATTTTTAATAAAAGTTAATAAATGTCTCGAAAAATTACAACTCATCAAAAAATGGTAATTTTACAAAACCTCAAAAATATTTAAAAAAGAATTTTTTTTTCACAAAATGGCAAATGCCCCCAAAACTAAAATGTGGGGAAAAAACTTCTTTTTGATGTATGAAATGGCCAATGGACCTAGTCCCGTATTTTAAAATTTAAATTCTGACAAACTTAGCTATTATTTTAACTTGTTTTGACGTATACCTATTAGAATCTATAAATCGACGCCTTTATTTATAACTAGCGACATCATATCTAAAATTAAAATTCAACTACTTACACACCTAATACCATCCTCCAATTCATCCAATAGAAAAAGAGTAAAAATTGGCAAAAATATTTTTATATTTTTTTGTTTCAGCCTATTCAACTGTCATATTATTGTTATGTAAATTACACGTGTTATATTTTAAGCGACGAAACAGTTCCTCAGCCTTGCCAAAAAAAATATTTTCGTTAATCGTGTGTTTATATACGGCGCCTTTATAATACAGAATTACACAATGCGGTTAAAATATATTGAATAACTGCAATATCTTGAATAGCAGGAGAAATGTAAGTTAAAAAATGATAATAGGGTATTTGCCTACTTCGGATATTATATCGTATTATTTTTAATTACATTTAATGCACCTAACTACATTGGGAGATCTGTTGTATTTTCGGTAAAAATCAAATAAAAAATTTGAATGATAAAAAATCGCGTTGAAATGCAATTAGAGTAATGTATGACGTAGTTTGATTTCTTGAGATTTTTACTTGTTTGCCCTTATAAAATTGTTTTGCAATGTGCTACAATACACATCAATGTCCATAAAAGGTGTTTGTTTCTATTCCAATGGAACCTAAATTGGATTTTATATATGATGATTACTTTAATATGAGTATTATTTGTATTTTAATATTCCTGCCGTATCTTATGGACGAGCTGTTACAAATTTTGATCAATATTCCTTGTTTAAAACTTCATTACTCATAGATAACCTGTCATCATCATCAGCCCATTTCTGTCCACTGCTGAACATAGGCCTCCTCAAGAGATTTCCATCCTCCTCTATTCTGAGCCACTGCGATCCAGTTTGTTGCTATTCTTTTGAGGTCGTCTGTCCATCTAGTCGGTGGTCGTCCCTGACTGCGTTTGTCCGCTATCGATCGCGATTCCAAAACTCTTTCCGTCCATCTGTTGTCCCCTATTCTAGCCACATGTCCGGCCCATCTCCACTTTAACCTTGCAATGCGCACATTTGCTGTTTCTTAGCAGTTGTTATCGTAAATATTGGTGTCTCCGCTCTATATGTTAAGACTGGGAGAACACATTGGTTAAAGGCTTTCCGTTTCAGATAACCTGTATAAACCTCAAATTATTTGTTCTAGGACAAAGGCCTTATTATTTTTTTCATAGATTAGAATGAAAAGCAACCAAAGAAATCTGTTATAATTACGTGCAAAGTTATTTTTGAAATAACTTATATTAGAATTTTATACTAGAGTCGCTTTTGAATTATTTCTTTAAACAGATAACTTGCAGGTAATAGTTACATTACCGTATTCACGTTTTTGAGTTTTACAGCAAAAAAAAAACGTTTTTTTTTTTAAGAAACATGTAAGCGACGACGATTTCTCGTCTGATGTCGCTTGCATAGAGATATTATAGAGCATTATATTATATTTATTTGTACAACAGAAATCATATTTAAAAAATATTTTCTTACGAACGTACAAAATTTGGCGTAATTTTTATTATTCGTTTGTCAGGTAAAGGCTTGAACCAGGATATTTCACTGTGAAGAAAACACCTTATCGACCAGCTACCGCTAGAAATGCTTGAAACTTGTATCTATTCTTAAGTCCAGTTGTTTGGATTTCATCCTTGTTTAGGTGGGTTTGGTAGTTTTATTCTTATACTCAGATTTATATTAATTCATAAAATTTTGTTTTATTTTTGATCGTTTAATCGTCTATATTTTCGTTAAAACAATCAGTGTTTGGTTAGTACCATTTGCTGATGGGAAGAAAGCTCTATATAATCGTTTCCTAATTAGGATACTATCTGAGTGAAGATGGACACTGCTCGACCGTCATACTTGGATTTCTAAAAGCTCTAAATGTAATTACACCACACTGACTTCAGTTTCTAACTCGTTTAAGAAGTGTAAATGTGAGACTGTCAAATAAGCTCTTTAGTGTTAGCTTAATTTTCTTTAATTTCCAGTGTAGCATTTATGTAGTGGCCAAGCGATTGATTTCTTACTGACGAGGTGTGGATTCGATCCCCGCAGTGTTGTGTGTTGGAATAAAAAAAGTGTAGTATGAGAGTCGGTAGATATGAATACGGATAACGAGGTAAAACTCGGAGTTAGTTGAGTATTGAGGATCATAATTTGGAACCCACGTTAAACTGTAGATCCAGTCACAATGGTCTTAGTTTCCAATACGATTTTAATCCAAAATCTATACTTCACTTTCTTATTTCTATGCATTTTATAACTCAGATTATTTTTGCACAAACATTGGTAACATAATTAAATAAATATGTTGTATCGAAAAATAAAAACGGCGAGTAAAATATATAAATTATACAGGTTGTCCGGAAAATACACATTTGATGATAGACTTGACGTCAAAATAGGTCGATTTAACCCATCTTAGTTATATCCGATACTGCTTCGTTTGGGCAGTAGAAGACGTCATTAAGACAATATTGATTTTTCCCAAATTCCTTAAAATCGTGGTAACTAAAATAAATGATTTTTGTTGCGTAGTCTAACACTATAATATACTATACGTTTTCTAGTGGTATAGTAGTGTAAGTGTTATAAAAGTGACGTCACTTGTAAGAATCGCTTCTGATTTTTTATGTCGTCAACGTTATGAGAACCTAGATATTTCTATCGGATAATCACATGTATTTGGAAGCATTTCTTGAAAAATTTCATTGAATGAGCGGTTTCGCCAGGAAAATAACATTTTCAATTACATGCGTACACCAATTAACTGTAATAATAAAAAATACCTATGGTATATAATAATTTGACTGCTGACAAATTGTCATCACTGTCTAAAAAGTCGACTAAATTAAGATCAATATTCTAAATTACTCAGCCAATTTTACTATTAAACAAGGACAACAACATGCACTCCGAGATGGTTGTCATGCTTCTGGTGTATAAGTTTTGTGAAGGAAATGAGCGTCCAAGTGTTAGGGTTTACATGGAGAGATTCTCTAACCTCAGAATATCAAACCATCAAATATTTGCCAATATTGAGCGTCATTTGCTGGAAACAGTTGGAGGTGAAGAAGAACCCATCGCTTAGAATGTATGTTGGATATCTCAAAAACTATTGTAAATAATATTTTAAAAGAATAGTTGTTACATCCATATCACGTCCAAAAGATTTAAGAACTTTTATCGATTGATCCCCCCATGCGCCTTACATTTCGTGAATTTATTCGAAACAAAAAAATTCGTTTCAAATTTTGGTAGTAAAATTTTGTTTACTGACGAGGCGTGCTTTGTGAGATCTGGACTAACTAACCTCCACAACGAACATGTTTATGCGGATGAAAATTCATATGCTATTAAAGTTGTATACCATCAGCACAACTTCAAAATAAATGTGTGTGTACGTATTACCTGATTGGTCCTGTGGTGATTTCAGCCAGGATAAATGAAAATATTTATCTATTTTTTTTTCGAAAGACGTTTCCAGTTATGCTGAAAAATATGCCTATTTTACTTCTGTGAGAACTATTTTCCGTTGCTATTCGGAAATATTTACATGACGAATATCCCAACCGAAGCAATAAGGTTTTTAAAAAATCAAAATTTCAGTAAGAAATAAAGAAATCTTTCTGCCGTATTTAAATAGTTTGTTATATATGTAATTCTCCTTTCAGGCAGATAATATGAAAAATATATATACAAACAGTTTATTTCCTGCAAATATAGCTCTGGTCCCCTCTCCATAATTCAGAGAATATGAAAAATATATATACAAACACTTTATTTCCTGCAAATATCGCTCTGGTCCCCTCTCCAGATATATATGGACATATTCTCTGCCTGAAAGGAGAAATACATAGATAACGAAGCAATAAGGCATCAGTAAAATGGCCACCAGGCTCTCCAAGGTTAAATATGTGTGACTTCTTTTTGTGGGGCGATTTTAAAACAGAATTAAACGAGTCTCCGGTGAACACCCGCGAATAATTATTGATGCGCATTTTAAACATTGGATATTTTTTAAATAATCCTGAGATATTAAAGTCCAATTTCATTTTTTAAATATTGTTAATATGCGTATTCAGCAAAATGGCATCCATTTAGCACATTTGCTTAATTAATGTTTTCATTTTAATTAACTTTTTCAATCTTTTTAAAATACATACATATACTTCTAACATTTATTTCAAAAATTATTTTATTATTACAGTAAAATGGTATATGCATGTAACTGAAAATATTTTTTTCCTGGCAAAACCGCTTATCCAATGAAAATTTTTCAAGAAATAAAAAAGCTTCCAAATAGGATCAAATAACTATAATATTTTGTAAGCATTATCCTTGAGATGACGCCCTGCAAACTTTCAGATGTTTACGTACACTTGCTTGTTTGTGGTGATCGAGTGAACACATCAGGTTCGATATTTTGTGAAAGATGGATAAAATTGAAGTTCGAGGGGTTATAAAGTATTTTGTTTTAAAGGGCTTAACTCCTACGGATATTAAAAATGAGTTAGATTCTACTTAAAAGGATTCTTCTCCTTCGGTTTCGACAGTAAAAAAATGGGCTGCTGAATTTATTCGTGGTCGTATATCAATTCAAGATAATGAGCGCTCGGGATGCCCAAAAACCGCTACAACTGAAGAAATTGTCACAAAAATTCACAATATCATACTTCATGACCGCCGACTGAAAGTTCGAGAGCTTGCTGGTATAGCAAACATATCGATAGATCATGTCCACTACATTTTACATTATATTCTTGGCATGAAAAGCTTTCTGCGCGATGGGTTTGTTAACAGTCGACCAAAAAACGCCTTCGAATGAACACTTCGCAAGAGTGTTTAGACTTATTCAGACGCAATCCTGCTGAGTTTCTTCGACGTTTTATAACTGTAAATGAAACATGGATTCACCGTTACACACCAGAGACAAAGCAGCAGTCTAAACAGTGGGTGAGGCAAGTGAAAGTGCGCCAAAAAAGCAAAAACGATTCCGTCTGCAGGAAAAGTCTTGGCAACAGTTTTTTGAGATTCACATGGCGTGGTGCTTATAGACTATTTATAACAAGGCAAAACCATCACCGGAGAGAATTACGCTTCACTACTGGACCGTTTGCAGCATGTGATTAAGGCTAAACGTCCACATCTTGTCAAAAAAAAGTGCTCTTTCATCAGGATAATGCGCCTGCACACAAATCTATAGTTGTTGCTGCAAAACTCCATGACCTACGTTACGAAGTGCTTCCACATGCACCATATTCGCCGGATCTGGCTCCCAACGATTACTTTCTCTTCCCAAACTTGAAAAAATGGCTCGCTGGACAAAAATTCCCTTCAAATAACGAGGTCAGAGCAGCGACAACCGTTTATTTTGCATAGTTGGACAAATCGCATTATACTACGGGTATTAAAATGTTAGAACATCATTGGTCTAAATGTATTGAAGGGGACTATGTTGAAAAATAAATAAAAACATTTTCAAAAATCTATTTTTTTTTATCAGGTCGAGAATTTATCAAACCATCCTCGTATATGTGCTCATTCGAAAGAAATGTCTAGGTTGTCATAACTTTGATGACGTAAAAAATCAGAAGCGATGTTTACAAGTGACTTTACTTTTATGACACTTGCACTATTTTATAGCCGATCGCTATTCCACTACAAAACGTCATATTAAAGTTGAAGACCATACACCAAAAATCACTAAATTTAGTTATCACATTTTCAAGATATTTGGGAAAAATCAATATTTTCTTAAAATGTTAACGTCTTTTTATCGCCTAAACGAAGCAGAATAGGATATAACTAAGTTTAAATCGACCTATTTTGACGTCAAGACTCTGTCATCCACTGTACACGTATTTTCCGGACACCCTGTATATTGGTTTGCATTTCAGTTGCGATCACGATTAGTGGGAAACCCATTTTTTGAAAGAAGAAATAAGTAACTGTTTTTCTAATACCTAAAATTAATTAAAAATTATATTTTAACATTTCGGTGAGTTGATTTCTTGAAATTGGCCCAAAAATAAAAATAAATTCTATTTTAGCAAGATCGGCGTTTCAAGCAACAGTTGAGCTATTTTCGGTGCTTAGATAAATTTGTTTCTTATCTGTCAATTGTGATTGCGTGAGAAACTTTTGTTCAATGTTAATTTAAAAATACAGGGTGTAAAATAATTGTAAAATATAGTATAGATCCTAAGCTCAGCTATTGAAATGACAGAGAGTAACATACAAATAGTCAAATAGGTCTTTATAACTATTTCGCTAAATTTCACATTGCTCGAGATAACTTGGATTTCATCATTAGAGTTAGAAATATAATTAAGTTTCAAAAGTGTAAAAAATTAAATATTGCAATAGTGTAGAGTGAATTAACGACTGGCTGGAATTACTTGTAAGTTCATGGATTATAAGTATATGGTTAATAAATGTTCAAAGTTTAAGACAATACAGGGTGAATAAAAATAATGACATAGAATGAACATTTTTTTAAAATTGAATATGCTTGTGTATGAAAAAATGTTTTCAGTTTATATGTAATCTTAAACAAACTTTATGGTTTTTAAGGTAATTGATTTTAAAGAAGTAAGTTTAGCACTTATCATAAAAATTTCATTCCTAATTTTGTAAAACACTGTAAGGTATGGAGAAAGTTTTATAATATACATACATATATATATATATATATATATATATATATATATATATATATATATATATATATATAGGGGCGGATCTAGCCCCTCTCTTTTGGGGGGGGGGGCGCGGTGATATCACAAAAGTACAGTATGGCAAGAAAAACAAGTTGTCAATGGGGGGGGGGGGGGGGCGGAAGTGCAAGCAGCATACTCATTCCTAATATAAAAGGCAGAATGGGTTCTATTTTCCTGAACTCAAAGCTCTTGGGAGGGGGGAGGGTGATCGCAAGCATACACATTCCTATACTCTATTCAAGAACTAGAGAGAGTAATAAAACTGTTATCGAAACCTCCAATGTACCTGCTCCAGTGCCGGAGGTAACTGAGAACATCCGTAAATCTAATTATATTTCATTATATTTAAACATATTTTATAAATTTACTGCAACATAAAATTTCTGATAGTTTAATTTAATTTCTGTCAGTGAGCAAAGTACACCTAATAGTTTGTGCTTAGTGATTTATTTTGTTTGCGTTTGTTTTTATATATTATTTGAGATTAGTGAGGTACCCACATCTATATTTATTTCAAAATCGTTAAACCAGGGCATTTTTTCCTCAACGAAAAACTTATTACGATGAATGTTTATGTTGCCTTAAGATATCAATATCTAGATAATAATGTTAAAAGCTCTGTTGAGATGTGTTTCAACATGACAGGAGTTGGAAAATCTCCTATGTACCGAATACTGAAGGCGAAAAAACGACTGGAATTGTTAGTACTCCCAAGCCACATTCCATTACAGGTAGACGAAAAACCTCGTTGGAAGAAGAGAGGAAAACTGCTATTAAAGGGGTTGTATATACATTTTATTATGAGAAGCAGATCCCAACCGTCTACAAAATTTTAACCAAAATCAATGAAGATCGCGATTTACCTGAAATTAAAAGAACTGATCTCTGGAAATTGCTCAGAGAACTTAATTTTTGCTGGGAAAAACCAGATAGGAAATCTGTTTCTATAGATCGTCCGGAAACTGTCCGTTGGAGAAGTAAATATCTCTCTCAAGTAAAAGGTAGAGTTGCTAGAAATAACACAATTAACAAAATTAGTAATTTAATTAAACTTTTGAAAGATTTTTTTGAATAAAGTTTCTGCGGAAAATTGGGAAAAATCCATATAATAAAAGAATAAAACAAAATGTGAGAATCGATCTCATGATCGGTGAAATAGAAGAACCAATTATAATTAATTTGAGCGAAGATAGTTTCACTGGCTTTGATTAGGAATTAGATATGTAATGTTTACTAGTGTAAACACAATTTATTATTTAAATCTTTGTTTTTGTTGTATTTTATTGTTTAATGTTGTTTATATATTTTTTTATTTTTTTATATATTTTTATTTTAGTGTGTCCCACTCTTTAATTTTATATATATTTAATTCTAATTAGCCGTAAGTTTTTTTATTATTTTATTATTGTATTTGTGTCTGTTTCTTAAGCGTGTAAAATTAACATGTTTATCTTATTTTTTTGGGGCTATCGTATTTCCATATAATAAAGTAAATTAAATTAAGATATCAGTACAATAGAAATAAAAATAAGTAGGTCTAATTTTAATTACAACATAAAAAAAGTAATTACATTTGAATCTCTTTTTAGTGTTTAATTGTAATTCTGCAGATGGTTTAAGAAATAAATAAACTGAAAAGTCAAATAGCCTAAAAATATTTTTAATTAATAATAAAATGACCGATAGCCCCAAAAATATTTTAATATAATATGGACGAATTTATTTTTTTATATATGTTTAACTTTTTGTATTTTTGACAATGGATATTTTGTAAGTATTTAAATTATAACTTCGAATTTTTTGAGAGCAAAAGGCTACGTTTTAGTCCATTATAATAGACCGGTATTTTTGATTATAAAATTTCTAACCCATTCCTATGAAAAATATATGTGTCTAACAGATTTTGCTACAGACACCAGACCAAAGAACACAGGTACTTTGCGAAGAGAAAAAGGGTAAAAAATGATTCATTACTCTCTCTAGTTCTTAAATAAACTTTAGTATAAGAGGAAAAATCGGGTCCATTTTCCTAACCTCAAAGCTCTTGATGGGGCGATCGCCCCCACCGCCCCCCCCCCCCTTGGATCCGTGCCTGTATATATATATATATATATATATATATATATATATATATATATATATATATATATATATATACTTTATTTTTATCAAAAATAGTTAATGCTAATTTTTAAAATGTTTTATCAATTTTCAAATTATTGAAGATCAACTGATTTACCTTTCAGCATACTACAGGGTCCGTACAAAAAGAAATTTTTGTTTATTTCCATTAAGAAATTTGAACTCTTAATTTTTGACGGCACGTTCTGTGTCAGAATTCTCTAACTAACCTTGTAGTCTGTCATTTTAATCTTTTTGGATGTACAATCACTTTATGTAATAATTTATTATATCACAATTTTAAAACGGACTAAGAAACATAAAATAATTTCTCTAAGCCGCATACACATTCTTAACCTCATACACATTGTTTTGAAAATTTGTAATTGTGATTTTTAATAGCTATGAAAATTTTTGCAATATTTAAAACGAAAAACGTGGACTGCATAGATAATAAATATTGTGTGAGTTTTCTTAATGACACATATTCTCTAGAATCTTTACTACTGCATACACCCCACGTTTTTGTTTTAAATCTTACAAGTATTTTCATAGCAACTAAAAATTTACAATTACAAATTTTCAATTTTCAGGACAATATGTATAGGGTTAGGAATCTGTATGGCGATATAAATTGTATGGGGATAGAGAAAATTATTTTATAATTTTTGGTCCGTTTTAAAGACGTGGTATATTATTTTTTTATTTAATTATTCTTAAACTGATTACTTACTTGTACTGCTACCATCACAGCTAAACCAAATGTAAATGATATTTGCAGATGAGGTATTCCTCCTGCAATAGTTGTAACACAGCCCATACATCCAAGAAAAACCAAAATTGCAGTACCAACTACTTCTCCAGCACAAAGTACGACCTTATTCATTATAGTCAAATTATCAAATATTTGAATTTTTTTGCCTGCAAGTAAAAAAATATGCGATAAAAATAAAGGACAACTTCCTTTTTGTACTTTTTGTAAAAATACTTATTTCAACTATTTAGAGCTCATTTTGATTTTTTTTATAGAAATAGACACAAATGAGTTCGAATTTTAAAATATAGGAGTTGCAACTTTTTTGGTTCAAATTGCATCAGATAGTTTAGTTTTGCGTTAAAAGTAACATGCCATTTGATTATTTACAAAATATCAGTCAGAAGCTGAAGCAGACTGACCAATCTTTGAATTTTTTGTTTAAGGGAATTGTGTTCAACTTTATTTTTGTATCTAAACAGCTCATTTTGAATTTTTTTATCCAAAAAGACACAAAAAAGTAGATTTTTTTCGATGTAGAAAATAGGAATTGCTACACTTTTGGTTAAAATTAAATCAGTTACTTGTACATTAACATCAAAAATAATACGCAATTGGTTTCATTGCAAAATTTAAATTAGAACCTGAGATATATTGAAAGTCCATTTTCGAGAGTCAATTTTGGGGGCAAATTTCATTCAAGTATTTTTCTGCAGATAAAAAAAACAGTGTCTATTTCATCGCGGCCTACAACATGTCAAAAAATTATTGAAATCGGAGGCATTAAGTTGGGATACCTTCACTGTTAGGCCGATTTTATTTAACTTCTTAATGAACCTAGTCACTGTGATATTATACAAATGGTAGCATAAAAAACGATCAAGTAATGATTTTTTTTTGAAGTTTGAAAGAGAAAATACTTATTTTCTCTCTTTCTATGCAGCAATACCATATTTTAAGTACATCCAGAGCACAAGATATGTACTTTCAAGTTTATATTTATAGTCAAATTTGGATTAAGAACGATATCTGAGCACGAATTTTTATTTTGAATTAAAATCTCCAATTTGGTCGACAAGTGTAATCATTTATTTTTAGTCAAATTTGACCATGCTGTATATATAGACATAAATAGAAAAGTTTAGTTTACAAAAAAAAAACACAATTATTGATTGATTGGTGTGTGAAACAAGGTACAAAATAAAAAAATAGAAATCTTACATTTATTAAGCTTTCGAAATCTGATGATATCTAATCTGTAAATAATAGTGGAAATGTAAGTTCAAAAAAAATGTTATATGCGGACAAGATAATTCTAGTTTAAGTATTTTCATATTTGAGTGCAAAAATAAGTTTAATTCGATTGATTTAGATTTATGTTTTACTATTTTTTTTTAATCTTCGAATATTTGTAGTCCGAGAAATAAATCTACTGAATTGTCAATATTTTTGAACGAGTATATACATCCAAAAGTGGTTTGCTTAAGAGTTCATGAACGTTGAACACTGCCAAAATGTTATATGTATGGTGTTATGCAAGAAGAAAGGTTGTGGTTCTATAATTTTAGTTAAAATTCATAATACCGCTCGAATGTTTCTAGATATAAAAATTTAAATTATGAAAATAATTTTAAGCTAATTTGTGTATTTTTAGATATTTTAATTTGTACGTTATAACGTTTACAGGTTTCCTTCAAGTGCATAATTTTTATGAAAATATTCTTACTGTTTTAAATTATTTTGCAAAACATTCAAATGTAGTACTGGTTCGGGATTTTAATGTTAATTAAAGCCAGAATTCTCACGAGTTAACTAATAACATGAAGTGCTTATTTACATCATTTGATTTCAAGATGTATGTAAGTACCTTTATTAGATTTACTAGATTACTAAAGATGGTAATGGTATTGTTGAAACAAGACATACAGACTTAAGAGACCACAAAAAGATAATAGTAGAAATTATTTCTTCTAAATCTAAAGTATACAACATAATTTAAAAGTATTCAGGAACTATTCTAATAAAAATATGCTTACATTGATCTTTCGTTGAAATTAGTAATTCAGCATCTGATAAATTTTGTTGTCTTCAATAATATATTTTTGATGAAATAAAATTTTCTTTTCCTTATCGAAAAATATCTTCTAAGTATAAGTAGTTTTTAACAACTAGCATAAAATTTTTTTGTAAAAATAAGAGATTTTTGCATCATACTGGCAAATATCATGACATCCTCCATAGTAGCTGAGGCAAAAAATAAGTTTTATCATAAAGTTATTAAGCAAATAACTCCAAAATAAAACTGATTAATTATATAGCTGGTGGAAAAATGAATTCGAAAAACCAAGTTATGAAACATAATATAGACTCGACAGAGAATACTGATCCAATGTTTGTTGCCAATCATTTTAATGATCCTTACGTGAAATTACTATCCGAAATTACAGAAAACATATATGCGAGCCACTATCATTTAAAGAACACAAAACTGAAGTTCATAATAGTTTTTATCTAAAGTCTACCACATGTGTAGAAATTTTAGATATCATGAAAAGTGGTATATCCCTTTTATCAATATTCTCTAAAATAATAGAGTCAGTGGTAAAAAATATACTGAATCTTGAAATAAATAGAAAATAGTATCAACCAGCCAGTTTGGGTTTCAAACTAAGACCTGACTTTGCTAAAAGTCACAAGAATCTTGATTTTCTTTGCGGATGATACTTTTCTGGACTGGTCTAAAGAGAGCCCTAAAGTACTTAAGATGGCGATCGATGACAATATATCCGTGTAGTAGTGATTTGATGCATCTATGTCAGAACTGGAGAAAACTAAGTTTATTTTATTTCCTAAAAACATGATTTTATTTTTAAAAATTGAAAATAATGTTATTCACAGGGTTTTTGGCTCTAAGTTTCTGGGAGTTACTTTGGACCGAACTTTAAAGTGGGTACACCTCATAAATAATTTTAAACTTGGCATCTATCATGTCTACCCTAACAGTCGCAATTGAACTGAATGAGTCCTATATCTCTTAAGGTCTATCGTGCATTAAATAAATCCCACCTAAGATATGGGCTCATTTATTGAGGACAGGCAACAGGTATACTGCTTCATATTTTATGTTTTTTGCAAAAAACATATAGATAAGCCCACTGTGTAAATCCATTTCAAGCTTTTAAAGTATTTACATTATAGGATTTAATTATTTATGACAGTGTTACTTTGTTGTTATATTTTTCGACCAAAATTATCTAGCCCATAATAGATATAACCTAAGCAATTCTCCGTCTCAAAATAGCCAGAAGGACGATTTTTCATTTGAGCAAGCATAAGGAAATTTCTTTTAATATAAGACAAGTAAGAAGTAGACAGTTCAACGTTTTGATTTCCTCTGACAATTATTCCTTTCACGAGTTTATCCAATTTTCATTTCCAAACTTTACTTATGTGATGTAGCTCTAAACCTGTTTATTTCAAATTAGATTTTAGTTATTTTGAATGTTATATTTTTGGTTTTTTAATTTTCTTTTATTATTATGGATATTTTTGTGTTTATTATTGTAACATTGGTGCTTTTGTTTATTGAATTAGGGATTTGTACTAAATTTTTTACATTAGTATTATTAGGTAATATTTTGAGTTTTGTAATGAGAGTAATGATCTTGCTCGGAAAATAATTATGACTGTGTATTAAAAAATTAGTTATTAAGTAGTTTAACTTTTAAAGTAGTTTTTATGATCGACACATGTATGGTTTTATGTACTGTTGTACTATCTGATCAAGAAATTGATTTGATTTGAATATTTATGAGGTTTTGAAGTTGAATTTTCGATCTGAATTTAGATAAGATTGTGAACGACTTTTGTTCTTTCTCTGGTGTGAAATGAACTGAGAACTAAATCCACGGTGGGTTTACTGCAAAGAAATTAAAAGCTGAACGAAAAACGAAACAAATTCTGGGTAAGCGAACTTTATGCCATTTCGTGTTTTTTCTACCCTCGCTTTTTCATCTTATTTCAACGAGCTTTCTTTAAAGTTCTTTCGTGCGTACTTGTAACATTATTACTTTGTTTAACAGTTTCAAAAAATAATTGAAATAGAGTAGAATGAAATAAAATATCCTTTTCAAAAAAACTAAACAAAAATGACACTAAAAAGTAATAAATAAATTAGCAGAGGTTTTATATTGAAATTAGTTTTTCAAGTGTAGATTTTCTTATTTACTTAGCAATAATTATTAAAAGGAAATATATTGATGTTAACTTGATATTTGTAGCGTTACCATTTCATAGGTGGCATCTATAAGAACTTCAAATAATAAAGGGAAGTGACTAAATATACAATGATATCCCTAATATGGAATACCAGCATTTCCTTAGAACAATAAAGGTAAAGCCATTAATTGTGCGCATTGCACCTGTTGTTGGCACCCTAATTTGTTCTTTCCGGGAATTTTAATAAAAGCGAGAAACTTTGACAACCCTGTATTGCCAAATATCAACTTTCTAATTGAATCCAATTCAATAAGGCCGCCATTAGAAACACGTGTGTTTGTGCTCCCGCTAAGAAAAAACCATTCAAAAACGGCAAATATTTCTTTAAATGTTTTGTTTAAAACTGTTGTATGTATTTTACTTTAATATTTAGTGGATAGTAAATAAATTTAAAGCAAAATTACAAATGTTCACGTTGGTTATATTAAAATATGAAGGGTGCCAATTACTGGGTCAAAATTATTTTAAATTGTATCTGCATACCTTAGTAGTTGGTGGTACTACTACTACTATTACATTTTTTGGGGGATCCTAATGTGTTTTTTTTTGTTTTATGCTTATACCTATTTACACATGCTGAAAATTAAAAAAGACAAAACCTGAAACTATTTGCAAAAGGATTTGAAGCATGTGAATTATTTCCATGGAATCTAGAATTGATTTTAACAAATGTTTGTGATGAAGTTACACATTGACTATTAGAAATGAATGACTTTAAGCAACTTTTCTGACATAAAATAAAGATAAAATTTTAGAACTAGAAAATGATTCAGCTTTGCGCAAGTGTGATAGTAGTGATATCTTAAAAACAATGTATAGATTTTTCAAAAGTAAGCCTACAGTTTCCCAAAACAGCGACGGCATTATTGAAATAATTACAATATTAAAGAAAATATTTTTCAGAAGATGAAATTGCAAACATGCCCTTCAGTTTTGGTGATAAGCCTTTATTTGTGAAACCAGTATCCCCAAAAACCCTACCCTATAATGAGAAGTTGATTATACATAAACATATTAAAATTTTAAAACGTAAAACTATTAATGTTACAGATATAGCAGAAGGTAACGAAATAAGTACCTAATGGCGTGTCCACAGCATCTCTTTATTTTAATTATTTCAGGTTTAACTAATACTATGACTAGTTCAGAACTTCCATAACTAGAGTCAATAGTTGAATGTAATGTAAATAGAGCAGATGATAAAAAAATGTGTGAAAAGGCAGTTTTGTTCATATTAATGATAATGACAAACGCACTATAAATCAAATTCAAAGCAAGATATCAGAAATTACTTTTTTTTATGAATTTTCCTCTTTTAAATTTTGTAGACTAGTGTGATCCCAAGGGCATGGATACTATAGATCAAACTAATTTCTGCAAAACATTAGATATTTCAAGTCACAATATGAAAGAAAATTTGGAAATTGTTACAGTTATTTTCAAATAAATACTTCTGCTTTGATAAGATGTTGTGTTTATTTCAAACACATTATTTGGTAATTGTAGAATCGAGAACAGTCGCAGATCAAAAAAAAACGGTACAATCAAGATCAATGAATTTAGAAGATTTCCTTCCAAAAGCAAGAACACCTCAAAGAAAACACAAAATTCAAGTTCAAACATCATCTTTTGTTATCTCTTCTAGTGCTTATAAGGTATATATAGAAGAAAAGATGAAAATAGTGGAAGGGTTACAACAATGAAAAGATTAAAACAAACAAAAGAGATTGAAGCAGAAATTGGGAAAAGTGACTAAACTTCAACAAACAAAAAATGTAAAATGGATTAAAAACAAGATAAAAAAGATAAAACTGAAGACAATCAAACCACAAGCAGATGATGAAGAAATCGCCGAAGAAAAAATATAAAGAAATCTGATTTATGCTTTTGATGTGTGGCAAATTTAACTTTAAAAAACATTGGAGTCAAATTCCAAGATTGTAATAGAGTTTACCATATTGCATGCTTAGAGGAAAAAAGTTTAGTTATTTTCATTCTTGTGGTGTTTGCACAGTCAAGCAAAGTGTGCATATGAAACATGATTTTTAACGCATTGTACCTAACATTTTTGTACTTCTTTATAGTAAATAAATATACAGAAACATATGTACATAGGAATGTGTGTTTTTATAATATTGTATTTAACGAATACTTTATACATTTTTTAGGAGCCATTAAATAGCTTCGGACCTTTTAACAATTTTCATGTCAGTATATCCTTAGTGCCAAGAACTAGGTGGTTTTGATATGTCAGCAACTAGGTTTTCAGTGGCAATAACTAGTTTTTTTTTGAAATTTTTAATTTTATGTTATGTGGTTTGAACAATAGGATAATGTTTCGGTATATTAAATAATGATCTAAAAGAAATTTTATAAATAAATTATTAATCATAATTAAATTGTTTGAATATTTTAGGGAGCGTATCCTTAAAGTGCAAAGAATTAAGGGTTTTACGCTAGTTGCGGACACAGTAAAAAGTTCTCTTTTATTTCATTTATTTACTTTAGTATCGCACTCATTTCATCTCGTTATTCCGGCGTATGCTGTCACTGTGTTAAAGATATTTTGTTTTGTCGTAGTTGTGTTATGTTTTATTGTTTATGTATTGTTCGTTGCAAAATATGGAGATAAATTTGAATCGGTATGCAATTCAGAACTAGTCACTGGGATATTACGACCTAATTATAGAATCTTCCTTAATTCCATTCAAATATTTGGCTTCCTGTTTTTATAATGTGCTATAATATGTTTTACAATGCTATTGCCTCACAGGGATACAAAAAAAGTGGAATGAAAACCAAATCGATCTGGCTATAAAAATAGTTCGAGAAAAAATAGGTAATTTTAATCCAGTAAAATATTTACCCATAGAGGTATGAGCTAATTCCAGATGAAGCAATAGCCAATATATATATATATATATATATATATATATATATATATATATATATATATATATATATATATATATATATATGTATATATATATATATATATATATATATATATATATATATATATATATATATATAGATAAGTTTTTTGTCCGTGTAATTTAAAATAAACTAGAATCAAATATTGGCGAAGCGGACGTGAAAATTTATCAATCTACATGATTTTCGTGTTAAAAAGTGCGAAGCACTCCAAAATATGGAAAAACTCCGGGTCCGACAGATGGCGACAGCGCTGTTTCGTCCTAATATGGGGCTCGTCAGGCCACTGCATTCGGTACAAACCATCATCTCGCCTTTGCATCCTATAAAGCTGAGTTTAAAATCAAAAAACAGCAAACAAGACGACAAAGGCGACATCTCGATGGTCCACTTGATAACACAAGAACCACACAGATTAACAAAGTTTGTAAAAATCCGTCATATGTTGGTGCGACGGTGAATTAAAACAGAAATATGTAAAATCGAGTACACGAAACGCGGTGCCCAAAGGTTAGGGGTCGCATTTTTCGGTACTGGCAACCAAGCCAAAAGATAATGGTTTGTACCGAATGCGGTGGCCTGACGAGTCCCATATTAGGACGAAACAGCGCTGTCGCCATCTGTCGGACGCGGAGTTTTTCCATATTTTGGAGTGCTCCGCACTATTTAACACGAGAATCATGTAGACTGATAAATTTTCACGTCTGCTTCGCCAATATTTGATTCTATTTTATTTTAAATTACACGGACAAAAACTTATCTATTTATTTATTTACTTGTTTGGCTTTGAAATACGCTAAACGTTGCTCTCATGGTGGGATCGTTTGGTGCGACACGTGGCTTTGGCTGCTAAAATGAGCATATATATATATATATATATATATATATATATATATATATATATATATATATATATTTATCTTCTATATATATATATATATATATATATATATATGTATATATATATATATATATATACATATATATATATATATATATATATATATATATATATATATATATATATATATATATGTATATATATATATATATGTTTATGCGGATTTCACGGATTCCTCCGTGTGAGATGCAATAGCAATGGATATATCCACATTATGCCGTGGCTTTGGCTGCTAAAATGAGCATATATATATATATATATATATATATATATATATATATATATATATATGTATATATATATATATATATATATATATATATATATATATATATATATATATATATATACATATATATATATATATATATATATATATATATATATATATATATATATATATATATGTATATATATATATATATATATATATATATATGTTTATGCGGATTTCACGGATTCCTCCGTGTGAGATGCAATAGCAATGGATATATCCACATTATGCCGTTGTAGTGCTGAAATCACATTTAGCAAACGTACAACTATATGCAGCTCCGCGTATGAATGAAGTAAAATGCGAACAGTAAATGCAAACTTCTCTCCATCATATCCTTTTTGTGTTACAGGTTGCACAGTTAGAATAAATTGTTATAAAACGCAATTTATCCTATTCCACCACCACCGATATGATGGCCTACCTGTACCACCATACCGAGAAGAAAGTCAAAACTTACCCTCCCCGCCACAGTGATACGGCAGAGATACATGTTTCGTCTCTACTAGACTCATCAGGGTACCGACATGCACCTGGCTGTGCAAAGGACAGATCGGAAGGAAGCATGCAAATACTGAACGCGGCTTCTCCGACCTCCCGCCGGATGGCGTATATATGTTTATGCGGATTTCACGGATTCCTCCGTGTGAGATGCAATAGCAATGGATATATCCACATTATGCCGTTGTAGTGCTGAAATCACATTCAGCAAACGTACAAATATATGCAGCTCCGCGTATGAATGAAGTAAAATGCGAACAGTAAATGCAAACTTCTTTCCATCATATCCTTTTTGTGTTACAGGTTGCACAGTTAGAATAAATTGTTATAAAACGCAATTTATCCTATTCCACCACCACCGATATGATGGCCTACCTGTACCACCATACCGAGAAGAAAGTCAAAACTTACCCTCCCCGCCACAGTGATACGGCAGAGATACATGTTTCGTCTCTACTAGACTCATCAGGGTACCGACATGCACCTGGCTGTGCAAAGGACAGATCGGAAGGAAGCATGCAAATACTGAACGCGGCTTCTCCGACCTCCCGCCGGATGGCGTATATATGTTTATGCGGATTTCACGGATTCCTCCGTGTGAGATGCAATAGCAATGGATATATCCACATTATGCCGTTGTAGTGCTGAAATCACATTCAGCAAACGTACAAATATATGCAGCTCCGCGTATGAATGAAGTAAAATGAGAACAGTAAATGCAAACTTCTCTCCATCATATCCTTTTTGTGTTAGAGGTTGCACAGTTAGAATAAATTGTTATAAAACGCAATTTATCCTATTCCACCACCACCGATATGATGGCCTACCTGTACCACCATACCGAGAAGAAAGTCAAAACTTACCCTCCCCGCCACAGTGATACGGCAGAGATACATGTTTCGTCTCTACTAGACTCATCAGGGTACCGACATGCACCTGGCTGTGCAAAGGACAGATCGGAGGAATCCGTGAAATCCGCATAAACATATATACGCCATCCGGCGGGAGGTCGGAGAAGCCGCGTTCAGTATTTACATGCTTCCTTCCGATCTGTCCTTTGCACAGCCAGGTGCATGTCGGTACCCTGATGAGTCTAGTAGAGACGAAACATGTATCTCTGCCGTATCACTGTGGCGGGGAGGGTAAGTTTTGACTTTCTTCTCGGTATGGTGGTACAGGTAGGCCATCATATCGGTGGTGGTGGAATAGGATAAATTGCGTTTTATAACAATTTATTCTAACTGTGCAACCTCTAACACAAAAAGGATATGATGGAGAGAAGTTTGCATTTACTGTTCGCATTTTACTTCATTCATACGCGGAGCTGCATATAGTTGTACGTTTGCTGAATGTGATTTCAGCACTACAACGGCATAATGTGGATATATCCATTGCTATTGCATCTCACACGGAGGAATCCGTGAAATCCGCATAAACATATATACGCCATCCGGCGGGAGGTCGGAGAAGCCGCGTTCAGTATTTGCATGCTTCCTTCCGATCTGTCCTTTGCACAGCCAGGTGCATGTCGGTACCCTGATGAGTCTAGTACAGACGAAACATGTATCTCTGCCGTATCACTGTGGCGGGGAGGGTAAGTTTTGACTTTCTTCTCGGTATGGTGGTACAGGTAGGCCATCATATCGGTGGTGGTGGAATAGGATAAATTGCGTTTTATAACAATTTATTCTAACTGTGCAACCTCTAACACAAAAAGGATATGATGGAGAGAAGTTTGCATTTACTGTTCGCATTTTACTTCATTCATACGCGGAGCTGCATATAGTTGTACGTTTGCTGAATGTGATTTCAGCACTACAACGGCATAATGTGGATATATCCATTGCTATTGCATCTCACACGGAGGAATCCGTGAAATCCGCATAAACATATATACGCCATCCGGCGGGAGGTCGGAGAAGCCGCGTTCAGTATTTGCATGCTTCCTTCCGATCTGTCCTTTGCACAGCCAGGTGCATGTCGGTACCCTGATGAGCCTAGTAGAGACGAAACATGTATCGCTGCCGTATCACTGTGGCGGGGAGGGTAAGTTTTGACTTTCTTCTCGGTATGGTGGTACAGGTAGGTCATCATATCGGTGGTGGTGGAATAGGATAAATTGCGTTTTATAACAATTTATTCTAACTGTGCAACCTCTAACACAAAAAGGATATGATGGAGAGAAGTTTGCATTTACTGTTCGCATTTTACTTCATTCATACGCGGAGCTGCATATAGTTGTACGTTTGCTGAATGTGATTTCAGCACTACAACGGCATAATGTGGATATATCCATTGCTATTGCATCTCACACGGAGGAATCCGTGAAATCCGCATAAACATATATACGCCATCCGGCGGGAGGTCGGAGAAGCCGCGTTCAGTATTTGCATGCTTCCTTTCCGATCTGTCCTTTGCACAGCCAGGTGCATGTCGGTACCCTGATGAGCCTAGTAGAGACGAAACATGTATCGCTGCCGTATCACTGTGGCGGGGAGGGTAAGTTTTGACTTTCTTCTCGGTATGGTGGTACAGGTAGGTCATCATATCGGTGGTGGTGGAATAGGATAAATTGCGTTTTATAACAATTTATTCTAACTGTGCAACCTCTAACACAAAAAGGATATGATGGAGAGAAGTTTGCATTTACTGTTCGCATTTTACTTCATTCATACGCGGAGCTGCATATAGTTGTACGTTTGCTGAATGTGATTTCAGCACTACAACGGCATAATGTGGATATATCCATTGCTATTGCATCTCACACGGAGGAATCCGTGAAATCCGCATAAACATATATACGCCATCCGGCGGGAGGTCGGAGAAGCCGCGTTCAGTATTTGCATGCTTCCTTCCGATCTGTCCTTTGCACAGCCAGGTGCATGTCGGTACCCTGATGAGTCTAGTAGAGACGAAACATGTATCTCTGCCGTATCACTGTGGCGGGGAGGGTAAGTTTTGACTTTCTTCTCGGTATGGTGGTACAGGTAGGCCATCATATCGGTGGTGGTGGAATAGGATAAATTGCGTTTTATAACAATTTATTCTAACTGTGCAACCTCTAACACAAAAAGGATATGATGGAGAGAAGTTTGCATTTACTGTTCGCATTTTACTTCATATATATATATATATATATATATATATATATATATATATATATATATATATATATAATTAGAAAGCAAAACACTGGTTTTAGTAAAATATGTCTTCAAGATGGAGAGCAAGCTATAAAGAGAAGCGATACTCATCGAATGGAGTTTATCTGCTCGGTGAATCTGGAATGGCCGGGAAAAGCTGGTTAAAATTATTTTTATTGTTTTATTTAAAAAAGGTTAAAGAATTGTTATTCAAAACGTCAGAATTCACTTTTCAGAAAGATACATTTTGCGTTTATCTCAAATTTTATAAGACCTCTTGCCCGCATACTAAAAAGTTATTTAAAGACAATCTAAATTAATACGTTTTGGATCATCGGTTATATATTTTTAGAATAATTTATAAGATAAAATAATTAATGGTGATTTTAACTGAGAAATCACCGTTCGGTAAACTTACTAATCCAGTGATTCAATCGTTCTTTTATATAATTCATTAAATGTCAAAATAAATAAAAATGCAAATGAACTAATGAATAAAAATGGAATAGAAAAAAGTCGAATACAACTTCTGCTGTAAAAAATATAGATAATTCAATGGCACGTTTTATTTCTGTAATCTGTTTTTTACACGTATTAGTTAATATGGACTATGAAATTTTGAACCGTTGTCCTACTTGTAACAATTGCGTAAGACATTGCCTTTATAACTTCAATGTGACCTCTAAACAATTTTTTTTTCATAATTTTAAATTACTAGCTCAAAGTTCATCTTTAACTCAAATTTGAAATGGATTTTAACCCAAAAATATTTTTCGACTTGTTAAAAATAGTATTTTTTCCAGTGAACGCCCACCTGCAAGTATAGAAATTATTTTCATTGTGTTAATACAAATTTACCATGTTATCACATTTTTTTGATTTGTTGGTATCGATATTAAAACAAACAAGTTAATTATTGGCTTTTATTAAACACAGTACATCTGGGACAAAAACTACTGCGTGTCTGCTGAATTTTTTACATTCTCGCTTTTTCCCCGGTTTTTGATATCAGAGCCCATAATTTTAAAGATATTTCTTATATAAACTTTATTTAAATATTCATAAAAAAAATTTTGGCCTAAAATTGATTACATAACATCAAAATAGAAGTTTTAAACAAGCAACAAAAAATTAAGAATAGAAAATGTAAGTTTTGTAGATAATAATATCTTGGATACTGTTTAACTTAGGTATGAAATTTTTATTTAAAAATTGGAATCACAAAAAACAAAAAATTATTTGATCCTGTTTTTTATGAACTTAGTATAATTTACAACTATAGAGTTCCTATAATAACATAAAAAACGAAGACCGAATTAAAGGCTTTTGAATAAAGAAAATCATATTTGTCTTGAAAAGCAATGAAAATTTATCACAATTTTTCTTTTTGCTCCCCCTACCCTATTTTTTCAATGTCTTTTAGCCTCTTTGCTGTTCACGATTATAGAATAGATAAATCTAATTTATTATGGAAAAATAATACTATTTCTGAAAAAAAAACCTATTAAGAATTTGTTATTTAAAAACTATTGTTTTTCTATTTTTCTTTACTGTTCCCTTTCAACAAATAACGTTTAAAAATTTTGAACTACAATAACATCATAAATACAAACAAAGATTTTTTTAGCAGCCAATAATAGTCTTCAACACAGTGAGAATAGAAATATATTAGGGGCATTTTGCTGGAAACGTCCTGGCGCAGCGTGAAAGCAAAATCTGTGTCTTCGGAACTCATGTTTTTGATACTAAAATTAACCAAAAATACATTTTCAAGAGACTTTTTAGACCTATTTTATTTCAGCTTTCTATTGGCATAGTCAGATTTTTAAAATTTGGCATTTTTACCTTGAAAAAAATAAAAAACGTACTGTACTTAGAAACGGCACTTTTAATATTTTTGATAGTCTAAATTGAAAGCGGAGGATTTTTTACATCGAATTAGGTATTTCTTAGAATGAAGTTTTTTGATATTTTCGAAAAATAAAGTGACGGTCATTGGATGACGCGTGGATTTAACGTGCGAAGCCGTTTGTACTCCGATCATAGTATGTTCGCTGCAATGTACTCAGTTCCATAATAATATCATGGTTCAATACTTTATAGACATTGATTCTTGAAACGGTCTTGTCTCCACATTTTTTATTTTTTTTTCTACTTCGCAAAACTACTTTTCCGAGTATTATTTTATCTTTTGAACAGGTTTTCTTGGATGTTTTCATTTTTCTTATATTTTTAATTTTAGCAAAGCTTGTATACTCTAAGGATATAAATAAGTTTTTGAACTATATGGAAATTTCATCAATTCAAATAATAGGCTGGTACTGCCAAGGTAGCTGCACGCGAACTCCGTAATAGGATAGAAAAAAAATTTCTTTGCTATTTCTTTCTATTATGGAAAATCATTCAAAAATTACTCTGTAAGCACATTTGGCAACGGTCGGGTATGTCCGAATAAGAAATCGTGCTATAGAAATAGAAACAGTCTTTGGCTTGTTGCTGTTCTTCTATCCCTCTCAAAACAATTTAAATTCTGCAAAAGTCTGTCTCATTTTTTTCCTGATTTACGTGTGTTTAAATTTGTGATTATGTTAAATATGAGATATATTTGTTTCTAAGAATGAAAACCTATAGTATTTTTATCTATGGAATGAAATGAAGTTCATAAATGTGTTTTTATATTTTATTTAGCCAAAAGTTTAGATTTACACGTTATATAAGAAAAAAATATCAAAATAGCAATAATTATTTTTATTTGTGTTTATTTCTTAACGTTAAAAATCAGAACAATAATAAATTATTAGGGCTGAATTAAGAAAAAATAAATAAATATATACATAATATATATCCAATTGAAAAAGTCTTTAATTCCGTTTTACTGAGCTGCACAAACTTCTGACAGGGTTCAGCTAAATGTCGGTTGAGCACACAAAATATCTCTCTATTCTTCAATATTTTATACAAAATACATAAATATCGGATCCATATTTTCTAATAGGTAATTTATTAAAAAAAAGTCTAGAATTAAATACTTTAAAATATAATATTGGAGATTTGACGATAAAAATTTTTGGTTAATTAACCTAAAAAAATTACAAAGTAAATATGTTTATTATTTTTTTCTTTTAATTATGAAGTCCCTAGAAAAGATACATGTTTTTAGAGATGGTAGTTTGTAGTTATTTCTATGCGAACTAGCCCGAAGTTGTAAGGAAAATATCCTAGAGAGTAGGTTCCGTTGATAGAAAGAAATTTTCTTTCTTCTTTATTTCTTTTCCGTTTCTATTTCTATCGTGTTGCGGAGTTCGCGTACTGGTATTATCTTGCCGTTGTCCAATCAAATTTATGGTCTAAAGAAGTTTCCTTATAATCTTCTTTATTGCTATAAAATATTTTTGCTTCTTTGCAGC
The DNA here is from genome assembly GCA_034092305.1 of Diaprepes abbreviatus. NCBI lineage: Eukaryota > Metazoa > Arthropoda > Insecta > Coleoptera > Curculionidae > Diaprepes > Diaprepes abbreviatus. The sequence goes on from JASJET010000055.1 coordinate 35,385,045, forward strand.
ACTTCGGAGATTAATTAAAAAGATATGTTGTAAAAATTATCTCACTTGCTGAAAGCCGTATTTTCGAAAAATAAAGTGACAAATATCGGATGACGCGTGGATTTTACGTGCGAAACCGCTCGTACTCCGAACATAAAATGTGCGTTGCTATATATGTACTCCGCTTCATAATAATATTATAGTTTAATATTCTATTGATTTTTAAACGGTCTTGTCTCCCCATTTTCTACTCTTTTTTACTTCTCAAAACTATACCAATAGTGGATACAATATACTTGCAGTTAGGTGTATAAAATACAAGTACATATATAAGAAAAACTTAGTTCTCAATCAACTAAAAAACCTTATACTATAAAGACAAACGTATTCCTGCAATCTGAGGTAGTCATTTTCTCTATAAGTGTTGGAACCGAGTGTACGTTTGGCCTATAGTATAAGGTTTTTTCAGTTGGTTGAGAACTAAGTTTCTCTTATACAATTATATTCTCAAAGCGATTTTTCCGAGTATGTTTTTATTTCTTGAAGAAGATTTCTTCGATTTTCTCAATTCTCTCTGGCAATATAAGGCAATTATCTCTCATGATAATCGCCTTATATTACCAAAATACCTGGTATTGCCCTAGCCTTGTCTAATCTATATTTAAGTTCAATATCAAGTTATAATCCACTTTACTGACCTTAAATTTAATGCAAATTTAACGTCCATTCTACACTAAATTTAACAATTTTGTACCTAAAATGGTGAATAATTTACATTTGCTTTGAATTTAAAGCAATTCATTAAAATAACAATTCGCTGTATATTAAATTTGATTAAATAGTACCTCAAATTTCAATAAAGTAACTGAAAAGATATTTCAACTTTCTGTACATTAAAATTAATTCACATGCACCTTAACATTAAAGAAATTTACAGTATTATTCATGATACATTGCATGAGATACCGGGAGATGGCGTAATTTGTATGTGTACTTTTTGTTTAGTATGATATAAGTTGCTTAAAGGACTCAATTTTTTTATGATGAGATGTACATGTTTGTCGGTACTGACAGAAACCAATGAGTTCAAAACCTGTCTATAGATGGCGGTACACTACCTATGTTAAAAATTTCCTCCTTTTTCTTGTAGCAGAATTTTTTGATTGAACACTGACTGTATATTTAATGTACATAGTCACTTTAAAAAGTAATGACCAAAACTTTTAAATTTAATATATAATTACATTAGATTTAATGGAATAAATTAATATAGATAAATGTAAATTATTAAATTTAATGCATTACATTAAACGCCATTTAATAAACGTTTGAGAAATTTGTTTCCAGCACATTTACTTTAAATTTAATGCATATTCTTTTTAAAGCGTACTCCGTTCCATAATAATATTAGAATTTATAACTTTATAGTTATTGATTTTTAAACAGTCTCGTTTACACATTTTTTATTTCTCAAAACTACTTTTTCGAGTACCTTTTTATCTCTTCAAGAAATTTTCTTCGATTTTTTCAATTTTCTCATATATTTAATTTTAGAAAATTTGTATACTCTGAGAATAATACTATAGTTTTTGAATTAGATGGAATTCTCTTCTATTAAGATAATAGCCTGGTATTGCCAAAGTACCTGGTATAAACCTAGCCTTGCCCAATCTAGGTTTGAGTTCTAAACAAGTTGCCTTATAATCCTCTCCTGTAAAAGATTTTTGCTTCCTTGCAGTACTGCTGGGCTCAATTAAAAAGTTTCTTTGTAAAAGGTCTGTTATTGGCTGAAAGCTTTATGCTTGTTGGTTTTGCTACTGTTTCAATATTCGCACCAATGCGATCACAAGCATCTATGGTATATACAGGCGCGAAAAAGCGCCTTTCAGCTATAACACTGAAAACTCTTTTACGGAAATTATTTAACTTCGATTTATTTTTAAATTTCTGACCTACTCAGTCATAAGGCCCGTTTATAGAGAAATTACAAACCAGTCAGCGCTCACCAGGGTTTACAAAAACAATCACGTGACAGATTATTATTTGTTTTTGAACGATTTGATTGTCGCCGACTAGTTCCTAATTACTCTGTGAACGTAGGTGTTTATGCTTTTCAGATAATTTATTATTATTCCTGATTATTGAAAAAATCACACTGAATCATCATTGAGATTGTCAAATAGTGCAATTATACTATTGTATTTGGATCCATTATTTTCTTTAAAATACATTACAACTGATTTTTGTGTGTCGCATAGGTTGTTCTTGTCATGTGTTTAGCTCCATTTTTGGACAATATTAAAACGACTTATCCTAGAAAATATCTATACGGATGTAAAAAAGTCGCTCTTTTCGAACTAGACTATTAAAAAAATAATATTTTTATAAAAAAATTTGACCGACTTCTAAAAGCACAAAAAAAGCCAAAAATAACAATATAAATTTTAATATGAAATTGAAATTTTCAAAGTCGGAACCAAAGTTATTCCTAACATGATTCAAATAGAAAGATTGAAAAATACTCTATATGTAATTGCTTTTCTGCTATAGCTTATAAGTATCTCATGACTTCTAAAAAATTTCAATTTCATATACAAATTTATATTGTTACATTTCCATTTTATCAATAGTTGTAGACCACACTAAGATGAACATCAAAAAATTTCTTGATTCTGAAAATTTTTCAGATACCAGTTTTGAATAAAATTCTACCAAACAAAGATTTACTCTGTTACAGTAAATTTGTTATTTTGAATTTTAAGAAATTAATTTTAGATTCGTAACCAACGCCCCCAAAACCTCCCAATGCCGATATTGAAAAATTTTTAGTCCGACATATTTTATCCTGCATATCGAGTGAAGAAATTAATTTAAGATCCCTAATATACGTCTCAAGGATCCAGCAACATCAGTCAAGGAAAAATCGGAAAAATTTAAAATTTGTAGGCCTTACAGATTGTAAAAAATTAACTTTAGATTTGTGACCTACGATTCCGAAAACACCAATTTTGAAAAATATGATATCGTAAAATTTTCAACCCACCATATTGCATCCGCCATATTGAATTTCAAAAATATAATTCCAAACTCTTAATTTAACCTTAATCTACCCCATCAAAACCTTCCTCCACTCTCTGTATGAATTTTGGACATAATTCGGAAATATATAATTTTTAGATCTCGATGTTGCATGTGACATATTGATTTTTTAAAACTAATTTTAAATTCGTTATTTGCACTCTTAGAAACACCCCATGATAAATTTTGAACAAAATCGAGATAAGTTAAATTTTTAGAAAGTCATAATGGATCAACCAATTTGAATTTTTTAAAAATAATTTTTAATTCGTAATTTACACTATAAAAAACCCCCTATACCAATTTTGAGCAAAATCGAGAGATATAAAATTCTTATTGAATCCTCCATATTAAATATTTTAAATTAATCCTTAAAAAAACCCTATACTAATAATTTTATTATGTACAACCCCGAAAAATCCTTCGTAACAATTTTTGAGATAATCGGACCAAATTAGTTTTTTTGTCCGCCAGATTATCAGCGCCATCTTGGATTTTACTGAACCAATTAAGGCCAAAATAACGAAGCAAACTTCTTAACATAATGCAAAAAATTTCACTTTATTCGGTTCGTCCGTTCGGGAATAATCGACGTACATACATTAAAAAAAAACATACATAGAGGTCGAATGTTGAACCTAATTATGTTATATGTAGAAGACAGTTAAAAATCTTTAAAATGTCATTTTCGAGATAACATATTTTGTATTTTATCAAAGTTTAAATTCCAAATTTTGAAAATGTGATTTCAGTAATATACAGCAGGGATAAAAAACATAAAAAACGTTCATTGGCGAAGAGTTTAACATTGATTTCAGTATCGAAAACACGAGTTTAAAATAATGAGATTTTTCAGGCAAAATGCCCTATATATATTTCAGATTTGTGAAAATAAATTTTAAATTTCATTATATAATGCTTACTTATTAAAATTAATTTTAAAAAATCGCATTTTTATAATAAAAATACAAGGGATAATGCTATTACATTGTTGATCTCAAATATATTTTTCCTGAAATTGTTCCTTATTAGTCTTACATGTCTGTAAAATAAAATTGCTCTGCATTTCCTACATACAATATTTTGGCAAGTTTGAAAATACTTGTTGTATTGTTAAGTGCATCTCTAGGAAGGCGTAATGATGAAAAAGCCACACACATCATATATCATTTTTTCAAAGAAAGCATTTTCTATACATAAAAACATAATAAATAAATAACAAATTAAAAGAAGTTTCTCTTTATTGTAATTCTTAAGTGATTTACTTTCATATGTACTCAAAACTAAAATCATGGTTAAAGCTACTCTAGTTATTTTAAATAAAATTGAAAAAAATTAATGGTTGATTCATTTTCAAATAAACTTGGCAACCTATGAATCACTAGCAGGTCATTTATTAAAAAATTACCTCTGGCCATTTTGATTCAGTCTTATCAGTCTTCTGAAATTATTCTCTAAACTTTATCAGTACCGCGAACTGACACTAATGAGCTTATACCGCACTCCGACAGATTTTTACGGTACTGATAGCATTTCTTAAACCGCCAGCGATAACCTAACGCTGCAGCGCTGATCGTTGTTTAAAATAACTAAAAGCTCAAAGTTTAAAACGCAGTGTTTACACAGTAAAAGTGGCGTAAAAAGGTTTTTGAATGAAATTTAAAAATAAACGTGTTTTGAATATATATAATTAATCAATATACAGAGTGACGGTGGTAATGATATTATTATAGATGTTTTTAGAGTCATTTTTTTTTTCGAAAGATAGAATACAATCAAATAACTGTTGTTACTAAAAATGATTAAACCTAGTTTTGGATGAAACTGAAAATCTGAAAGTTTGATAAAATAAAAAGTAATACATTTCTCATTAGTTATCGGAAAGCTATTAAAAAACCTACGTATTTGTTACTGAAAAGTGGATGTTGCGTATATGAATCATTAATAGAATTTAAACAAAACACGGAATTTAAAAATAAAAGATATTTTATGCGTTCTATACTAGTAACAGAGTGTAGCTGTAAAATAGTTTTAACTATTTAGAGGTACTTTTGTAATAATATCTAGGTCGAGGCACATGGTGGTACCTACAGGGAACCACCCCAACCCGACCTCACCGATTTTTATCATTTTTGGATATGTTATAGTAGTTGAAAAAATAAAGGACACGTATTTTTTTTCGGCTGATATCCTTTAAAGGGGTGAAATTCACCCTCGAAGTCAAACATTAAATTTTGTTTTCAATATATTTCAGCATCTAATGATTATTTTTGAATCAAATCAAGTGAGAAATATTCATCATAAAAAGAAACACATGTGGCGTGTGTTAATGACCAAAGGGGTTGCAACCCCTGTTTTATATTCTAAAAAATTATGTTTTTTATGAATTTTTCTTAGAAATATCGGGAAATGAACTGAAAAGAATTATAAAAAGCATTTTTGTTAGCAATTTTGATTATTAGTGTTTCGGGATTTTTTAAATAACCACCTATAAAATTTTTTTTCCCTAAAATTCATCTAAAATGTGAAGCGAATTTAATTTATAACATGGGAAAATATATTAAAATTTTTTTTTCAATAATAGTACCAAAAGAGTAAAAAAAGTCACCCCCAAAAAACTTTTTTTAACATGTGAAAACTACCCTTAAAGTTGAATCTTACGACTTACTTTTTCAGATGCATCGGCATTTAATGGATATTCTTTAAAAAAGTGAGTTGAAAGATATATTTAATAAGAATCCTGAAATATATGGTGTATTTATGACCAAAAGGGTTGCAACGCTATATTGAAAACAATACATTATTTTCTATAATTTTTTTCATGAAAATGAGAGTATAAACTGAAAAAAATTCAGAAAGGTAATGTTTTTAATATTGAATATTAAAGTATACTTGTTTTATCGTTTTTCAATAAACCACTCCTTAATATCAGCAATTACCCCTTGAAGTAATCACATGTAAGGGGTGAAAAATAGATTTTTTTATTAAAATTTATTTCATGTGTAAATTATATAGGATTTGTAACTAATTCAAATGCAAAACTCGTAAACCTCAAATCCACGAATTCTAAACCCATATACCTCAAATCCAAAAGTTGAAAAGTAGGTTTGAATTCAGTGATTAAAGGGTTTGAGGATTTGGGGCTTCCGGGTTGGGGGATTGTAGATTTGAGGTTTGTGGATTTAGCGTTTAGGGTTTGAGGTCTGGGGTCTGGAGTTTGTGGGTTTATAAATCAGTCAACTTTTGTACGCCTGTGTAATTTTCTGTAAAGAATCTGGGTTCAGTCTCGAGTTTTTCACGGTTTTTAAATAATATCTTAGAAATAAATCCCATTAATTATATCCCTGATAGCAGATTCGTGTTCAGAGGAAAAAAATAAACAAGAAAAGTATAGTCAGACATCCAGCACAAACAACTTTTTTATTTTGTGGGCCTGTGTAATTAGACTTCATGTCATGACACATTAGGTTGTTACTTTTGGAGGTGACTTTTCACCCCTTTTGATACTACTATCGCAAAAAATTTGTAATATATTTGTACTTGTTATAAATCGGTTTACACATGAAATGACTCTTAAGAAAAAAAATTTACCACTTACATATGTTCCATCACTGTAAGGGATAGTTAACAGTATTTAGGGGTTGTGGTATGAAAAATCCCGAAATACACTAACACTAATAATCGATATTATTAAAAATATTTTTTATAATTTTTTGAAGTTCATTCTCCGATATTTTTAAAAAAATATATTCACTTACCAGGAGATGAAAACTGTAGTTTTTTTTAAATATAAAATATGGGCCATAAATACACTTTATATTTCAGGTTTCTTACGCCAAATATTTTTACATTTGGTTTTATTCAAAAATATCCATAAAATAGAAAAGTGAATCAAAATGAATTTTAAGGGTAAACTTTAGAGGTAGTTTACACCTCTTAAAAAAATGTTGGTGTATTGAAGAGAATAATGTTATTTCACTTTTCAATTATACAGGATTTACTTTCTTTTTTTTTTTATTAAATAATTTTAATTCGAATTCGTGATATATTAGGTATTTACTTTTGGAAATAACTATATTTTTACCATTTATATATGGTCCATCACTGTAAGGGGTAGTTAACGGTATTTAGGGATAGTTATTCGAATTGATTTTATTTAAAAATATTCATCGATGATGAAGTATATTGAAAAAAAAATGCAAGGTTTGACTTTTGGGGTGAATTTTACCCCTTAAAAGTGGATATCATGCGATAAAAGAAATACGTATCTATTATATTTTCAAGTACTACAATATATCAAAAATTATCAAAATCGGTGAGGTTGGGTTAGGGCGGTTCCCTTGTTAGTGTGGTCGAGGAATTCATAACCAAATCTAGAAGGAAGAGTGGAAATAAAGAGAGAATCTATTTAATTTCGACATTAGTATAAAATTATTTATATGGAGGTCTGACTCGGTTTTCAAAATAAAAATAATATAAGCGAGCTAGATTCGAGCTATAAGGGAAACGATTGATTTCAATGAAGCTGCATGTGCGAATAGTGTCCTTGGTAACCACGACTGCATAAACTGAGTTGATTCATATGCTCAATATGTGTCCGAATACTACTTGATTTCGAAGTGCAAATTTGACTTTATTTTTGCTGGTATTCTTTTACTTTTAGCATTACTTAATCAACAATTTTTTTCCACCACTATAATGTTTCAGGAGACACAGTTCATCCCCATGTAAACAAAGTAATATTTATAGTTGCAACTGTGTTTAAATTTGTGTTTTCTTTTAATACAAAATTAGTCATTTATTAATATTATGCTTATAAGCTTTACTTTATATTTAATATCAATGCACTTTAAAGTTTCATCGTGTTGCAACTACTCGCATTCAATGTGATACAGTTATATTAAGAATCCATTAACGTTCCTGAAATAACCACATTTTCTAACTTCCTTCCGTAAAATTAGCGGCACAAACAGTTACGTCATTGTCATAAGCTACCTTTTCTCTTTATCCTATATTAATATTTAGAAATAGATTTTGGTTCTTTGAATATTATATAAACTACTGAGCATAGAAAGAAAATACGAATTAAAATTAAAACATTTATTTATACAGTGTTATTAATTCCTTCATATACTGGTTGTAGATTAAATCGAGATATTTGTTCTGAAGGAGTAGTCAGTTTAATGAAATCATGGTTCAAAATTAGTTTCCTATAATATAACAGGAAATTGTTAAAAATGATAACACTCGTAAAGTAGTAGCACGTTTGAAAAAACTGCAGCCATTGTTATTTCGAAGTAAGTATTCGTTCATTCTAATAATATAACATATACAAAAGAACTGCTACTATTTAAGGAGATTGCAAGAGTTCAGGAGAAATCTAAAGACTGAAAAAGTGGCTTCCATTAAAAGTTCAAGTAGGTTAGACTCAGCAAAATAAAAACACGGAAAAAAAAATTAGGGAAATGTCACAACTATAATTTTGAGTCGAAACATAAAGTCATCTATAAGTGACCCAAGCGTAATGATGATAAGACATTTCCCTGTTTTACCAACCTAGTGACATACATTAATGACCGCTGACGCTAAGCTATAATTGTCTTTTCTTCCAAGCGCACTGTAATAGTAGACATTTTGATAGGCCCTCTGCGTTGTTAAGTTTCACATATTTTAAGTGGAGTTGAGACTACAGATAATTTACTAATTAGTTGCAAAAGTTCTTTTACATTGAGGATCGCAGAGACAATTATTACGGTGATCACAAGGTCTCTTTAAGGAAATATTATTTTTAATTTGATTTCCTTAATAAAGCTAGCGAAAGCTAAGAAATTTGATACACGGTATTTAGGTAATAGGTATATAATTATGTTTTAATTGTTACTAAACTTTATTATTTTTTTGAATATTCTTAGACTAACTTGAATTTGCTTAGATCAGCATTAACTTCATTAGTAGGTCATTTTAGAATATGTTTAATAATTATATTGTTTCATTTATATTCAAAATAAATAAACTTTTTTGTATTTTATAAATTTATTATGGTAATTTTTAAACTTAAAATTTAAAAATAAACCTCTTTTTGTAAACGTTAAATTTAAAAAACTTCCAGATCCATTTTTTTTTAACATAAATTTCAAGAAATAAATAATGTGAGTAAACTGTCCGATCAAATCTGTGATGACATAGTTAAAATGTTTTATGATAAAACATTTCAAAATTTGATTCAGAATAATACATTGATAACTACTGAACAACAGAAATACAAAAATTTATACACAGAGTCGAACAAGTTGTTAACCCACTAGTATTGTTCTGAAATATAATTATTTAAATAAAAAAAAATGTTTAATGTACCATGTTTTTAAAACGGACTAAATTTGTCACAATGTGTCGTAAAAATTTGTGATTTTGCATTTTTAATAGCTATGAAAATATTTATTAAATTTAGAACAGAAAACGTGGGGTGTATGGAATAGATAATAGTAAAGAGTGTACAGAATAATTCTCATTAAGAAAACTCATACAATCGTTATTATCTATTATTGCCCCGTTTTTCGTTTTAATTCTTACAATTATTTTTATGGATCGTTAAAATTCATAGTCATACATTTTCAGAACAATATGACAAATTTAGTATGTTTGGAAAAACAAGTATATTAATTTTTTTTTTAAATTTAAATAATAATTTTCTACTTTCTCTCTCTCTCTCTCTCTCTCTCTCTCTCTCTCTCTCTCTCTCTCTATATATATATATATATATATATATATATATATATATATATATATATATATATATATATATATAAATTTATTGTTACGTACTTTTACTAGTGGATTTCAATGCGCAAATTCTAGAATTTTAGAGCTCCGATGAGGAGCTTGCTAATAACAATAATGAAATTCTATGTAGTTTGATTATATGATCTCAGTGATGGAACTAACATACATGAAAATGAAAAATTGTAAAATTAATGATAATTGAGAAAAAAATCTTACTTTTCATATTGAGTAATCAAATATGGAATATCAATTTTTTTTTTGAAAGCAAAAAAGAAAATTATTTCAAAAATTAAACGATTTTAATGATAATCCTAGTCAGTTATTTATATATTTTCCCTTGGCTTAGTAACAGACCTATAGTTTTAATATTAATTAACATTATTAAAATTATGCAAAAATTAAAATAACAAAATAGTATATATTTATGGAATGGATACCCAAATATAGAACACTAGAATTAGGCACAACGTTTCTTTTAAGAAAATAACACAAAATAGTTTTCACTTCTAAGATATCTAGAAACTGGTCAAAATTACAAAAAAACTTAATCTACTTACAAAAATGACAAATCCAAGCGGTGAATTCTAGACTAGCGTAATCATTATGTGTCCATAGCCCACACATGACATATCTGACAAACATTTCTACTTAAGTATCTTCAGAAAAAAATCTTTGACAAAACATTTATTCTGGATCCTCAAAGTCAGGAACTTCTTATCTCATTATGGTAATAGATTCACTGTCTATATCAAATTGAACTTGATCTCTAGGCTCAGAGTCTGCAGAATCATTATATCTTGGTTCTCCTTTTCTTGGTTTTCTTCCTTTTTGTCTTTTTTTTGTTTGGTCTCTTGGATAATTTTTTTTTCTATTTTCTTCCTACTTTTCTCTATTATTTTTATATGGTGAAGAAGTTATTACTGATACCACAGCGTCTTTTCTGCCCCTTTTTAATTGACAATGGATCCATGTCATAAAAATATACTAGAACTAGGCTATTGTGATCAAGTCTGGAAGTTGAAGGTGCAGTATCATTTGTTTTTTCAGGTCTATGCCTGGAAACTGATATTTTGGTTAAAGTAAAGCTCCTATGTTCAGATGAAAATGTTCAAGACCTAAATAAAGGTTGTCGTTCTATTTTAGATCTGCGTTCAGAGACTGATGTTTCAGTCAAATTGTTACTATCAAGTGTAAAGATCAAAAATCTACAATAATAATGAGGTGATATGGAATTGGTAGCTTATAGTTCCTCATTAAAGAGCGGTGTTGATATTTTTGAAGTCACATTTGTACTATCATCTTTCACAGCATCTTATTTCGTAGCAATAAAGTCTACATAGCTGAATAAGCTTTTATTTAATGGCTGGGGTCCTGTGACGCGGGATCCATTTGCTATAAACTCTCCTTTTTGTAGTTTCATGTAAGCATCACTGAAAAGATCCACAATATCGAAAGGGTACAGTGATCTGTTTTTTTTTCTGATCTAGATTCATATTTCTTCAATGTAATAGACTTTTAACTGGTACTTATAAGTCTGTTTAATGGTTGTGAATTATATGTGACGGTATGGATACAATTTCTACGTTATTTTATCTAGCTAGGTCTATTACATCGATGTTAGTTGTGGCCGAAATAGTCATCGGTAGCACTTTCATTCTGGTATTGGATTCATGTGTTTTTATAAAATTCTTGAACTATTCAATAAATATATTCATTTGAATCTATCCTGACGTGTCTGCAATTCCTAAAGTGCCTGAAAAGCAACCTCTCATTACACGACGCCCCATATTTTTCCTAGAGAAAATTATGAAGGATAATACCAAAGGGCTGGTGGAATTCATGCAAATAACTCTTGTAATGGATAAACCTCTTTTCAGGCCATACCATATTTTGCACATTATTACGCTTTGCCCATAAAGGCCATTCGACGAACATGATTTCTCGCCAGTCTATGGAATTTGCTCCCCATATTTAAAATATATTTTTCCAGAAGACTTTCAAGATGTCCAGCACTATTTCCTCTTAATATGGTGGTTGCCGCTTCATCTAGACATAGTTAATGTTTCTGGCAAAGTCGAAACAAAGTTGCTCTGGGTACTTGTAAATATTTCTGCTTTAAAATAACTCATTTTTTGTTCTGGAACTATCTTTACAGCTTTGCTTATCGTATTTTCATTCCAATCTTTTCATTTCCCTTTTGACCGCGACAATGGCATTGTAAAAATCAATGTAGCATATTAATAAAACAACAATCCAACCGCCTAAGTGTTAGAACCCAATTGTTAATTAAACTCCATCGAATTTTAGACCGATTGAAAGTTATGTAATATCGAAAATTTAAAACAAAGAAAATATAACTTGCCAATAGATAGTCACAGTGTTATTTCCAAGTAATTAACGAAAAATACTTAACTTTAACGGTGACGACGTTCGTCGGACCGCCGGACTGATGAGATGAAATAATGCGATACTAAACTGAGTAAATGGAAAGGTATATTAGCGATACTATTCCATATTTGGTCAATTTTCTCTATTTTAGTTTTTTTTGTAGCTAAGTCCAGAAATATTGACTTCCAATTTATTTTAGGTTGAAATATTTTCAAATGAAATTTGACTAAACCAAGAAAACTTAGATGGAATATGAAAGAAAGTTTGCTCATAGCTTTACCGACATGATACTATAACCTATAAAAGTGCTATTTTTCAAGCATCACTCACTTTGTTTCTAACGCAAAATGCTGATCGAATCGGAATTATCGGTTGAAGATTTTTTTAAATCAAATGCTTTTTTATCAAAAATAGCTCCATCTGATTCACTAATCCCTACTTCAAATCTTTACAATAAAACAATGAAATGATATTGAAAAATAAGATATGCCATCTGTTCTTCTCTCTTTAAAGGTGGCAACAACTTTAAATTACTTCAGGTAGGTGGATGTGTCCAGTTATTTTAGAAAATTTTTTTAAATAAACCAATTTGTTTCTCTTTTATAAGAGAAAATTCTCGTTTTCATCTGATTTCATATATTTTTTGCTTAATTTTCTCTTTTCTGTTTACTTCTATTTCTAATATTTTATTCAAGAAACATTATAGAACTTTTTCCAATTAGCTGTTTCATAAAAATGATTAACTATTAACAAAAAAAAAGAAGAAATCAACTATTGACATACTTGTCATTTCAATTCGATTCCGTTTTTAACGTGAAAAAGTATTTTTCATCCAATGTATGTTAAAATGTTGCATCTGATCAAAGCTTAATTAGAACCGTTTATTATATGAATTTATTTCATGTGGATGTAAATACATCGATTCCGTCGGATCGGATCCGAAAACTACGTTAAAAACTAGGTTATTAGTTTAAAAACGATTATATTTCTGAAATATAAACTTTCGTTAACATCTTGAATAACATTAATTTCTTTATCTGAAAATAGAAAATGTTTGAAATATAATTTGCTTACTGACTAGTCAGATTCTTATTGTTACGTGAGATATTCCTATGACGAAAATTTGTTTTTCGGTATTTTAATTTATTCCCCTGTTTTATTTTCATTTCTGTCTCGTGAATTAAACATCTACGCCAAATGTTGTGCAGGATCATTTTTGCAGGTTTACGTATTTATTTCTTTAAATTTAAAAATTATTTTGATAAACATGTATAAAGAACGTAAGCTGTTCAAGTTTTGGTCAACCATGATTTTAGCATTTTACTTTAAAATGTAGTTGTGCCAATAAAACATAATAACTTAAATCTGTTTATGATTTTAAATATGCATTTTACTTGCCAACCTATTACTTACCCTACTACATTATTCCTTGTAAAATATTTAAAATATGTATAATGCAATATGCAAAAAATTAATAAATATATTTAATCATTCAAGAAATATGTCTGCATGAGTTTAACAAGGTGTAGTTAAAGGAATAAGCAGATAGCCTATTTCCTATATATACAACTCTGGTCCTTTCTCCATATGCGTTTCGATTATCTAATGATCCCATCAGTGGAGCTGTAACAAACCATGAGCTAAGTATCACATCGTTTATTTTAAAAACGATGGGAAAAGCAGTAGATAATTATATTAGAACAGAAATTTTTGAATTGGCGCCACTGCACCCTCATCAACATGCGTATCAAGCCAGAAACCGCACTGATACAATTATCAGACGAGATTCAAGAAGCTATAAACTGTAAGAAAACTGTAATATGTGTTTTTCTTCATATAAAAGGGGCTTTTGACAACACTCCATATGAGGCAGTAAAAAGGGCATTTGATGACAAGGAAGTAGACGAAACGACATCCAAATGGATAGCATGACTTCTCTGCACTAGAATAGTAGAAACAGAGATAGGACAGGACACTATCGCCCTCTGTACCACCAGAGGATGCCCTTAGAGGGGAGTAGCCTCTCCACTTGGAGCTTAATTGTAGATCGATGCCTCTGGTATCTGACTGACCTCCGCATATATTGTCAGGGCTATGGCGATGACGTGGTCGTGATCACAAGAGACAAATTCGAGAATACCCTCTGTGGAATAGTTTAAAGAAGGCTTGAATACACTAGAAAATGGTGCCAGATGATGAAACTCACCAAAATCACCCTTACAAGGACTACTGCCTTCACCAGGAAAGGAAACCTCAACCTGGAAACCATCAAAATGGATAAGAATGTTATTGAGTAGAAGTTAGAGATTAAATATCTGGGATTGACCCTAGATAATAAACTCCTCTGGATCAAGCACGAAAAAGAAGTAATTAACAAGGCTACAAAGCGTTTATGGTCTGTAAAAACTTTGCGGGAAAAAGATGGGGTACAAACCCAAAAATCCTGCAGTAGATATACACTGCAATAGTGAGACCAATCATCCCATATGGGACAGTGATCTGGAGCAAAAGAATCAGTCTGTTTAACACGAGAGTTAATTTCTTGAAAGGTTAAAACTGGTCTATGCGTGTATAACCCGGACGAAAAACCTGCCCAACTGCCACCATGGAAGTAATCCTAAACCTCACATCTCTACATATACTTGTAGAGAGTATGGCGAGGAGAACAATTTATGGGATGATGAGACATGAGGTCATAAAACGAAGGCCCAATCTCTTATCTAGAAATCAAGAAATTTGGGACATGTCCCAAGATGAAATGAAAAAGAAATTAACTTGTGAAAAACTTCAGCACAAAGTTGAGTCTCAAAATCGGATGGGACAGAAATACGATTGAAAAACTCAACAAGAAATCCATTACATGGTATACAGGTGGCTACAAAACAACGGAGGGAACTGGAATAGGAGTGTATGGACCCGGCACCAGACACTACGAAATCTTGGGTAAGTTATTCCGGGCAGATATTATTGCTATTAGGAAATGTATTCAATTCAACAAAGAAGAGAACTATCACGGCAAAGAGATTATCATCATGTCGGATACTCAAATAGCTATCGGTGCGCTGAGTTTTCAAGTTATCAGCTCCAAGGAATTAAATGATTTGAGTAAGAATAATAAAGTTATCCTTATGTGTGTATCGGGACAAATTGTGATAGAGGGAAATGAAATAGTAGACACGCTCGCGAAGAACGGGGCTGAGGTACTATTTGTGGGGCCAAAGCTTTTCTGTGAAATCAGCAGCAGCACAATGCTGGCAGAACTAACGGTAGCAGAAGAAAGCAGGAGATCCAATTATTGAACGGAGCTGCAAAGATTGAGACAAGCGAAGATACTTCTTGGGAACTACGATTAGATGAGATTAAAAAAATGCATAAACTTAAGTAAAAACAAACTCAGTTCTGACAGGGGTCTTGAAGGGGCATTGCCACCTAAAGGGACACCTCAGAAAACTCAGGCTGGTAGGAGGAGAGATTTTTTTTATGTGATCGATAATTAGTTTTAATTACCTAAAAGTGGTTTCAAAATTATAATTTGTGAACATTATCACGGTTAATAACTGCGGAGTAATACTCACTTTTAGCTTTCAGGTGTAATAACTAGTTAAGTAATTTTTTTATCTCCAAACCTTCAGCTTATTCACATGTTTGTGTACTCTGTAGATATTTGACAAGAATTTAGTCATTAAATGTTTAATGTTTATCCAGTCTGTTCTTTATTTCTTACTTTAATCCTGTAAAAAAACCTTTACATTAATTTTAAAGGAATGTGCTGGAAACAAATTTCATAAACCGTTTATTAAATTAATTTATTTTTAATGCATTAAATTTAATATTTCTTACATTAAATCTAATATATATATATATATATATATATATATATATATATATCAATAATTTCAGTAACTTTATTGAAATTTAAGATAATTTCAATTAAATTTATTGTACAAAACTTTAATTTCAAAGTACATGGAACTTATTCACGATTTAAGGGACAAAATCATTAAATAAATTAATGAATGTACTTTAAATTTAAGGTCATGTTTAACAATGTACCGATATACGGCAGCTTGCAGTTGAGCTGGTTTAGATTAGCTGGCGTTCTGAATTTACCGGACCTCCTTACACTGAGCTGTCGGTGATTTGTTCACTGTCAGGAACTGATTTCTCTGCAGGGCCACTTTTGGTTAATTAGCTTTAATTTAATCACGCCCTCTCCTATCAAAGAAGAGTATAGCAAAGTATTTCTAGATATTTTCAAGTATTTTTATGTACATAATCTGAATATTTCGCATTTCCAAGTTATATTACGAAATTTCAGAAACTAGGACATAGGGCTGGCGATTTCAATCCCAGAAGTTAATTAAAATCATGTTAAGTAAAAGAATAGTCGAATATTTTTTATTACGTACAATTTTTCACCTTTATTAACGAGAATGCTCATACTAATTTTTATAAGGCTGATCTCTCATACTTGGAACATCATCGCAATTATAAATTTGTTTCTTTTATAATTAACTTTTAATCAAGAAATTGTCTCACTCTTTATAAACTTCCTGTTCTTGATCCCGCCGTCCTTCACAAATAATAAAAAAATTCTAAATAAGGATCTCTAATTGAGATGATCTTAAGAATGAGGAGAATAATTGACTTTTACCTAAAATTTTAAGAGCCCACATTAAATTTATGTTGACTAAGTTTGTAGATAAATTGTCGGTTTTGTTTATTGTTCACAAATTAATTTACTGTGGTAAAAAATAAAGGAAAGTTGGCAAAGTATGTAATAAAGCCCTAATATTTTTTATCCAACTTTCAAGCTGATTAAACTGACTGATATTTCATCAATCGATTTAATCGGTTATAGGTTATATATTGGCAAACTATTAATAAGGAGAGTTTTCTATATATCTTATTTTGTTTTTAATAAGTCGTGCTCTACTATTGTATTTGACACTAGCAATGAATATTTCTTGTGTGAAGTATGGGCCTTTCAATTATTCTTTAATCTTATATGCAAAAAAACCAAGAAATCGGGTGCATATTGAACACGCACACGATAGGATTCCGTGGCCCTTTCAGAACACGAACCTACAAAATTATTATAATTGAAAATTTTTTAAAAACAAAAAACATAAATGCCATCTTTTAATTTAATATTGAACCTTTTTTGATTGACCTTCATAAATAAATTTGGAAAAACCTTCTTGAGGATATGAAAGGCGGTAACTTGTAATGCTATTCAATCATTCTTGATAAAGCTATAATGAACATGTGAAACATGTCGAATGTTTGTTAAGTTCAAGTTTTAAATAAAGTGAAATTTCAAACAAAAAAAAAGTATTTTCTCTAACTCTAAAATAAGAATCAAAGTTTTCTTTCGAAACTTCTCAATTTTTTTTCCGTTTCATGTTGTTCTTTTGATATTTCTGATAAATTTAAAACATACTAATAAATATATGTAGAAATATTTTTTTAATTTCAACTGATAATTTAATGATCATCAATATTTTACCTAGATTATACGCGACAGCAGTCAATTATTGAAATAATTTAACTCACTTCGCCTAAATGTCAAGAATAATTTGTCTGTATTAAAGTATTATACCTAGAAATGTAATTGCTTTGCAGGTGTGCAATTTTACTGCTATTGTATTTTTTTACGTTTTTCCTTTTGGTTTTGGTAAAAACAAAAATTAATTCCGTTCAGAGTTTAATTGCAAAGCCATTCTGTGGTCAGTCATTAAGTGGTAAGGCTGAGATAAAAAGGCTTAAAAGGCCTACTCTGAATTTGAAAATAGAACAATCCGTGTCTAGCAAAAAAATAACTTTTACTAGGATATTTAATACGGACCTTTATAATAAACATATATGGCTTTGTGGTAGTAAAATTAAAAATGCTCTATTTTTTGTTTTCTTTGATTTTATTTTGGGGGAGAAAATTCTTGGACAAACGGAGGTTTTACCGACTTAAATTATTCGGGGGACCGCATTAAAAAGCATACGTTGTCGGCAAAATACATGAAGAATGTTTTGTAATATTTATGTTTTGAACTGCACAATGAAAAAGTTAGACATAATCGATACATTTTAAACATTATATTAAATTGTGTGCGTTTCTGTGGAGCTTTTGAACGCGCATTACGAGGACATGATGAGCTTTAATTGATTTCAGTGATGAGTTAGACGGTGCTCTGAAACAACATTTGGAAAAGCATCGGTATTTAAAGGTACATCAAAAACCATTCAAAATGAAATTTTACAAGCAATGTTTATTGTATGTCAAAAGGAAATTTCGGGACTTCTTGTAGTTTATGACTGTCTTAAGCAAAACATCGAACTAAGTAGACATTTAGTGAAGTTTTAAAATTCTTAAAAATTTTAATTACTATTCCGATGACATAGGCTGAAGCAGAACGGTGCTTTTCTATCCTCAAAAGATAAAAACGTTTTTACGGCATACTTAGAGCCCAGAAAGACTTTCTGCTTTGGCAATGCATTCCAAAGAAAGGGATTTTATCGAAAGTATACCTGATTTCATTCAACGGTTTATAGATAAGTTTGCTATTGCCAAAGATCGGCGTATGGATTTTCTTTATAAATAATTCACACAATAAGTTATATGTGCTTTTTGTTTTGACTGCTACGTTTTTAAAATTAACTACCTTCTATATGTTTAGTTATTTAAAATACACTGCTTTGTGTCATACTAAACCAGTTTTTAAAGACTTTTATTTATTCATCCACCGATGCGTTTGGCAGGTTTTATGCATATCTATGTTTTTAATGTACCATTGGAATTGCAAACCCTACTTTTTTAGTGCACCAGCCGCCACTGATTTTTATGATATTGTACAATATTTAAGGAGAACCGTTTGGCCTCATTTTTAACCTACTTCTAAAAGGAGGTTCTCAATTCGTCGAGTATGTATTTTTTTATGTATGTACACCGATTACTCCGGAACGGATGCACCGATTTGAATAAAATTTTTTACGTTATATTCAGGAAGTTACTGCGGTAGTCCTATATTTTTTTAGATGAAATTGGTGCAATAAAATCCAATATGGCGCTTACAATATGGCGGCCAAAAAAATTAATTTTGTCCGATTTTCTCCAAAATTGGTATGGGAGAATTTTCGAGTTTGCACATAACGAATTAAAATTTTTTTTTTAAAATTCAATATGGCGGATCTAATATGGTGGACAAAAAATCGATTTTTTCCGATTTTCTCCAAAATTGGTACTGGGGAGTTTTCAGGGTCACACATGACGAATATAAAATATTTTTTAAAAAATTTAATATGGCGGATCCAATATGGCGGACGAAAAAATAAATTTTGTCCGATTTTCACCAAAATTGGTGCGGGAGGGTTTTCGGGATCACACATGACGAATTTAAAATTATTTTTAAAAAATTTATTATAGCGTATCCAATATGGTGGATAAAAAATTAATTTTGTTCGATTTTTTTCAAAATTGCACATTACGAATTTGATATTATTTAGAAAAAAAAAATAAATATGGCGAATCTAAGATTTATTTATTTATTTATTTATTTATTTATTCAATTACATACACTACAGAATGATACATTCTAAATGGTATGGCAAATGACAAAGAACAATAACAAAAAACAAAAAGAAAATACAAACATTGAAACAAAATTCACAAGAAAAAAGAATAATGTACAACAAAGTATATCATTTAAACATTATAATTGTTTTAATCCTTCGCTGTGAGTCCTTGAAAATGTCACAGTCCATATAAAATCGGTTATAATTAACCATTAATCTATTTATGAAGGTGGACTGGCCGTAGTTGGTGCGATGATAACTTTCCTGGAACAGCCGTTGCAGCCTAGTACGCCTTGATGGGACCCTAAGATTAATCTCGCTCAGCAATATGTTGCAGTCAATTATATTATTTAATATTTTGAACAGGAATAAAAACATAGCTTCTCTTCTTCTGCCCTCCAGACTCTTGAGTCCACACAACATCAGTCTTGTTTCATAAGCTAAGCCGTGTGATGGAAAATGGTGCTTATATAGTAGATATTTCGTGAATTTATTTTGTACTCTCTCGAGTCTGTTTTTGTGGGTGACATAGTTGGGAGTCCATATAATTGAACAGTATTCCAAAATGCTGCGAACAAGCGAGTTGTATAAGCATGTTAGAGCTCTAGTGTCATTAATATGTCTCGAGTTTCGCTTAACAAAACCCAGCATTCTTAGAGCCTTGATCGTGATGCTGTCAATATGAGCGTTGAATTGCAAATCTTTCGTGAAAATTACTCCCAAGTCATTGATAGATTCGACGGAGTCGACAGGTTGACCCAGTATTTCATATGAATTAACAATTGGGTGATCGCACTTGAAGAAGCTGATACATTTGCATTTGGAGACGTTGATTTTTAGATGATTTGAAGCACACCAGTCGACGAAACAATCTAGATCAGTTTGTAAGTGGTTATGATCTAAGTTAACAATGCTATAAAATTTCAGATCATCGGCGTATAATAGGACCTGAGAGGAAACAAGATGGAGGATTAAAGATTCTACATCTCTCGATTTTGTCTAAAGTCAATATTGGGGGATTTTTGTTAGTGTTAATTACGAAATTAAAATATTTTTTGAAAAACTCAATCTGGCGGATTCAATATGGTGTCCTAAAAATTTTACATTTTTTAACTCTCTCCAACACTGATATGGAGGGTTCTCGAGGGTGTAATAGTATTTTTTCTGGATTCAATATGGCGAACGCAATATAGCTGATTAAAAATTTTGTTCAAATGTGGAACTGAATCGTTTTTGAGGATGTAAATAACGAATATAAAATTATTTTAAGAAAATCTAATATGTCAGATGCAATATGACCGTTTAGAAATTTTAACTTTCTGGATTTCATCTAAAATTGGTACTAGGAGGCTTTTGAAATGTTTAGATTTAGATTTAATTAAGACGTTAAAATTATTTTTTTGAAATTCAATAGGGCGGATCCAATATGGTGAGCTGAAAATTTTTCCCTTATTCGCCTTTTTTCAGTTTTGGTATTAGGGGGTTGGGGGGTGGTGTATTACAAATATGAAGCTAATAGGTTGATAAGATACAAAATGAGGGACTAAAAATTTAATATTTTCCGGTTTTATCTAAAATTGATATTGCGGGGTTCTGGGGGCATATACAAACTCAATATGCAATTTAAAATATATCGGGCTAATAAATTTACGTCTCAACTTCTTTATATATCAATATTGGTAGGTTTTGGGGCCTATATTACCAATTTAAAATTAATTTGATATTTAAGATAGTGGATTTACTATGACAGATTAAATATTTGCTTGACACAATTTCATTGGTATTTGGAGAACTCTAAAAATCAAAGAATTTTTAGTAGTTTATTTTAGGGTGATTGACAATTATGGATAAAATGAGTACTTTTTTGCCACCTTGGAGTCATTGCGAGGTACACTAATCTCGATTAGAACTTAGTGCAAATAATTTATGAATATCATAATGAATTCAAAACTAAAAATCGAAAAATAAAATTTTTATAAAAAAATTGAACCGACTTCTAAGAGTGCGCTAAAAATTGAAAAATAACTAGAAATTTTTATATGAAATTGATATTTTTGAAGTCGGCGCCAAATTACTTCTAAATGAAATAAATAACTACTAATATATATAAATTGCGGTAAGAAAGCAATTAGAAATAAAGTATTCTTAATATGTTTACGTGAATCACATTTTGTCTAGTATTAGTTTGGCGCCAACTTCAAAAATTTTAATTTCATATAAAAATTTTATAAATTACATTATTTTGAAAACAGCTGAAGTTTATTTAGTATTAATAGTAGTTTTTATTAAAGTATTTTAAATAAAGATTATGAAGATAATGTAACATAATTTACCTATCTTAATATATAGTATTATATATTCCAATTTCTAACCCAAGCAAAATTAAGTAAGGGAAATAACATAATTAAAAGGTAAGGACAAATTTATACACCCTGAACTTCAAAATTTTTATTTCAAAAATAATCTGTTTTAAACTAATGTATATAAAATAAAGCTTAAGTTTTATTATCATGAATCTCAGTTTATAAGTGCTGATAGTAACTATTTAGTTTAAAATGTGAGATTCACAGTAATCTTCTAGATAAACTTCAAATGATGAAAATGTTAGGTGTGCCCATTAAAACATAAGCATTTTATAATACATTAAATATAGTTTTGTCTGAAAGTAAATGTTTTTAAGGATATTACTTAAAAATAAAATCGTATACTTAAATATTAGCAAGTATATCAAACAGTTCCTGAAGTTTGTTTAAAATATTTTTTTTTTGTAAAATTTACATAGTTATGTGAATAACTTGCTAAAAAATAAAATCACTCTTTGTTAATGAAGGAAAATATTCATTAGGCTTTATTTTTTTCATTAAGTGGAATTCCTTCGACAGTCTCTTCTCTACTTGGTGCTGGTTGTGGAGTAAAAACAAGTCTATAAAGGAGAGCTCCAATGAAGCCAGCAAGGAGTGGACCAACCCAGTAAAGCTAGAAAATATTAGGAAAATAGTTAAAAACCAATTGATTGCAACATTAAATGTAAGTAAAAAAGAGCTGAAAGCATAATATCTGATTTAAGTATTTTAAAAATAATTATTGACTAGAACATGATACCTCCATCGAACGGCAATTTTCTAATTACGCAGCTAACACTAGAGTGTTTCTAAAAGTATGACATTTTGTTAGACTCTGATCGAAGACAAAATTTAGAAAACTAACAATTTTCCAAAATGAGTCGCGCATTTAAAAGAGGCTTGAAATATGATTCGCTTGAGACAATATTTCATGAAGTATTTATTTCTTCAGTTTGTTATTTGGCAATAGCCTAATGTGATCAATTGTTAACAAGAAATATATAAATAAAATGTTTATAAAAAAATTTAACTGACTTATAAATAAGCACCAAAAAGCGAAAAATAACAATATAAATTTTTATATAAAATTCAAATTTTTGAAGTCGGTGCCAAATTAATAACTGACAAAATGTGTGATTCACATACCGAGATTGAGAAATATTTTATTCGTAATTTTTTCTTACCGTAGTTTGTAAGGTTCTCGTGCTAGTAGTTATTTTTTTCATTTAGTAATGATTTGGCACTGACTTAAAAACCTTAATTTCATATAAAAATTTATATCGTTATTTTTCACTCTCTAATATATTTTTAGAGCATATATATATATATATATATATATATATATATATATATATATATATATATATATATATATATAAAGAGTGTTTTTTATAGAGGTATAAAACTTTAAGTTGACAACACTTTTTTAACTGGCGGCCATTTTGTCAGCTGTCAAGTGATTTAGGTTTAGTTTGGTTTGGCATTTCAACACGAATAGACTGACGCCTGAACAACGCTTCCAAATTGTGCAAATTTATTTTAAAAATCATGGTTCTGTTCGAAATACGTATCGCGCACTACGTCCATTTTACGGTCAACATAATCGTCCATCAGAGCAATTAATTCGATTTACGATGGAACGTATTCGCACCACGTTTACTCTAAATGATAATACACATCCACAGAGACGTCGTACAGTGCGTACAGAAGTCATTGCTGCTGTAGAGCGTAGCGTAGAGGAAGACCCGAATCAGTCTATCCGCCATCGTGCACAGGAATTGAATATGTGTCCATTCACTTTATGGAAGATTTTGCGGAAAGATCTTGGTTTGCATGCTTACAAAATTCAACTCGTGCAAGAATTGAAGCCACACGATCACCTAGCAAGGCGTAGATTCGGTGAATGAGCCCAAAACCAGATTGCCGTTGATCCCGATTTTCATAAGTAAATTTTGTTTAGCGATGAAGCTCACTTTTGTTTGAATGGATACGTCAATAAACAAAACTGCCATATTTGGAGTGATGATAATCCTCAAGTGTATGTTGAGACACCGTTACATCCAGAAAAACTGACTCTTTGGTGTGCTTTATGGGCTGGTGGAATCATTGGTCCGTACTTCTTTAAAAACGATGCTGGTCAGAACGTTACAGTCAATGGTGACCGCTATAGAGCCATGATTACTGACTTTTTCGTTCATCAATTGAACAACCATGATGTGCAGGAGCTGTTTGTAACCGCATAGTTTCACGTTTCGGACCCGTGAATTGGCCTTCAAGATCGTGCGACTTAACGCCGCTGGATTATTTTCTGTGGAGATATGTGAAGTCGCAAGTCTACGCCGATAAGCCCGAAACGATTGATCACCAGGGCCATGTCAGTAAGATGCTAAAAACGGCAACATCAAAAACAAAAGAATTTAAATTATTTGCGCGGCCAGTTAAAGACAAATGAATTTTTCAGCTCAACCACGTGACTCCACGTCACCCCAGTTCAATCACGTTATCCTCATCCCCAGTTTAAGACGCCGGACGCCATTATTTTCTGGCTTTTTCGCGTACTCCAAATAACAAAGTTGGTTTTCGTCTATTTTGGCTACGTTTTCATGTGTTAACTTTATTTTTTTTTCAATTCACTTCAGGGTAAGTTTAATATACCTTTTCTGGAATACATCTAAACTTGATTTTGAATAAAATTTGCATTTTGTTTTAGAAGACGCTGCAGCCCATTTTTTCATCTCCCGAACTGGACCCAAATATTTCCCGGATGGTTACAGAAAACTATTGTAAGTACAGTTTGGAAATTTTCTTGGTAATTACTTGATAACATTTTCGTCTTGGTTTATCATATTCATAAGAACACATCTTCAATTTTCTAACCTTGTTATCATATTTATACATAGTTCGGCATTTATACCAAACATAATTATAAAATGCTGATATTAAATCAAAGGTATTATTGTTTCTTTTACCTACTTTCCATTTTGGTTTAAGTTAAATATACCTTTTCTCCAAACGTTTTCTTGAATAGTTTACTTTTTGTTTTAGAAGACGTTGCAGCCCATTTCTTTATGACTCTAACCTGACCGAAATATTTTACATATAGTTTGAGGCCAGTATTGTAAGTATATTTTATAAATCTTTTTGATAAATTACGTCCTAGAACTTTTATCATAGTTTTTCATGCTCACAAATACACAATTTACATTTCATAACTATCATCCCATTTGCATACATTTTTGCATTAATATAATACATTATAAAATGCCTAAATCGAATTAAAGGTAATATTGTTGTATATTTAAAGTTAATGAAAAATTTAATTTAATTTCTTGTTTTATGTGGTAATTTGCACAATTTTTTTACATGTTGATAAACTGGAGACCATTATAGAGATCGTAACATATATTAAGTAAAATTATTTTTTAGTCTGACATCCTTAACAGGTGTAGTAGTTGTTAATAAATTTACAAATCGCCGATATTTAAATTTTGAGTATTATAATTATATAGCCTGGCTAAAACTAACATATGATTTTCATTTTCAGATATGCTATTTTGACTGCCTTTAATTTTCGGCACTCCTTAATCCTAAACTGACTTTAACTTAATTAATGGATCAGTGTAAAATATTTATTTTTGATAATTATATTGTTTCATTTATATCGTAAATAAACAATAAAATATATTTTCTGTATTTTATAAGTCTTACTATATTATTTATATTTTACCCAGAATTGTGAAAAAGAACCTATCCTTCTGAATGCTTTATTAAAAAAGCAACACAACAAATTAGTGGTGACAGGGTAAAAACTGTTTGTCATAAATCTTTTTATTTTTTTTTTTCAGGATAATACATCTACAAATAATGAATACTAGCAGAGAAATCTTAAAATTTATGTTAAGATGGTCCTCATCTCATTTCACTTTTAAAGTTTTTCTGCTCGTATTCAACATTAATATGTATTATTCTGAAAAAAAATTAAAAAGATTTATGATCAAATAGTTTTTACCCTGTCACCCTGGGATATTTAAATTTTTCCCGCCATTTATGTGCCTTTGCTAATCTCGGCCGGTAAAACAGATGGCTGTTTTACAGCCCAGTTCATTATGTCATCAAAATACGCGAGTTCATTCATAGATGGCTCGAGTTGCTTCCAAAATACAGGGTTGTGACTTTTCTCTAACCTTTTTTGTTCCAGGTTGATCACTTGGAGGACAACATTCGCCGCGTTATTGCCAATAACGGCCACAAATGTTGGAAAAAGTCATCGAAAATTGGACCTCCAGATTAGACTACGTCCGAGCCAGCCGTGGCGGTCATATGCCAGAAGTCATATTTAAATTATAATGCCAGAAGGTTATCTTTCGAATAAAGTAAATTTCATGTCAATTTAAAAAATTCATCTTTGTTTTATTCCATTTAAAAGTTCTATACCTCTATAAAAAACACCCTTTATATATATATATATATATATATATATATATATATATATATATATATATATATAATGACTAAGTCAAGTCAAGGCAGTTATAGGGTTAAAAATGTAGTGTCCACTCTCCTAACTGGACTTTTAAAAATACTTTTGAAAAGTTAATATATAATAGAGTGTGTGATTATAATTGGTGGTGTTGTAATTAATTTTTTATTTAAAACAAAAATCTCTGCTCTTCACGAATCTTCCGATACGCTCAGTCAAAAAGATTCAAAAGAATCGAAACGTCCTGAAATATAATTTCTATATATATATATATATATATATATATATATATATATATATATATAATAAATATGACTACTTTATGTATGTAGTTTCAAAATAAAAATGAACCATATACTAACTAAAAACATATTTAAAGGTTCAAGAAAAATTATTTCCTATATTATATATATATATATATATATATATATATATATATATATATATATATATATGTATGTATGTATGTATATATATGGGGAGTTACTGTGCTTAAAACGAATTTATACGACATAAATATTCTTTATACTAGTTTCGGATATAAAATTAAAAATCTATAATATGACTGTGACCCTGTTGTCATGACAGTTACGTCTTCTAGTCAGCCAGTTTTGTTTTACTTATGATATATTATATATCTGAACAAATAAATAAACGCTTTTACAGGATTATTGAGGACAAACAGGTAGAGATAAAACCTTAATATCAGTAATAGGAATAGTTGCCTGCTGAAAAAAAAAATTCCAATTTTGCCTATCTAGTAATAAAAGAAAATTATTTTTTTATCATTGTGTTTTTAGATTTAAAACTTACTTGACTTATTGTTGGACTTGCCCATTGTCAATTTAAACCCGATGCTGTCAATTTGGAAAACATTTAAAGTTAGACCGTCTTCGTGAATAAGGGAATAAAATACCTAAGTTGACAGTAGAGGGTTCAAAGTGACACATGCAACAATAAGTCAAGCAAGTTTTGAACCTTAAAAATTCAAAAAGAAAAAATTATTTTTATTATTACTAAACTGGAGAAAATAAAATATTTTTTTTATTTTCAGGTGGCAATTATCCAAATTCAAAACGTGCTTTATCGTTTTAAATTCAACGTACTTGCTGAAAAAGCTATTAGTAAGGCAATCTGAAATAAATAAAAATATATAAATAATGATTAAGAACTAAAGAATAGAAATAAAAATCAAACATTAAAACGTACCATGAGATATAAACAAAGAAAATACTTAAAGGTAACGAAATATTAAAACATATAAAAACACACCCAAAAAAAAAACATAATATATATACGTATATATATATATATATATATATATATATATATATATATATATATATATATATATATATATATATATATGAATAGTTTGGTTATTCCGGGGTTCAATCCGTTCGTTTAAAAAATCGTGGCATTTTCAAGTGCGGTTCGTGGTCCAAATCTGCTTTCGTGGACAGTTCATTTTGAGACGTCGTAGAAATAACTTGAATTGTTTGACTAGCGTCAGAATTAAAGTTGACAATGAAAAGCTTTTGAAGTAATAGAGTGTGTTCAGAGATCGGCCGTCCGGAACAATATATTTTATTGCCATTTATGTTAGAGTAAAGGAGTCATATATATTTTAACAATAATTTATTTCTACACAATTTTATAGGCGTTTACTATTGTGGAAAATACTGTCAACTATGAAAAAGCCTAAAAAGAGTCTATGCAAAAATATGATTGTCCAATGATAATATATGTGACCGTGGTGTACAAGTACATTTTTTCTTTTTTAATTGATGGTGATTTATTTTTTTCCTTGAGTTGGGCTACTGGACTCAGGATTCTATACATTTTCTTTCTCTTTTTAATTACGTTCTACCATATTCTTTCTGATTTTATGCGTTAACTACAAGAGTTCAATGGCAAAATTTAATTATCGGCAAATAGCCATATGCAGTATTTGCTTGCACTATAACTACCATTCCTTTCCCTCGTGGTGTTATAACTCTAATGGTCAAAAGCTCAATAGGAGACTATATATATATATATATATATATATATATATATATATATATATATATATATATATATATATATATATATATTGCTGACTTAACTAAGGTTATCTCTTCGTAGTGCATATTGGTTATTACTTATGAATGGTGGGGTACCGCTATTATAGCCCGTTTAGCTTAGCAATAAATATTACCAAAGCAGGATCAACGCAGTCCGCCATTTTTTTTCAGGATTTTTGCAAAGAAAAAAAAATTGTAAGTAAAACTTCCTCAACATTATTCTGAAGTGCAATAAGTAAATCTGAAAAATAAAAGCCTCTTGACCCAGCACAAAGTTTCCTTCACAAATACGTGTAAAGAATTTTCAGTACCTTCAAAGGCTTATAAAAACTTCAATCTAAAGTTACGCATTAATACCTACCCAATGATTATTCCAATCACCATTAAAAAGAGCTGGAGCAAAACTTCTTACAGGGTTCATATTGGCGCCAGTGTATGGACCCTAAAACATAAAAAGGTAAATAAAACTGCAGGAGTTAATCCATTTAAAAATATAATTACAATATGCTACAATTTAAAACTATTTTAAATAAACGTGGGGTGTGAATTTGACGTGTATTTTTAATAATATATCCTCTTTATTATACTGTTTTTAAATAACATCCCAAATTTTAAAAATGTATGTGTAAGCCACTAATAATAAGTTGGAAAAGATTTAGGTTTATTCATAAAATGGTGACAATTAATTATTATAAATTATATCATCTTAATGTCGTACTTAATTTTGTGTACTACTAGTACTACTAACACAGATTACTTAATCTCACAGATGCGAAAAACACGTTTCAGTCAAAATAAAATTTTTTGGTCTTGCTTGCTTTGCGCTAGAAGAAAGTGTTGAAATTGGAAAGAATATAGATGCAATAACTAGCATCCCCGCCATAATCAAATTTCTTTGTGGATTTCTGTGATTGTGTACGTTTCGTGGTGTTGTTTTCTTTTCGTATTTTATATTTTTTTTGTTTGAAATTATCATGTATAAAATATTTTTGGTTAGAAATCGCATAAAGAAATATCTGTACGTTGAAAAATGCTCCTTTTTTAATTCCCTAAAACTTCCTAAAGGTAAGCATCTGAATATTGTCAGAAATGGTAGGAACAAAAAAAATGATGTGTTGATTCAAATTAACCAAATTTAACAAATGTTTATACTATTTTAACTGTAACTTAAGCTTAGCTACACGAGACTGGTTTTGCTGTTGGATTGATTGCTTGGTTTCGCAATTAGATGCCAATCGAGCTGTAATGTTAAACATTGGGATAAGATCTTTACGTTGTTAACTTCACATGTATGCATTACTAGGCTGGAATTGTGAATGATTTCAATGTTTGTCACAGTAAGGAAAATAAAACGCGTTGTGACGAATTGTCTACCAAAGTTTGCAATTAGTTTCAGAGTATTATATCAATTAATAGTCTTTTTTATTTATAAATTTATTAGAATCAGCGTCATGAAAAATTGTCTTGAAATAATCATAATCGACCATAAACAGAGCGTCATTATTTATGGGGATCCCTCGTAATTTATCGATACGACTTTCTTCTTGGTTAAAACTCAAATCCACCAGAGAAACAAGCACGAAAAATATAACGTGATCTATAATGAAACTCATGTATGGGTCCTCAAAAAGGTGACATCATTTTCCATCAATGGCTACTAGAGCTCTCAGCATGCGGCGAACAAGTATGGTGTCATCTTAACCTTGATGTAAAAGTATTTGTCTAGATTACACATTTTTGTAAAGAATGTTTAATGTAACTGTTCCTTAAAATATATTTTATATACCAAGGGTTCCTAAACTTTTTCAGTTAGCGGTGCACTTACAGGTTTAGTTTTTTGTCACTGCACTCTAATCAGAATATATATATATATATATATATATATATATATATATATATATATATATATATATATATATATATATATATATATATATATATATATATATATATATATATATATATATACAGTCGTGTTCAATAAAGTGTCGTTCAATTTTTTTGCTTTACAACCTGTCTACTACATAGTAACAAACTACAGCACTTCATTGAACACGACTATTCACTAATGACCAAGCGCAGAAATGAAAACAACAACAATCTGTGGCTCACATATAGGTATATATTGAACTGATACACAAGAAAAATCGAACAAAAAAGTCAGTGAGACAGGTGAGCTTAGTGAACTCCACACATTTTTTCAAAGCGAGGGGTATGACTTGACACTGCCACTCTCATTTTTTGCTCCACGTTGATCTTTGAGCGATAATTGCTCTTTATTACAGCTTCAGCTGAACATCCGGTTTCGCATAAAGGAACGAGAATCTTTATAGCTTTTAAACTTAGAGTTGGGTATTCAATTTTGACGGTTATCCAAAACACCAAATCGAAAAAAAGCGAATTTTGTTTTAAGGCTGTTGTCGCCAGAAAGTTCAATGAGACTCTCTTCTTCTTGTAAAGTGAATTCTGGTGGAATTTGACTAAGGAAAGGATCTTGGATTCCTGAATATTTTCTGCCTCAAAGTATTTTGCAAACCATTAAGAAAGGTTCGAAAGATGTTCCGTTGCGATCTTCTTCAATAGTTTCAAAATGTGCATGTTATTGCCTTGCAGAGACAGATTTAGTTTGTCAAATATATCATACAAATATGCCACTTTTGGTAAAAAGTCTAGTTCGGCAAAGCATCTGGAGTTTGCATGACCATTCTCTTCCAGAAAAGTGTGAATTTCTTGATATAACTTCAATGCACGGTATGAGACATTTCTATGTGAACTGCAGTAAAATAGCAGTGCTGTGTGTTCAGGTCCCATGTCCACGCAAGGTTTTTTGAATAGTCTGGCTTTTATCGGCCTACTTTTTATGTAGTTTACTACGTCTATAGTCCGTTCCAATACTAAATTCAATTCACAGCTCATCGACTTCGACGCAAGTGCTTTCCTATGGATGATCCAATAGGTTTACATAGCATGCGGTGATTTACTGCAAATAAGCGTCTGCAATCCTCCATAGCGGCCAGATATTGATTGAGCGCCATGAGTACATACACCAACACTCTTCCCAATCTAAATTATTTTTTGCTTTAAACTTGTTAAGAATTTTAAACAAGTCTTGAGCCTTTACGTTTGCAGTGATTCTTTTGTAGAAAAGGAGGTCTTCAACAATAATATTATTATTCAGAAGGCATACCGAACAAATAAGGTGTGCATCTTTATTACTCTTAGTAACTTTATTAAGTTACAGACGAAATTACTTGCCTTTCATTTTCTCTATTAATTTTACATTGAGATCCTTAGCTATATGATGGATTCTTCAACTAATAGTTCTGTTAGATAAAGGTATCTTTGTAATTAGTTTTTCCGCTGATTCTCCTACCATCATATTAACCATGCCGAGAGCATCAGGTAAAATAAGTTATTCTGCAACGGTTTGAGATCTTTTTGCACTTCGCCATCCTGTATGCCACCTTGAAAGATGCTAGCAATACGTTGCTAGGTACTGAAAATTATGAAGTGAATAAGTTTTTTATTTATGTAAATTTTGCAATTTCTTATCAAAAAATTCTGTGGGCGAATGGTCTCGAGATGTCGCTTTAGCTTACTTGGGAGCATTTTCTCAGGCGCTAGAATTTTCAAACAGAGCGTAAACTGCAGTCTTTCTTCATTATTTACTTCTACTGAAGTAAAGCCAAAGTTCAAATAGGTATCATCGAATTTGAGATATTTCCACCATTTTGCACTCCTGCCACTAGTCGAAGCTTCATTACTCTAACTTGAACTATCGACTTGCTTATTTAATATAAATCATCCTTCATTTTATGACTAACTTCTTATGAAAACATAAAGCGGTCCAGTTAAAAAAAAGCAACCGATCTGCTCGCATATATAAATTTAAATAGATATTGTAACCGCTACAATGTAACGATATCTGGCCTGTGTTCGTAACACTCCGTATCACTACTTTCAGTGCTAACAACATTTTATTATTTATTCTATTTATCTTAACAATTCGACTGCTTACACTTAGAATAAATTAACGACCTAATGGCTTATGGCGGCACCAATAAGCACGCGCTAAAATTCCCGTCGACGGTTAAATGCGGGCTTCTGGAACATACACCGCTCTCTCTCGCCAGCCAGCAGCGAACTTGGCATTGCCAAACCTAACCTAAACCCCGTGTTACGAAGAACTAGGCTCCCGTAATAATATTGAGTAAATGACGGTCGACATTAACTACGCAACGAACGATTTATGTAGTGCACCCGATTTGAATTGTTTATGTTGTAAAGACGAATAATATAAATAAATTTAGATTCCGTAAAAGGAAAAACAGGAGCGCCTTGCGCCCTTTAGGGCGCCGAGGCGCACACTTTGGGAACTCCTGCTACATATATAGTTCTCTCGAGTCATTCGAAACCTATAAACAACAAGAAAAACAAAAATAACTCATTTGTTACATTACAATGGAGTCAGCGTTTATCTCTTTTAATTTCAAGTAATATGGCTTTTTTCACAAAAGAAAAAGAGGTATTATCACCTTTTTGGTATTTTATTTTTACTTTTTATCAATGGAGAACTATATCTTGGTGTTTTTTTTGTTTTATTTTAGTCATTTCTTTCACTGGTATCACGGTATGTTCTCTAATTTTACACTTTTTCTCAGTGTAATATTGCGGGTCGCGAGGCAAGCAAGGTCACGAAAAGTGGACTGAGTAGAGCAAACAATGCTCTAAGCTTTCAGTTACAGCAGCATACCGCAGAAAATTTTGCACAGAGCAAGTTTATTTACTGCTAATATATACGATATGTTCAATGCTTTCTATATGATTTATGATTTGAATTGCTTTTCCTAATGATTTTGCGCATCTTTGGATATATTTAGCATGCACGAAAAATGTTTTAAAAAATGGCGTAAATTAAAAATTATAATTTATTTCGTTCATATATAATTAGAAATATTGTGTTTAATATATAGTTTTCAGCATATGTAACATTAAAATGTACAAGTAGTCAATTTCGGGAACACTAGTGTTTGTATTATGAAGGGTGTTGATAAAAACTTAATATTTCTTTTATAAATTAGAAAATTAATTTGACTTGCTTTCACATCAATATATTTTACATATTTAAAACTTATTTAATGATTTTTTTTTCTTCAAAAAATAAATAACATAACGTTAAAATTAGATATAAACACATAAGGAGGTTTCACGAGAAAAAAATGATAAAAACAAGGTTCAACTGGTGTTAAGTGGCAACCTTTGGTATACCACTGGCCAAACTTTCCTAGAACAAGATTTTAAATGAACAAAAATATACGTATTGAGCTTATATTTTCGTTGGTTAAAAAAATTCCTGTCTAAATCAAAATTTTAACATTTTTTGTAAACTTTAACCTAGATTCATGTATATTTTTACTCGCAATTCGTGTGATAAAGGTCTAGAAAACTTGAACCCACTTAAATTTTTTATAATTTAGTATATGCGTTAAATAATTCCCACCAGAAAGAATTAGTCCGATGTATAAAGAAAAATTGTTATTTGTTAACACTCGTTAGAAGTCAATTATTACTTTATATTCGTAATTTAGATGAATTTATTAAAAGTAGGAGACTCTTGTGATATATCTATCGCTTTTTCTCATATTTCTTTTGATTTTTTCTCTATTCTAGTCACAAAAATACATACCGCAGCCATGGCTAAAACGGCGACGGCCAATCCGAACCGGACTGGTACAGAATCATGTTTATTACTGTTTCTGCTATCCCATACACCACAACACACCAATGCCAAAATTAAGGTAGCTAAAAATTCTACCAAAAATCCTTGTAGTGG
Source organism: Diaprepes abbreviatus (assembly GCA_034092305.1). Classification (NCBI taxonomy): domain Eukaryota; kingdom Metazoa; phylum Arthropoda; class Insecta; order Coleoptera; family Curculionidae; genus Diaprepes; species Diaprepes abbreviatus. Next base: position 35,419,560 of record JASJET010000055.1, read on the forward strand.
AGTGATATCTGGATGAATTCCTGGTGAACATACTCCCGGAGTTTTGATAGTTTCATTTGCCGTTTGAATGAGAGCATTTCCCATGAGCTGAGCTGGAGTAGAAAGCTAAAAAATTAAAAATCAATACAGAAGTGCATAATATATATTTTAGCCAAATTTCCAACAATTTATCCTCTGTTTAACTATTCCATTTCTGTACTGATATTCAGGCATATTATGAAACTGAACTGCAAAAATCAAGCAAAAGACTAAAATTCAGAGTAATGTAATTATAAAAAAAGTAATAATATTATTTAGACGATGTAATTAAACAATTTCTACAACAAACAAATGTTACACTTATAAATCTGAAATTTTTTAAATAAAAACGTATTAACTAAGCAACCAAGTTAATAAATATTACTGTCAATACCATTACTGTCAAAATACAGGAGAAAATTTAATACTTATTCTTATAATTTTAATTGAAATTAAAAATACAGGGTGTATTATAAAAGTTGGAAATAAATAAAACAGTGAATTCCTTAGTAAAAAATAATTTTTTTAATGTAGTGTTGCTCTACGAATATCTGTTTCTAAGTTACACGGTTGTAAAAAATTAAAAAAAAATCATTTTAGTGTAATAACTTTCGAACATCATCATCATCATCATCATTTAGCTTATCCTGTCCTCTGCTGAACGAAAGCCTCTCTTAATTCCAATCATCTCTTTCTATGACTAGGAGGTCGTCCTCTACTTCTATAGGCCTCATGTCTTGGCCTCCATTCCACAAGACTCTTTGTCCACCGTGCATCAGTCATCCGAGCCACAGGTCCGATCCAGTTCCATTTAAGATGTAAGATAGGTTTCACAGCGTCTCTTACTCTTATTCGGTTTCTTATGATGTGTTTGGGTATTCTATCCCTAAGAGTGACTCCCAACATTGACCATTCCACTTTTCGCTGCATGACATGTATTCTGTTAATGTTCTATTTTGTCAAAGGATGTGCCTCAGCTCCATATGTGAAAACAGGCAAGATACACTGATTAAAAACCTTTCTTTTTAAGCATATAGGAAGACTAGATCTCAATATATATCTGAGTCTACCGAATGCCGCCCACGATAAACCTATTCTTCGCTGGATTTCTCGCCTAGTACCGATCTCTTGTCTCTCTTGTACTTCTATATATGCACTTGTTCTAGATTTATGTTATTGGTGTTTAGAGGCTACTCATTACTAGGTTTTTCATATATTGTGTCTTTGATAAATTAATTTGCAAACCGACATTTTCTATGGCATCGTTTAGCGTCTGCAAAACAGAGATGATTTATCAATTCGCCATTGATGTTGATTCCTGTTGAATCCCAGTTTATTTTTTTCAACATACTCTCTAGCAATGCAACAAATAATTTTGGGGAGAGTGTGTCACCTTGCCTTACCCCTGGAGCGATATTAAATCTATCTGTGCATTGATTTGCCGACATTTACCGCGGCGTTCTCATATATGTTTTTGATAATTGCGGAGTATCGATGATCGACGTGACATTCGCTTAATGCCTTTAGAAGTTTCCGCTGATTCATTGAATCAAAAGGCCTTCTCGAAATCAACGAAGACAAGCATCGGTGGTCTATTATACTCAATATATTTATCGATAAGAACTCTGACGGTCAGAAGATGGTCATTTGTCCCATAGCCTGATCGAAATCCCGCCTGCTTTCTCGAAAGATAAGGGTCTACTTTATTTATCAAATGCTTTGCGAGTATTTTGGTAAATAGTTTGTATATGTGGCTAAGGAGGCTGATCGACCTCTAATTTTTAAGGTCTATAACATCACTTTTGTTGTGTATAATGACAATGGTTGCATTTGTCCACTGTGATGGGGTTATTTCTTCTTCGATGCATTTATTAAATAGAACTTTTAAAGCTTTGGTGATTCGTGGTCCTTCTTCTTTGATTGCTTTTATTACCAGTTCGTCGTCTCCGGGAGCTCCATTGTTTTTCATATCTCTTAGGGCGCTCATGATTGTTTCTTAGGTTATTTCTGGAATTTCTGTCAATCCCTGATTTAGCACTTTTGGAATGTGATCAGTCGCTGGTTTGATGTATAAAGTTCTTCGTAGAAAAGTTTGTTAGAGTGTAAAATTTCCTCTTTGTGTGTTATTATGCTGTCGTGTATATCCTGATTTTCTGTATTTCCTTTCTTCCTGTTGTATTGTTTCTTAATACTTTCAAACTTCTATTCTCCTCTATGACGTTCCGAATTTTTTCCGTATTATGTTGTCTCTTATGCTTTCTGATTTCTTTTCATATCTCTCTGTTTAGAGTTTTATATTCTTGTGTGTTCTTGTCTCCCATTTCTCTTCTCTGCTTCATTAAAAGTTTTGTTTTTTAGTTTAATTTTTGTTCTTTCATTTCCTCAGGGCAGAATTTTTCGGTAGCTGTATTTATGGAGTCTTGAATGTTTGCAAATATTTCATCTATCATCGTACTATTTTCATAATTTAGAGTAGAGACAATATATTTCGTATAAAAATTTGTGTTTTCAGGAGTTACTCATTTCTTGTCATATTTCATGTTGAATCTTTCTTTCTTTATATTTATTATTACTTCGGCTCTTACAATGCGGTGAGCTCTTCCTGTCGAAAATCTGTTCAATACACTTCCGTCTTTGATTATATCTTTTCTATTGCTGATTATGCGATCTAATGCATTTTTGGTTTGCCTACTGGACTAACCCATGTGCATCTTTTGCTGTTTCTTTCCTTGAAAAAGGTGTTCATTATACATAAATTATTGTGGTGAGCAAAGTCTATTAGTGTATCTTCTCTTTCGTTTCGGCTTCCCGATCCATGGTAACTTGCCTCAGTTTCAGTTTCATTTTTTTATTACCAACTTATGCATTAAAATCTCCAATCAACATTATATAATGTGTTTTTCCATTTTGTAGAGAGCTGTATACATCTTCATAAAAGTTTTCTAACTCGTCATCTGTGTATTCGATAGTTGGTGCATATGCCTGAATAAACTTTAGAGAGTATTTTTTATTTATCTTGAGTGTCACACTTATGACTTGTGGGCTTATGTTTTTGACATCTACAATCCAATATTTATGTTTCTTGTGAACTAGGATTCCAACACCTCTTATAGCAGTTTCTTCTCCTGAATAACATAATGTATTTCCGGAATTCAAAGTAACTTGACCCTCTCCTATCCTGCGGGCTTAATCTATACCTAGTAGGTCCCATTTTATATTTTTGAGTTCTTCTTCTAGTTCCAGAAGTTTCTCATCCGTTGACAGTGCTCTCGTATTGTATGTTGTTTTATACAGTGGCTGTATGTAACTTTCGAACGCTAGGAGATAATGGAATGAAATTTTAGCCAGAGCTTAATTCGATACTGCTGTAGTAATAGTAACAAAATTAACTTTATAGTTGTCCCAGTGGCGTGCGTACGGATATTACACTAGGGTTTTTAGAAAAATGTTGTACGCTATTGTTTGAAAAATTTTTAATCATTTTCTCAAATTCGATTTTTTGTTTTAAATAAAATTTTCCTCTTGCATTTTCTTTGTATCTCTCGTCATTTATCCACAATTAAGCCTTTCGTTAACACCATTTTTTCCATTGCATACACAGAAACATGTAGAAAACACAAACATTATCCCCCTCATTCTCCTAACCTTAATCTTTTGGATAATTACTTACGGGGGCACTTAAAAACATAGTTTATTTCTTGAAATTCCTGGCGTCTAAACTCTTCGTCAAAGAGTTTAAATAGGATGTTTAAATAATTTTTGTTAATTAGTCGTTACTATAAGTTTGTAAGTTAATAGTACATTTATTATTGTTAATTAATTAGTCATATTTTATTTCTTAACTAATTAATCATATTTTATTTCAAACGTCTAAGAATCTTTTTTTAATGCCAATGTGACAAGTTTTCAAAAACGAGTTAAAACATACCCGATAATATTTGTGTTTTTTTACATTTTTGTTCTACATTTTTCTGTATATGAAAAATAGTATTTGCAAAAGGCTGAATTACGGAAAAATGACTAGAGATACAAAGAAAATGCAAGAGGAAAATTTTTTTTAAAACAAAAAATCAAATTTCAGGAAATGATTGAAAAAATGTTTACCAGAAGCGTACCACCTTTTTTTCAACCTTACGGCAATATCCGTATGCACGCCACTAGTAAACTACGAAGTCAATTTTTTATTGTTACTAGAACAGTATCAAATTAAGGTCTGGCTAAAATGTTGTTCCATTATTTTTTAGCGTTCGAAAGTTATTACACTAAAACGAATTTTTGAAAATTTTTAACACCATGTAACATAGAAATGAATATCCTTAGAGCAAAACTACACATAAAAAAATTTATTTTTTACTAAGGAATCCACTATTTAATTTACTCCCAACCTTTATGTTACACAAATAATATTTAAATGGTAACAATAACGGTCATAAATCTATCTAGAAATCTAAAAGCAGATATGAGCCGATGAATACAATGTTCGATTAATTCTTTAAAATTAATCTGTGCGAATTCGTTATTTTCTCAAAAGGAAGCTTTGGCACTTTGATCTATTTGATTGGATGAGAAACTGACTAACTGTAGGCTGAAGAAATCCACAGTAAATAGATGTTAATTCTTCATTTATCAGCGTTTTATATATAAAAATAAAAAATTCTTATAGCTATCGCAATAGAAAAGTAAGAATGAAAAAAAAAACTGCAACTTTTATTAAAAAGATAATAAAGGGTATGCTTCATTTATTTCAAATTATTTCGACCATACAATATAATAAATTTAAAACTTAACTTACCTTCAACAAACCAAATCCTATCAAAGCACCGAACAACTGACCAACAAAATAAATTGGAACCTGAATTAGTGGAATGTTACCTAGGGTTGCGGCAGCTACTGTAACTATGGGATTAATGTGTGATCCAGATATATGGCCAACTACCTAGAAGTAAAATACCGTTGTATGCATTGTTTCTCTTTTCTAATTTAAAGAAAATATATACATTTAAATTTTAATCTACATGCGCTCTTGGAAACATTTTCTGGAAATATTGTTAAACAACTTTTATTGCCCAGTTTCTTTCATATTACCGAATTAGTTTTCATATTCTCCTTTTATTTTTGTGAAGCGAAAAACTATTTCTTATCTTCCGTTTTCTGCAGCGATGTTGTAATTTATTTAGTTTAACACTATTGTAAATGTGTCCATATTTATTGAACTTGTTTTTAAAGTTAGGGTGACTGTATGTATTTAGAAATTTATGAAAACCGAAAAACTTTTTTAAAAAAATAAGATAATTTTTCTAAACATATGCTTAATTTTATTATATTTATGATTTATTTTGTCTTGTCTTTTTACTTTCCTGTAATATTTGATGATATAAGCAAAAACAAAACTTCAAATGAGTTTTTAGGGTAATTGTATTTTTGTTAGCGTAAGATAGAAAGACCGATACTCCAATTCAAACTGGCTTATTTTCATTACACTAACAACCATGCTTATCACACCTACCTAAAGCTTTCATCGAAAACGGTTATGGTTGGTATTTTTGTTTTCTGTTTACACTATCGAGATTGTTTCATCAGTTTTGATTTTATAAGCAAAAAACGAAAAACTCAATTTTTTGGTTTCAATTATTGGATCGTAATGGAAAGTGGAAAACATAACAACATAACAACATATCACTATGGATTATTTTCAGTGTGCACAACTTCGAACATACCCCTGTAGAATTAGCATAACGTCAGAACTAGGACCCGGTTGTTTGAACGCTGAATAACGTAATAATATTTCTATTTATATTTGAAAGAAAATTGATAAACACTAGATATTTAATTTCTTGGTACACACATACCAATTTTATGTTATCCCTTTCTAACTGCATTATTTAAACGAGTATCATATTTCGGTACGTCAATTCTGAATATATAAAGTATGAATATATGGTTGCCTAAATTATTATTATTGTTATTTTCAATATGTAAACAATATTTACCAATAAAAAGAAGTTTTTAAGTCCTCTTTTTGTTCATATTAATTGTAAACTTCGCATTTATAGTAATTTATAACACTTAAAAATACCAAGGAAAGTCACGACAAGCAAGTAAACTTAAAGAAAGGATAAGTAAACATGTTTATGTCTGTCAAACATCAAAAAGCGTCTTCCCCACCGACCATAAACAGCCTTCAAACAAATCTATTGTTGTTTAAATCTATGGTACGATCGAAGGTGCACAGTCACTACCCTGAAACATTTCAAAGTTTTTATATTGCCTATAATTTATGTTTTTTATTTAAGTAGAAACAATTATTTTTGAAATTAAATTAAGAAAATCGCTTTTTCGCTTCTAATTGTAAAATTGGACATCCGAAATTCGAGACACTTAAGATAAGAGACTGTATGTGCCGTCGGGAAGAATGATCTTTAAAAACAAAATTTCCATTTGTGATTTATGTTAATTTTTGTTTGTTTTCAGTCTAATCTTAAAATCATTGCATTGAGTATGAGCTGCAACATATTTAAATAATTTTGCATCTATTACAAAAAAGATATTGTATTCTGCAGCTTAAGATTTTCACTGAGAACAGGACAAATTTAAGCTATTAATGTCATAAACAACGATGCAGCAATTCAAAACAAAATCGGCTTCTATTAGTTGTGGAGAGCTATTTTTTTAATGTGGGTTTTATCCCCAACTTTTAAATGCTATGAATTTAAAAACACATAAATACATATTTTGTTGTACTCTTTGCACATTTTATCTTGCAAAATTTGGTGATCCTTTTTAAGGAAGTAACAGTGCTTTTAAGAATAAAATTTTCTGTACGATTTGCCAATAAGTTTTCTCGTCCCATAATAAATTATAACTTTTCGCATTAGCGGAAGAAACAATTGCGATTGTATAAAAGCTATTAAATTCTTAGACTCCATCTTTTGAAAACTTTTTTGTAACACGAGTAACTTATTTTTTTTATGACAGTTAAGGGTTTCAACAGCTTTTTGCAAAGTTATTGATAAAAACAAAAAAATGCCATTTTTTAATGTTCTTTTGCAAATAGCTTAGTAACCACTGAACAGATTTTGACAAACGAAACAGCATTTCAAAATTTTTTTTATTACCTATAACTTTGTAATGTCACGTTTATAAGGAAAAACAATAGTACACATATATTAGAGGTTTTTCTATTTTAGTTCTAAAACAAAGCACTATCTCAGATTGCAAGGAACTACCAGGAAAGAGTGGAAGCCTCTCCCAAGGCAGTGCACCCTCACCGGCAAACTGGTTTCAGACTCGTTGGTTCTCGTCAATACAGGGTAGGCAAGTGAACTTAAACTTAAGAAAAGCAAATTTTTTAAGCAACCTATATCGGACAAAATATGAAGTCTAATACAAGCAGCGCCACTTCCCATCATGAAATCTCTATTCTGAGATAGTGCTTTTACTCTAACCGTGTTAGAACAGAATACATCTGTCTTTAGAGTATAAAGCTTTTTTCAATTGGTTGAGAACTAAAATAAACTAATGTAAATATATTTATACACCCAACTACAATTATATCATATTCATCGTTGGTATATATTATTTAGATCTCTACGGGATTAAATATTCAGATTGCGTTGAATGCAGGGAGATGGCATTGCTTGTATCAGACTTCATATTTTGTTTGACATAAATTGCTTAAAAGATTCGCTTTTAGGTGCGTTTACCTACCTTGTGGTGTCGATAACCAACGAATTCGAAATCGATCTATAGGGGGCGATGCAATGCCATGGAAGAGAAAATAATTTCTCTAATATAAATGTATTTATACAGGCCCTTCATTGTTATTAAACAATAGTTATTGAACGAAATTCCAAACGCAAAACATTATAGTCGTTTAGTATCCCCTGGAGAACAGATTTTCAAAAAGAAAATTTCTATTTGGATTTTATGTTTATTTTGCTCGTTATTAATGTGATATTCCTGGACTAAGATAGAAGATATGCAGAACAGGACTTGAAACGTTTGCGTTTCAAAAACACTAAGAATAAGTAATAAAGAAAAATGATTAATATGTGCATTTCAAAAGGCAAACATTTATTTGAACATTTGTTGAGATAAAATAAGTAAATGTAAATAAATTGATTTTTGAAATAAGAAATTTAAAGAATATTTTAATTTTAGTAGTGACAAAAATTATCTTTTTACTATTAAAATATTTAATATTTTATCATTATGCTTAATTAATAATCTCAGTTAGTAGTCATACTTCATTCCTTGTTTTGCTTGGCTACAGCTATTAATGTTAAAATTTTAAAAGGCCTACAATAAACTAAAATATTGAATTATCTCAACCTCAATGTTGAAAGTAGGTATAGGATTTGATAAAAATGAAAGGTCTATAAAAGAAAGTAAAAAATATGAGTTGTGCCATTTAAAAAAAGTTATATTTTTAATTTGCTGATTCAGTCTTTAACGTTCATCTTAAATATGTTTCAAGCTTTATAAAACCTTAGACTTTCATTAAACTCAGCTATTTCAAAAGCTATGAAATTTGGGTTAATCAAATATAAAATAAAATAGTTTTAGGAAAATATATATGGTCCTAAAACTTTTTGAAAAAGTTAATATATTTAGAACTATCTAAGCATTTAAAAGAATGATATGTACAAATATGGATTAATATTTTAATCATTCCATAAACATAAAATAACCATGCGTCGTTTGAAAAAAAGAACGTAGTAAACGAAATTAGATTCGTCAACTTGCCTCATTTTCTCCTAAGCTTAACATCAAAAAAATTTTAAGCTCTGCATATTTTCAACCACCTGATATTTTAAAAATCGCATAACGAATTCAGTAATATGGGATCGATTAAAAAAGAAGATGTATTGAACTTAAATTTAAATATAATTCTTCATTATTAATTCATAAATTGATTACTTACTTGTACCGCTATCGTCACAGCTAAACCAAATGTAAATGATATTTGTAGATGAGGTATGCTTCCTCCTGCAATACCTGTAACACAGCCCATGCATCCAAGGAAAACCAAAATTGCGGTACCAACTGCTTCTCCAGCACAAAGAACTACCCTATCCATGGTAGTCATATCATCACTTATTTGAATTTTTTTACCTGCAATTAAAATAAATATAGGTTAAAAACTATTTTAAAAAAACTAGCCACTAGTTTATTGAAAAAAATTTGTCTATAATTATTAAATTTATTAAATTTCCACTGATTAAAGTGAATTAGGCATTACTAAGAAAGTGAAGCTATAGTCAAGATTTAGGCGGAGTTTACTTAACTTCCTTATGAAGTCTATCAATGTGACTTTACAGATATCTCCGGAAGAATAAGAGACAGCAAATAAATTCTGAAAATAGAAATATATGTATTTCTAGAGCTTTATTAGTAATCATTTTTTTCTTTTTGTCTCTTCAGCTACACTCGTATTATAAGTGTTCTTAGAGTACTAGGCAGAAAAGCAGGGTACATATCTCTTCTAATTAATATATTGGTGACTGTAGCCCTCTTTTAGTCAATAACTAAATAAATTTGCAAGCATAATCGTTATCTGATAATACGAAAACATAAATAAAAATTTTTTTAACAAATAAATACACTCACACACACATGTTGGTGTTACTTCCCACCTAAAGGGTAAAACTGCTAAAATTCTTAGAATTAGAACCTAGAAAGAAATTTTAAACTTCCATATTCTGTCAGAAATGAATATCAAAAAGTATCATTTACAAATAATTCAAGTATATACCAACATCACAAAATACACAATACAATTAATTATAGGTCTTGGTACTACAAACGAATGAGGTAAAGGCTGATAAACGATTTTAACTTTATATAGATATTTAAATGAAGATCTTCTGTCAGGGAAGTGCAAAAAGATGATGGACATGGGGAAGCTCAGACTCAATCACGAAAAATGAAGTGGATTATATAATATCAAATCAAGAATATATTAAAAAAACGTCTATATTTTAAATAATCTTGATAATGGGAGTCATCACAGACTGTTAAGAGATACGCTTAAAATAATGATCAAAATGTAACAAAGAAACTCTTCAAATAACATCGTTTCCCTGCTATAGACCTAGTAAAACAAGAACATCAAAAATATCAACATGAATTATACAATCAACTATGTAACAGATAAACTTTGAACATGATTGATATTGATCGTTCTGAAAGGAAAGCAAGGACAGATATTGTCAGAACCAATAAAAAATTATGTATAAGTACAAGCAAAAGTACAAAAAATAGACAGAGAAACCAAAGAACTAAGGACAAAATTAAAAAAGATGGCAAAAGATACTACAAAACATTAAAGACGATAGAGAGGATATAATCAAAATTATCAAGGATTTCTACAGTGTACTGAACCAACAATAAAATACAAAACCGGTTAATATGACTTTTGATTTTAGACCCAAGAACTACCAGAAAAATCCATAAAAGGAATAGAACTGCCACTATTTTAAATGGAAAGCGCTAGGGCTCCAAGAGAGGATGGAATAAAATGATAAATGTTTAATTTAGGTGGGGATACAATATTAGAAGCTATAAGACTACTCCTTAATAAATGACAGATGGGAAAATACAAACAACAAGGCAAAACGTAAACACAGCTTTAGTATTCAAGAAAGGCGATAATTTAAAAATCAACATTTATCGATCCATATGTTTCTAGCCTCATTGCTATAAGCTACTGACCAAAAGTATATCAAATAGATGACAAACAAACTGGGTAGTTACCAACTACCCGAGCGGGCTAGATTTCATCTATTTGTTTTCTAATAGAAAAGTGTAATAAACACAACAAAGAATTGCATCTTGCTTAGAATGACTATAATAAGGGATTCGACTCGGTGGAACAGTGGTCAGTTTTCAGTGCCATAAATAATATTCGACCAGACTCAAGATATAGAAACCTTCTGGGAATATTTATAATCACGCAATCTTTAGATAAATTACATAGAATTTAACAAAACAAAAATTCCCGAACTAAAGGGATTATAACAAGAAACACAATTTATCCCTTTTGCATTTGAAGATATCTTCAAATCACTGAATTGAGATGAAAATGGAATTAGAATCGACGGTCCCTATCTAAGCTATCTCCGACTTGCAGATGACATCATGCTTATCATTCAAAACATCGATGAACAACAAACCGTGCTACAAGAATTTAAATATAAATCTGCTGAAATTGAATAATGAACGTAAGCACAACAAAGTTTATGACCTCAAACGAATTATATGTGTGGAGATTATGATATAGTGAAAGTTAAAAAGTGTACATATCTAAATTCAGTACAGAAAAATAAATATCAGAAGTGAGCAGACGTGTTCATTTGTCGTGAGCAGCCACAGGAAATTTGTATTACATACTAAAAAATAGAGCAATTCCTATCAATCTACGAAGGAAAATTCTTAAAGTTATATATTGTCTGTGACGGCATATGTCATGGAAACCAGGTTTCTTACAGTTAAATCAGCACACAATCCCCGATACTCAGAAGGCGATAGAGAGAATGATATTGTGAACAAGCGTGAAAAACCGTATAACGAACGACGGGATCAGAGGTAAGACTGGGATTGAGGATGTCATAGCGAAAGTTAAGATGGCGTTGGGTCGCACATGTGGTTCATAGGCTCTTAAAAGAAGAAGAAATTGATTTTTTAGCCAAATATACAAAAAGTTGTATTTGTATTTTATTTTTGTAATTCAATGAAGATGTATAAGGCCCTTAAGTCACATTTTTTAAACAGCTGGAGGCAGCTTTGCAATGGTCCCTTCATTACATGGCAAAGAGAGAAAGGCGGCAAATATAAGGAAGTGTTATTTCTCTCACGTTTCTGAGCAAGAGAGATGCGTTCGACATATTCGCCCCCTCTCTATCTTTGTAAGCTGCTTCCAGTAATGTATACCATTTGTCATTAAATATACGTTGCGTAATTTAAGAATCCTGTTTGACTTTACCAGTTATTGTTGTAGCGGAAAACAGCAATAATTATTGATATACACATTACATGTCTGCTCGATTATTAAATTAACAAAGCATTGTAATGCAATAAAAATATAACCTTGTATCCTATCATAATCAGCTGAACTAAATTGACGAAAGCTCATCTTTTTCTAATACCATTAGTCTAGCAATTAAACTGAAAACAACTTAACAAAATTGAAAATTAAAAAATTTACAAATGTCATTTACTTTGCAGTGAAATACAAAGCAAACTCATTAAAAATTTAAATTTTCATTTACTCGACCATAATATGGGGTCAAAGTAGATAGAAACATATACAGATATCCATCAATTGCTTTTTTTAACGTTTATTCATTATTCAGTTGGAAATTTAAAGCATTCACATTCTTTGTTTGTGTTTTACCTTCTACTACAACTTTATAAACATACTGTTATGGTAATTTTCCATATTTTTTTTGTTTATTGACCTACCCTAGTAAATATTATCCAATCGTTTTTTGTTTATTTAGTAGAAATTGAATAAATAAATGTTGTTATATTAAAATATAGTGTATTTATAAAATATTTATATATAGAAAACGCATTTTTAAACTATACAAGATCGCCCAATGCCAATTAGTGGCTCAAAGAATACCCAAAATATTTATTTTGTAAAAAATCGCATTAGCAGTAATTATTAATGTTTATATAAATTGAAAAATGAAAAATCGTTTATTTTTATTACCAAACCGGTAAAAATTCAAAATGAATTTTTGGTAGACAATATATATATATATATATATATATATATATATATATATATATATATATATATATATATATATATATATATATATATATATATATTGTCAGATATTCTCACGGGTGTAATGTATAATCGAAGATTTTGGGATCTCCCGTGTATGTGCTGAGTCCCTCTCAGGACTTTAAGCCAGTTGAGGTTTTGGTGATATCTCATTCACCATTTTCAAAGCTCACTGTGCAATGTTTGCGAGCGAACTGACGCTTGCACCTCGAGTGCTGTCGGTTCCGTGTATACGAGGGGCGCGGTCGTTGACCAGATGGTTCTGACCAATCAAGTTGCGAGACTTGCTGCGTGCCATCGGCCCTGTTGCCAGTGTTTGGGGCAGTGTTACCGAGTTATAATCTGTTTCTTTACCACCTGTTACTGATTGATGTTTCGTAAGCAGATTTTTCCAAGTATTAGGCAATGGCTGGCTATCATCTTTGCTATTAAAGTTATTGGGCCTCTTTGCAATTTCAATAACTTCCCTTCTAACTTTTGTGGATAGATTTTCACATCTCGATAGCATTTTGGTCCTGAGAAATTTATCTTATGTCCTGTGTTTAACAAGTGTTGAGCCAGTGCAGAAGAAGTTGTTTTTTGCTTGACAGCGTTTATAAATTCGTCTCTTCTGGTGCTTATATTACGGTTGGTTTGGCCTACGAAAGATGCATTCAACGTATGGAATTTCTGGTTTTCTAGGGGGATTTTTTTTAGGTGTTGGCCAGAGATCTTTTACTTTACATTGTATGGTGAAAATGGTTTCAATGTTGTGTCTCTTGAGAATTTTTGCGATTTTGTCTGTGGTGCCTCTAATATAAGGAATAAAAACTTTGGAGCTATCCTTTTGGTTTTCGCTATTTTTCGGAGCCAAGCGTTTGTTTTTTAGAGTCGTGATTTATGTTCTTTTTTGGCGGGGTAGTAATGTGAATCGGCATTGAGGTATCTATTGGTGTGAGTGGGTTTTCTGTAGACAGTGTGCGAAAGCAAACCATCCTCTTTTCTTTTCAATAGGATATCTAGAAACGGTAGTTTCCTTTCCTGTTCTGTCTTCAGCTACCTTAAGAGCAAGGTACACACCTTGATGCCACAAGATTTGGGAGAATTGAAGCTAAAACGAAATAAACACTATTTCTTGTGCAGCGCCTCGGTAAATGATTGCCAACTTCTATTGACTGTGGAAACATGGACGGTGCTCATTTATCTCATACTCTTTTCCCTAAATGAAAATTTAATAATCAGATTTTCTTTTCGTATTAAATGGAATAAATTAAACAAATATTTCTGAGATACTTTATATTAAAATATTTCAATAAATGCTAAAAAGATATGTGTTGATTTTATACTTTTAGTAACCATACCAAACTTCAAAATTATAACTATTTTTCCATTTAAATCACCCCATCACAACACTTATTTTTCGAGTTATTCAGGTGTATTCATACTTTTGTCACCCTATATACGCGTCCAATTTTTTTTGGTAGGAACGTTTTTCCGATTTAACAGGGTGGCTCGAAAGAAGCTGAGCGTCGATTTTTTAATTTGTGCCCCCTGCAAATTATAAACTTTTTTTCTATTATATGGCCTATACCCAAAAGTAACTATTTCTGAATTATTGGCAGTTTAAACTCAAAATGAAATACAATAATAGCTTGACTGATCCAATGAACTTTTCCTGTGTTACATTTTATCAAATTGTCACTTGAGTTAACTAAAACTGAATATAAAACTTAGGATAGAAATTTTTATGATGATAGAATGTAACAGTATGATAAGAACCCACAAAGTTGTGTATAAGTTATTAAAAAAATTATTCTAATTTTTCGACAATTTCAGAACCGACAGTAAGATTGAGCAGAAGTTTCATCAGTTTAATCATATTCGAGATGCCCCAAGAAACGTCGGTCGACCAGCAACTAGTAATGACAAAAAAGTAGATGTATAATTAAGTGTCTAAAATCATGATCACATTAATTGTAAGGAGCTAGCTACAAACTAGCACGTAAATATCATCCTCTCAAAATGCAAGTCGTTCAAGAACTTTATGAAGATAATTATGACAAACGTCTTCAATTTTATGAACAGTTACAAGAAATGTGTTCTTTGGATCCCTTTTTTTTATCAAAAATATTGTTTTTTCCGACCAATCCATTTTTTGCTTAAATAGTTATATCAACACACAAAATTATCGGTATTGGTCGGATATAAACTCAAATTGGATGAGAAAGGGATATACCTAGTATAGACAAAAGTAGAAACTTAACTGGTTAAAGATATATACAGTTTCAACAAGAATATCTTATTCCTGCTTTTTGAATGGTGTTTTCTGAAGAAGAGAATACATATACATCAAAATATCCAGTTTCAACAAAACGGTGCAGCGCCACATTATGCAGGAGAAGGTCGCGCCTTTTTAAATGATGCTTCGGGAAGCAGGTGGATTGGAAGGAGGAAACATATTGAGTGGCCGCCGAGGTCTCCAGACTTAAACCCTCTTGACTTCTTTTGTAGGATTACCTTAAAGGTAACGGTTTTCATTGACATAAAAGATGGATAATTGCTATTGAAGTAATCATATATATTCAGAAAGAATTTATAAATCGCCTAGGTTCCTGCCAATTAACTAATGGGAGGCATTTTCAACATTTAATCAAAATGATAAGTTAACTACTTTTCGAGTTTTAACTGTCGCTAAATCGAAAATAGTTATATTTAGATATAAAGGAATATATGTAGATATATACTACTGCCCAAATATTAATTTAACGTTTAATAGAGTGGCCTATATTTCTCTATGGATGACTGTTACGAACTCTACACGCTAACGGAGCTACTTTTTTAATTTGTTTATAGATTCATATCGGACGAAGAATATATTACTCTTGCTACAATTTGATTGAAACCTGAAACTATTTTGTTTCTCACAATAGCCACAGCACTCTTAGAATATGTATTACCCTAAGGACAAATATCCTTACGAGGAGCAACAGTTATTACGAATTTCTGCAGTTCCCTACCTAGGAAACTATCGTACAATGAATTTGAGGGTGATTTGCAGTTGATAATGCTACTCTTACTCGATTTTTTACATTCCATTTTTATTACCTTTTATTATTGCAGCTTTAGTAATTATTCACCATCTATTTCTTCATCAAACAGGATCAAGAAACTCTCTTTATAGTATAATAGGAAAAAATGTCCAGAATTTTGCAGGTGTGTATACAAAATGTACAAAAAGTGGGGTTCACTATTTAACAAATCAAACTTGATTATAGTACACCTTCTTTCCAGTAACTTTGTATGATTTAATATATTGGAAAAAATTCTTACCAAGTATTGTCAGAGTTGCCATTACTATGTGGTAGTTAAACATCTTCGGGAAATGTTTAAAAAGGAACTACTATGTTTTATACCACTAAATTTATTAAGAAAACAGTGACTGCAGTTTCAACTCACAGAGTCACTTTCAAACTGAATTCCAAAGGTAGACTATGTATTCAATACAGAAACATGCGAAATTTTAACAATAAATAAATACTACCTGAGAAATTACATTATTACAAAGGGGAGGTACTAAATTTTGGGAACTAATTATTATTTGGAGACAACAAATAACGAGGAAAACCCAAGTTCTGTCTGGTCATTACGCAAATTTACATTTTTATTTTATTAAAATATGTAGTCAAGTGATATAAATAGATTCAAGTATTAAAATGGAATCTAGTTTCAATGAAAGTTAGATCTTCTAGTGGGCCAGTTTTTTGCTCTTGATATCGTTATAGTTAAAGTAATATATGTCAACCAAAAACTTAGATGTAAAGCCCTAGAATTAGTAAAAGGAATAGTTGGTATTAAATGAAAACAATCTTGTTGTTCACAGTTGACGTGTTGACGCGTCATTAGACGATGTAAATGAATTTGAGGGTTAACTTCATGTGAATTCGGTAACCAAAATTAACTTGAGTTTTTGGTATGAAAGGCAATTATAATAATGACCACGATACAGACAATGAAAACTAATAAAATATTTTTGAATAAACTTAAAACTATAATTATAAAGAAAGAACATGATATTGCAACAACAGTTAAAATTTAATTCTTGACTAACTTAGTTTATTTGAATTAAATGTTTTCATTCAAAGTACTTGTTTGCGCACACCTTTAGATTTTACTGACAAATTTGTCATTTTATTGTTTTTTTACCTCTCTTGTCTTCTACCACCTTTAATGTGTCCTTCTTTACTATGGTTTCTTCTAAATTTAACTCAGAATGCAGATCATTTGGAATACAATAATCACTCTCACGACATTTTATTATATATATTTATTTATTATAAGTTAATTACCTTCACTATGTGTATTTTGACCAACAACTAAATAACACAGGAAAGAGCCTAAAACCCAACGAAATTACATACATCTTAAGTGATTTTAATGCAAAAATTGGTAAAAGTCATAGATCTGACTTGATAGGGGAACATGGCTTGGGTGAAAGCAATGAAAGTGGAGATAGACTGATTGCATTTTGTCAGAATAACGACATGGTAATAACAAATACATGATATAAGTTCCATAAGCGAAGGTTGTATACATGGAATGGCCCGGGCGATAATCCGATACATATAATAAGAAATTAAACTGATTACATATTTGCCAACAAGAGATTCATAAACTGCGTAAAAAAAGTTACAACATATCCAGGTACTGATATTGGGTCTGACCACAATCCCCTGATTGCCGATATTAATGTTAAGTTAAAAAAGATAAGGGAAAGTACTCGGCTGAAAAACTTTAATAGCAGATATAAAAAAGATCAGATGGAAACAGACAGCAACAACCATATGAAAGAGAAAAATTTTATCGACAATGTAAACGAAATGTGGAGATTATTTCATGATCTAATTTCAACCATAATAAGCAACGATAGACGATTGAAGAAATATTAGGTCTCATGGAGGAAAGGAGAAAATATAAGAACAACATAGAAGATCGACATGCTGGGTATAAGCGACACAAGATGGGTCAGCTCTGGAGAACTCAAGTCGGAGAACGGAAGAATCTATTACTCTAACAGCAGCGACACTCAACACAGATATGGAGTCGTTATTATTCTTAGTGACAAGGTAGCAAAATCAGTAATAGGATTCATTCCGGTATCCGAAAGAATTATAATGCTACAGCTGATGACAACCTACGGCAAATTAAATCTGTTCCAGATTTCTGCACCGACGGCTGATAAAATGAAAGACGAAATAGAAAACTTTTATAATGAGCTCCAACAGACACTACGCAAAATCTAGAGACATTACTGTTGTAATGGGGAATTTTAACGCAAAAATCGGTCAGGGTAAATGTGATTCCATTGTCGGGCCATGCGGCCTTGGAGTGCGCAATGATAGAGGAGATCGTCTTATAGAATTCTGTCAAGAGCATAATCTAGTAGTAACAAATATCTTTTTTAAGCTACCTAAACGTCGTCTCTATACATGGAGGTCACCAGCTGATAAAGACAACAACATAGTTAGAAACCAAATTGATTACGTCTTGATAAAACACAGATATCGAAACGCAGTACATTCAGTAAAGGCGTACCCAGGTGCGGACGTATTTTCGGACCACAATCCCCTTATCGCTAAATTCCAACTTAAATTAAAAAGGATACAAACAAATCATAACATCAAAAAACTAAATATACACAAATTAAAATCAGAAGAAACGAAAGAAAAGCTGAGACAAGACATCAACACAAACTTAGAAAGAAGACAAGGAAAGCCTGGGTTAAACGATGACAACGTTGAACAACAGTGGCAGTTATTCAAAATGTCAATTATGGAACCAAGCAAGAAAGTACTTACAACATCAAGATACAAGAAAGAAGATTGGATGACAGATGATATTTTGGAGTTGATGGATGAAAGAAGGAAACACAAGACCAACAAGACCCGATATCAACAGTTGCAAATTCAAATAAGAAGAAAAATAAGAACGGCAAAAGAAGAGTACCTTTCTGGAAAAGCAAAAAAATAGAGGAGTTGCAAAACAAGTACGACAACTTCAACTTGTATAAAAAAGTCAAAGAACTAGCTGGAATAGAAAAGAGAAAAACCTCAAACGTATTGCTAGACAAAGAGGGAAACATTATTATGGAAACACAACAAAAATTATGCAAGTGGAAAGAATACATAGAAAAACTATTTGAAGATCAAAGACACGAAAATTCTTCTATAAACAGTCTAAGCGGTGACATGGGGCCTGAAGTTACTAAAGCAGAGGTCATTTATGCATTAAGATCAATAAAAACTAATAAAGCTGTTGGTCCAGATGAAATGCCAGGTGAGTTGTTGAAGCTGATCAATGACAAAAATTTGGATTTATTGGTGAGATTATTTAATACAATTTACACGACAGGAATCATTCCCCGAGAAATGTTAACATCAACATTCATATGTTTACCAAAGAAAGCAAATTCAAAAGAATGCAGTGACTATCGAACAATCAGTCTCATATCACATACTTTGAAAACCCTTTTAAAAATTGTACACGCTAGAATACATTCCAAATTGGAGTTGGATATTAGTGACACACAGTTTGGCTTCCAGAACGAGGTGGGTACAAGAGAAGCATTATTTGCTTTTAATGTGCTTACTCAAAGATGCTTGAATATCAATCAGGACCTCTATGTCTGCTTCATAGATTACAAAGCTTTTGATAGGGTCAAACATGACAAACTGATAGAGAATCTCAGAAGCAAAAATTTGGATGAAAGAGATTTAAGGTTGATATCAAATCTGTATTACAATCAGCGAGCGGGAGTAAAAATTGGACAGGAAATGTCCGGAGATGTGGAAATACAAAGGGGAGTCAGACAAGGGTGTATATTGTCACCTTTACTATTTAACGCTTATTCTGAAGAGGTCATATTGGAGAGTCTTGAATCTGAAACAGCAGGGATAAAAGTAAACGGAGTTTTAATCAACAATATTAGGTATGCAGATGACACCGTAATAATAGCTGATAGTTTGAAAGACCTAGAAAAAATAATGAATAAAATATTAAGAGTTAGTGGAGAATATGGACTCTCTCTTAACACGAAAAAGACCAAGTTCATGATAATTAGTAAAAACAACACCAATAATAATGAAACCCTAATGGTAGGAGGCCAGCACATAGAAAGAGTTAAGAAGTACACTTACTTAGGAACCCTAATAACAGAAAATAATGACTCTACCGTCGAAATAAAAACCAGAATCGAGAAAGCACGTGCCAACTTTATTAGAATGAAAAAGGTTATCTGCAGCAAAGATCTAACGTTAGCCCTGAAAATACGACTGACTAAATGTTATGTATACAGTGTTCTATATTATGGAATGGAAGCATGGACACTGAATCGAGAGGCAATGAGAAGACTTAACTCTTTTGAAATGTGGACCTATAGAAGAATTCAGAGGATTTCGTGGGTGGATCGAGTTACGAACGCCGTGTTGAGAAGAATGGGGAAGGAAAGGGAAGTCGAGATAACAGTAAAACAGAGAAAACTGCAATATTTCGGACACATTATGCGGGGAGAAAAGTACAGCACCTTACGGCTCATAATCCAAGGCAAAATAAGTGGTAGAAGAGGTGTAGGACGACGACGAATTTCATGGCTAAAAAACCTAAGGGAATGGTTTGGATGCAGTTCAAAACAACTATTTGCAGCAACTGCCTCAAAAATTAAAATAGCTATTATGATTGCCAACCTCCGCAATTGAGAAGGCACTTGAAGAACAACATAGAGGAATATACAAAGAAGTAAAATGGGACCAAACAAAAGATTCGTGCAGCTAAGGAGAAGTAGATGAGAGACAGATGTAGAGAAATGGAGGAACTAGAGAGAAACCATGATACTTTAAAAATGTATAAGAGGGTTAGAGAAGTTTCTAAGGTATTCAACAAGGGGACTCCTAATATACTAGTAGACACAACAGGCAAACCTCTCATTGATGAACAAGGAATCTTTAATGCTTAGAGTTCCTATATAATTGAATTATTTGAAGACCAAAGACTAAACATATCAGATGATGTATGTGGAGCTGAAACACCGAAAATTCTGAAGTCAGCGGTTCTTCACGGCATAAGACGTTCAAAATCCTGAATAGCAACCGGCCCGGAGAACATTCCAGTGGAACTCCTGCAATTCATGAAGACAATATCGATATACTTGTTAAGTTTTTTAATTCTATGTAAAACACTAGAGAAATACCGGAAGAATGGCTGAAATCTATTTTTATAACACTACCAAAAAAAGGTTCATGAGTCACACCTTGAAGATTTTCCTGAGTATTTTTCACTGTTTGGGTTTAGAAATGCCCTCGATATTAGATAAGCGCTATTTGCTCTAACTACGAGAAAGTATTTGACAGGGTGTAGCATGTAAAGTTCATAGATATACTGAGTAATGCTGGTGTGGATGGCAAGGATGTACGAATTATAGAGAATTTATATTGGCGTCAAAGGGCAGTGGCTCGAGTTAATGGCAAGCTAACCAACAAATACCAAATTCAACAAGGCGTTAGACAGGGATGTATTCTCTCTCTACTGCTGTTTAATTTATATTCGGACGAAGTTTTTAAGGAAGCCCTATATAACAAAATATTTGTGATTGAAATCAACGGCGAGCTAATAAACACGATTCGTTATGTCGATGGCCTTCCGTGTCTACAACAACTCTTAGATTGTTGATATGGTTGGGAGAGAAATGGGACTCAACACAAATGCCGCTAAAACTAAATTTATGGTTTTCAGTCGTCTATCATATCCAGATGCTTCACTACTGATAAATGGACAAATCGTCGAAAGAGTCTTCTACTTCAAGTACCTTGGATGTTATATTACTGAACAGCTTGACCCAGATAAAGAAATGAAATGCAGAATCGAACCAGCCGACACAACTTTTCTAAAAATGAGATCGCTTGTCCGCAATGACAAAATGTTACATTTGGTCAGTGTTGTTCTATGGAGCGGAGGTGTGGGTACTGAAGGCTGCCACGATCAATCGTTTGGAGGCATTTGAGATTAGGTTGCATAGGCAAATGCTTCAAATACCCAGTTTTAGGTCGGGCAGATGCCACTTGTGATTTGCTGAGAACCGTAAAATACAGAAAACTAACATATCTTGGCCATGTTCTCAGAGGGGATCGGTACAGAATTGTGCAACTGATAATGAAGAGTAAGATCGAGGGTCGTAGAGGTGTTGCAACGAAGCAGATCTCGTGGGTTAGGAACATCCAAGAGTGGACGGAAATACACAGTGCTGAACAACTATTTAGAATAGCAGAGAACCGTGATCAATTCGCAAATGTAATTGCCAAAGTTATGGAGATCCGACACGGCTTGAAAAGAAGAAGAAAATGAGTATTTTTGTGTGCTTAAATTGACTGTTTTCTTTGAGACTTCTAAAGGATAAATGGAGATAGAAGTCACAATATTGTGGTTTTAAGTAAGATATCTTATTTTT
This sequence comes from Diaprepes abbreviatus, assembly GCA_034092305.1. Classification (NCBI taxonomy): domain Eukaryota; kingdom Metazoa; phylum Arthropoda; class Insecta; order Coleoptera; family Curculionidae; genus Diaprepes; species Diaprepes abbreviatus. The sequence continues at coordinate 35,441,849 of JASJET010000055.1, forward strand.
CATATTCTTCACTATCCAATGTTCTATAAAAGTTGCTTAACTGTGGTTATTTTATTGTTGGTATCACCTCGGTAAATATAATGCAATCACAATATTATAACTTTATGTAGAATTGCTTCCTATCATTTTTTTTAAATAGCGAACCAGAATTGAATTCTCAGGAAACAATTGTCTTAAGAATCAAATATGCACAAATTTCTTTAGATACTTGATCTTGGATGGTCTAAGTAATTCCAATTTTGAATTATTCTATTCGTTAAGATTTGTAGCTCGCATCTCGTTCATTAAAGTAATGAAAATAAACATTAAATTATCGGCAAATATTTGATAAATAATGTATAAATAGTTTCGTAATGTTAAACATAGGAGAACAATGTTTTACATTAATTTAATAAATGAATGGTCAAATGTTATCTAAAATATTTCAACACTGATTACATGTTTTAAATCGCTTCAGAGTTAAGCCATTTAATGACCACACACGATTTTATAAATATCGGTGCATATTAAGAAATAAATCTGTTATTCACAAAGTACAAGAGAGAATTTGGATATATTTATAAGATAAAAGACGCGTGCGTATCTGAGGTGAAGTGACATTTAAAGTTAAACTTTATTGATATTTATGAGAGTAATAAAATAGTCAATGAAATATCTGTAAAAATAATATGGTTAAATAGCGAAAATCTAAGTAGTTAAAAATAGTAAAAATTTTCAATTTTTTTTTTCCAACAGTTATCCTTCGAAGTGTATTAATACCTAAAGAACTGAAATATGAAAAAAAAAAATAATAGAAACACCTTATATTTTTCTAAAATGAACTTAAAAAATATTATTCATTTAACACTGCTTTTTCAGTGACGATATATCTTTGAAAACATAAAAATACTATATTTTCTATGAAATTTTTGGACATGACATCTTTGTGGTCCCTGGAATCAAAAATACCCTGTAACTATTTAGATATAAAAATACAATTTTACGGAAGTTCTTTGAAATTCTGAAACATCATCATCTACTAATACTCTAGACTGTGGACAAAATTCATGACGTTAATTTGCCACAGGATGAGAAGTGTTTTAAGTTGTAGGCAGAGAATGCTTATACAGGGTGTCCGGGAAGATGTGCGAAATCTCCCGGATATGAAAGAAAAACACGTGAAAGGGATATTACAAGTTCATATAAACTTTTTTGGTATAGGCCTCCTCTTCGGAGATATGGGCTTCCAATTAACTGCAATGGAATCAAGTTTTTTATACATAATTATTGAACCTCCAGGTAAATTTCAATTTTTTTTTAAATATGATGTATACCAGGTAAGATCCTTCAAATTACTATCCAAGAAAGTGTGAATTACTCACCGCTGCAGGGACGGACTAGCTGTGACATTCATGACCCCATCTTTTTTACGCTCTGTATGATAAGAACTTTGGACAACGTTTTTTACATACCTTTAACTATTGACTAAAAATTTAGTACTTGATTCATGTCGCTAATCCTAACCGTTTTCGAAAAAACGTCATTTCATTTATATTGTTAGTCGCCTAACTTCTGTCGGGTTAAATATGAAAAAGAGGTATTCCCACATAGCAAGGCTGAAATGAGGTGGTGCCTCATCGTGCATGTAGTACATGTTTCGTCGGCTTTCAAGTCATATGTGCTCTACTAAATCATGAAAAGCGAACTTCAAATAAAGTTCTCCATTCAGTAGTGCCGGCAGTATGAATACTCCAGTCTAAAATTGCTAGTGAATCCAGACCAGACATTAATTGATTGGAACTAATGGTGATGATGTGAAACAATAGTTGCATAAGAATTTTCATCAGCCCATACATGTGATTTGTTTAAATTTATGATACCAGTTTTGGAAAACCTTGTTTCATCCGTGCAGAGACTAGTACTAATAAACATTTTTCAAATGATATGGATATAACACCTGTTCTTGAAGAACTTCATATACTATTGTTTTTCGACGTATTAAACTGCAGTGATAATTTTTAAGTGCTCGTTGAAAGAGTGTGATCTATAGCATTTAAAATATTTCCCTTTAATTGCGGCGTACGTACTTTTCTTCCCCGACCAGCATCAGTACTTCTTTTACGAAAATTTCCTAAGATTATGAAGAAATTGCATTCTCTCTTAGACGTTGGTCAACTCGTGGAAATGTTTTCTGATTTGGAAGAGTACGATTAGGATATTTGTCGTAATATAACCTCCTGGCTTCCAAAGCATTGCACGATGCAAGGCCATACATCAGATGCATATCTGCATACTCAATAAACGTGTATTCCATATTTCGAATAATTTTACAATTAATTTCACCACCAAATCCAAAAATCAGTAAATTTTATCCAAGTAAAGAATCAATGTGTCAGCGATGTGAAAGTTGACAAGTTCTAAAATGCAGGTTATTTATTTCTTTCGAACTTACCAAGGTTTGTAAAAATAATAATTTGTTTTTGGTGTCGATAAAATAAAAAGTCCATTTTTTGCGAACCTAGGTTGAACTGCATTTCACAAAATTAGACGTTTTTAACTAAAGAGGTAAATTCTAATTTTGGGTCGAAACCTTTTTATCATAAGGTTGAAAGTTGAACATTTAATAGGAACAAAGATTTATCTTTTATCGAAATACGCCAAATACATGGTGTAAATAAAATTACGTTTTTTTGAAAACGGTTAGGATTAGCGACATAAATAAAAAGTACTTAATTTTAGTCAGTAGTTAAAGGTATGTATAAACCGTTGTCCAAAGTTCTTATCATACACGGCGCAAAAAAATGGGGTCGAGTGTCACAGCTAATTCGTCGCTGTAGCTGTGAATAATTCACAACACTTTTTTGGATAGTAATTTTAAGGATCTTACCTGGTAAACATCATATTTTAAAAAATTGAAATATATCTGGCAGTTCAATAATTATTTGTAAAAAACTTGATTCTATTCCATTGCGAGCCCATATCTTCAAAGAGAAGGCCTATACGAAAAAAGTTTATATGAACTTCTAATATTCCTTTCAGGTGTTTTTTTTTCGTATTCTGGAGATTTTCTACATTTTTCCAGACACCCTGTATCATTTTTGACGCTGAAATAATTTTCATTAACAAATGGCGGGGTTCATATACTTTTTTTAAGGTATTAATGAGACCTCTAATTTAAGCTGTCGCCGGTTTTATTTGGTCAATTAGTTACTGCAAAAATCGTCAAAAATGGCTGGGTTTGCAATGTTAATAATTATTGCAAAAATAAATTTTTTAATATTATTTGAAGCTTTCTTGATTCTGAATCCAATGAGCTTTTGTAAAAGTTAATCGGTTCAATTGGTGTTGACGTATATTAGTGTGTTTATCCCGACGCGTTTAATGTTGGACGATATCACATACTTGTTTATGAATATTTCAATGCTTATTATCTTCCTTATGACCTATATTTTAATATTGTAAGTGTGCTCACTTACAGTTTTAAAATTTAAGCCTTAAGGAAGAAAATAAGTGCTTAAATGAGTTGAAATATTCATAAACAAATAGATGATGGAGTTCAACATTAAGCACCTCGAGATAAACAAATTATCATATTTCAGCAACAAATGAACCGATCAACTTTTACAAAAATTCATTCGATTCAGAAATAAAAATGCTTCAATTTAAAGTGATAATGATATTAAAAAAGTTATTTTTGCAATAATTATTAACATTACTAAAATCAGCAATTTTTGACCATTTTTCGGCATTTTTACAATAACCAACTAACGAAATAAAACCGGCGACAGCTTAAATTAAAGATTTCCTCAATACGTTCAAAAAAGTACAAAGAATCTATTCTCGCCAACTTTGAACCCCCACCATTTATTAATGCAGATTATTTCAGCATCCCAAATTATATAGGCATTCTTGTATTGATCCTGCCTATAATTTAAAACACTTCTCATCCTGTGGCCAATTAACCTCATAAAAGGGCCTATTTCTCGTCCACAAACTGGAGTATAAGTCTAGTTAGAAATTGAGTTTATGTTAGTTTCAACAAATAATCTTATTTTGTAAGTTTATTTAATTTATTAACATTAATGATTGACGTAGTGATTGATTTTTTTAACCCAGTTTTGTAACTGATGTAATCAATGGTTTGTTTATTGTAAACATAATTTTAAAATGATAACCATTAATTTATATGACGATAATTAATATTAATAAAAACGCAAAATAGTTGAAATACATTGGCATAACCAAATGATAATGTTAATGACAATAAATTAATGTGTTGATATAGATATAGATAAAATTATATAAACATTAAAAATAATTTTTGATAAAATAGAAAATACACTTGCTTTTACTAATAGCGACAATATAAAGAACTCCAACACCACTAATAAAATCCATCTAAATTTTCAGATGCATGTTATATATCTCTAATCTCAAAGAATATAAATTGGAAGGCGAGCATTTGACTGCAGATGAAAAGCGACCTTCAAGTTTTCAACGATATATATATATATATATATATATATATATATATATATATATATATATATATATATATATATATATATATATATATATATATATATATATAGGCTTATATCCAGAGGACAAACGAGTGAACAGGCTGCTGAATCTGACTAAGACAACCGACTTTTTCACCTAGAATAGATATAATAACCGATACAATATGTCTTAAGACTGCAGTGTAAGGACCCTAGTTTGCTATGTCATAGAGTCATATAATCATTCATTCAATCAATCAATACAAAGTATACCAGTAATGTGAAATAATATTTTTTATCAAATCCGTTGGGAAGTTTATCCATTTTGGATTTCCAAAATAGTCAGACAGATTTCGAAAGTAAATATCCAAAGCTGTGACTTAAGTCACCAAACTAAATTGAATCAAAACCGTTCCGGGCAGAGGGAGGGTTCGCTTGACAAAAATTCCAAATGACGTACCCATAATGGTGATTAAAATTCCTAACATGATTTGGTAAAAAAAATATTCTTTCACACTATATATTTCGCAGAAATGGATATGCAGGAAAATGTCACATCCAATTTTATAAACAACTTGGGAAGTTAAATGTCATTTGTAGGTCAAATGTGCCATGCCGAAGAATTAGATGAATCAACATTTAGTGAGAAAAAAAGGCGCTATAGCGAGAAACTCTAAGCAGAAAATCTGTAACAAAACGAAATGGGGTATCTCAAGGTAACCTATCAGGTCATACTATAAGCTTAAGAGCGGTTATTCGTTGGGTCATACCAAAACTGAAAAGTTTTAAGTGAGTAACGAGGTAGAAATATTATTGTAGTATAATAATAAATAAAGCTTGTTTTCTATTTTTTTTTTATTTCTTAAATCTGAAGTACTTTGATTGATATTGATAATAAAAATTTACTATTGACCTCGAATGTGGAGTGTTATTGTCATTAGAAATATGTTTAACCTGATTTACTAGTATATTATATTCCTGATTTGCACATATTTATTGTATTATAAGAAAAAAATATATAATTACTGACTTAAACTTCTGCATTAAATACAAATTAAAATTCTAGGACCTTTTTTTTTAACCCAATAAAAATAAAAAATGTTAAACAATAAAGTTTTGATCTATTATGTTTTGACTGGCACGTCTCTGGTCATGTATTTATCCTATTATAAGCAAATCAAGTTTATCAACAATAACATTTTTTTTCTTTGAGTTATACCTACATCGAGATTAAATTTTAATGTATTTTGCAACGGGAATTTTCGAAATAAATCAATTGCAAACAGAATGGGAAAAGTTTCCTTAATTTTTATTTCATCACCCAACAGTAACCCAGGATATTTACATGAATTCAATTTATTTTACAAGAGCTTATTTCTGAAGCAAGATGTTAATCGAATCAGAATTATCGGATGGAGACTTTTTTAAATCAAATGAGTTTTTTATCGAAAACTACTGCAGCCGATTCATTAATTGCTATGTCAATTCTTTACAGGTATTTTTCTCACTTTATACATGGTAAAAACTATAAAATATTTCAGGTTAATGCGCCTAATTATTTTGAAAAGAAGATACATAAAGTTAAGTTGTTTCTTTTTTAGAAGATTTAAAAAATATTTAATTTCACCAGATTTCCATATATTTTTTTACATACTTTTTTCTTGTCTTTCTGTTCGTTTGTGACATTTTACTCAATAAAATTAAAAAATATTTTCCAAATACCTGTTTCACAAAAAAATAGTTTAAGTATTAACAAAAAAAAAGCAACAACTATTGATATAATTTTCATTATAATTTGATTCCTTTTTTTACGTACTAAAAACCTTTCCATCCGATTGATTTTGAAATGTTGCACATTTTGTCGAAACTTTCAATTCAATCGTTGATTACGTGAATTTCAAGTGGATGTAATTACATCGAATAAGTCTGATCGGATTCACATGCTACGCCAGAAACATAGTCATAGGCGTGCTACATTACTGGCTGGAATATGTGTCATTTTTAATTTTTAGAAAAACCTAAATAGGTACTATTATTTTTTGAAATCCACTTGTGCCAAATATTATTCAGTTGTATTAAGTGATTTTCCTATTTACATTATTTTATATATGTTTTAACTTTTGTTTTTTCAATTAAATTTACTCTTCTAAAAACTCTTTAAATTATATAAGATTATTTAAAAATTTAAACAATTTTTTATATATACACCATTGTTACAAGATTATCCTAATTAAAAAAATTAATTATAATAAAATAAAAAACAAATTATCATAATTTATGATAATTATAAATAATTGTACAAAATCATATTACCTAGATTTAAATTTATTTTTACAAAGATATTTTAAAGGGATACTTTAATTTTTACAAATGTTTATGTCTGTAGAGAATCGAGGTAAGTTGGACAAACATGTCTTTACACCTACACATAATAAACTTTATATTAAATAGTTCAAGGAAAGTGAAAGAGATCGCTATTTACCGTTCAGAAAGCAAATAAGATACAGAGTGTTTCTTTTTTCGCTGATAAATAAAAATAATGTCATTAATTAGGCAACTGTTCGCTAAATATATGTCCAAGCCATAGGTAAAAATTAGTGCTGTTTTTTAGGTAAATTCCGAGATAGATGAGACCAATCCAGGGGTGTCTGCGGCAAACCCTACATAAAATGTAACAGCAAAAAATAGGTTGTGGCCAATAGGGGGAGGGGGGGGGGCAAAGTTGGCTAAAACAAGTTTTTGGAAAAAAAAGTTTCAGAGAAAAGGTGTCGATATTCTGAAAACCTATGATTTGAGCTGCATTGTGCGATCATTTTCGTCAATTCGTTATGGCAAAAATGCAAAAAAAATCCTTAAAGTCGGTTATTTTTGGAATATCAATTATTTATTGCAAAATTAATTTGTTTTTGGCTTTTTTGATTTTAAAGAGGAGCCTTCGTGATTCTGAACAAAATTATATTTCAAAATAGTGAATCATATAATTTATTTCTGAGATATTGTTATTTGTTTATCCAAAGATTCAAAATATTCACTGCTATAACTTTTTTTTGAGTGAACATTTTGACCTCTACAAAGTCTCAATCTCTTTGTGAAGGCCTAAATTTTCTAATGAAAAATTAAAAAATTAATTCTCAGCCCCTTAAATATCCCTCAAAAAAATGGAGTGTGCGATATTCATAATTTTTCGAGCCACCTCAGATTAAAAAACGGAAATTGGTCCACTCGTTGCTGAAATACGGTGAAATTTTCCGTGCGCTGCTGATTTGAAGCTGCTACTTCAGTTTTCTCGCGCGCGTGAGAGCTCTATTTCTTTATAAAAAAAAATTTAAAGCGATATTGAAGGGGTTGAAAATTTTTTTTTTATTTGCCCCTAACAAGATATGAAAGTTTAGGCCTTCACGAAGAGATTGAACCTTTGTGGAGGTCAAAATATTCACACAAAAAAGTTATAGCAATTAACATTATACGTCTTGGGATAAACAATAAGCAATATCTCAGTAACAAATTATCCGATTTACTGTTATAAAATATTATTTTGTTCAGAAAGACAAGGGCTTCCTTTTAAAAAATTTTCGATTTTGAGGAATTCTTAGCCTTTTTGCAATTGCAAAAATTCAAATTGTAGGTTTTTAAAATCTCTGTCCTATTTGAAATATTTTTTATACAATATATATATATATATATATATATATATATATATATATATATGTTATGTCGGAGATTCTCAGCGGTGTGATATGTAATCGAAGCTTTTCGGGCATCCCGTGTATGTGCTGAGTCCCTCTCAGGACTGTAAAGCAGCTGACGTTTCGGTGAAATCTTATTCACCATTTTCAAAGCTCACTGTATGGCGTCTCCGAGCGAACTGACGCCTGCGACTCCGGTGCTGTTGGTACCGTGTGCGCGTCGGACGCGTTCATTTTCCGAATGGTTCCGGCCCATCAGGTTGCGAGATCTGCTGCGCGTCATCGGCCCTGTGTTGTGAGTTGTAATCTGTTTCGTTACTAAGTGGAACTGGTTGATGTTTTGTAAGCAGATTTTTCCAAGTATTAGGCACATGTTGGCTATTATCTCTGCTATTTAAGTTGTTGGGCCTCTTTGCAATTTCAATGGCTTCCCTTATAACTCTTGTGGACAGGTTTACACATTTCGATAGCATTTTTGTTTCCGAGAAATTTATTTTATGTCCTGTGTTTAACCAGTGTTGGGCCAGAGCAGAAGAAGTTGTTTTTTGCTTGACAACGTTCATATGTTCGTCTCTTCTGGCGCTTATTTTACGGTTGGTTTGGCCTACGTGTCTTGTCTGTGGTGCCTCTTACATAAGGAACAAAAGCTTTGGAGCTATTCTCTTGGTTTTCGCGATTTTTTGGGGCCAAGTGTTTGTTTTTTAGAGCCTTGTCTATATGTTCTTTTTTATAACCTTTTTTTGTTAGGGCGTTTTGCAGTATGTTCATCTCTTTGTGATAATTTTCTGGATTTGTAAGGGACTGCGATCGAAACGCAAGTGATTTCACTACTGCAAATAATTGGGCCGGGTGGTGATGTGAATCGGCATTGAGGTACCTGTTGGTGTGAGTGGGCTTTCTGTAAACAGTGTGCGAAAGCAAGCCATCCTCTTTTCTTTTCAGTAGGATATCCAGAAACGGTAGTTCTCTTTCCTGTTCTGTCTCCATGGTGAATTTAATTTTGGAATGTACACTGTTTATGTGTTTCAGGAAACTTTTGAGATTTTCTCCCCATGTTGCCAGATACAGTCCTGAGAGGGACTCAGCACATACATGGGATGCCCGAAAACTTTCGACTATATATATATATATATATATATATATATATATATATATATATATATATATATATATATATATATATATATATATATATATATGGTGTGTGTGTTTGTTAAACACAAAGAAATGTAGTCATTACTATTTTTTACACTGCTTCATCCATCCACATACAGATATTGATATATCCCAAATAGAAGAAAAAGAAGCGGATATATTCCCAATATTCTAGAACACTTTTATAAAATAATAAAATAAAACAATGGAAGTAGTAAATAAAGAGATAGATAAAAAAAAAAACAAAAGAATACAATTATGGAAACGTGTCCTTTAAAATGATCAATTTTTAGAAATTGGATCAATGTCAAGTGTGCACCTCACACTAAACTAATCTGACTTTTGTTTGCTTAAATTATCGTAGTAGTGTAGTAGAATAAATATTTTTCAAATAAAAAACAATTAAAAAATAGTGAATTTAATATTTCCACACTCTATGGAGATTTAAAAGATGTACCTTAGTCAAGCGAAATTGTAATAATAAATTTCTAAATTTTCATTTTTCCTCAAATTACAAATCGATTAAATATTCCATTAATTATCTTTGGCTATTTTGTTAATGAGCTCAAATAGATTTTGAAGTGAGTTAAAGACTTAGCTGTTTATCCTCCATTGAAACCCTCCTATCATGGACAAACGGCTATTGCTATAAAAACATCTAAGCTGTATAGTCTGTTGATTTTTAAAACTGCCTGCGAAGAAGCTGTCGCTATCAAAAATTTTGTCTACTTTTGATAACATAACACTCCTAACATTGACAAATGTAAGAGATTTCTTGAAACTTGAAACAAATGCAAACCTAGACTTCTCGATTTTGTATTAGATATAAAATTGAAGATAAAATTGCGACAGCTGAAACTTTCACCAATATTGTGATAACACAATAAACAATTTCCTTTATAAAAGCTTAGCGTTGCTGATTATAATAAATCAGCTTTGATAAAATGTGTCTTATTTTCAAAACAGCAGTTTTCAGATTCATAGTTTTGTATACGCGGTATATAATGATATATTTTAACCTTGATAATTCGCTTTTTATGTCAGTTTAGTAATTTAAGACGTTATTAATATACCTTTTGCATAATATTAATTAATTCTCCTTTTGCAATTAAAATGTTTACGACTATAAACAAAAACAAAAATGAGGAATAACAACAATTATTTACTTTATGGTGGAACCTGCAGATTTTATGAGAAAATCCGGCTTAAAATTGCAGTGTTTACCCATGAACAATGCCAGAATATAAAAAATTGAATAAATAAATACAGGTATATGACATTCCATATGGGTGGAAAAATCAGTATCGAGAAATGGTAAAATTTTGGTCTAGTGGAAAGTAGTAAGTTAAAATATGTAGAATAATAACCATAAAATATTAAATTAAAGAAACTTCCTTTTTACCCTTCAGGTCGTTAAAAAAAAAGGTAGACAGACAGCTTACTTCCTGAGAATCAAGCTCTGGTTCTCCCTCCATAGCCGTTTCGATTACCTAATGATCTCATCAGTGAAACTGATTATTTCTACGACCGTGAAAATTTCTTTATATCTTAATCAAATATCTGTTGCACATTTTTTTAAAATTAACTGTATTAATAATAGTTTTATAAACTAATGTTAGACCATTATTTTTTCTATTCAGCTAGCAAAATACTATTGTAGTCGTTTATTTTAAAATTAAATAAATTGCAAAATTAAATTCATATTTATTTTTGCAATTTGTTCTTTTATGCCTAAACATATAAACTAAATTAGTAAGTAAAACTGAGCAATTTAAAAAGGATAGCCCGAGATGGAGTTCAACAAAAATAAGGAGAAAGGTATGTCATAAAAAGTATCCTGCATCTTTGTTGAATTTATAATAATGCATTAATATGTCACTTACTTGGAAAACATAAGGATAGGGAAAGAGACAAAATATGCTTGAGAGCCACAAACTCAATATTTTCATCTCACTGAGAAACAACAATAATGGTTGTTTATTGTAGTAGGACTCAAATACCGCACAACCCCTCAACAACATATCGGAACAGCAAAAGTTCCAGGAACCCCAACCCTTTAACTTCACCGAAATGAAATGTAGAAAGAACTTTAAATACAAAAGGTGTGGAATATCAAACGGATCATCTTATGGTGACCTTAAGAGTGTCATTGAGAAATACCTTAAAGGTAATTATAAGATTAAACTTATTTTTTCCAATTGTAATTCATAATTTATGTTGCAGAAATAGGAAGCGGAAAAATTTCATATATATCTAAAATCTGAAATTAATTTTTCCTCGGCTGGCTGAATTGCATTTTTGCTTTGACTTATTGGATCGATCAGATCATAAGTGGATCTTGCCTTGGCCAGCCATATCATCGGTTGATCTTGTCAAAAGGCCTGATTAGAAATTGATCTTGCCTCAACAGGTTAGAGGTACTATTGATGTTGCCTTAACCTATTTACCCCAAATGGCTGGATGAGAAATTTGGTCCTTTTCCATTTCTGCGATAAAAATTATAAATTTTATTTGAAAAATTGACTTAGCTTTGAAATGACCTTCAAGACCACGTCCAAGGTCATCCTCAAGGACATCATGTTATACCACGTTCGATTTTCAACAACTATTGTTTTAAAAATTTTTTGAACAATTCGTTCCTGCCAGAAGGGGGATCAGGAATATTTTGATGATCAGGTATATATTTTTGAAATAATCAACATACAAATTGAAATTAGCTAAATAAGTAGTATAAGTCTTGTTAAGCTCGTTAATGTGGTGCCACACTCGAAGAATTTTGGAAATTTTAGTTTTATCTTAGTGTAGTTAATGGCTTGTTGGAAGATTGTAGGTAATTCTGAAGATTGACTAAAATGAGATTGTCAGACTCAATCATAGAATAAAGAGCTATATCTGTACACTTTGATATGTTTTCTAAATTTATTACAGGCAGTGACAGTGGCAACATTAAGATAAATTCAGTGATGCCCTGTTTGTCAAAATTGAGGAAATCATTCAAGAAAATAAAGAAACGGATATACATATAGACATGATGCTGAAAAACGTTACCCTTCTTTTGGGCGTACCCTACTTGGTCAAACATAAGGGTTAGATAGAGAGCTTGTAACTAGTACAAGTTACCGTGAGCTATAGTTTGTTTTTAGTGTTTAGCCACTGAATAACATCGGAATAGCCAGTGTACACTTTGTGCCTTTTAGGTAAAATTTACCAAGAAACAATATTTGCTGCATTATTTGATTGACTTATCCGCACATCATGTGTCGCAAAGTACAACACCCTGTATAGAAATAATTTTTCGATTTGATATTGGGTCTGTCTAATAAAAAGTTCAATTTTTTTGAATTTGAATCAGTGGTAAATACACTGCCTTTATTCCAAATGTTTAGTAAAAATTGTCTATATTTAGCCTTGGTCTTTCTTCATTATAAATCTGAATATATTTTATTTTTTACAAAGTTAAGAACGATATTTAAGTCTGAATGAATGCTTGAAAATGTGAGTATTATTTCTTAAATAGAGTTATTTGAAAATTTGGAGCGCTAGCTATTATAATCTTTCGTAATATGAAAGTGATTCGCATACAGAACGTTTTTTAATTTAAAAAAAATATAGCTTTATGCTGTTATTTGGCACGCCCTATAGTTCCTTGGTAAATCTTACCTAAAAAGTATAAACTTCAAACAGTTGGGGCACTTTCTTTGGTAAAAAGTTTGGATAAATATGACCCTTTAATGGTTTATCAAAAAGGTAGAGCCCAATGATTCCGTTATGATGAATACCAGACCAAACATGAATTCACTAATGGTTTTGATGTAACTCTCTTACACAAGATGGGTTTAAAGATCCATTACTTCTAACGGTAGCCTTATCGTTATACCTTATAGTGCAAAAGAAGTTTGTATTTAATTTGATTTATTTATTTATCGTATGATAAAACTTTAAATGTCTTTCAAGATCTTCACCAAGCACTTTTTGGTGTAATTCATTGTGATATGGGGTAACATTTATATTTTTTGGTGGTACATGTCGCAGTGGATTGTGACATTTCGCACCATGCAGCTAAAAGAAGACTAATAATATGAGGATGTTTTTGGACATGCAGCAAAATTTCTTGTTTTTTTTTTCATTAGTAGCTTCTCTGTTTACTGTTTTACGTTATGAGTTATCAACATTTCTAGAAAAATGGAAACTTTCCATAACATTTCCAGAACAATCGAATCTTTTCATTAAGTTCTGAAAAGTAAGAATTAGGTGGGCATCGATGGAGAAACTTCATTTTATAAACCCTTTCGGAAGTAAGAATTCGAAAAATTTGAGAATTTTTTAAGAACATATTGTGAGTTATGAGGTTTTTAATAGTCTATAGAATAAAATAAAATTTATAGGGTATACCGATGAGGCCGGAGTTACAAGAGTTAGCATAATAAACTCACACAATTTACATTTTTGGGCTGATGAAAACCCGCACCCTATAATTCAAAACAAACACCAACAAAGGTTTATTGTAAATGTGTTGACTGGCATTGTCGGAAATAAACGTATAAGTCGATTTGTTTTGAAAGGAAAACTCAATGGTGAATTTTATTTAGAATTTTCGCAGCAAAATAAGTTATTAGAAGACGTACCTCTTGATAGGAAAATTCAAATGGAGTACATGCATGATGGTGCTCCAACTCATTTTAACCATATAGTACGTCAACATTTACCAAACATTTTTGGCCCTCGATATATAGGTTGAGGTGGGCCTGTTTTATGGCCATCAAGGTTTCCATAGCTAAATCTCTTAGAATTTTACTTTTGGGACATCTAAAATAACTAGTTTAGTTATCTCGAAAACCGCCAGTTTTATCGAAATAAACCAAAGTATTTAAAAAATCAGTTTTCAGCCCTGCAAAATGACAGTGCTCAAAAATTAGACCCTACGAGTGTGGCTGCAAGTCCATTTCTGATTTCTGACTTCTTTGATGATCTAAAACATCTATTGTAGTATGATTTAATGAGTCTTTATGACCCCTACAAAATATTGAAATTTCATTAAATCATACAAGTCGGTTCGAAAGTGTCGATGAGATAAATCACTGTGTACCCCTTTAGGGCTCTGTATCTATGTTAAGGGGCCTTTAGGATTTTTTTCAACGACAAAGTAGAATTATTTTGACCTTCCCTGTATGCTTCGAGAAACTAGAAGGTACTTACCGGATACCCTGTATGTGTAAAATATATTTTTATATATATTTACTAGTTTTGTCAAAAAAAAATTAATGTTTTTTACCGATTTTTCCGAACGCCAAGATGGTGTAACCCCATTGGTAAATTTTAATTTTTCCACTTTTTAGTATTTATAATCTCTTGATTAACAAATTAAATTAATTTTTTTTTCGGATTTATTTTCGTGTTTTAAATAAAATAGTTTTCCAAATTTTTATTTGACATCCAGGTTGTTCTACCAAAGGGGCATTACTCTTAAAGAATCTTTACACCATCTCTATCATGAAATGTTATAATGTTATATGTCAAGGTACATGCTGTGTTAAGATGCTATTGGTACAACTTATACAAATATAAAGATTATACTTTTAGGACGCGATATACACGACTAAAAAATATTTAGAACGCATTTAAATATTTTTTAATTTAAGGAAAATCATGAGATACATTATGTAAATATTGATATTATAATTATCAAAGAAGTCAGTGCTACTGATTTATTCACTGATGTAATATGCAACCTTCTAATTCCATAGTATTTCATTCGGTATATGGCATGTCAGAACACGAGCCAAATTAATAATATCCTTTAATTACGCAGTAATTCGCAAACAGAGAGTAAACAATAATTATATCTACCTTTAAATCAACACTTGAATAAAAAATATTTACACCTAAAAGCTTTTAAAACTGAACAACCTGAACATAATTTTTTTAATAAATGGCTACATTTACACAGAAAAATTTTGAACTAGTTAAAGTATTATTCCTAAATAAGTACAAGTCAAATATTCGATGTTTAACAAAATGTCGATATTAAATAAAGCAATATTAATTTGGTATTTAAAGAAATTTCAATTAATCATATAATTATAAATCAAACCGACAGAAAGATATTTGTTTTAAACTTTTCTTTTTTTTTACCTAGCATTGCATTCGTCAATAAGTTCTTATAGAAGAAGAGGCACAGTAGTAGACTTGTCTGCCATTCTAGTCAAGGCAGCGACATACTAAATCAAACATAAGAAGGTGTAAAGAAAACTCGGAAGGGACAGAGCTAAGATAACAACACTAAGAAAAACGAAAAACTGCTGGAATTAAAAAAAGAAATCGAAAACAAAAGTCAGGAAGTAATAAAACTGTGCGAAATGAAAAGAAAATAAGAATCTTTATACAAACAAAGTCAGAAGACATACTTCACCATTTACAAAACAAAAAACAGAATTTAATACCATCGTCGGTGCTCGATTCTTAATCAAGATAATTACACCTCGAATAGCTTACATCACATTACAAATATTCAGACCAAACAAACTAAAAATTATGTAAGTATACACTCCAACTTCATAATACAGTAACGAAAATATAGAAAGCTTTTATGAAGATTTCAATAAAGCAATAGAAACGAAGAAAATTCCATTCCCTCAAAGGGAAGATGAAGAGAAAATGAAGAACAATTAGTTGGTCTGTTTAGTACTGGAGACGAAAGAGCGAACATTGTAAAGTTGTATAGACTGAAAAAAACTAAACATAATAAGCAATTTAAAAAAAAGCAATGAAATTAATTTGGATAAGCCCTAATGCCAGAACAAAAATTTAATATAGTTTATAATAGTAAATTACAAGCACATAATAAGTGACGAAACTACGATGATCCCATATCCAACTGTGATCAATTATCGTCTAGTACGAATAAAAATGACTCTCAATACAAAAAAAAAATTAAAATTTGTGAAAAATTTAAAAATAATATATACAGAAACTTAAAATAAAAACAAAAGACAGAGCTGACTATAGTAATATACAGGAAAATAAAACCTAATGGTAAAATAACTGAAGACAACAAAAATTTTAAAGTATTTAAAAGAAAGTTATACAATGCAATTAATATTTTAAACAAGCTTCAAAATAAAAACAATCGACCAACATCAAGTAGAATATAGGCTCAGAGATTTCCGAAATAGATACTAATAAAATTAGAAAGGTTACACACAAAACGAAAACTAATAGGGCACCAGGCGAAAAATTAAACTATATCAGAATTAATAAAAGAAGATGAATAATAAAAGCAAAACGTCTAGAAGAAATTAGTATCCCAGACGATTCAAATAATACTGTAATGGTAATCTATAAAAATGGCACAACAATACTAGAAAATTTTAAGTCAAATATACATATGACTCAAGAAAATAATCACAAATAGACTAATAAACAAAATGAATCCATACCAAAACCCCTAGACAAGCTGGCTTTAGAAAAGGTTATAGCATCTTCGAGCACATCCAAATAGAGAAAGCTCTAGAATATAACGTAGAATTGTGTATGGTATTTGTCAATTATAACAAAACATCTAATGCTTCAAAACTTTGGACTCTTATAGATTTATTAGTCACCAGTCGGATTAGACTCAAAATGTGTTCAACTAATAAAAAACGTATATAATCAAGCAACAAGGACTGCATCTCATCATAGGTAAAATGACAATAGAACGCCGAATATGACAAGATGTTCGCTCAAATTACTGACTATTGTCTGGGAAGATATTTTTAAGAAGCTAAATTAATTAATATAATTAATAATATTAATTGATATTTGCCAACGATAATGATGATCTAAGAAATATTACGTGAATCAGAACTAACAATAAACAAAAATAAAACGAAACTATTGAAATGAACGATAATCAACGCACAACATACAGAAATTCTACTTGGATCAATCGACTTCGTAATAGAAACGTGACCATTTAGCATAGAAAAAATCAAAAATTAAGAGTAAAACAACGACATAACCACTTAATATAACTCTTACACGCAGAAAGATTACAACATAAATTAGACAACCAACAGAAATGAATGAGATTGTAAAAACCATAATAATAAATAAATAATAAATAGCTATTTATTTCCAACAGGCCAACGGCCGCCTTACAGGAAATTCAAACATAGATAAACAAACTAATAGAATAAAGTAAATAAACTAACTAAAATTACAGTTAATCCAAAACTAAGATTAAGGGCCCATTCAAAGTCAGTTCACCATCCATCCGAATATCGGATTTACAAGCTATCTTCTTCTTCTTCTTTCTCAGCCCATTGACGTTCACTCATGGACATAAGCCTCTCCGATGGTCCTCCACTGGGATCTATCTCTCGCCTTCTAGAGCCAGTCTTTTCCAGCAAACTGTCTTATATCATCTACCCATCTGCGTTGTGGCCTGCCACGATATCGGTTCGTTTCTCGCAGTCGCCATTGCAGTAATTTATTCGTCCACGTATCAGGCTGTTGTCTAGCTATGTGCCCCGCCCATTGCCACTTTAGTCGTGATATGTGTTCAATGACGTCAACTACTTTGGTTCTTGATCTTATTACTTAATTTCGTATTTTATCCCGTAACGAGATTCCTAACATTTGTCTCTCCATGGAGCGTTGAGTGACTCGGAGCCTATTTGCTTTTTGTTTGGTTAGTGTTATCGTTTCCATGCTGTAAGTAGCAACAGGCAAGACACACGTGTTATACACTTTCCGTTTAAGGTTGATTGGTGTGTTTCTATCTCTTAATACGTACTGCAACTTTCCAAAGGCAGCCCATGCCAGCCCTATTCTCCTTGTTATTTCCGCCGTTTGATTTTCTTTGCCTAGTTTCATGACGTGGCCTAAATAGATGTACACTTGAACATTCTCTATGATTTAATTTTGAATCTCTATTTGTACATTTGCGTCAGGGCTCATTAACTTAGTTTTCCCCAAGATCATCTTAAGTCCCACTTTTCTCGCCTCTTAATTGCAATCTTGAAGCATTTGTTTTAGCTCTTCTGGGTTGCTAGACATGACAACAACATCGTCGGCGAAACGAAGATGACTAAGATAAGAACCGTCGACTCTCAAACCTTTCTCATCCCAATTTAGTTTTTAAAGACATCTTCCAAAGCTAGTGTAAATAGTTTCGGAGAGATGACGTCTCCCTGACTCACACCTCTCATAACGTTTATTTTTTCGGTTTTTGTGTCTTCGTCGATTTTAACCTGTATAGTTGCGGTTTTATATATGTTCTGTATGTTAGTGGTATAGCATTGTTAAGTGATTTCAAGATCGCCCATGTTTCTATAGAATCAACGGCCTTGTAAAAATCTACAAATTCCAGGTGTATAGGAATGTTATATTTTTCGGTTTTTTCTAGGACTATGCGTAGGGCTTGGATATGATCTATCGTACTAAATCCACGTCGAATGCCGGCTTGCTCCACAGGCTGGCAATAGTCAAGCTTTTTAGTCAGGCGATTTGTCAATATGCGGGTGAATAGTTTATATAGGTGGTTTAATAAACTGATAGGACGGTAATTTTCTATATTTGTTGTGTCCCCTTTTTTGAAGAGAAGTACGACTTGTGCGTTATACCATTGTTCTGGTACTCTACCTTCGTATAAGCATTTATTCATCAGTGTTTGTATCGCTTTTTCAAGACAAGCTATAGACATACAATATAAACTATCCATATGCACAGCAAAGTAGCGAGCTACAAATGATACCCATACACCTCGCTACAATTAAAATTATTGCACATTTTGTAGATGGGACCTTGTTTGACCTAGCAAGGGCAGTGGAGAAAGCTGGTGGATGCCTGGCATCAACAGGAGGAACGCGAAATTATAGTTGCTTTAGCAGAAAAGGTCAATCAATCCTCATGTTTAGAAGCTTATAGAGAAATGATACGGACTGGGAGCTACAACGTACAGCCAATGGCAGTTCCTTAAATCTTGTGAGAATATGGTCATGATTGAAACCCCACTGAAAATAAATATTGTCCTCTCTAAACATTAAATATTTTAGAAATTTCCTTTGGAGGGCTTCTATGGCAAGGCCATGACAATTGTATATGGGGGACCAGACAATTGATCCATAATCCAGCCTCCATCTTATGTAACTATAATACAGCAGTTGAAAAGTCGCTGTGCTAAAAAAAGGTTTACAGTTTCGCAGAACAAAACTCAATGTTCGAGATGTGATAGCCATTATCTGATCAATGTGGGGAATAAAAGTAAAACTCGCATCAAAGACGACACCCAGGTCTGTCACAGTACAACATCTATTAACGATAGAACTATTTATATGGTAATTAAACCGAACAGGATTTTTTGACCGAGAGTGAGAAACAACATTACATTTAGAGATGTTAAGATCCAGCTTATTAGCCACACACCATTGACCGATCATATCAATACTGGCCTGAAGGGACAAACAGTTTGCAAAAGAATCAATGCGTTGAAATATTTTTAAATTATCAGCATAAACCAGTCTGTGGCAGTCCAACAGGGAAACAAGATCGTTTATAAAAATGTTAAAGAGAAGTGACCCCAAGTTCGAACCTATGACAAGAATAAAATAAACATAGGCAGTTCATTTCATCCGCATGTTGGCAGAAAATAAGAAAATTCTTCTAGAGTCCCTTACAGTTCGTTCATCCTCAACAATTTTACTCGTCGAGTAAAATTGTTCGGATAAATTGTAACAAAAGTAAGGTGTATTGGTAAAAATCGACGTGT
This sequence comes from Diaprepes abbreviatus, assembly GCA_034092305.1. Classification (NCBI taxonomy): domain Eukaryota; kingdom Metazoa; phylum Arthropoda; class Insecta; order Coleoptera; family Curculionidae; genus Diaprepes; species Diaprepes abbreviatus. Next base: position 35,461,921 of record JASJET010000055.1, read on the forward strand.
TTGCCTGTAACACCGAAATATCAGGTCAGGTTGGAATTTCGACTGGTTGCGTTTCAACTCGTCAGGTAAACACGAGGTAAGTGGGGTAATCGGTTCTAAAGGATTTTAGTAGCGCAAAGCAAGGATGCCTATACTCTATTCTATGGTTGCCAATGCGAAAAAAAAATGTTACATAGCTTTAATGTGATATCAAAATATGTGTTAGAATTCAATAAATTATTCAGAAGCTTGACCTGTAGATGACAGGTAAAATCCGCGGAATATAGAGACAGAATAAAAAAGAATGGGCCTATGAACAACTGCTTACAAAACTGAAAGAAGTTGATCCAAGTGCCAACATTGCCTCGGAAAGTAAAAAAAAAATTGATTTATCATGCAGTAGTTTCTGGAAAGAATAAAAAAAATAAAAGCATCAAATAAGACTTGAGCAGCACAGAACACATTACAAGTCTCAAAGTATATTAATCAATCATTTTTTTTAACTGACCAGAAGATCGCAAGTATGGGAGTAAGAAATATAATTGATGATAATAACACTTGATAAAGTGCTGCCTTCATCATAAATAATTCCACCACTCCCACTAAATGTTTTCTCTTTAGTATTCAAAGTAACTATATTGTTCTTTAAAGTGTATGGGTTATCAGTTCTTAGAATCAGAATTTTACTCTACCGGTAAAATCTTCGAGGAAGATCGACGTGTGTGAGACTTTTAAAATATATTTTTTGTGGATATACCTGATGTGTAAACTACTATAAAACAAATTTAACATTAACATATTTTAAATTTTGAACCCTTCATTTCACCATAACACCACCATTTTTATTACATTTTTAACTGAATACAGACTTGTTTCTTGAACAGCAAGTAATTTGACTAAAACCGGCTCCTTTCATATGGCTCTTATTACGTTTATTAGTTGTGATAATAGCATGCACTTAAATATAAAAGATAGACCTACGATCCAAATTTCAGTGATACTATCCCTATTAAAGGTAACTTAGATGTTAAATTTATTTTACCCATTTAAAAAACTTAATAAATGTTTTTCGGTTTATTACCTTCACTTCTCAGATTAGAAAAAATATGTTTTATAAAATAAAATATAAACAAGATAAAATATTTTTTGGAATCCTATTTGATAGGTTCATTACTCTTATTATGATGAAGCCCATTACAACAATCTACCTAAAATCGATCCACCCCAGTCTCAAATATCATAGAATAAATTAAGTTTCAGAAATTGTCTGCTGTTGAATATCTTTTAATCAGTTTATTTTATATATTTATAACTTTTATATAATAGTAAAAATTTAACAGTAAAGCATTAAGGATAATGTATCCATACATTAATCGAAAGGAAATAAATAATCTTCAAATCATTATAACAATGAAAGAATTAGAAATTTTTTGATTAAGTTTGTTATTTCGAAGATGGACACGTGCTCGATAGCGAAAGTTAAAATTCGACTATATAAAATGTTTATTGCATTAGAACTAGGAAACGACTTGAAAGCAAAACTGGTATTTTGTCTATTTTGGTTAACGTTTTTTAAAATTACCTGCCTATTAAAAACTCACCAAAGTAGAGTAAATACAAATACTACATTAAACATATAAAGAAAAATATTTAGGTATTTGCAGTTTTCTGCACTATTTTTCGAATTCATATCAAAGTTTAAATAAAATATTTTTTCGCCTTATTAAAAACAAAATAATTCTGTAATTCTAATAGGGACTCTATGGATATACATTTTTCATATTATATATATATATATATATATATATATATATATATATATATATATATATATATATATATATATTGAATCTTCTTTGGGTTTTGGAGTCAGGTTCAACTTATAGACTCATATGCTTAACTATGGACTTTAAACAGTATGGGTTTGAGAACTTATATTGGGCTTTTAAGCCAGCTAATTTTGAAAAGAAAAATGACCCAGCTTAATGGTAAAGTAGCCGATTTCTCACGTACCGATAGCGTTGCCGTGGTCTCCTGGTAAGGTTGTGTGACTGTGTAATGAGCTGGTTTATAGAATGTGTAGCACGGTCTATGTATTTGGTTATGGTTTCACGAATAAAAGTAGTAAATGTATCACATTCGAGATCCCTATGTATTATGGTGTTCCTCACAAAGTATGGGGCTCCACAGATCATTTTAAAGACTTTATTTTTAAAGCTCTCTATTCGCCTGAATCTAGATCTGCCTGTCGTGATCCAGGTCGAAGCACCAAAAGAGAATAGATCTTATGAAGAGTTCGTAAATAGTTAGCGTGTTCGTCAAGTCAACCATGACGTCTTGGATAAAATGTTCTTCTCTTAATAACCAATTTAGTCTTCGGTAAAAGACTAGCCCCAAATAATTCACATTGTCCCGCCAAGGAATGCAAACATTCGAGATGGTTATCCGATTGTCAGGGATCGGCAATCGCGACTTTGTAAATATGACGGCTTGAGTCTTATTTGGGTTCAATTCGATTTTCCAATCGGCCATCGATCTTTCTAGTTTATTATGTGACGTTGAAGTCTCAAGACTACTTAATTTAAGGCTCCTGAAGAGCTCGCAAACGCAGTATCGTCAGCAAACTGAAATAATTTGCTGAAGTTATCAGTCGTAATATCCGCTGTATATAAATTAAATAGAGTGGGTGATAAGGGTGACCCCTGCGGCACTCTAGCTCTGACGTATTTTATTTTCGACATAGCGTCATCTGAAAACGCTACGAATGTTCTCCCTTCAAGAAAAATTGAGACTAGTCTGACTATGTTACTTGGAAATCCCGGTCTTATCATCTTTACGTGATGCCATACCTTATCAAAAGCCTTGCTAATGTCGAACAAGATTGCACCCGTATGGAATCTTATATTGAAACCTTGAGTTATCATCGACGTCAGCCTGGTGATCTGTTAAACGCTGCTATGAATGCTACGAATGTTTTGTACAGGACTAATTTTAAATAAAATCAATTTACATGTATTTCAGATAGTCGTTTTTCATGGACTGCAACAGGAACATCGCTTTCTTTCGTAATAACCCACACGGGATGATGCTTTAAACATTCCAATTACATGGAAAACAGTTATAAAAAAATAAAAACAAAACAACAATAAACACCAAATCCACGAAAGAAAAGCACCCAAGAAACAAATATATCGCACGTTGCAGAGGGATGGAGCTCCCGAAGCTGCCCGACCAATCAGAAAATGACTCAATTTAACAAAACTTGGGAGAAAAACCATCATTTTTAACTAAGTAACGAGACGAGCCACGCTTGAAAATGCCAAGTGAGAGTTTGGCGAAACGTCGTGAAAAGGATTTTTCGAACAAACGGATTGCAACCCGGAAAAAGCAATATATAATATATATATATATATATATATATATATATATATATATATATATATATATATATATATATATATATTTATATATATATATATATATATATATCCATCACCTCCCTGTCCAAAATTTGACATAGCATAGAGAGTTTTATGTGGGCTCAGTTTGAAGCTATACTTATGTAGTTTTTTTTACCGTGACTTTTTTGGAAAAATCAAGATGACATATCAAATATGTTGCTTCCAAAGAACAAACTTTTGAAAATGCAGAGAAAAAAAATTCAAAGAGTTTCTTGTGACTACAAAATATTTCATTTTAGGGTTTAGATCGTGGTATATGGGTGCGTTGATCACAAATCTGGCATCAAAATACGAAATTTAAAATGGCGAATGCAAAATAATGATCAATAGTCTCCAAATGTATATTATGGCTATAAAAAAGATGCAACCTATTTGAAAGTTCGGTTACGAGGGTTTCATTACATCCCTGTTTACGAATCTTGCATCACAATATCGAAATTTAAAATGGCGTATACAATATGGCCGGCGATAACCCCCAAATTGCATATTTTGGCTATAAAAAAGTGTACAACCTACTAGAAAGTTCCATTATGAGGTTTTATAACATCGCTGATTACGAATCTAGCATTAGAATATCAAAATTTAAAATGGCGTATCTAATATGGCGACCATTGATCACCGAAATATTTATTATGGTTATAAAAAAGTATAAAATCGAGATGAAAGTTTTTTCATACTTAGCGATGGATTGTATTTACTTGGATCATTTTTGAACATTTCATTTAAGAAAAAGAAAAATTACTCATCAAAAAATGATTGAAGTTAAAATTCCTTGAAAGCGGTGTCTAGCTCTCCGCTACAAGCCTTGAAATAATTAACGAACTAGCAATGACTAACCGGAGAAGAAAAAATTTACAATTTCTTTTGGTTGAGGAAACGATAATAAGACACATTTTATATTCATTGTAATACCTCCGAAGTAGGACCAATATGCATGATACGTCGAAAATAAAAGATCTATGACGAACTCAAAAATCTGTAATGGGAAGGAATATTTAAAATTTTATTGATCTTTATTGACAATGCTGCGAAAAAATGTTAACTATTTTTAGAAAAACTATAATGAAAAATGAAATTTACGCGTTATTTAATTATCTCAGTCTGAGTTAGTTCATTTGCGGGTAAATTATTTTCCTTTTTCTTAAATAAAATGTTCAAAAAAAAAACAGCTCATTGCTGCGTTTAAAAAAATTTTCATCTCAATTTTACCTTTCTTTATAGCCATAATAAATATTCGGTAATCGATGGTCACCACATTGGATATGCCATTTCGATATTCTGATTCAAGATTGGTAACCTTAACCGAACTTTCAAGCAGGTTTTACCCTTCTTTATAGCCGTAATATGCATTTCGATGGTTATTGGTCGTTATATTGAATCTATTATTTTAAACTTTGATATTTTGATGCGAGTTTCGTAATCAGCGATGTCATAGTAAATCCCCGTAAAAAAACTTCCAAGTAGGTTTTACCCTCTTTATAGCGACAATATGCATTTCGGGGGTTATTGGCCGTTATATTGGATCTGCCATACTGGATTTCATTATTCTGATGCCAGATTCGTGATGAATGCACCCAAATACTACGAACTGAATACTAAAATGGAATATTTTGCCGTCACAAAAGACTCTGTAGCTTTTCACTGTGTTTTTAAAAGTTTGTTCTTTGGATATTGGATCCGTCATTTTGATTTTTCCAAAAAGACCAGCTCCAAAATAAGCCCATATATATATATATATATATATATATATATATATATATATATATATATATATATATATATGTATCAATCAAATTTTTGCAAGGGAAGATATGTAAAATCAAAAATGAAAATATCCGATATGCTAAGAACTCTCAGAATAATTATCACATTTATTTTAAAAATTTCTTTCTGCGGCTCTTTAGATTATGTACCTGTATCCAAAAAGATATTGTCCTTGGTATGTAAACAAAATTAACGTTGTATTGAGATTCAAACTTTTGAACTTTTTAAGATTACGCTCTAAATTGGGATGTTGACTTTATTTGATGATCATTTCAAGACGGAAATTATTCGTTAATAAGAAAATGAAATTTGTAATATTTATGAAGACTTAATAGACTTTAATTATAACTTCCGTATTCTGATTAAATAGCAAATGAGAGGTATTTTGAATATACTAATTTCATCTAATATAATAAGTGTACGTAGTATTAAAAAAGTTATAAAGGAAGTAATATTGATGTAAACAATGCACAATTATAAACAATTATTTTAGATATCTCTATATTTACATGATCGAAAATGTACATTGTGGGTCAAAATATTTCAGGATGCTGATTACAATAGACATTTCAATATCTGGACTGATGTTGTCTGATTTTTTACGAGGCAATTTATTATGTTTAGGTATTAAAAATTTTATGCAGGCATAAAATATAAAAAGTTCAATTTTTCGACTTAACTCTTGAAATTATATTACTTTCTTACTTAGGTAATGCTTTTCGACAATCTATTCATTAAAGAAATAAGAATTTGGCTCAAAATTTTATTGTATGTAAGTTAAATATTTAAAACTGAAAATATATTGTACTTCGAACGGAGATGATGTAAGAGTTTGTCCAAGTCCATTTAACATTATTGATGCTCAGAAAATATTACTTTTAAATTAAGGAATTATTTAAATTGATTTAATTATTAAGTGAAATATCCCTATTTCTCAGTTTGTTTATTAAAAAAGCTTCAATTAAACTCCTAATAGCAATTCCATTGTACCAAATGATTTCAATAGCTGAAACTCAGCTTTATAAACTTTTAAAAAATAATATAAAAATTACTATGCAAAGTAGCAATTACTTGTTTTACGACAAAGACAAAAGTACACTTTTAATCTACAAACACCAGAACTAAATTGCTTTTTACCACCTTATAAACAAGTTAACCCATTTGGCCAAATATTTACCTTGGCTTCCATATATCGACTCTCTAGGGAATTAGTAGAAAATAATTATAAACAATTTTTAGCAAAATTTTAAATAGAAAAGGCTTATGTATATTTTCTTTTAATATATGAATAAAGCAATGTTACTTGAATTAAGTTATATATTTTAAATCATCTAATAATGAGAAATATATTCGATCCTTTATTGGAATATTTTTCATGAATTTTTTAGTAAGAAAGATCTGTAAGTTTCGTCTTTTCAGACAATTTAGATATTGGCACAAATGCAGACGCTATATTAACTTGTTGTATTGGAACAGACAGACAAATAAACAATTGCCTTGACTATATAAATAACCTTCATTCAAATATAAAATTTACCACAGGAAAACTATAAGAAAAGAAAATAATAGACATATTTCAGTTTTTCATAAACCTTCGTCCCAGATACTATAATTTTCATGCCATCCATCAATGCAAATTATCCGCTTTCACATAATGATACCGACATTAAACAAAATTGATTTTCAATGTGAATTAAATTTTATAAAACAAACTATATTCAAGAAAAAAGGATGTAATGAGGTTTAAAAATTTAACAATATTATTCTAGTTTTGTTAAAGAAAAACAACTTGCTTTAATCTTCATTTTTAATCGATTTCTAGAAAAAGCAGGTTCAAATCGATTTCTAAAAAAAGCAGGTTCAAATTTCGATTTTTTTGTATGTTTTTTATATATGTTCCTCGATTACTCTGAAAGTTTTCCATATTGAGCTTATTTAACCCATTAGAGCTAAAAAAATTTAACTTCTTTTTTAACCGACTTTTAAAAGAACTAAGTTCTACATTCGACCTTCACATATGTTTTTTATGTATGTATAGGGATTTTCTTATATTTAGTACCATATCTAGAGGTTTTATAATAAGAGATAGAAAAAAACTTAAAATACTATAGTTGTAGGATTTTTAACAGTGAGAAACGCAAGATATTTAAATGTTTTAAATGAAACACCTTGTATATTTTCTGCTAGAATGAATCTTCTTTTCTTCCTAACTTAAAAAATGTATAATGAACTAGTTTTTCGACTAGCTGTTATATAAATATTTAAGTTCGAATTATTAATAAAATGATATTAAAAAAACTAGGTGGCCTGACAAACAAATACTTTATTTAAATTTGAATTGTGAAGTTTTAATATGATTTCGAATACTTGTTATATTGATTAATATATATTTTTAAACTGACATAGTGAACATTTAAAGATGGGCTATTCAGATGAAGAAAAATATCAGATAATTTCTCTTTAAAATAATTATAATAACAAAAGTAATAATAATAAGATCAACAAGTAGATATTTTTCAATATAAGAAAATATTGGGCACCCAATAATACTAACACAAAAAATAAATTAGAAAAATCTCTTTACATTTTCAACATATTCTTCAAGATTATTAACACATTTAAAAATATGTTTTCTCATTTTATGATTAATAGGCTTTGAAATAAAATCTCTGGGATCATGGCTATGCAATATTACTGTGTGTTCAATTTTTTTCCTTAATATTTTGAGGTCTTTCATTAGAAATTTTATTTTTTTAAAATCTCCACAAGAAAGATCTAATGGACTTAAATCTAGGCAATTGGCTGGTCACCTAATTGTACCAAGCCTTCCAATCCGAAAGTTATAGCGCCATCTAGTTTTCAAATCGGATAATTGTATTGCTGAACTGAGAGACTCTAAGTATCGCTCACCATTTAAATTCCCAATGGCCCATTAATCTTATTTGCCAACATGCTACCCCAAACGTGAATTGATTGTTTTCACGACCTGTATTTTGAGGTAGTTTTCAGTTGTCCCATAGTTTTTATTCTTTCTACTGAACATCCCAGACCACCTGAATGTTACTGCGTCTATGAAAACAATTTTATTTAGAAACTCCTCATCTTGTCCACTCTGGCGAACCATTTCTAAGCAACATTGCAAGCGCTGCATCACATTTTCTTCAGTTAAAGCCTGCGCTGGCATAAATTTATAACGATGGTATTTGTGGTGTAAATTTTATACCAAGATTTGTTGAAATATGTTATGATGGGGCACCGGAGATAGATCTTTTCGGATCTTCTAAAAATTATATCAACTAATAATAACCTGTTTTACAATACTGAGTGAAAAACTACCTTGAAAATAAGGTAATAAAATATATCAATATTTTCTTCATTTCTAACTACTGTTCTGATTTTTCGCTTAAGACTTCTTCTTCCGAATGTCAAAAAGTGTATTAGTCAATATTTATAAGTACTTGAAACCGTATTAAAACGTCAAAATGAACATTAAGTTAAAGGATTTGTTTTCTACGCCTTTTTTATATCAGTATATTAATAATTTAAACCTAAATATTTGAATAGTGGTAGTCCGAACACTAACATATAATACATTTTTGAAATCAAGAGGAAAAGAACTTACATTCTAGCAGAGCATATACAGGTTGTTCTATTTAAAAAATTAATATTTCTTTTCTTTCTCAACTTCACGATGCGTCACAAATCTAAAAGATAATATGGACAAAATTCCAAAACTCTTTTGTTTAAGGTTTGTTTCTATCTCTTATAATAAAACCTCTAGGTATGTTGCTCAATATAAAAAAAATCCTGCACGTCGATTACTTCGAAACGGTGGCCCCAATTTCAATGAAATTTTTTGCATTATGTTGCTGCAATGGTCCCATATTATCTTGGCCGAAATTAGTTTGGCAAAATCCAAAATGGCGCTGATAACATGGCAAATAAAAAAATTATTTTGTCCACTTTTCTCTGAAAATGCTATGGGGAAGTTTTCGGGGTCGCACATAACGAATACAAAATTATTCTTAAAAAATTCAATAGAGCAGATCCAATATGGCGGATTAAAAATTTTATATTTCTCGATTTTATCCAAAATGGGTATACGGTGTAAATTACAAATTCAAAATTATTTTAAAAAATTCAGTATGGCGGATCCAATATGACTGAATAAAAATTTATATAGCCCCCCTATATTAAGGGTGTAAATTACGAATTTAAATTTATTTTAAAAAAAACAGTATGGTGTTTCAAATATGGCAGACTAAAAATTTAGCATATCTCGATTGTGTTTAAAATTTGTTGTCTGGGAGTTTCTGAGAGTGCAAATAACAAATTTAAAATTTTTTAAAATAAATTCATATATGTCATATGAAATATGGCGGTTAAAAATGTTATATTTCCGGATTATGTCCAAAATTGGTACTGGGGGGTTTTCGAGGGTGTAAATTAAGATTAGATAACGAGTTTAAAATTATTTTATTAAAATATATTATAGCTGATCCAATATGGTGGGTTGAAAAATTTTCGTTTGTCACATTTTTTCAAAATTGGCATTATGGTGTTTCTAGAATCGTGGGTTACGAATCTGAAACTAATTTTTTACAATTTAATATGGCAGATATAATATGGAGGACTAAATTTTTACATTTTTCCAATTTTGTATAGATTAATATTGGAGGGTTTTTTGGACTTATATTACGGATCTTAAATTAATTTCTACACTCAATATTCAGGATAAATTATCTGGGACTAACAAATTTACATTTCTCAAGTTTTTTCAATATCGATATTGAGAAGATTTGGGGCTTAAGTTACGAGCTGAAAATCAATTTCTTAGAATTCAACTAAATGCTTGTTTTGTACCATTTTATTCCCGTCTTTATATATATATATATATATATATATATATATATATATATATATATATATATATATATATATATATATATATATATATATATATATATTGTGCTCATTGTTATTCCTACAAAATAGTTTTCTAATGTTAAAACTATATTAATTTCTTATATTGCAGGTAATGCAAATACAAGGAAGTCATAGATAACTAAACAAATACTTTTAATGCAAATGAAATTAATATCAATATTGTGGGCAGGTTAATTTACATAAATTTTTACTCTTAATGAATTAATTATAAATACTAGTTTTTTACATTTAAAAGCTGATAAATTCTCAGAATATTATGTTCCCACAAAAAAACGACCTCGACTGTGGATTATATTAATTTATCACTTTACTGGTAATAAAATAAGTATTTCACGTTTTCATTAATCAAATCCCGAGGGACACATCTAAATTCTAATAATATGATATAGTATAATTGAATATGATTCCCTCACATGAGTTCTAATGCCTATCACAGTGAGGATATAACTACCTGATGACCTAAATTCGCGTACAAAAGAGGATACACTTTTTATAAAAAAATTTAACCGACTTCTGATGAAGCGCTAAAAGACGAGAAAAAATACTATAAATTTATATACGAAATTGAATTTTTTAAAGTCGGTGCCAAATTAATACCTAGCAAAGTTTTAATATCATTTACAAATTTATATTGTTATTTTTTGCTCTTTAGCCCTTTTTTAGAAGTCAAGTCAATTTTACAAAAATTTTATTTATTTTTAAAATAGCCTATTTTAAGAGTTTGCGGGGCGATATTCTAAAAAGTATACATTATGCAAATGCGATATTCTCAACCAGCTTAACGGTAGAGTGACCAAAATTAACAAATACTGAACAGTTTTAAAAAAGTTGTGTTTTTATTCAGCATTTGAAATCAAAAATACACAGAATAAATGGACAATCTCTCGACGGCATATAGTTCACATGAAACTTAATAATTTGTTCATTAATTTTTTTTTTTCAATAAAAGTCTGCATGCTGAGATATTTGCCCTCAAAGATGAGATGTGAAATATATTTTTCTCAAAATAACCATTGTTCCGCTTGATAAAATATAATAATATTTTGAGAAAAGTTACAATAAATTAACACCCTTAGAATGGTTTAACAAATCTTGTTATTATATGCCAGATGAGCCAAGGGCGCTGTCCCGTTATAAATTTTTTTCTCCAAATTTTAAAGCCGGTTAAATTTTTTAATCTATATATCGATCAAAAAGGAAACTGACTGACTGAGTGATCACCGCACAGTTGAAACTGTTTCTTAAATGGCATAGGTGAGCAAGGATTTTTGGAAATTCATCCCCTAAGGGGGTAAAATGTTGGATGAAAGTTCATATAAAAGTTCTATATTCTAAAAGTTAGGAATGTAAAAATTAATATATAGGCTTATGGTTACAAAGAATTTATTACTACATCATTTTTTAAAAACTCATCGTTTAGGAAGTAAAATAGTGGATGAAGGTTTGGGTGGGGGTTTCTCGTTTCAGTAGAAATATAAAAATTGGTATATAGGCTTATGGTCAGAAAAAAAATGTATACTATATAATTTCTTTTTTAAATTCATTTTTTAATTGGGTGAAAGAGGGGATGAAAATTTATATAAAAATTCTCCAGTTTTGAAGTTAAAAATCTAAAAATTAATATATAAGCTTATGGTTGGAAAGAAAAGTTTACTGTGCCAAGCTTTTTGGAAATTCGTCTTTTAAGGGGATAAAATAAGAGATGAAAGTTTGTATGAAAGTTCTTCATTTTGATAGCTCTAAATGTAAGAATTAGTATATAGACTTATGATTAGAAATAAATGTTTACTATATCATTCTTTTTTAAAAATTCGTCCTTTAAGGGGGTAAAATAGGGGATATATATAGACTTAAAAGTTATTTTTAAATAAAAAAATTTTTTAGAAAAAAAAAACATTAGCTTGTAACTTTAACCCTTTATTGTTACTTAAAAGGCATTATCATGTAACTAAATTTATACTGTTAGTAGTAAAATAACCTGTATTTCTTATACGAAACTGCAGTGAAATTGGACACATTGGAGTGAAATATATTTATTTGGAAAATGGTTAATTTTCGAAATCCTTCCTTAAGAACAAAAATAAATAATTACAAAATATATATGACTAAAAGATTTAACTTGTTTTAAAACTTGGTGAAAAAAAAAAGATTAGGAGTTTATGTGACACGTAAAAAAAATTGTCAAACCATTCGAAGGGTGTTATAAGTGACCAAAATTTTATTACATTTTATTAAACAGAACAAAAATTATTTTGACGATACTATATTTTACACCTCATGTTTGAGGTTGTGTGTTTCGGCAGAGTGACCTTTTTCGAAAAGGAATAATATAGGCATATCATGTCATTTTCATGTGAACGCCGCCGAGAGTTTGTTCACCTTTCCTAGGTTCCTGTATGGTGAAAAACCAATTCCAAAAACTTTGTCTCCCTGCATGTTTAAAAACGTGTTGTATTTTTATTCTAAATATAATCACAATATAATTCATTCAACCGGTACTAATACCTTCCGATCACTGAAACCTATTATATTACCTTTAAGTTAATACTTTGCTTAAGGGTGACTATATTTTAACAATTTGGGTTTTTGAGATTATTCAAAACGCTACTAATTAGGGTTTTGGGTGATCGCTAATACTAGAACAACGCCATGATTTGTTAGCAGGATATTGTTCAACTGATTTTAAGCCAGACTGTGAAATATAAACAGTTATTTAATAAACTGTCCTTCTTTGTAACAGTCTTGAACAGAAAGGCAACTTTTCAGGAAATTAAACTCAACGATATTAAAAATTTATTTTCAAATTTTTTTTGGAAAATTGGGCTGGAGTACTATTGAACATAGATGTACTTTATTACATACCTTTCTCTTATTACTTTTAACGTTAAGCTGGCTAAAAACTTTTAATTATAGGGTTTTGAAAGAATAGTGCCTTAAAAATTCTAAAACAGATAACAAGATATTGAGAAATTGAGTAAATCAGGCAAAGGTCAATGTTACTGATGAAAAATAGTTAAAAATAACCTACAAAGATTAGGTTATCTTGGTCCTCTACTGGTAACGCAATTTGCTCGTATTTAAGGGGATCGATTATCAACTTAAATAACGAGCACGGGGGTCTTGAATCTCAAAATAATGGATTCCCACAACTTTAACGTTCTCACTTTGATTTTTCGATACTTAAATTTGCTTTTAAATTCTTTATGATTTCCTACAATGATAATACTGTATTAAAAGTATTTCCCTTTACTCTCATATTAAAAAAAAAACAATTGAAATGCACTATACTCAAAAATATAAATAATCGCCGATAGGGAACTGTATGGTTGGGAGCCCAGTGGGTTTTTGTAGCCGATAAAGACACGTGACTCTACCACGTTTATTTTTTTATATGTATTTTGATCCTCTAATTATGAATATCGAGGGTCTATTTTTCGGGAATCTACCCTCGATATTCGTAATTAGGAGGTCAAAATACATATAAAAACTTTGATGTTCACCACATATTGATAAGAGAATATGGGGTCTCGTGGGTGAGGTCCTTCTTTACTATAATTTTCAATAAACATACTACATTAAGGTCATTTTTTACAATTAAGTAAATTTGGATATTAGAAAATTTAAGCATGATTTGAATTAAATAAAAACTACAGTTTTTTTTAAATTGTAATTTATTTTTGAATCATAGAATATTTCACAGCTTCTTTAATTAACCGTTACAAACCACCTTCCGTCGCTTGACACCTGATTTCTAAAGTTACTTATTTCATCATACTTAATGACTCCCCTTAAAACAATTGCCGGTGTGAATAATGAGATGAACCGAGGTTCCTAACAGCTTATCTTTTGAGTATGGGTTCAACAAGTTGGTACAAAATTTGTTCTTGACTAATTAATTGAATTATTATCAGAATTTGAACTGGTTCGTACAAATGATTATTGCGTATGAAGTTTTCGTTATAACTTTCATGACGACCTTTAAACCGTTTTTTGTAATCCTTAATCACTCGCCCAAAGTTCATCTTTCACTCTAATTTTAACCCAAAAATATTTTTGAGTTGTTAAACATTGTAATATATTCTAATGTGCGTTAGCCTGTAACTATAGAAATTGTTTTCATCGTATTGATATTAGTTAACCACTTTATCACATTTTTTTGATTTGTCAGTGTCGATATCAAAACAAATACATTAATTTTTATCTTCTATTAAAAACACTTTAAATTATATCTGGGGAAAACAAAATTGGTCCACCATATTTGCTGAATCCTTTTACATTGCAGTTGTTTCGCCGATTGACCGATTTTAATACCACAGCTTATCAGTAATATATGCCCAATATTTTCAAAAATATTTTTTATATACCCTTATTTAAATATTCATAACATATTTTTGTAAAAAAATAATTATTTCTGGTTCAACCATTCTTAGCTCATATCAAAAGACAAAAAATGTTTATTGTAGATAATAATATCTTGGAAACTATTTAACCTAGGTATGGATTTTATTATATGAAATAAATTTAAAATTTGCTGCAAAATATAAATACCTCAATATTTATAGAATTTTTCATTATGACAACAAGTTCTTTTTCTATGAATTACAAATTATTGACGGCGTCGGGCTAGAAAAGTAATATAAAAATTATTATAATTTTTTCCTCACTTCCTTCTCCTTTTTATTTTTACAGTTTTTCTTCCAGCCACTATGTTGTTTACGGTTACAGTACAGACCAATTTAATTTATATTAAATTAATGTAGAATAATTGTGGAAAAACATGACTTATTTTTGAGAATAATGTATTTAGAATTTATCTAAAAACGAAGGTTAATATCCTTATTTAACATTTCCGTCTAATAAATTATATTCAAATATTACAAACTGATTTATTATCATAAATAAGAGTAATAAACTTTTGAAGCAAAATTAAAATTCCATTATATAATGGTGTATGTAAGTTCAATTATTAAAATTTTAAAAAATCACTTTTTTATGATGTATTATGAAGTAAGTACAAGGGATAACGCTATTAAGTTTTTAATCAAAAAAAGCCCTAACAGATGTTTTTCAAAATTTAGTTTATTGTTCTTTATTAGCTCCGCATGCCTGTGCTATAAAATTAACATTGTTCCTTTCATACAACTCTAAGCCAGAATTAATGAGAATTGCCTTATTAATAGCTGTACTCCTAGGAGGATGCAGCATTAAAAAGAGAGACATTTCATTAAATCCATATACAGGGTGTTTCCAAATAAGTGCGAAAAATTTTAAAGAATTATTCTTGAGTTAATTTTAAGCATAAAAGTTTATATAAACATATGTCTGATAATGCTTAGTTTTAAGATACAGGGTCTAAAAATTTATTATTATTTTTAGTTTTCTACATTTATATCATTTGTGTTTAAATATATTAGGGTCAAATTTGAAACACATAACGCTTTTTATAGTTCTTATAATAAATTTTTTATTATGTAAAATAAAATACAAGGTGGTACTTGACTCGATTTGATTATTCAATTAGCTTTTCCATCTTATTGTGAACCTTTTTTTTCTTAAGTTTTCCTCAAAAAGTCAATAGTGTTTCCACAAAAAAAGAAAATACATAAGTAAAAAATCATAACGTATTTGTTTTAATCAATTTTCATTCATATTTGTGTTAACCAACAGGGACTAACAAAAAAATACAACATAATAATAACAGAATTTGAACAACAATAACCATATATTAATAACAGAAATTACAACAAATATTGAAAATGACCACCCTTAGCCATAATGAAAGAATCTGATCCTCGTCTCTTTGAAGAGCGTATTCGTTGAAATAATCCTGAACTATTTCATATCCTTTCGCAGTACGCAATAATGTGATTTCTTAAATCTTCAACATCTCCAACAGAAAATGCATAAACCAAAGATTTAAGGAAACCCCAGATGGGAAAATCCAAAGGATGTAGATCCGGAGATCGGGCAAGCCAGTGTTGAGTGCCCCCTCGGCCTGTCCAATGGTTTGGATACACTGCCTCTATGTGACAGCGTACATTGATACTGAAATGTGCTGGAGCGCCATCATGCATAAAACATATTTTTTTACTTTGAAGAGGAACCTCTTCAAGAAAAGCAGATAATTCTTCCTCGAAAAAGTGACAGTATTGGTCACCATTTAATCTTAATGGAAGGAAATATGAGTTAATAAGACAATCACCTAAAATATCAAAACAAAATACGATATAAGAAAAGGGGACATTGGGCGATCGTTTGAAGTAACCACTGGCAAAAAATTATATGCGGCCAAAAGTCTCGAGGGTAAAATGCCTGCACTCGCTGGATATAGGTATTAAATTAGGGATAGCGTCCTCTAGCGCTACGGTTCTTATCTCCGGAGAACGTCCACGACCAAAAGTTCGTTTTAGCAATGTATCATGTTCTCGTAAACGCTAATGAAGACGAGCAAATGTGTTATGATGAGGTAACCTAAGTTGCCGATTTAATTTAGCATTAATCCGTTGAGCTTCTAATGCACTTCTATTACCACGACCATAAACCAAATGCATATCTGACATTTCAACATTTGTAAATTCTGCCATTTTTACTATTTTTTTTTAACATTCTTTACATTAAGAGTACATAAAATCAATCAGATTTATCAACAGAAATTATAATACATTACGACAAAAAAACAATATGAGACATTAAGCGTGAACTTATTTGACAATAGCTTACTATATCTTTTCGTCATTTAATAAACCACCCCTACACAACTTAATTAGAGATGCATCTGAAAATATTCTATTTTTTTGTGGAAAAACTATTGAGTTTTAAAGAAAAACTTGAGAAAAAAAAATTTCAGAATAAGATGGCAAAACTAACTGAATAATCAAATCGAATTAGTGGCGCCCGAAAAAAATGTTTAAGAGGATAAAATTTTAAAGACCCGGAAAAAAGTACCATTCTGCATATTATTTTACATAATAATATTTTTTTATGATAACTGTAAAAAGTGATAGGATTTCCAAATTTGACTTAATTATCTTTAGATAGAAATGACATAAAATTAAAAAACCAAAAATAATAATGAAATTTAACACCGTGTATTTTAAAAACTAAGCATTACTGGACATATATTTATATGAACTTTTATGCTTAAAATTAGCTCAACTCTTTAAAATTATTTGCACATATTTGGAAACACCTTGTATATCTATGGAAAAAATTAATTTATCTAGCGATTCCGGTAATAACATAAAAAATAATAAGAAGTTTCTCTTTACTCATATTACTCAGGGTTAATTATTTTTCATATATTCTCAAATAATAAAATTACTCTTATTAACTTATATAAAATTTAATCAAATAACTTAATAATTTGTTCATTTTCAAATAATCATTTCAACTTATTAATCAATAAGTAGGTGAATTAGTAAAAAATTACCTCGGGCCATTTTGATTCAGTCTAATCAGTCTTATATGATTCTCAAAATTTCACCAGTACCGCGAACTGACACTACTGAGCTTACACCGCACTCCGATAGATTTTTACGGTACTGATAGCATTTCTTAAACCGCCAGCGATAACCTAACGCTGATCGTTATTTAAAATAACTAAAAGCTCAAAGTTTAAACGCAGTGTTTACACAGTAAAAGTGGCTTAATAATGTTTTTAAATGAAATTCAAAAATAAATGTGAATGTAATATACATAATTAATCGATATACAGAGTGAAGGTGATAATGATATAATTATAGATGTTTCAAGAGTGACCTTTTTAGAGATATAGGATACGATCGAATAATTGTTGTTTACAAAATTATTAAAACAGGTTTTGAGTAAAATTTAAAATCCAAAAGTTTGATGAAATAAAAAATAATATATTATTTCTAATTAGTGATCTGTTTGTTATTGAAAAAACTACGCCTTCTTAATGCTAATTTGCTACTGAAAAGTAGATGTTATGTAAATGAATCTATCTTAGAATGTAGGCAAGATAAGGAGTTTAAAAAAAAAAAGAGTGGTAATGCATTCTATACAAATAACAGAACACCGCACATAAATACTTTAAATTATTTCTAGTAATATTTAAATCTAGTTACATGGTAATTTCAAAGATTATTATAGCTATTTAGCTATTATAATCTTTGGTAATGCCTAGTGTGTTCCGGTGGTGCTTAGCCTAACCTGAAAGGCAAAGCGGGAATAAAAAGAAAGTGATATTATTTTTCAGTAGTCTAATTTTATTTCTTCTTTTTTACGTTCATAAGTTTTATAGTTTCTATACCACTCAAAAAGTAGTCTGAATCTTTAGTTTTAAAACGATTGTAAACAATTTGTTTAACTTCGTCATCATTATTTTCTACTTAAGTCTGACTTTGGTTTTTAAAATTAAAAAAAAAAATTATTTGGTTCAAGTTATAGACAAACTATAAGGCGAACGACTGATTTCTGTAAAACTACATTTGCAGATAGTACCCTTGGTAATAGAGCATTGTCGTAAAGCATCTAGACCCCTCGACATGCTTAATAAGGGCCTGAATAACATATGTTTTCAAAGTGCCAATTTCTTCTGTTTCCTTTTACTTTTAGCGTTAATTAGTCCTACAATTTTTCTCTACTACTCTAAAGTTTTCAGGAGTATAAACAGTTACGGGCCCTTCCTCATATGAATAATCTGCTAAAGGGTCTCATCTCCAAGGAAATCATTTAATTCAATTTTTCACAATTGCAAGTGAAGAATAAGGGTTCTCCTAAAAAACCCTCACTTGACTCTCAATTTGCGGCACCCCATTTAGTTAAAAAATTTATTATGGCTTCATATTCACTACAATACATTTTTAAAGATTCTTAGATCCCGTGTTATTCTAGTACTGACAAACGAAAACCAAAAATCACGAGTTATAACTTAACTCTGCACGGTATTTGTTTGGATGTATTTCTACCTCGTACATAGCAAACACATGAAACTTGTATTTAGTCTATAATTTCATGGTCCAGAAGAAATTGGTGGATGAAAACTATTTAAATCTATACTAGTCGAAAACCTTGACTAGTATGGCTGAAAAATGAAAAAATATATTTGGCTTTTTTGCACTATGTTGTCATGTCCTTTGACACATTTTTATTATAAGTCATTTTCACTGAACAATCATGACTTTTCTTGTAAGGAAGGTTAGTATTCGAAAACACTTGAATTTAGCAATCTGCAAACCCCCTTTTAATTTATTAATTTATAATAAACACCAAATAGAATATAATTGAAAAGTAACAAAGACCAAAGCAACAATATAACTAATATGGGAAACATGTACATATGATGAACAGAAAGTAAAAAAAGAAAATGATCCATATTAACAAAGATCAAGCTAATTCGTATGCATGCTTTCTAAACATAGACAGACTCATCATGGTGGGATGCAATCTGTAGTAAGCGAACCATACATCATAAAGGACTATTATAGCCATAATTAGTGCGTTACAGTGGCAATATTTCTGGATTTATGTACCGTAAAAAAATAACTCATTGTACTAAATAAGAACTGTTAACCGCTCCGTGTAGAAATTTAAATATGAATGAAACGTCTTCGTTTACTCAATATCTATATTTTTAACACTCTCGATTAACTCAACACGACAGCAATAAATAGGCGATGAAATCAAAGAAGAGTGTTTAAGATTAAAGCATCTGCTTTAGGAACACTGCCCTAAATGAATCAGTTAATAAATTCCAATTTTCTAAAGCCAGCACATGAACAACTTTTTTAACATGATTTCGAAAACAAAGTTGGGTATCAATGTAAGTACCATTGAAGATTTATCTATTTAAATCTGTACTATTCGTGCGACTAAAACTAATAGAAAAACACTATTTCACATTGAATCTTAAACTGTTCTTCCTCGACTACAAAAACAAGGCATCAAGGTCAGTTTGCAATCTTAAAATGTCTGTTTCAGTCTCTAAACTTCCAAAAAAAAATCGATATTTACCACGAACAATAAAAATTTCCTATGGGCCATTACATTACCGATATCATTAATACATAAATTAAAAAGCTAAGGACTAAGGACATTACAAAAAAAAACAGAAGAGCTTATCGCGAGAGACTATGCACTGTTAAAAGTGTTCAGCTTATAGATGCATGTCGACAGGCAGATTGTCTAATATGACAAATTTATGTTATAAATTAAAAATTTTACTGCTAAATAACAAAAATATAGATGGAATAATTTAGAACATGATTTTAAAAAATAACATCTCTAATAGGGTTATTGGAATGAAGTACTTTATATAGCTACATTTCTCTAAAGAAAGATTCAACCTTGGATATAACATATCAACATAGTAAAATTATTATTCCAATTTTCCTTTCTAGAAAAATAGAAATAAGTTACAGGAGAAGTACTATATATTAAAATTGTGTTTTAGAGTAATGTCAATATAGCTTCCCTTGATGGGCCCAAAATACATTTACATAGATTACTACTAACAAATAAGAACACAACATCCCAAAATCATCTTTTGCATAGATATCGTTAGACATTTCAAAAATATTTAAAATCTTTCCGAAGATATATCGACGTTTATTGATGTTGACTACTGACCGCAATACATACCAAATTCGAATTACTTGCGACTATTTTCAGTGAACTATCAGTTTCCTTCCTATGTCATGTATACATACATATATATATATATATATATATATATATATATATATATATATATATATATATATATATATATATATATATATATATAAAGAGGAGGTAGTCTAGTGACTGGACTAGTTAAGAGAAAGTTAACTAAACCGAAAGGTTTAAGGCACTTGTGTAGGGTTCAGTCAAAAGGATGTTTGGCCAGAAAAGAAAACTCTTTCTATAACTTCTATAAAAGAGAAAATAATCTTCCTTAAATCTATTTATTGCAAAATAAAAGTAAAGAAAAAACCTACCAAAGTGAGTATGTATAAAAAGCCAGGTTTTGTTCAACAGAAACAGTCATTATGCACTTTACACTAGGGTTACGTATTATATTAAAAATAAATGTTTCATAAGAAAACATTTTTTAAATTTATTTGAAAACTTAATTTCTAGCACGTGGATGCTGTCGAAAGGCCATTTCAAAACGAATGAATGAAATTGACAAATGACAGTTGGTGCTAAAGGCCCGTTTTAATAGAGACACACACAGCCCAAATGCTAGTAATCGTTCAGGGGGCGGAGGTAACGGTTCCAAAAAATTATTATGTTATTGTATCAAAAATAGATAAAAGATAGAGATTGTGATTTAAGTTTGTCGTAACTGTTAAGGTGTAGTGTAACTGAGAAATCAAAAAGGGCACACTCCACAATCGGTTGAACAAATATGAAAATAACAATCAGAATAGTGACTAAACGGTATCTGACTGACACTGAACTGTGGGGGACCGACTGCCATCACTTTCTAGTTGTAGCAAGTAATTCTATATTATGCTGAGGTTTGCTATGTAACCCCTTTTTGTTCATGGATAGTGGTTCGTTATTTATGTGAACCATTTCCAGGAAGACTTATGAAAGTTGTTTTCTTTTGATGAAATTTTCGGTCTCTCGAAGTTCATCATATGATCCTTATTTAAAACATGCTAGTGAGAGCAAAAAAAGGTACTCCTCTATTATAGTCGCTCTTATGGGAGCTAATTCTACCTGGAAGGTTTCTGGAGATTTGACTAATATATACAGGGTGCGCCATCTTTTATGTCGGTATATAAACATTGAATAACTTTGACATTCACCAATCGATTGATTTGGTTATATGTATTTTTGAAACATTAATTCAGTACAATTTTAGCCATGAATCGTTTTACACTGAAACAACGCACCGAAATTGTGACAATGTACATTGAAAATAGTCGTTCAGTTGTGTTAACTCAACGTGCAAATCGTCAAAAATATCGTTGCCAACAGGCACCGTCTGACAACACTATCCGTCGTTTGGTTTCGAATCTTGTTGAGTACGGGACAGTGGGAGATCGTCAACATACCGTTCATCAACGATCAAGACGTTCCAATGAACTGGTTGAAGCGGTCAGAGATAGCGTTGCCCAGAACCCAAAAGTGTCGTATCGTCACAGCGCTCAGCATTTTGGAATCAGTATAACCACTTTGCGGCACATTTTGAAGGATGATTTGCATTTGTTTCCATACAAAATGCAATTAACACAAAGAATATTGCCGACAGACCACGTCGCTTGAAATACGGCCAAAAAGTCGCTCGAATGGTTGATACTGAACCTGATTTTTGAAAGCAAATTTTGATGACCAACAAGGCCCATTTCACACTCTCTGGCAGCGTTAATAAGCAAATCTATCGCATTTGAGAGACGGATAATCCACACGAGATCCACGAAACGTCATTGCATGACCAAAAAGTGACTGTTTAGGCCGGCGTTTGGGCCAAAACAATCATTGTGTCATTTCTTTTCAAAGAAAACCAAACAGTCGATGGAAATCGATATCGGTGGATGTTGGCTTATTGTGTTTGCCCACAAATGCATGAAAAAGGTCTTGATGGTTACTGGTTTCAACAAGACTGTGCGCCATGCCACACTATAAATCAAATAATCCAATTTCTGCAAAGAAAATTCCCTGGATGTCTGATTTCAAAAAGAGACGATATTGATTGGCCAACCAGATCTCCAGATTTTTGGGGGGTTATTTAAAAAAGCAATGTATACGCCAGCAAGCATCAGACCATTGAAGAGCTCAAGGCAAACATTCGTGCCGAAATCACCGCTATACCACCCGAGATGCTCAAAAAGGTAATGGAAAACGCAGCAAAAAGGTCATATTTTGCTTTGGCCAATAAAGGTGGCCACTTGATCGATATAGTATTCAAAAACTAGTCCTAATAAATTGTAAAGGACCAAATTTAATAAAAATACCTCATATATAGAAATCTGTTTTTTTAAAGTTATTCAATGTTTACATACCGACATAAAAGATGGCGCACCTTGTACTTGGTCATAATTAAGACATGGAATCTTATAAACAATAATCCAGTTTTCTTTCAGTGAAACAAGTATTTTATTTCTCGATTAAAGTAGTGTAATTGTTCTTATTTGTTTAGTAGCAATTTTAATGGAAGTTCCATTTTGAAAAACTTGTTTGAGTCCAGGAATTAAATTCTCAATATAGGGCAGCTACGGTTAGTGGTTGCACCGCGTTGTTGTCTTCGACTGACAGTGATAATTGAGTTGTTTGCGTATGTATCAGTGAAAGTTGGCTTGCTCTTTCAAAAATGTTCTCTCGTATGTCATACTGTGTGTTATATACAAGATTATTGATAATTGCAAGCGGATATGAGTTTCGCAAAAAAAATGTTTTAAGTAATTGTAAGCTGTCATTTCTAAAGTCAAGGTGTGAGTTTAATTGCCCTCCTTTACATTCCCAATATGAGGTTAGTTTTCATTTTTCATTGGTGATAAGATTGAAAACTTATAAATATGTTTCAGCAAATGGACTTTCTGTACCACCTGATTTTTAAAAGGTTGGTTTCTATTTGTATTACCAAAATCTCCCTTTTTGACTGTAAATTTGAGATGGAAGTTCTATGAGTTAAACATCTCTCTAAAGTTTTATCTATTTTGTCTACCGGAAGGGCAAGAAGGAGATCACCCACGTACCTATTTACAAAAGGGATATAAAAAGGAAGGTATTGTGTGAAGTCTTCAATAAGACCATCTAAGACATAATTAACTCTTAATTGTGATAAATCACTTCCCATATAGGTTCCGAAGATCTGCTTGTAATAGGTGTTACTGAAAACACAGTAGTTTGATTCAAAGATAAAAGTGAGAACTTTTTCGGAAGTATCCCAATCCATTTTACAAAAATTAGATATAACACTCCAATGATCTTTAAGGCTTGTTAGGGCCAGTTCAAGAAGTAAATTAGTGAAAAGAGAGACAACATCAAAACTCACAATAACATACTTGTCAGGCAATTGGCGGTTATTAATAAATTCACTGAAAGAAAAAGAATCCTTGACATAATAATTATTGTCTGTATTATAAGCTAAAGCAAATATGTATAATACTACTTTTTTGCAGGTAGAAAGATTTTAATAATGAATTGCTTAACAATTGAATAACAATGCAAAAATTATAATAGCCAAGGATCAAAAGTATTTGGATATTACAAATAATTCTGTCAATATTAATATTTTGTTGAATATCATTGGCCTAGATGACCACTTTACAGCGCGCCGGCATCGAATTCACAAACTTTTGTAAACGATGCAAAGGTATTAGACTCCATTCGTTTTTCGGACCTTCGTATAAAGCTTCCGTACTGGAATCTTACTCGATGATCGAACTCCTCCCACAAATGCTCTATAAGATTTAAGTTGGCATTTTAACTTAACCAGTCTAGAACTTTGGCTTTTTCACGTTTTATGAAGTCCAACATGTGTTTGATTTGTACTTTGGATCATTATCATGTAGAAAAATCTATCCGGGTGACATATTTCCTTTAGCAGGTGGCATTATTTGGTTTTTTTAATATATATAAACATCGATTCATATTTCCTCAATGTGAATTAACGTTCCAACTCTATGGCTAGAAAACACTCCCAAACCATTACATTGCCGCCGCTATGTTTGACGGTGGGTACTTGGTACCGAACCTCATATCTCTTATTTCTAGGACGTCGAACATAATTTATTCCATCGAATGACACTAACTACTAGCCTAAACTTGTTTTCATCACTCCATAGCATTGTAGATCATTCTAAGCTCGTCCATTATCTGCGCCGCTTTGTGAACGCAAGTCGTAACTTTCTGTCATTTGCAGATATGCATTGATTTTTGGTTGGTCATCATTCATGTGATCCGAAGTCTTTTAGCAAACGTTTGACAGTTGAAACATGAATGCTTATGCCATAACTTTCTTGCAATTCTTTTTTAATTGCCACAGCAAACTTACGGAATAATGGATAATTTTTTAGTAAGCAATCACGTTCTTTTTTCGAGCAGCCACTTCTAGGCTTATTTTCTAGAAAATCGAGTTTATTATAAACTTTATTCTACGTACTAACAAGCTGCCGAGACACATTACAATCCTGGGCGATTCCTTTTCTTCTTCTAAGGCAATTATAAAAGTTTCTTTAAAGTAACTTGAATATTCCTTACGCTTAGGCATGTTATCAATGTAACGATAAAATGCCAAGGTCATGCTGTGATGCAACAATGTCTTCGATAAATCGTAACCGAACAATTGCCAAAATACTTATGTACCCTCAATGTTATACGTACTTATTTCAACTTGCTTGTTCACTTTATAGGTATAAAGTAAACCAACCAGTTGAAACTTAATCCCTTTGAGTACTGTCGGAACGTCGATAATTAAGATATACATTTATTTTTTGAATAGAGATGTGAGATGAAGATAATGAAAAATTTTGTCATGTCAAAATATTTTTAAGCGCTACTCTATATACAGATTAAATAAATATATTTTCAGACTGTTATTTTGAATTATAATCATTTTTTTCTTTGATGCACCTATATTATTTTGTCAGAATTTTTTGCTCTTGGTGTAAAGAAATTTTTAATTTAATTAAATTTATTCGTGTAGTTAATGTAGTAAGATAAGACGTTAATAGAGTACTCACTTATAGATAAAGTGTATAAACAATTTTTATAAAATTTAAAATAAATTTGATCGCACAGTGATAGGTAGAGAACTATAACCCTTTATATTTAGTTTCTGTCGTAACATTTCATTTGGTTGAGCAAAAAATATGCAAAGTTATATTCGAATCAAAAAAAAAAAAAAATTCTGTGATAAATCATGTATTGTGCAAAAGTAATCCAGTTCTAATTTAGAAACTTTGAAACAAATAATATTATCAGTTTTTTTTATGTTTTTCAAATTACTACTGAAATTTTTGCCTTTAATAAATGTCATTAAACGGCAAAAAAACAGATAAAAAATCGCCTTTTTACAGCTAATGGTACTGATTCGGGTGGAAGAAAGTTGGGATTTAGCATAGTTATAATTCTTACCAACCTTTATAATTCCAATAGTTAGAACTTAAAAAATATTTTTTGTTAATTTCAGGAGGCTAAGTTTACTATTCCAAAAAAGATTCTAGTGGTCGATTGTTTGGGATACTATTTGAAAAGACTTATTACATGTGACGAATTCTCTACTCTATTTCTCTAAACTATAAAGTTACAATTTAAAACAAAAATAATAGTGTAAGAAGCATACTCAAAATTTACAGAAAAGCTAGAGCGAGGATTTGTAAGTTTTTAAGACATTTTATTTAATACCAAGAAATTGAAATTTCTAGAATGTAAACTTGCTTCAATCGACTTACGTGTACTTGCTATTATAATATCCTTATACTATGATTGGAATATTTACGGAAAATTTATAATGATCTGTTATTTGCTGCAGTGCTTTTTAAGGAACCCCCAGCGCGCGAGTCACATAATTTTCAAAATTTTAAGGACAAAAAATTCAACAAATATTATAGAATATTACACAAATGTAGTTTTGAAGCATATACGCGTATACCAACAATTTATACTTTATATTTTATACTTTATTCATCTTTAAATCAATTTACATTGACATTCAGGCACACCACATATCCAAATATATTTACACTTAGGTACATCATATAAAAAAAATATACAGTAAAATAACACTAGCAAGAGGAGGTCAAAGAATTGAAAACTAGTTACAAGATTAAATAATAAAAATGAGGACATACAACGTCAGCAACACACCTTCAATTTTGAGAATTTTAAAAAATTTATTCTTAAAGTTATTGTCACTAAGCAAAAAAAGTCTTAAAAATTAAAGGCTAGTTTCCCATAATAAAACAAAGAACAAAAACGGAACACATAATTTAAGTCAACCATCGTATCACGTATCCCAATTAAATATTTTCTTAATTTATTCTTAAAGCTATTATAGTTATTGGCTGATTTGATAATTTGAGGAAGTTTGTTGTATATACGAATAGGGTGACTGGTGGTAAGTCGAACTCATTTCAAAACGTTTAATGTTGCTTTTAACGTAAAGACAACACTCAAAAACATATAAACATACAAAAGTTATTATTTTATGATTCTTAAAAATATCCCTACATGATTCTCTCCTTTTTAAATTAAATATAAGTCTAATAATTCTCTTCTGTATTAAAAATACTCTATCTGTATTTGATGCAGCTAAGACATGGTAAGACATCGCCGAATATACCAAAGCATAGTATACCTGCAGCAATGTAGTACGTGATAAGTCACGTCGTAAAGTTAAAAGAGCAAAATATGTTCTATTGAGTTTATTAGCAACCTCCCCGATGTGCAATTCCCACGTAGTACCGCTATCTACTGTCAGACCCAAAAACTTGCTAAAGGAGGCACACGAAATTCTTAGAATCGCCAAGTTATTCCTGTTAAAATATACACATTTAGTTTTATCTACATTTAATATGAGTCTGTTTTTTTCACACCACCTAGACATGTCTTTAACGACCTGTTTAATGGATGCTTCAAGTTCTTCAGGAGTTGCTTCTGATAGAGCTATTGAGGTATCATCCGCATAGTTCACCACCAGACCCCGAGTTATATAAGAAGGCAAATCATTTATAAATAGAGTAAAAATTAGTGGCCTCAGCACAGAACCCTGAGCGACACCCATATCAACATCGTACTCACTGGACTTACAGTCATTTAAAAGAACAGTTTTCGTTCAGGCAAAAAGCTAACAATTCAATCAAGTACACTCATCCTTATACCTAAGTTGGAAAGCTTATATCTAATAAAATTGATATTGATGCTATCAAAAGCCTTTTAGAGATCAAAGAAAACAGCAGCGACATGACGCCTACCATCTATCTGCTTTTCCAGATAGCCCACAAACTCCGTCGCCGCCGTTTCCGTTGATCTATCGGACTGAAATCCATGTTGACTCTTAGTAATCAGTTTATACTTGAAAAGATAACTCCTTAGCCTATCATGCACTACACACTCGAACAGTTTAGAAAATACGCTCAAGATACTTATTGGCCTATAATTATCAGCTAAGTGTATATCACCATTCTTAAAAATAGCCAGTGTTTTGCTCAGCTTTCGACTATCCGGAAAAATGCCATCCAGAATCGACTGGTTTATTTTAAGCACATAGAGGTTCATTTATGAATTTTGCAATCTTTTTGACAACTCTTACTGGCACATCATCCGATTCACAGGAGTATGTGTTGTTTAGATTATTAATAATTTTAATGATTTCTTCTGGTGTTGTCGGCTCGTAAAACATAGAATTAGTCATGTAAAACTTAACCACCGTACATTCCAAGAGATATTATTTATAAAGTGATTATTCAATTTTTCGTTTACTATTGTAGTGAAATATTTGCCAAAATAATCCGCCAAGTCTTGGCTTGTGAGAGTATCCTTATCAGTCTCAATAAAATTTATATGTGAGGTATTATTTCCTTTTAGTTTTTTGTTCACCTGTTTCTACACTTCTCTTGTTGTGTTTTTCGAGTCGCGGATATTTTGTTCAATATAATCACGTTTGGCGTTTGAGATATGTTTTCTGTACTCCTTTAGCTTTTCCTTATAGCATTTTTTGGAACTAACATTATTATCACCATGGTACCTTTTGGAGGATTAGATAATTGTTTGGTTGAATTGTAAATAAACGCATAACAGTGACATCAGCAATAACGACTTGAAACATCAAGTATATTTAGTAGAAATAGTAGTAGTTTTATGCATCCAAAAGCTCAATTTTTATTTAAATAAACCACAAATCTTATTTTTCTTTTTATTTATGTTTACTGTAGCTATATTGCTAAATTCATTTATTGGATCCACCATAATAAAACGGCAGATTCTATATTTTACTAACAAATTTTAATAGTTAAGAAGGCACTTTGAATGTAAGTTCGGTGCCCTTAATTGACGATTACTTTAACAGGTTAACTATTAACGCTATTTTTTATTTTTTACTACGACATTACAAATTAGTTGTAATATAGCCACCGATTAAATTCCAAAAATATATACAATTTGTGCCATGTACTAAATATGTATGTAAATAAACATACGACTTCGACCTGTACCCGCGCTGCCCCCACTACTCTTCTACTTTCACGCGCTTGGCCGTTTTCCATGACGCATAGAGACGTACTGAAAAATAATGTAATAAAAATTTCACATGAAAGTGATACAAAAACTAACAAACTGACAGCGCCTGGTTTTGATACCCATAAAGTATGCATAAACAAAGATTATCATAGCTAACGTAGCTATAATAATCTTTGGTATAAATTAGTAATATTTCGCGAAGAGCCAGCGTTACAACCTGAAAGATCGCGGAGATAAAAATTTTTACAAAGACACTAAGTTTTACAGTTTTTCCTGTTTTTCTCCGTTACTAATGATCCAATTAAGTCGACCTAAGGTATTTGGTAATTTTATTCTCTACAATTTCTTCCTTTATATCATCAAGATTGCTTCATTAGTTTTGATCTTATAAGCAAAAACTGAAAAAACAAAACGTTTGGTTTTAATTGTTTATAACTAATTAACGGATCACAGTAGTGTGGAAAATGTAACAAAATTTAAGAATTATTTTTAGTGTGATTGCATAGTCAGTATTTCTGCCACGAAAAAATCTCTTTTATTAACTATCCTAAAATAAATACATTTTTTGACTTGCTAACAGAAGATTAGATGCAGAAATGTCTCATTTATCGATTTTCAATTAATTTCATAAAAACTTATTGACAAAATATGACTACTTAAAAAGTTAGAGTAAAAGAGTCTTCAGTTTTTGGAGATACTAGTTTACGATCTATACCCTTTTATGCGTCATGTATGGTACTCCACCACGCACCTCTCCTTTTTTTTTTTTGAGAAATACGTGTACTCTATACATTTATTTGTTTATTTATTCTTGCAGATTACGCAGTATTTTACGATTGTTTAGAATGTAATTCACTTTGTTTCATAAGAACAAGCCAATATCTTTTGGGTAGCAGTATCAAGTGAAAAAAAAAATGTGGATTTTTAGAGCAGTCCAATCCTTATTTTGATATTTTATAGTCACACGTATTAAACCACGATCTGGAAAATCAACATTTTTTTCTCGATTTTGCCTTTTTCCCAACTTCTGTACTTAAAATGCATTATTTTTCATACAAGATGTCCTACGACAAACTGCTGCGATCGATTTCTAGGAAAATACATAAATACAGGGTGTTCAAAATCTAACGTTAAACGTTAAGTTGAAGGAATTGTTAGAAGTCAATTTTTTAAATTTAAGCCCCCTAGTTTTATAATGTTATCTTTTTTATCATTAAAAATAAGAGTTACTTTGTATAAGGCTGTCCATTAAAAAAATTTGCAATTTTTCAAATATGGGCAATTTAACATTTCTGTATTGTAAAAATACAAAATGGCTTACCTACACAGGTAAACAACTTATTTTAATGAATGTTTAAAATTTCGATCCAAACATTTTTCGAACTCATCATGGGTGGTCGCTCTAATTGAATTTGGAGATAAACTTTCGAATGCGTCCCTTTCCCTTGCCATACAATCCTCCATCGTTGTCACTGGATTACATTAAACGATGTTTTTATCATTTTCGATATAAAATAATCTAGGACAGGCAAATCGGGAGATTATCGATGTTTTTATCGTTCCTCATATAAAATAATCTAAGACAGTCAAATCAGGAGAATAAGGAGGTGACAGAAAATGTCCATTGTAACTGAAACTGTACTATGTGGTGAGGCGCCATCGTGTCGGTAAAAAATTTGCCTGTATTCAATTGCTTAAATATTGATTGTCTAACTCTTCTAGAATATTTAAATATCTTTCTCCTATAAAAGTTAATACATAATTTAAACTGGGGACATAATTTTCTTTGTATAATTAATGAAATACCATTCAGGTTTTCTTCCTAAAAATGTAGTTTTACTATTCCATCATTTCTTACAGCACAAAATACGTTAAATTGCCATGTTTCTTGAAAATGTCGCATTCTTACTGCATGAGGACTTGAATCATTTCAAAAATGGCGATTGTGTCTGTTAAAAAGACAATTTTTCGTAAATTTTGCTTCATTAATTACAATTACGTTGTCCAAAAATCGAAGGTCGTCTTGTGTCATTGTTAATATAAATTCGCAAAATCGCACTCTTTTTGGCAAATCACTATCTTTTAGGTGTTTAACCAAAGATGTTAAATAAGGATGAAACTTATGTTTCAACAGAATTCTGTCTATTGAGCTCTTCGTAGTAGAGCCACTTGTCTTAATGATGTCATAAAATACGCCGCAAACTACTCCAGAATTGCAACTTCGACATTTTCATCATTGGGAATAGGTTTCTTTTTTTCCATTTTTACCTTAACGGTGCCAACATTTTTGACATTTTCAAATATTCGTTTAACACTGTTCCCTGACGATTTTTGTTTATCTAGATATATATTAGCAAATGTTTAGCATGTTCTTGATAAAACTTTATTACATTCTCCTTAGATAATAAAAAAATTTAAATAATTTTCGTGTGTATAATTTAATCGCCTAGGTATGATTTTTATTAATAGTTATGAAATGGCAAGAAATATTAACTGACATTTCTGTGGTACCCTACTCTTTTCTTTCGTCGCGTTTCGCTGTTATGGCCAACTAATAACAAAACTTAATAGCATTTTTACGATTCAAAAATGTTTCAATAGTACAAATTTTTCAAATAGACAACTTTACTCAAAGTCACTGCAATTTTTAATGCTAAATAAGATAACATTTTAAAAATGGGAGGTTTATATTTTAAAAAATTGACTTTTAACGACTTTCTTAAGCTAATATTTTGTTTTTGATCACCCTGTATTTATTTATAATCAAAATATCTTCACAGTACACTAAAGTAGATCCTCTTCTAGAAGGAAACCAACCCCAATTAAACAATAAAGGCTTTCATATAGAAGAAATTGATAGTTATGTTTAGGCCCGTAAACACCATTTTTGACATAAAATGTAAAATATATCCAAAACAGTTAGATTTAGGTATAGGACATTATAAATGAGATACGCAATAACTCATTTTTATGGAACTAATTGTATATCAATGTTATGTTTTTTTTTTTAATTTTCTTACAAAACAATTTTGTCGTGTCACCACTAATTTGATTGAAAGGCTTACTTATATTTTTTCTAATAATGCCTAGGTTGTTTTTTTAATAAATTTATGTTAAAAAAATTCATCTAGGAGTTCTTCATATTAGACAAAAAAAAGTTCAATTTTTAATTCTAGGATTAAATATAGGTATAATAGAATGAAGAATACAAAAAAGTTCGCTTATTGAAACAGTGGCTTAAACAGTCACACTAGCTAAATCAAAACTAGACTAGGATCGAAAAGAGTTTGCAAATTCAAGGCGTCAAAACTGAATATCTAACAACATCTTATGTTTAGTTTTATTATTAAGACATAGTTATATAACTATTATCTAAATATCATTTATCAAGTTTCTTAGCTGTTACTTGCCTTGTAAAAGAAGTCTAAATAAAATAGTTATTTTCTTGAATATATTTTTCAGGAATCTACAATATGAAAAAACTTCTGCAACTCTAGAATTTCAACATTCTTCAAATAATTCTTTTTCGATGGCATCTAAGAAGAAAATTCCAAGACAAAATAAACATAAGTGTTATATATACACCACTTTGTCTATATATATATATATATATATATATATATATATATATATATATATATATATATATATATATATATATATATATATATATATATCTAAAGGGTGTTTTTTATAGAGGTATAGAACTTTTAAATGGAATAAAACAAAGACGAATTTTTTAAATTGACATGAAATTTACTTTATTCGAAAGATAACCTTCTGGCATTATGCTTTAAATATGACTTCTGGCATATGACCGCCACGGCTGGCTCGGACGTAGTCTAATCTGGAGGTCCAATTTTCGATGACTTTTTCCAACATTTGTGGCCGTATATCGGCAATAACGCGGCGAATGTTGTCCTCCAAGTGATCAATCGTTTCAGGCTTATCGGCGTAGACTAGCGACTTCACATATCCCCACAGAAAATAGTCCAGCGGCGTTGGAGGCCAATTCACGGGTCTGAAACGTGAAACTATGCGGTTACTAAACATTTCCTTCAATAAATCAATTGTGGCACGAGCGGTGTGACATGTTGCGCCGCCTTGTTGAAACCACAGCTCCTGCACATCATGGTTGTTCAATTGATGAACGAAAAAGTCAGTAATCATGGCTCTATAGCGGTCACCATTGACTGTAACGTTCTGACCAGCATCGTTTTTAAAGAAGTACGGACCAATGATTCCACCAGCCCATAAAGCACACCAAACAGTCAGTTTTTCTGGATGTAACGGTGTCTCAACATACACTTGAGGATTATCATCACTCCAAATGCGTCAGTTTTGTTTATTGATGTATCCATTCAAACAAAAGTGAGCTTCATCGCTAAACAAAATTCGCTTATGAAAATCGGGATCAACGGCAATCTTGTTTTGGGCCCATTCACCGAATCTACCCCTTCCTAGGTGATCGTGTGACTTCAATTCTTGCACGAGTTGGATTTTATAAGCACGCAAACCAAGATCTTTCCGCAAAATCTTCCATAAAGTGAATGAACACATATCCAATTCCTGTGCACGATGACAGATAGACTGATTCGAGTCTTCCTCTACGCTACGCTCTAAAGCAGCAATGACTTCTTCCGTACGCACTGTACGACGTCTCTGTGGATGCGTATTATCATTTAGAGCAAACGTGGTGCGAAAACGTTTCATAGTTAATCGAATTAATCGCTCTGATGGACGATTATGTTGACCGTAAAATGGACGTAGTGCGCGATACGTATTTCGAACAGAACCATGATTTTCAAAATAAATTTGCACAATTTGGAAGCGTTGTTCAGGCGTCAGTCCATTCATGTTGAAATGCCAAACCAAACTAAACATAAATCACTTGACAGCTGACAAAATGGCCGCCAGTTAAAAAAGTGTTGCGAACTTAAAGTTTTATACCTCTATAAAAAAACACCCTTTATATATATATATATATATATATATATATATATATATATATATATATATATATATATATATATATATATATTTATATTTATATTGCAATAAGTACCCGATCTCTGTATCTAATTAAATACCGTGTAGTGATAAGTTCTATTACTATTTTTAGAATTATTATTTGCATACCTTTTCATAGTTGCGGTAATTTACCTGGAAGATAAGCTCGAAAATTAATTTCTTTAAAATTCGTAATAGATTACCCTTTACGAGCACAATATATCTGTTCATATGTCTATTCTGATGAGAATTTCTTAAGGAACTTTTTCGAGTATGAAACATTAGTTGTGATTAAAGTGAGCCAAGCAGCATTGCTGTCGAAAACTCGATTCTATATTGATTTTGATGGCTAAGCAGCAGACATCAACTGGTGGAATATTTTTATTAGTTTTATTTTAACCACTAATGAAAAAGTAAAGCATGATGTTTCAACTCTATGTATACGTAAGATATATTAAACGTAAAATATTATCGAAGACTAGGTAAAATTTGAGTGAAGGAGACGTTGCTTAAAACGCTAGAGTAGTAAAAGTAATATGCACAAACTAGAGTAATAGACTTAATTCGGATTTTCATTTGGATAAACATGTATGTATCACGGAAGTTATTAAGTTCTTGGTCAATTATGATTTTCGCATTAAACTCATCAAAACATATAAATTTTACTTTCCGTCAGTTTACCTTGAACTGTAAGGATCTTTATATTGTACGACTAAAATATACAAGTAAAATTTGTCGATGAATTTAAATACGCATTTTTATATCCTAATCTATTACACATTTATGCCATTAAATTATATTAATTTCTAATATTATAGATATGTATCTAGCAACATGCAAATATTAATATGTATATTTAATCATTCAGGCCATATGTTACCATAAATTGTTAAAACAAATTTTAATCTGCACGTATCTTAGCTCTCTAAATTTTTATAAATAATCAATCAATATCCTTTAAATAATTTCTTTTCGGTGGCATCTCAGGATATAATTTATATATATATATATATATATATATATATATATATATATATATATATATATATAACCGCTAAACATATTCTGACCAGAATCTCTCAAGAAAGTTTTTACAGTATCAAATATTGGCTGTAACGAAAATGAGCTGTGCAGCTGAACACGATTTTTGGGACAGTTTTTGAAAAAAATTCTATCAAAAACTCGATTATGAATTTTGATCGAAGAGCTGCGGACAAAAGCCGGTTAAAAATATTTAATTACTTTTATTTTAAAAACAAAGGGATGGTGATATTTGAACTCTACGTATACATAAGAGAGATCAATCATGAAATATTATTGAAGACTATTTATATTGAGGAGACGTTACTTAAAACACTATAATACTAGAAGTAATATGCACAAAATAGAGTTATAGACATAGACCCAGGGGCGGATCCAGCCTCTCTCTTTGGGGGGGGGGGGGCGGTGATATCACAAAATACCGTATGACAAGCGAAAGCAAGTTGTTGACGGGGAGTGGGGGGATGAGACATCAGCAACATTTCCATTTCTAATGAAAAAGGCAGGGTCGGGTCTATTTTTCTGAATTTGAAGTTCTTGGAGAAGGGGGGCGATCACAAGAAAAAAGAAGTTGTCGACAGGGGAGGGGGAGGATGCGGGCAGCATACACATTCCTAGTATAAGAGGCAGAATCGTGTCTATTTTCCTGAATTCAAAGCTCTCGGAGGGAGTGACTATCGCAAGAAAAATAAGTTGTCAACGGGAGGGAAGTGCTAGCAGCATACACATTCCTAATATAAAAGGCAGAATCGGTTCTATTTTCCTGAACTCAAAGCTCTTGGGAAGGTGAGGGGCGATCGCAAGCATACACATTTCTATACTCTATTCAAGAACTAGAGAGAGTAATAAAATTGAGACCGAAACCTCCAACTTAGCTGCTCCAGTGCCCCAGGTATCTGAGACCTGCCGTGAATCTAATTATATTTAATTATATTTAAACATTATAAGGTTTTAAAATTTTACTGCAACAATAGAGTTTCTGATTCAGTTCAATTAAATTTCCGTCAGTGAGCAAAGTACATCTTACAGTGTGTCCTTAGTGATTTATCTTCTTGTGCTTGTTTTTATATATTATATGAGATTAGTGAGATACCCAAAAGATATGGCTTCCACCTCTATATTTATTCTAAAATCAAACCAGGGCACTTTTTCTCAACGAAAAACTTATTACGATGAATGTTTATGATGCCTTAAGATATCAATATCTAGATCATAATGTTGCGATGTGTTCCAACAAGACAGGAGTTGGAAAATCTACTATGTACCGAATACTGAAGAAGAAAAAAACGACTGGAATTGCTAGTACTCCCAAGTCACATTTGATCACACGCAGACGAAAAACCTCGTTAGAAAAAGAGATAAACTGCAATAAAAGAAGTTGTACATACATCTTATTATGAGAAGCAGATCCCAACCGTCGACAAAATTCTAACTAAAATCAATGAAGATTGGGATTTACCTGAAATTAAAAGATCTGAGCTCTGGAAATTGCTCCGAGAACTTAATTTTTGCTGGGAAAAACCGAATAGGAAATCTGTTTTTATAGATTGTCCGGAAAATGTTCGTTGGCGAAGGAAATATCTCTCTCAAGTAAAAGGTAGAGTTGCTAGAAATAACACAACTTACAAAATTAGTAATTTAACAGAACTTTTGAAAGATTTTTTGGAATAAAGTTACTGCAGAAAATTTGGAAAAATCAATATAATAAAAGAATAAAAGAAAATGTGGAACTCGATCTCATGATCAGTGAGATAGAGGAACCAATTATAATTAATTTGGGCGAAGATAGCTTCACTGACTTTGATTACGAATTAGATACGTACTGTTTACCAGCGTAAACACAATTTATTATTTAAATATTTTTAACATCTAAAAATTAATTACATTTCAATCCCTTTTTAGTGTTTAATTGTAATTCTGCAGATGGTTTAAGAAATAAATAAACTGAAACGTCAAATGTCATAAAAATGTTTTTAATTAATAATAAAATGACCGATAGCCCCAAAAAAATGTTCATATTATATGGACGAATTTATTTTTTTATATATGTTAACTTCTTGTATTTTTGACAATGGGTATTTTGTAAGTATTTAAATTATAACTTAGAATTTTTTGAGAGAAAAAGGCTACGTTTTATTCTGAATGTGCCTAAAACGGTTTCTATGCCAAAATTAAAAATGATAAAAATACAGTTGTGATTTGTGTTACATATGTCAAAATTATCTATATTTTCTAATGTATGTTAATTGTTAAAGAAATAAAATAATATTACAAAAACTTTTTGTTTTAAGTTTATTATCGAAATGATATTCTATGCCATAAATACTTAGTGGTAAAATAAACCTCCTTCAGACAGCCTATGACAAGGATTAAAATCCTTTTTAACACTTTACACATCCAAATATCTATTTTTATCCAACCCAAATGGTCCATTATTATAGACAGGTATTTTAGATTATAAAATTTCTAATCCATTTCTATGAAAAATATATATGTCTAACATATTTTGCCAAAGACAAAGGACTAAAGAACACAGATATTTTGCGAAGGAAAAAAAGGGTAAAAAATGATTTATTACTCTCTCTAGTTCTTGAATAAACTATAGTATAAGAGGCAAGATCGGGTCTATTTTCCTGAACTCGAAGCTCTTGGGGGGGGGGGCGATCGCCATCACCCCCCCCCCTTGGATCCGCGCCTGCATAGACCTCCATGTATTTATTATGACTGACAATGTTTCAAATATTAAGAATTTTCAGTCATCATTAGATTAATGCTGATTATCAGATTTTAATATAATTACCAGTCAAAATTTTGTAAATGTCAAAAATAAAGGCAATGGAAGTCTAATATTGATTTTGATTTCTTCTTTTATTAAAGATTCTAAAAACTAAAGTCAGTGAAAGTCCAAACTCTGTCTACTAGTAAATTATCTAAATTTTTTATTTTCAGGTATTTCCTAAATACTTCGAGAATTTCCAAATTACTATCAGTATTTTCAGATAATCCCGAAATACACCCCGGTATTTTTAAATATCTGTAAAATATTTCTGATATATTTGGAAAGTGAACTAACTTCAATTAAACTAAAGACTAGAATATACGAAGTGGAACAAAAATTTAACAAAATTATTGTGGTTGACTTGAATGGCGTAGAAAGTCCTGAAGCTGATATTAAAAAAGTTTTTCGCAAGCTAAACTTCGATATAAAGGATAAAGAT
Organism: Diaprepes abbreviatus; assembly: GCA_034092305.1. Lineage (NCBI taxonomy): Eukaryota > Metazoa > Arthropoda > Insecta > Coleoptera > Curculionidae > Diaprepes > Diaprepes abbreviatus. Next base: position 35,500,475 of record JASJET010000055.1, read on the forward strand.
TACAATGTGAAATCATTACCCAGTCAGTCACAGTACAAGCCAATAAAAGAACATAATACAATTAAGAAACCAGAGGACAAAATTAGTAACAACAGAGAAGAGAGAAGAAAAATATCTACGTAAATGAAGATTTGCCGAAACCTATTAGGAAACTTTTTAAGGAACCACGTTAATTAAGAAACCATGGTTTTCGTCTGGTGCAAGATGAGTAAAAACTATGTCCAGAAAGATGAAGGATTCGAACTTGTTAAAATATTCAGCAAAGAACAAATAGATAGTATCATTAATTATTTATAAATATTATTGAATTCACTTATTCACACTGTATTAATTAAATATTAGTATTGTACTAGCGCAACTTGTTTGAAGTCGATGAGGTTAAAATTCAACTTTTGGATACTGTTAAGAGTCTTAGGTTATAGATAGATAGAGACCTTCGTTTTAGGTCTCAGGTTAAATTCGTGGATCAAAGAGCATATATATATATATATATATATATATATATATATATATATATATATATATTTAAAGAATCTTTATAGAAGCAGATTTATATTGAGCAAGAATCTAAAAGAAAAAACTGGGCGAAACACTAATGTTGATTCATGCCAGCTATGTGTATGTCGTATTTGATCCCTGTCTGGATATTCGCTCAAGCTCTATTGTTCAAAAGATCCAAAACTCCTGTATCAGATTTATATGTGATGTTCGAAAAAGGGAAAAGCTGGCAGAATTTGGGTGGCTTAATATGTATAATAGACGAAAATTGCATCTAACGTCATTAGTTCATCGGGTCCTTAAAGCGAACTCTCTTCTGTATCTCAGAGAAAAGTTAAAGTATAAAGCATTGCATGGGCACTCGTAATGTTTATTTGCTGGATGTTTCTAGACCTAAAACATCTCTGTATAAGAAATCATTCAGCTATACTGCAATGAATGCTTACAATTCGACTCCTCATTCTATTCTGTCAAAATTAATTTACAGTTTTTACATCATACAAAAATTTTTAAGTTGAACAAGATGTTTAGGGAATGTTAAATTTATTTATTCCTGACTATTGGCTATTTGTTCTTAATTTAATTTTATTTTATTTTGATTTAGTGTGAAGGATTACATTATTTTGTTCTTTTTAGTGTACTTGTATAGAATATGTATTTGGTAAAATTATGTACTATGTTCTATTTTTAAATTTTAATACTGATATCTCTAATTTATATCTCGCAAAGTTATATCCGGTTGAGCAGGGCAGTTTTACTAAACTTCGACGAGCCAAAAATAAAGACTTTTTATAATTTTTATTATATTACTAGATATTTTCGTTAATATAAACGATTTTTTGCATGAAATTCAGCAACTTTTCAAGAATTTTTAAAAATTTTTACGTACTTTAAAATATAAATGATCTGAATCTATCCATTCTTATGTACAATGATTTTAAATGGCGATTTTTCACTAACTTTTAAATTTTAAACATATCTACATAACTAATTTGGAATTAAAAAAAGACATCTACAATTTCTTCCTGAAAATTGATCTAAAATGAGTAAGATATCAACGTGAGATAATCCTTGAACAAAATAAAAATTAATTGAAATTATGATAAATAATGGGACATTTCGACGTTTTTTTCTCTGTTCAACCATTATTGTTAACATTATTTCTACAAGGTTGGTCTCACATATTTAAAAAATCTTCGAAAGTACAAAATTATGTCATTTTTAATTAATCAAGAAATTATTTTAATCTCTATAAACTTCCTGTTTTTGATCCCACCGTCCTTCATGAATAAGAATCTCTAATGGAGTTCATATTATAAATAGAAAGACATATTTATTGTTAATTCATTGTCACCTAAAATGTTAAAAGGAAATTAATCCACATTATAATTATCTTTAAATAAGTATAGGTAAGTACGCTTTTAGATAAACTGTCGGTTTTGTTTATCGTGAAAAAAAGTCTCTTACTGTGGATATTTTGCGAATGATAATAAAGAAAAATTGAGAAGGTATGTAAAATTAAGCTTACCACGATTACGTCCGAACGTCACATATTTGTGGTACATGGTTTTCCCAGAATATGACCGTCACACATCAGTGACGTTACTTAAATGCTAAAAAATTAGTAATGGTTTGAAGAAAACCATGTTAGATGGTATATGAAAGTATTATTTCTAAAAATATTCAAATACTTACTTTAAAGAATTTAAAATCAGCAATACTTTCTCTGATTTTCCACGCGAAGGAAGTTCTTTGTACCCTTTCAAAATATTTGATCTCTACATATAAATAAAATTTAAGTGTCTGTTTAGGCTAATTTTCAAAATGGCTGAACAATTTTCGATGAAACCCTACAGACTTGAAGAGGAGGTTGTCGGGAGCCATATAGGCTACTTGTTTTCTGTCTGTCTGTCTGTACGAGTTAATCTTTGAAAAGGCTAAACCGATTTCGACGAAAATTTATAGAAATGAAGAGGAAGTTGACAGGCGTGATAAACACTGCTTCTTTTTATGCTGTACCGATTTCGATGAAAATTTACAGACTTCAAGAGTCAGGAGTTATATAGGCTATTTCTTTCTATCCATCTGTCTATCTGTCTGTACGAGTTAATCGTTGAAATGACTGAATCGATTTCGATAAAACTTTACAGACATGAAGACGAAGTTGTCTGCAGTAATAAAGACTCTCTCTCTCTCTCTCTCTCTCTCTCTCTCTTTGTCAACCTCTGTCCATTCACTCCTGGATGTAGGTCTCTCTCAATTGTTTCCATCTTTCTCTATTCTTGGCCAATCTCATCCACGTTTGCCCGCCAGTGTCCTTATGTCGTCTACCCATCTTTTTGAGGTCTTCCCGTGCTTCTTGTTGTCTCCCTCGGTCTCCATTCCAGGATTCTTCGTGTCCATCTGTTGTCCTCATATCGGGCTATATGACCAGTCCATCGCCACTTCATCTTTGCAACCTCCTTCACGATGTCTTTGACTATCTTTCTGCGTCTTATCTCGGTGTTTCTAATCCTGTCTCTCAATGATATTCCAAGCATGTTTTTTCCATCGCTCTTTGGACTTTCTAACTTTTTAGTTCAGGTTAGTTCAGGTTTTTGGTGAGGGACATGGTCTCTAATCCATACGTACACACCGGTAACATGAATGTGTCGTATACTTTTCTTTTTAGATTTATGAGAATTGAATTATATTTCAGGATGTATGCAAGTTTACCGAAAGGGGCCCATGTCAGCTGTGTTCTTCTTTTTATTTCAGTGTCCTGGTTTGATTTCCCTAGTCTGATGTCATGACCCAAGTATACATAGTGTTCGACGTTTTCTATCCTCTAGTTCTGTATTGTTATGTTTGCCTGTTCGTGGCTCATTATTTTTGTTTTGTTGTAGCTCGTTTTAAGGCCTACAGATGCGGATACTTTATTTAGCTGTTGTAGCATTTCGTTCAATTCTTGGAGATTACTTGCTATTAAGATTATGTCATCAGCAAATCTGAGATGGTTCAAGTATATTCCGTCGATGTTTATACCTTTTATGTCCCATTTAAGTTCCTTAAAAATGTCCTCTAGGACTAGGGTGAACAGTTTTGACGAGATAGTGTCCTCTTGTCTCACTCTCCTTTGTAGTTTTATGGGGTTCGTTTTCGTCTTGTCGTCTATTTTTATTTGAATGTTTGCATTTTCGTATATGTTCGTTATGATGTTTATGTATCTTGAATTGATTTTTGCTTTTTCTAAGGATTGTAATACTGCCCAGATTTCGACGGAGTCGAATGCCTTCTGGAAATCTACAAAAGCCATATGGAGCGGAGGAGACTGCTTTTGTTTATATTAATTGTATTTATTATTTATTTCCCACATTTCACGCAGGAGAAATCGCGGATAAAAGCTAGAATATCATGATTTCACACACAGAACCTAAAATACCAATAAAAAACGACACGGTGAAATATGATCCGATCCAATAAAAATGTACCTACAAATTTGGTTTTGGTGATAGCTCCTTTAATTGCATCTGGTTAAAATCAAATAATTTATGGCGATATGTTGCTAAATTTAACAATTTCTCACAGTGTCATAATAAGTTGAGAGGTAAGTAAGGTCACTAAATTTGATCTTCGTGGGAACGCTTTTTGTCACATCTGTAAAATGAAATAATCTGTGTCTAAAGTAGTAACAAATATTATGGCTTACATATGACATTACAGTGCCTATCGTTTCCTTGTTTCTTTCTTAGAAATATATTTATTCAAAAGTTATACAGTTAATGTACACTTAAAGCTTTCTTAATACAAAACAAGCCATTGGAAACGGAATATTAAGGAGAGATTTTCTTTATTCAAATTATTGACGGTAAATTTCTTATTAAAATTACCTTAATTGTCATGATTTGAGAAAAAATTATCACATGCCGTGCTACTTGTTCCTGTTTTCGCTTCTATCTTTATTCAAGGTCAATGAATGGATCATAACTTTCTTAGAGCAATCTGGTTTTTGTAAAATATATTCATTTGCAGGAGAGAAAAGAAGAGTTGCTGTTTCGTAGAGTACTGAAAATTACTATGAAAGATGAAGACGTGGGATGATAAGTTTCATTCTTTGAAAATAATTACTTGCAATGAAATAACATGCATGAAGTGTGTATTGTGTACCAGTGAAGTACCAGCTGTGACTGGATCGAGGTAGTGCTTCCAGTCAAAAATTAAAGAGTTTATATTCCAAGCAAAGGAATTGCACTACGTGATTCACCGATTTATCCTTGCTACCGAGACTCTTCCAAAACCTTTGCAAGAAGTGATCGACTTTTTGGATGACAATCTAGTGTTCTCAATATTGAAGAAATTATGCAAAAACATTAATGCTGATCCCGAAGTACTTCTTTTCTATACTGCTGTTCGTTGTTTATCAAAAGAAAATATTGTAGTTTTAGTCTTCGATTTGAAAAACGACCAAAACACGGTTCTTAGCAATAAAGAGAAAATGAGTTTATAACACACTTTAATGAAGTGGCTAAGTTCCAAAGGTAGCTACTTTATTTAATATCTTAGATCAAGCTAAATTTAAAACTGTAGGGTAAAGAAACGCTCATTATTTACTTGAGAGATAATATCCAGGCATTTGTATTAAAGCTGCAAATCTTGGAATCTTTGCTTTATCTTTTAATCAAAAATGAAAAATAAGAGACATGCATTGTAGGTAATCTAAAAAAGAGGGTTAACAACCACCTTCAAGCCCTTGACTCTGAAATTCAACATTATTTTCCGGAATTTTCTGAACAAGAAGCTGCATTAGTACCAAGACCATTTCATGTATCTTTGGATATGGCTAACATTCCCAATAAAATGCAAGATTCATTTTTGGAGCTGCGAAATGATTCTTCAGCGCGTGATAAATTTCAGGAAAAATCATTACTTCAATTTGCGAAATTGAATTTTCAGCTATTTGGCAGAATACTACAAAAATCAGGACTAAGAAGGATGTCGAAAATGATATGGGATCAGCCTTGACAGAAACTCAACCAAGAATTATTATACTAGCAAATAAAAGTTTAATCATCAGATTAATCATTAAAAATACAGGTCTACAAGACTTTTTTGTCGGGCAGCTGGTGAGTATTTCCGAAGTAATTTGCTGTATATATTCCGAATCCAAGGTCAGAGTTGACCCACAACGTCAATATTTTGACATATTTGAGGTGATGTACTCAAAAAATTAATTCTGGTTTAATTTTAAAGTTATGTACAGGATGTGCAATTTTTTTTGGTCTTTTTTTCTAGTTGCTTCATTGAATACTACTTTTATCTTTCAAAATAAGCTATTAAGAGATGACTTATGATTTTTTCTTGCAAAGTTACAACCATTTTAAGTTATAACTAAAAATGGTTGTAAATAAAATATGTTCAAAAAACGTCATGAGTATTCACACTAACCCTTTGAGGTATACATTTTTCTACTGTATACATTTCATTCGAACATTTGTACTTGGGGTTGTTTGAAGCCGCTGAGTATGAAATTGAAATTTTTATTTCCAAGATAGGGTGTTGAAAATGGCGCTTCAAAATTTACAAAAAATAAAATTGTTATCTAAAGAATTTCACTTGAGGCTTTTCGGAGCTGATTACGAATAGTATGTAAAAAAAGAAGAAATTTCTAGTTTTAAGGTGGCAGATTCAAAATGGCGGGTCAAAATTCGCGTAAAAACGATATTGATCTCTACAAACCTACTAACCTGTACTTAAAAGTGTCGTAACTTTACGAGAAAAAATCGCAGGTGACCGCACAATAGCTTATTTTGAAGAGCGCTGCACATAACCTCAATAGCTCAATAACTTCAAATATCTCAAAATCCTGACACCTTGGAAATGACCCCCCGCTCCCAATAACAATCATGACCGCATTTCTTCCAAATTTGTGTAATTAATATTTTTTAAACTCTTTATTATTTGTTTTATCAATAATATGACATATGAGAAAGGGGGATCGCGAAAAAGAATGAAAAAGTTTCGCGATTGAAAAAAGGTAGTAAACCTCTGCTTTATGTTAACGATGTAAAAGTCTGCAGAAATATTAAATATAGTCATTTTAAATAGCAATAGATAAAAATTCTAGTACACAACTTGCACTCTTAATTGGACTCTCAGTGGCCCTAAACTTTAGAAAAAAAATGAATAAAAATATGGTATTTAAATTTTTTATACATTTTAAAAAATACATGAATCATGAAAGATGAAAGCGCAGCACAAAGATTTATTGCAGAAATTTAGATCGCGAGGATACCTCAAGATGGCTCTAGTTATCAAATTACCTGTTGTGGTCTTTAATTATTTTTCCCCTTTTTCCCAATTTTCTGAAAATTTCCAGGCTATTTTATTATTTCAGGTTAAACAGGAACCTACAATCACATATGTAAGCTCTTAGAACTTCCACATGTAAAAATTTTTCATAATTTCAATTAATGCCTGATTAAGTTAGGTATTAGTTTCGATAGCAGCCGGTATATTTTCAACAAATACTAAATTATACACGCATGCACTTTAGACACATGTTAAACTGTAATATTAATGTAAACTAGTGAGTAAAAAAATCTAGATTCGGTGATGCTATAAACTGTCTCAACAAAATCATACATCATTTAAAAACAGAAACGCCTTTTAATTTTTTGATTTGATGAAGGTACTCATACACATACAGACATACGTTTCAAATCAAGCACTCCCTTTTTTATACAAATTGGTCTTACTTAATAAATCAATTATAATACTCGTAGGTGGCAACATTTTAGTATCTAGATGTTCTCCTGGTGCACGGTGACCAACACAATAGTACTAGTTATTTTCTAATGGCGAACACTCAATAAACTGCTTGTTTTGTTGAAAAATTTATCTAAAACTGCCATTAGTATTTAAATTTTGATTATTTTATGGTTGTTGTTAATTTAAAGGACTTTCTTTTACAACAAATATTGTTTTATTGTAGTTTTGGATTGTTATTAGATTGTAAGTTTTATATGCTAATCGTATGATTTTGAGTTAATCCATATAGTGTTATATAAACTGATAAATAAATTATTTTCCGTCGTATGCAAAGTTTATACAAAAATATGTTTAATTTTTTTTTTTGGGAGATGGCGGTGGAGGCAATAAATTCACAGAATTCAAAATATTTTAAGTATACACAAAAAAACTTTTTATTTTAAGGTTTACTTATTATTTTATCTGTTAGACAATACTGAACACCTAAAAAATAAATTCTGGAAATAAAAACTAAAAATAATTAGAAAAAGGATTTATAGTTTTCCCTAACTACATTACCATACTTCACTACATAGTATAAAACAAAGTCGCTTTCTCTGTCCCTATGTCCCTTTGTATGCTTAAATCTTTAAAACTACGCACCGGATTTTGATGCGGTTTTTTTCAATAGATAGAGTGATTCAAGAGGAAGGTTTATATGTATAATAACATCCATTAAATAGTGGAGAAATACTGTTATTTTTGAGGTTTCTAATGTGATGTCGTTAATTATCATATTTTTTTCCGCTTACATTGCAAACGCAGGCTGAACCCTACGAGATTTATCAAAATAATGTACTAATTATTTGTACACATTGAAAAGGTCTACAGAAAACTCCGCGATGGTATATGTTTATCTCTCATGGATATCCCACAATAACATTTTTTTGTCATTTACTTTTTACGACAAATAATGGCAAATTTTGAAGCGATTTTAACCAATACAGCATTAATCCTTATCCAATTAAATAGCTTAAATACATTGTTGATTTAATATAGATCTATATGGTCATTTACAGCACAAGATTTAAATGAATATTTTCGAAGATATTACAGATTTAAAATTGCGGGAAGTAGCGCTTGCGGCGGTACTGGCTGACCGGGGCGGCGGCAGCGTGCCTATAAATAGCGCGTCGGAGGCCGCGATTTTCCCTATAGCTCTTTGAATTTTGCAGCGATCGGACGCGTTTATTATCGGAGCTCTCTAGCGAGGAAAATAACATACTTAATAAAAACGTGCTTTTCAGCATGACAACTTATCAGTAATTATAAGTAAGTTACGATAAATAATTGTATGATAGTTTTAAAATATAAATAACAAGAAAGCTGTGAACGTTGTATATAAAGACATTCTGTAATGTAATAATTGTTGTAAAAATAAAATAAATAGTCACAGTTTTTCTGTAGTGTATTTAGTATCAGCATTGCACCCGTGCGAAGCCGGGGCGGGTCGCTAGTTAATAATAAATCTAAGAAAAATTCGTTTATTTTTTTTTGTGGAACAAGTGAATTTAAAGAAACAATTAAAAACTTGGTAAACCAACGTTGCTCTAAAAACATACCTCATAAAAAAATATGTTTCAAAAATTGTGCTAAATGTCAGTAAAAACTCATTTCAGAAGAAATAAAGGGTTTCCATCGAGAATAACATATGTCAATAAGCTCTATTTTTGTGTTAGTGGCAACATCGCTCTATAAAAATAATATTTTTGCCTTAGATATCGCTAAATACTCTTGCCAAAAGTTAGGTTGGTTACTCTGTAAGAAATCAGCATTTGTCATTAATATGTATTGCTTTTGAAAAAAGGAATATAATCATAGGTCAGAATAGCGTCTCCAGAGAGTATTGTTCCTACCAAAAGAGTTATCTATCATTAGAAATAAAACTATTTTATTAAACTAGTTTAAACTTATACCATAATATCGTGAATAAATAGCTATTAATCCATTAAATATCCAAGATCTCAGGACGCTCTCTAAGGAACTAAGCAATCAGAAATATTACAGATTGAGTGTGGAGGATTTAGGAGAAATAGACTATTAAACATTTAACACTTAGTGTACATATATCTACCCGATAATCTACTCCCCTTATCGTATCATATTGTGTGGTAGTATTGTTGGGATTATAAGAGTCTTCCTGATTCAAAAAAGTATATTAATATTGATTTCAACGTAAAAAAAAGAGGAATTTGTAGTCGAATCTTTATAAATACTGGTATCTTACCTTTATTCGATGTATTGGCATTTAAATGTTGCTTGTCGAAAATAATCAGAGTGCTTTTGGAGTAGCTCCACTAATCATGATATATGACACGACATGGTAATAATTTACTTGTTCATCATCCTCGAAGAGCAACTTCTGAAAGATCAGCTTCACATACTTGTGTAAAATGAGTCATTCGTGAATATTTTTTCTTGGTTCAAAAATGTAATGACATCGCTATGTTACAATTTAAGAATACCAATTCTTGTTGCAAATCACTTTATAAAATACAAAAAATATATACTATAGCTTAAGCTTTTAATAATTTTCAGTTAAAAATAAAGTTAAAGAATCAAAAAATTAACATTTGCACTAAATTTGAAATACTTGAAAAGTCTAACTTTATTAATAAAAAGTTAACGGCCTGCACACTAACAGTGAATACATTGTCACCTGGTATCTATAGCTAAATGATATTGCCGTAAGAACTTAGTTTACACATATGTATAAAAAATAGCAAATGTTGAAAAAATACAGTCTGTCCAAAAAGTAGATAAGGAAATACATTTAAAAATCATAATTTCTTTTGATCTCCCAATACCAGAAAAGGGAATTTAATAACCCTAAAGGATTTATTCGCAAAGTGGTCAAATGCATCACCAGTGGTCGACTGACTTTCAAGGAATCCATGTCAATGAGAAAAATTCAGGGGAACATAAGATTTAAATGGGGTATACGAAAGTGTATTTCATCAGATCATCACCAAAATTTAGGCCTTCTGTAAATGTCTAATATACCTAGCAAAAATCGAACTTACATAGTATTGATAATAGAATAAACAAAAAATTAACTATTTACATATTTATTAAGTATATTTCAATAAATTGGGTAAGTATATAACTGTTTTCTTTGTGGTCACACTATTTGTAAATTATAAAAACTTGCACAAGGATGATGCGTTTATTATTATACGATTGTTAGAGGAAAACCCTGTTCAGTTGTTTTGAATTTTAAGAAGAAAGGTGATAAGCAAATATTTTCAAAAATAAAAATAAACCTAATGTTCACGGTAAAGTGAATCAAAATTGTCTTTTTTGGGAGTTACCCCGTATTACCTTTTTAAATTATTTAACTAAATTGTTAATTTTTTCATTTTAGCAATGGTTAATATGTACTTTCTGTCTTTTCCTTATTCCTTCTGCCATTTTCGAAATGCTAAGTCTCATAATTTTAAATTGTTTCATTTTTGTTCATAGATATTTGTTACTAAATATGACCAAATATAAAAAAAAAATGTAAGCCTTATAGCGTCGATTATTTGAAGTTCGGTTTTCATCATAGTCGGAGAAACATCTGCCTATGTATCTTATATGGAAGAGTTTTAGCAATGGTACAATTAAATTATTCAAGTTGAAGAATTGTCTGAGAAGATGTCATCCTCATACAACAGGAAAAGATTTGGAATACTTTCAAACAATGAAAGAAAAACTTCAAAAAATATCCACGGTGGAGAGTATGTTCGGTTTAATGTCAAAAAGAGATGATTGCGGGCATCTTATATTATCTCTCTAGTTATAACCAAATCAAAAAAGCCGCAAACTATTGGAGTAGAGCTAATTTTGCCAGCTATTGAAGAGGTTTTTAAAACTGTTCCACACAAACTTGCACATAATATACTCAAAAGAATCCTCTTATGCAAAAACACAGTCCAAAAACGTATTAGTGAAATGAGTCATGATGTTAAAAGCATCATGTGTAATTCTGTACAAACGACTCGATTCTCCATACAACTGAATAAGTCAACGTTACTTGATAATGAGGTACTTTTCTTAGTATATGTTCATTTTGTTATAGACCAAGAAGTCCATAAAGAACTATTCTTTGGGAGTTCTTTATTATATATAATATCAGCAGCAATAAAAGAAAGATTCCATAGTTTCATATGCCACTTAAAAAAATTACCCGAGTTTATGTGACTATTTTAGAGTTTTTACATACTACAGATTCCATTTTAAAAGAAAACTTAACCAAATTGAAACCAGACTTTACCTATTTACTAGATTTGTTTACCAAATTTGACGAGGTTAACTTGAAATTGCAAGGTGATCGGATTTAATAAAAATAAATTCCATCATTGCAGTTTTTTTGCCAAAACTAACCTTATGAAGCAAAGCACTGGACGTCGAAAATTTTCCCAGTTCCCAAACTTGTCACAGATATGCTGCCAACCAACGTTCAACATTAGGCTTCCCTTAGGCTTCAATCAACCCTTTGAAAGGTTTTTAGACTTGTAAATTTGACAGCGCTTTACCATAAAATGTCAGTAGTAATTCATTATGTAGGTATTAACAACAACCTGGTTTTTTTCTGTTTGTGTTTAACATTAATATCTCTTGAGTTTTTCGTCTAAAAACCGATTTATGTCGAAAACCGCCAGTTTTATCGAAATAAATTAGTACCTTTTTTGAAGAGGAATGGCCAAAGTGTTTAAAAAATCATTTTTAAGCTCTGTAAAAAGTTAGGCCCAACGAGTGTAGCTGCAAATCCGTTCCTGACTTCTTTGATTATCTAAACAATCTACTGTAGTATAGTTTAATAAGCCTTTATGCCTTCTAAAAAGTATTAAAATTTCATTAAATTATATAAGTTGATTCAAAACTTAGAGCCGATAAGGTAAATCGCTGGGTACTCCTTTAGGGGAATCTGTATCTCTTTGAAGGGGCACTTAAGGAATTTTTTTTCTATGACATAGTAGGGTTATTTTGACCTCCCCTGCATGCTTCCGACAAATTAGGAAGTACTTATCGTACACCCTGTATATCTACCTTGCTTCTTTGATAATAATAAGGATTTTAGTTTTTATTTCTTTTTATTGACAAATTGGTGAAACTAAATTTAATTATACGTTGGTTAGTAAGTCATGGAGCAAAATATCATCGCAGAGATATATTGATAATTTATATAAATACCACCTTGAAATTACTATCTGGCATTTGAGGATATTATAATTCACTGTTCTAAATTCTTAAGTTAAAGTTAAGATTTACAAAGATGGGCGTCATACTATCGTATTCGAAACGTCGAACATCAGTTCCAAAATATTCTTTGATTTTTGCTAGTTAAAAATTACTTTAAACATCAATAAAAACTGTAACTATGTAAAATTGATTTTTCTAATAATGTTAGTGATGATTTGATAATTTTATTTTAAACTTTCCTAAGCTGGAATTTGTACACTTTACTATTTATCTATTTGCTTCTCTGAATAGTGAAGATCTTTTAAATCCAAAAATCATCTAACTTATATACCACAGGTCAATTAATCCACAGTTACTTTCAATTTTGAGCCAAAATTTATTTGCTAAACCAGAATACTCTTCAGCATCCAACCACATAATCTACTTAATTAAATATTTAAATTAATTTATAACCGTAAAAAATTTACCCCTTTGTTATATTTAAATTATTTTTTGAGGGCTCTATAGCAAAAGCTTATTTAGATATCTATAGTTTCTGATATGAGGGCAACTTTTAAGTTTTTAGAAATGGCCACTAGATGGCATTAGTGAGATATGTCATTAATATTTTCATATAAACTGACATTTGTTATTGAAAAAAGATTTGCAAGTTAGAAATTGGTCACGTAGTTTCTTTACAGTGAGCGTTTAAAAATTGGAATTTTGTGAAAAAGTCGTAATTTCATTGAAAGTTTTATTGGATGATTTTTTTACGTATTTAATAGAGGCATAACTCAACAATAAATCATAGAATCGCTTCGTTTACGATTTGGTTATAAAGTGCCATCAGAACAAACCACTTATAATTTGTTTACAGAATTTCGTGGTGGTCGTGCATTCGTCAGTGATACTTTTCTTGAAGATCGACCAAAATCGCTTGTTATTTCAAAAATGATTGAAAATCTACATTTGACTTACCGTAAGATGGGGGCATCCTCAGGCCTATCGGAGGCTGCAATGGTTTCAATTTTGAATAAACGGTTAAATGTAAAAAAATTGATTGATCGAAATAAAAAAAAAGTTTGGTAATAATTGTTGTAAAGAAATTCTTAAAAAATTTGGTCGAGAAACTGCAAATTCTATATGTAATACGTGACAAAACTTGGATATATCTGTACGAACCATAAACTAAACAACAATCCATTGTTTCGGTGTTCCAGGATAACTCTAATCTTACTAAAATTGTTTGTTAACGAAGAACCAAAAAAATTATCCCGTGGTACTGGACATGTCACAACCGTTCCCGCATTCGCCTGACTTTTTTGTGTTCTCAAACATTAAATAAAAAATGCGTCAATAGTGATTTTAATCACCTTAAGAAGCTGTTGGGGCATTAAAAACCATGTTTTAGATATATCAACTTTAGAATGGAAAAAATGTTTTGAGGATTCATTTTAAAGCGTGCAAAAATTAAATGATATTTATCATATTAATCTTAAAGACATATATTTTGAAAAACAATACTTTGTTCCAAAAAATTGTTTTTGTTTTCTATTTTTTGCAAAAACTTATAAGTTTGCCCTCGTACTATAGCAGCGTAACTGACTACAATAATAAAATTATTGATTAAATAATTTAAAATGTTGCATCTAATCTTACAAGCAATAGCACACTTTTTCATCGATCGTGACCATTAGGCGTTTTTGTAAGTATCTCCTGATTATGGTTAATTTATTAATGTTTATACAAAAAAAGTGTGACTAATAATTCTTAACTATTTTACCAGCATATTTTTTAATGAAACCAATTTTTATATTTTTTCAATATTTGTAGTTAGATAACAATAAAAGTATTTGGATATGTCAGAACGTCATGCACACTGTTAAGAAAATGACGTCGTCTGCTGTGTTTTCACAAATCTATGACTAAAAAAAATCTGACGGAGCCAAATCTCGACTATACAACGAAGTTATCCCCATAGAGGACGAATTGAACTTTGGCTGCTTTGTGAATTAACGCATTATCGAGGAGATGGGAAACCTAATTTTGCAAATGTATTACAGCGTGTAACTATTGTTAATGCAATGCACCTCATTATGTATGTAACAAGAACCAACTCCTTTTTAGTCCCGGTTGCTATGAGCTTTCCAGCTTAAAATTGAATGTAGTTTTTTTAGAGGCGAAAATTCCTTATGGACCCATCGCATGAACTCTAATTTTGTTTCTGGTTCTGAGTGACCTATACAAGTCTCATTGCCTGAGAAAAAGTCAGGATCTACATCCAAATGATCTTGAGAAATTTGCGATCTAAACAATTTTTGGTCGAATATCAACAATATTGGAACCTTGCTAAAATTTTAACCATCAAATATTAAACGATTGAGCATTGTTTCTATTTTTCTGCAAATATCAGGAGAGTCTGAAGGTCTTCTACTTCTTGGGTCATCTTCAAAGGTTCCTTTTTTAAAAATTGAATTTCACAAAACTTCCATAAAAATTTATTTTATTACAAAGCATGCCGTAAAATACAAAATAATAGATAAATTGAAATGAGATTTGGCACTCTAGTAGAAAAAGGTTGTAATCTTTACATAGTCAGTCTCCAGTTCAAGCTTTTGCGCCTAGCTGTGTGATAAAGAATTATAATTTTTGGAATAAAAACAGACAGATGTAAATTTTAGGGAAGGGGCGCCAAAGCAAAGTTCTATATGAAGCCATTTGCTCTGTTAATGAAAAATTAAAGCAGTAGAAAAAAAAATGCAAATTTTGCAGCAGAATTTAAAATATTTCAAAATCACAAATTAATAAATGAAAAATATATCAACAAGTACCAATTTAGTGATATTATTACAAGAACTTAGTGTAAGTATAAATACCTATATATAAAATATTTCGAAAAAACCCATTGAGTTATAACTTTTTTTATTAAGAAAAAAGGAATTTTACCCTACTCTTTTTTCTAACGCTAATATTTTTGTTAAACAAACTGAACCATATAAACTTATAGATCAAACTGAAACACTCCCCTAGAAAAAAAGAATAATGTCTTTGAGCAAAATATAATTATATCTAACAATTCATTGTGAATAACAGGTCAAATAAGGAAAATTGAAATGAAATATACCTACCCTTATATTATTGATAAGTAGTGGAAAAAATAATATTTATCCGCATTGGTGACATTATTAAAACCAAAATAAGGCTAATACAAATACAAACTGTTTAGCAATATAGAAAATAGTTATTTTATTTCCTTCTGCAAATTTTGTTCTGTGCTAATTTATTTTATTATAAATTATACAGGCCAACTGTATAGTGGTAGAGATTAGTCACCGCCCCACGCGGATCCAAGTGGGGAGCACGTTAGGAACGTAGATCTCGCTAACACCCCCCCCCCCCTCTCCTCTCATTCTGTCAACTCGCTTTCGCAATAGGGTGGAAGGTAATTTTAATTTTTTCTTTGCTCTTATAATATCGCACCCCTCCTTCCCTCCAAAGAAAGAGGTTGGATCCGGCCTT
The DNA here is from genome assembly GCA_034092305.1 of Diaprepes abbreviatus. NCBI lineage: Eukaryota > Metazoa > Arthropoda > Insecta > Coleoptera > Curculionidae > Diaprepes > Diaprepes abbreviatus. Next base: position 35,516,441 of record JASJET010000055.1, read on the forward strand.
GCTCACAGTTGACTAACCTAAGAATAAATATAAAAAACTAATGCTCCATAGCAGTTGTAGGCTTATTCCAAAAAAAAAATGGATTTTTTGTTGGATAGCGCATCGAAACATCAGATATTAAATTTTATAGATTTTTTTTTCATAAATTTGAATATGTAATTTAATAATATTAACTTTCATTAAAAATATTTATTAAGTCCTGTCATATCGAATTTTTTTCAAATATGTAAAATCTGCCGTTGAAATACTAAAAGAGAGTTTAGCGAATTTTTTAAGTAAGCATACATAATACTAAAACTAATTTAATAGAAATTTTATAAAAGGAAATCTAAGTTTCACTACAAACCGATATAAAAATTTTAGTAAAGCAAAATTATTTGATCCCTTTAGACCCTGTCATAGAAGATTGAAAATATAAATCTGTTTAAACTTTCAAATTAAGGAACCCCACATAATCTGCACCCCTTACAGAAGGTACAAAATTTATTTATGACCTATTCAACGCCTTGCCCAGCGCATTCACCTAAAGTCTTACTCCTAAAATTGGGCGATACTTATAAAGGAATTCAGATGCTTATATTTCGTAAATGAGGTGACTACACAGGAAATATTTTATTAAATATGTAATTGTATTTTTGAAGATCTATTCAACGGTACTCGGGACAAACCCTTATCGTTTAATTTAAAAATTTAAAATTTAGTCCTTAAATTTTTCGTCATGGTTGAACATCACTCTAACGCAGAAATTTTCTATGTTATATTAATTTACGATTATTAGCAGGAAAATAGTCGGGAATTGGTGAGAGTATACAGATAAAGACTTCCAAATAGACGTGTACTAAACTACCGCTGTTGAAAGGTGTCTTCGAGAAACCGGTAATTTTAACACTGCAAAGATTGATTATAGATAACATCTTACTGCTACGATACTTGAGATTGGGGAATAAATTCTTGAACAAGTTGAAGAAAATCGGAGCCTAAGCACCAGATACTTAGGTATGGAACTTAGAGTTGCTAATGATACAGTACAGAGAACTTCAAGAGAAAAACTGTTGTATCAATCCTACCTTCAGCCAGTGCAACAGCTTTTACCTCTCGACTTCGAATTGAGACTGGGTTTCTGTCGATTTGTTAAGGAATTTTTTTACCGATAGGTGTTGCTTTACAAGGAAGGGTATAGTCAATTTACATATTCAACATGTTTAGGCTGACGAAAACACCTAATAAATGTGCTAAATTTGTTAAATGATCTTCAACTGACTTGTAGGCAAAATATGTTGTTCATGCACGACGGTGCATCCCCACAATTCACATTAAATGTTACAAACCATTTAAATGAGAATTTTAAAAACCGATGGATTGGCGGAAGAAATAATGCTCCTGCAAATTGGCTACCCTACTTCCAAATTTAACGCTAATGAATTACTTCTTAGGTGGAACTCTTCAAAAAACCTGTATTCATTGAAGAAGACTTGTGGATCCAAATACAAAATTCACTTGAGATGCAAAGATAATGGAGGAGCACAGTTCAAATTTTTTCGTAGACTTAATCTTTGTATCCATAAAAATGAAATGTAATGTAATGTAATGACGGGAACTACAATTTAGCCAGGATTCCGAATCACTGTTCTCGACACTCAACCAACCACTAGTTTTCACTTTTTTTCAGTTTTCGTGTCTACCAACTGTTGGCTACAGCACTCGTTGTTCCCAAGCGGTCATCCATCCAAGTACTAATCGGGCCCAGCGTAGTTTAACTTTGGTAATCTGACGAGAACTTGTACTTAATACATGGAAAGGTCGTAGCCAATAAATAATGTTTTTCCGTTTGTTTGTTATTGACTTTGTGTATTATTTTTATAGTTGTTTGCCAGCGCATTCTAACATTATTATCATCTTTGCTTTATAGATTGTTATTATTAAGAACGAAAGCTTTCACGGGTTTGGTCAAGTTAAAAATCATGGTTCTTGGGTTTAGACCGTATGAAATTGGAATTATTATTCGACGTTTCGCCTACGATTGCACGAGTGGAGTAAAGATCCCTGAATATACCTCGTGTAATCGTAGGCGAAACGCCGAAAACTAGTCTCAATTTAAAACGGTCTAAACCCAAGAACCATGATTTTCAATTGTTATTATTATTAGTCTCTTGGCTCTTAAATATGTTCAAAATTTCTTGCACCAGGCTAAGCCTAAACCTGGATAAAGCGAAATGGGGGGCTCCGACGGGTCTCATTACGTAATAAAACATTTAAAATCGATTATCTCAGAAATGGCTGCTCAAGGCAATAGCGACTTATACCTTTTTTGAATAAAAGATGTCAATGAATAATAATTGTTAATTAGAAATTTATTACACCAAGACACAAAAAAGTTATGAAGCTTTAGGTCTAGGTGTTGCTGGTGGCGCTCCCTGCAATGAACATTGAAACTGTAAATGATTTTCCATTCTAAAAAGCTCAAAATACCAAATTTACTACAAAAAAAGCGATTATTAAGATGAATTACAAAAAATTTTAAAAAAATTATTATTTTGGCGCCCAGTATTTTGAAAACTCGTAACTTTTGGACTAAGACAAATTAGGCTTTATTCCCACATTTTAGCCTTTGGAATTTGTGCAGACCTCTTAGAGATCTCTGTGTAGCTAAAAATCTGCTATTATTGTTTAAGACATCTTGCTGATCTCTCATTAAATATTATCTAATGTTTTTGTAAAAAAATTAATATAACATGCCAATCTAATAAATGAAAATAAATTATTTATTAAAATCTAAATCAAATTTGACTTACCACTTTTTTCATCCTCAGAATTGACCCATTGTATACACGTATCGACAGGATTTGGTGCTGCTGGTAATGCTGGTGCAGAAATAACCGACACTCCAACCGTCCCTCCATTTTGTGCAAATTGAAGATCAACCATCTTGAAGAGATACTGGACTATATGATATGTTTAATCCGTTTCGTCTTTGAAATGATGAAAAAAATTGGGTGAGTCTAAAACAAATAATAAGTAATGTATATTAAGAGGAATTAAAGAATTCAGAATCATAAGGACCTGCTATCTTGACTTTTTAATTATTTACATACTAAGAATTTTAAGGTACAACATACGCAGAAAGCTGCTTACAAGATTGAAGATAAATATACCATAACTTTGAAGAAGCTCGCTATGTAGAGCGAAACGAGAGAAAAATTGTTATCTTTTGATTTTCTAATGGAAAAATCTATACCCAAGAAAATATTACATATATATATATATATATATATATACATATATATATATATATATATATATATATATATATATATATATATATATATATCTCCTGACATGTAACAATTTTGTCTTTTTGTCCAGGGTGACGCAACCGCTAGAGCAGTCGCTGAGCACTGATGATTGGGCTTATACATAATAGGATTGAAGAAATTACTATGAATTAACTCTTCTAGTGTTCTTACATTCAGACTAACTGGAAAACAGGCTCTGATGGACGACTGAGTCATCCAAGAAACGACGTTTGCTTTAGATATGGGTCCAAAATTGACCACGATATAGAAACCAGAATACACGGAGATTCACCTAGACTTAATATAAGTGAGGCATTGTGACAGTACATCATGATATTCCAGGCAGAAATACATACTGTCGATACCTAACTTCAAGAGAACCTGACGAGTAGTTACAGGAGCAGAACCATTCTCATTTTTTCCGACAGTCAGGGTTGAAGGCACTTGAGTATTATCAATTTATCAAACTGAAACACATTTTATTTTATAATTATTAAATATACCGGCATCACATAGTACAGAGATTCCAGACTTGTGAAATATAACACATAAAAAAATACTTAATTTATTGGAGGCCAAACCTAGAATAAGAAGGTGAAGTAAAGGCCATATCAGGTACAAAAGAGGAAAATACACAAGATAAAGAGAAGGATGTTAAAAACTCACTCAATCAATAAACTGTTATTGTTAAATCACACGAAAATTTTTTATTATTTTCTGCTACAAAACAAATAACTCTTGAAAGTTGGGTATTCTATGCTGAGGAACTTTAAAAAACTAATATTTATGTTCTGATGAAGGTGAGAACAGGAATTAAAGTACCATTTTAAAAACAGAGGTTGTTTGCTATTCAGTTGTCAGCGATTTTGTATATTTAAATCATAATATTAATAAATTTGCGTGTAATTTAATTTCTAAAGAGAATATTAAATGATTAATGCATAAAGCAATTTTTGTAATATATACAAAATTTTTACAGCTAGGGAGCTGGTGAAAGAAATTTCTAAAAGATCGACCTATACACTACGTTTATATCGATGGTTTCAAGTCGAATTGAAAGTGAAGGAGCTTTAGAACTAATTTTAAACTTACTCGTCTTTTTCAGTGACTTGAACCTGGCCTTAATAAATACTATTTGTGGAATATCTTGAAGTCACATTTTTAAGAATTTGTGTTACATACTTTAATAAATTGAACTTCAATGACAACAGCTTCCATAATTTTTATAATATACAAAAATATAAGTAAATATTGGTTATTAACCTTAACCCAAAACCACAAATGTCAAAATCATGTGTTTCGCCGGTCACCGATTTGAAGTTCATAATTATAAAATTCAGCTTCAAATTTTAGTAAAGTCGACGTCATTTCATTTCAGATTTGTCTTGAATTATTCAAGTCGCTTTCCAGCGCGTTTATTTCACTTTTAAAAGTCACTTGAACTCTAATCGGCTTCAGTTGATCGATCTAAGAGTAATAATTGTGTTGATGCTATTTATTGTTGAATTTTTATCGTCAAGTCTGCAAACTCCGCGTTAGCCATTTCGCTGTCAATGATTTTTTTATTAGCAATTTGACAAAGTTGTTAAAAAAAATTGTACTATTAAATAATCTGCATATATCACCCCTTTAATTCTTTATATTTTTATGATAATGTAAAACTAAAATGCAAAAGGATGACATATATATTTCTGTATTATAGAATAATTTTTTTTCGAAACAAAATCGTTTACAAAAGTTAAAATAATTAACATATCGTGCAGTCTATACATTATATTGATAATAACTTACTAATTAGTTAATGTATTACAATTTTACATACTAGCGTTACTGTGCTGCTTTTTGCATTATCGACCTTTCAAAATTGGATTGCTATACATATATATATATATATATATATATATATATATATATATATATATATATATAAATATTTTCTTAGGTATAGGTTTTTGGAAGTTTTCATTAAAAATTTTTTATTCTTTCAACATCTCGCTCATTATATTGAGCTTCCTCAGGGGGATTTTTTATTTTCTAATATAAATCTACATCTTGAGAATAATTACTTATTTCAAGTTAAATGAAATATTCCAAGGAACATATAACTGAACCTAGCGCAACGCTTAGTAGGGAGTTTCTCTACTTAGGAAGGAAAGAGCTGCGAATTGTGCTGGGATTGTTGACAAGTCATTTTCACCTGGGGGCCGTCTTCATGAGATCGGTGTCGGATACAACCCGACATGTAGATGGTGTCTGGAGAAGAATAAAATTGTTAATCATATCCCCAGGAAGTGCCCAGCGCTCAACAGACTGGGACAGAGACATTTTGCAGATACAATTTTTTTACCGGAAGAAGTTAGGCGGTTCAGTTAACGAGGATGCGTGGTTTCGCAAAGGTGATCGGTCTGGGATGACTTGCACCTATGGTGGGATGGAAAGGACCCAATGAAGTCTTGGCATCGCCGTTCAAGTATCACCCTCTTTGATCATTCATTTATATTGTAAAATTGTTCCAAAGATCATCTCTTTACAAATTTTTAAAATATTGTATTTTGAAGTTAATTCTCTTTATTTTAAATGGCATGGCGTAACTAGTATTATATTCACACAAGTTACACCAAAACTACACTATCTTGAAGTATTGGACATGATCTACAATATTCACTGTTCGATAATATCATAACTGTTAGCTATCAACAACAATTGATGGAACTAAATCAGGAATTTAAAAATGCGGTCTGAGGACACCAAATGTCATAATAAACTAATTTTGCTCCATGATAGTGCAGGGCCACATATAATAGAAATCGTAAAAAATATATAAGGGACATAAACTCTGTGTATTCACCGGACATAGCCGGGTCTGATTAATTATCATTTGTTTCTAGTGATTAAGAATGATTTGTTATAGCAGCATTTTAAGTCTTTTGAGGACATCAAAAAAACAAATTCTGATATAAAAAAAATTGGTCAAACGGGGGTGGGACAAGCATTATGATAGGGTAAAGTAGTTGTTGGTGTTGTTAGTTGTTCCTGCAATTCCGTTACACATCTCTCTATGAGTTAATTGAAAGCAAATGAAAGAAAAATGTTATCACAAAAGGTGAACTTTTTGTTGAAAAGTATACTGAAATATCTTAGATTAAATATAAAACAATTTTTTCTATTTCAAAAGTTAATATACGTAAATTATTGTACCAATTTTCGTTGCAAGTATTTACTAAACTCGGTTTTGTTGAAATTGTTCAGAATTTTGAATTTAAATCTAAATAAATTAGCAATAAATTTTATCAAAAAAGAGCTAAAGCTTAAACACAAATGAATACAAAAATTATAGTTAATATTAATTTTACATCGATTACAAAATGCTGAAAAATAATGGGCTCAAAACTAATGAAATATTTAATTTTGCAATTAAGCTTTTTTTAGGTAATAATGTGTTATTTAATACTGTTCATTCATTATTTCTTTTCAAACCGTGACGTAATGATTTATTAACACCCCTTCTTAGAAAAGCGTAAATTATTAACAAATATATTTTTAACTAGTGGGTGTTATTTATTTAAAACATAATACATATTGATACTTGAGACGAATTTTGTATGTATTTTTTTTGAATTTAGATTAAAAAGTTTATGTAAAATTAATAAGTGTGTGGATTCATCTATTCAGATTTTTGTTGGATTTCGATGAGTTGGACAATTTTCATACAAAAAGTGACAAGTTACTGCAATAAAATCGTTTGATATTGGGATATTTTCTAAACCGTTTCTTCCAACCAAATGATAAATTATATGAAATCAATATTCTTACCTGCCGTTTTTAAAAATGAAACAGGCACTAATTCTAAATATTACAGCATTAAATTACTAACTTTTTCCTTCAGCCACTTTAACAATATTTGAAGTAAATCTAATATAATATAACAATATACCGAAAACCTCTTTGATATGCTTTCGGATCTTTAAAACATCAAATTGCTGGTAATAATTTTCATTACTATTATGTTTACCAAATACGTATTTTATAACAACATAACTTTTAATTTTTAAAATATGTTTTTATGACAGGTGATATTTGCATAAGGTACTGAGATTTCCAAACACGGTAAGATGTTATTTTTTTACTTGACCTCTTTGAAAATGTTTTTAATTGAACTATAAAATTGAAATTTATGATAATTCTACAGTGACGCAGTACAAACTTTGATTAGATAATTCAAAATAAAATTCCAGCAAAGAAATATAACGGTTAAAAATCAAAAATCATCATATGGTCTTTTAGTCGAACTTACAGGAACTTCATAACTGTTTAATTATTTTTATTATAACATGAGCTAGTAAATTATTATTAAAATATGAGTTATTAAGATATCTTCCCATAGTTATGGGAGTGCATTAGCCAATTTCTCAAGAAAAATTGATTTATACAGGTCAATTTGAATAAATACTGAAACATTGTATAAGGTTAATAATAGGAAGATGAGATTCCCGAAGCACATAGAAAGGAAACTGTAATACTTGCATGTCTTGATATAGAACAGGCTTTTGATAGCACTTCAGTAGTGGGAATAGGGGGCTCCTAGTTGACCCCCCCACCACTTTTTTGATTGGTCAGCCAAGAATGACCTTGTTTCTGATTGGCTGCCCAAGTTCGCCCCCTATTCCGATTGGTTTCATAAACTCCGCCTCTTTTTGCTCCACCTCCTACCTCCTTCCTAACCACCACAGTAGTTGGAGGGGAGCTGGTAGCAGTTGGAGGGGAGCTGGTATTTTAAACGATCGAATCTGAGCGAACTTCAGTCATTCGTGCGCGATGTCAAATAGCGACCAACAACAACAACAACAGCAACTCATTGAACGTGTAGGCCAAGTAATAATTTCCTACCAAAAACACGGAAAAAATCTTACCGATTTTGAAGATCAAGACTTGGCCTTCTTTCCCATCAACTACTTGAAAACATTCGTCGATTCACTTAGTTTACAACAAATTTGGAACAGGTTGCCGGAAAATTATAGAAGTGACGAAGAATTGCAGCTAAATTTGCCGTGTTTTAAACACTATCCACTATATCAACACCACATAGACGGCCCGCCATTATCAATTAAAAAGTGTTGTAAAATTAAAAAATAGTGTGAACAAGTGAATCGAGTTTCATCGGACAGTCTTCGAAATGGATCAGACACATGTATATTTAGATTCTGCTTGTGATGAAACGATCCAGTCAATGTACAAAGATGAAACAACTCATTTTAACTTGGCTGGAAGAGGAAAGTTTCACGCAAGACAGGATTCTCTGATCACTATTGATCGAAATAATTTCGAAGACGACGATGAAGATGAAGAAGATGATGGGATAGAGGATAATGGCGTTCCAAACGGGTGTGGAGAAGAGGGGCTCGTGAAAGTGGCAAAAATAAATGCAAGTGATACATTGACACCAAATTACCTTACGCGAGAAGTGTGCGTTTTTCAATCTTATGTCGTAATTATTTCATCTTCTGGCGGTGCATATAATTTATGTTGTGAATGTTACTATATACATGCTTTAAATTGCCCAAATGGGAAAAATAATTTTGTTAATAGCCACTATAAACGATCCTTTATATGTTGCGAAAAAGATCTGCAATGCAACACGTGTGAAAACGATTTATTCATAACAACTCCTTCACAAGCATGTATAATATGTAACAAACCAGAACTAAAGAATATGCAAAACCATCTAATCGAAAAATCAAATTTTAAATAAATTTATTTCACTTGCACTTATTCATGCACTATGGCGTTTTTAATATTAAGTTTAAGTTTAAAATATTTTATAAGAATTTAGATTTTGTTCTGCTAAGTTAAATAAATATAAGAAACTATGTAAATAAATATAAGGGAATGATGTGAATAAATAAGAATTTGTATTTATTCCCATTGAAAGAAATTATAATTTTGTTCTTTCAGTGTAGAATAATTCTTTTCAAATAATATGCACAACAACCCTACCGATAAATCAAATTTAAATAAATGAATTTGATACTCCACTTGAATTTATTCATGCACCCTAGTAGTTTTTGAATATTAAGTTTCAAATGTCAACTAATTTAAATAAGATTTCATATAAAATATAAGTTGTAAGATATAAGTTATAAGATATATATTAAGTTTAAGTTAAATAAATATAAGGGTGCCATCTAAATAAATAGAAATTTGTTTATATTAAGATTTGAAGAACTAATGATTTTGTTCTTTCAGTGTATAATAATTTTTTCTACATAATATGCACAATCAATCCTATCGATAAATTGAATTTTAAATAAATGAATTTGATACTGCACTTGAATTTATTCATTCACCCTAGTATTTTTTAATATTAAGTTTAAAATGTCAACTAAGACATTTAAATAAGATTTTATATATAAGATAAAGAACAATTAGGTTTAATTCCCTGACAACAGACTATGATTTATTCTTCCATGTTAAAAAAAAAACCTAGTTTTCATTACTATGCTTGTAAAAAAAATTATATTCATCCTATTCATAATAATTCTTTCAAGTTAAAGAAACTTGGTTATTAGGTGTGATTCTGTATAAGAAATAGAAAAAAATAAAATATTTTCTTCAACGACTTTGTTTTTTATTATTCCTATATCCAAAATACAAATATACATATATACATAAATATATATTTATAATTTATACCATTTTGGGTTGCCAATTGCTGCTGTCTGCCAGAGGTTGCTGTTGTCTGCCATAGGCTGCTGCTTTGCCATCGGTTGTTGTTGTCTGCAAGAGGTTGCTGCTCTGCAAGAGGCCAATTTATAATTTATAATTTATTGGCCTCTTGCATTTTCGAGGGTAACTCTGCCTTCGCTGCTGCTGCTGTTGTTGTTGCTGTTGTTGTGTCTGCTCCTGATGCTGTTGATGTTGCTGTTGATGTTGCTGCTGTGGCCTCTTGCATTTTCGAGGGTAACTCTGCCTTCGCTGCTGCTGCTGTTGTTGTGGCTGCTCCTGATGCTGTTGATGTTGCTGTTGCTGCTGTGGCCTCTTGCACTTTCGAGGGTAACTCTGCCTTCGCTGCTGCTGTTGTTGCTGTGGTTGTGGCTGCTCCTGCTGCTGCTGCTGTTGTTGCTGCTGTTGTTGTGGCTGCTCCCGCTGCTGCTCCTGCTGCTGTTGTTGCTGCTGCTGCTCTGCCATAGGTTGTGGCCGATCTTCTTCCATAGGCTGTTGTTGCTCCATCATCAAAGGTTGAAGATCCATTGCTCGGTCTGGATCCCACTCAAAGGCGATAGGCTCGGGATCCAGGTCTGGCTCAAACATATTGATAAATTCTTCATCTAAATAGTCAACCTCTGATGGTGGCGGCCACATCACCGTGTTCTCGGAATTTGGACTCTGACGATCCATCAGATTAATCTGATTTTCCAAGAATCCCAGAAAGTCTTGTAGTGTTATAATTATGAACGTACTCATTTTGAGACTTTAAACTTAATGAATGCTAAGTCAAGACGCTGTAAATCCTTATATACAATACTGAAATACCACTTTTCCTACCTCCAGCGGCAAAACCAGTCCGAAGAATGAGAAGAAGAAGAAGGCAAAGATAGCGTGAACTCGAGAGAGGTCGTTCAACGGTCGTAAGTTGTTTTGTTCTTAAGAAAAAGACGAGTAAAGAGGAGAAGAAGAAAAAAAAAAAAAAAGTTGTTTTTGGAATAATATAAAAAACGAAAAAAAAAAAAAAAAAAAAAAAAAAATTAAAAAAAAAAATTAAAAAAAAAAAAAAAAAAAAACTGTTTTTTATATTATTCCAAAAAACAACTTTTTTTTTTTTCTTCTTCTCCTCTTTACTCGTCATTTTCTTAAGAACAAAACAACTTACGACCATTGAACGACCTCTCTCGAGTTCACGGTCTCACGGTTCCCGTCGTACCATGCAGTGCCACGCCGTACCAGCCGGTACCAGGCTCTTGGCTGCTTTAAAAGGCGGCTGGGTACGAAGCGTCTCTTCAGTTTACATCTCGCTATTAGCGTACGCTTGTAAAATTATCGAATCTGTTGTGAATATATCTAGATAGTCCGATTTATTTCGAATTGTGTGACGTAGTGACATATTAATTTTTATTTGGTTTGTATTGTTGATTTCATATTTTTGATTTGATATTTTTGATTTAATATTTTTGACTTAATACTTTGGATTTTCATTCATTTTTACTTAATCTTCTAAAAGCCAATTTTTGATTTTTGTTGATTTTTCATTTTTGTGGATTTTTTTTGATTTTTTATTGATTTTTTGATTTTTTTATTGATTCATAATTTTTTTATTTTTTAATTTATAATTTAAAATGTCATTTTTAAATGTAAAAATTGAAAACATCGACTTAACAGCCTTCGATTTAAACGACGCTTGCCTTGTGCATGATTTGATTGATTGTTCATTTTGTGGGCTAAGCGACGAGGAGCTAGATATTAAATTTAGGGAAATTGATATTAATACATTTAACAATTCATCTGAATCTGGCGATTCTTCCGAAATTGGTGAAAGCGATATTTTGACACAGCTCTTAAAAGTTTTGGATGAATCTATTATCCCTGATATTCCTCAAGAACCTCTTGAAACAATTAATTTCGATGATTTAAATAATGATATATTAAGGAAAAATTTAATTAACAATTCTGAAATAAATGAGGGATATAATTTGGAACAACTTTTAGATATATTAGAAGGGGGTGAAATTGGTGAAAATAGCTCAGGGCAAAATTTAATTAAGGGTGATGTGGAATATCAGGAGACTTTTGAGAGCTGTGAGGAACAAAATAATAAGGGGGTTTTAAACAATAATAATAATGGGGTTGGTAACGAGGGAGCTTTAAATAATGATAAGAGGATTGGCATTGGGGGTTTTTCGAAAAATAATATGGAAGAGGTTTATCGCCCCCACTATTCGCCAATTTCAGATGCATCGTCAGATTCATCAGAGGATTCCAACGACAGCGTTGAGACTGTTATAAACGTCTCAGCCAAAGCTCAGCATAATTTTATTAAAGTGTTGGATCAAAATTTAATTGAAGGGTTGGATCAAAATTTTATTCAGGGGTTTGAACAACCATCCAAATTTGGCTATACCAGAAATTCAGTAAATTCGGTAGATGTTTTTGATTTGAGTTGTGGCGAAATTGTGGGGGACATTGAGGTATATACTTATACTGAAAATTTTGAAGATGAGCAGCCTCAATGTCCCTTAATTTCTTCCTGTAATCAAAATCAATTTTTGAAAAATCCTTCTGGCCTAAATTTAGAACAAAGTTCTGAAAATTTAATTGAAAAAAATTTACCCAAAAAACGTTCTTTATCAGAAACAAATGATTGTTCAGATTTAAAAAAGTCAAAATTGGACGGTGATATTTCTAGTTCCCAAACTTTAGGGGCACAAATTTCAAAAAATTCTTTACCAGTCGCTGTAACAACAGCTCCGAAAATCAATCCAACAAATAAAGTCGCTATTGGAGAATTAGATAAGTTTCTACATAAGAAAACTAAGCCGAGCTTAAATAGGAATGAAACAAGGTGTGCCACATCTAGATTTAAGTCAATGGTTTATTCCTATTTAAACTTAGATAATATATGTAATAATTTATCTAATTCGACTTTAAAAGACGTTAAAAATTGTATTCAACGACAAGGCGATCTTCTTTTAAATTTGGGAAATATATTTTTTAAAAAAAATCCATGTTTTTCTTCAAATTAAAAAGTGAATCCAAAAGTTAATTCAAAAGTAAATCCAAAAGTTTTCTAAATTGCGCGAGCTGAAAAAATTGCTAATTATTCTATGTCATTGGGTCTTGATAGATCGAAATTGTATTTATTTAAAAGCGACACGGCCCTAACCGATTCCATTTTAAAATGACTCTCCTTTGCACACACTGCTTAAGAGAATTTAAAAGAAAATCACATATTGTACGCCACCTTCGAGAAAATGTTGTTAATAACGAAAACACCTTTAACTTGGAAGATTATATAATTAATCGTAAGTATTTTTTTTATAACATATTTAGCTATAATTTTCCTTTTAATTTTTTTTTATTATTAATAAAGGTTTACAGAGGAATTAAAAAATAATAATTGTTTCAGTTGATGAACTACTTTCAAGACCTCCAATGCGATTTTGCCAAGATTGTGAAGTAAATGTCAAATCTAATTCCTGGAGCACACACTTGAGGACAAATATTCATAAAAACAGGAGCTGCATAAAATATGGAAATGGAATTGACATTATCAGGAGTGCATTTAAATGTCGAATAGCTTCCTACAGAATATATTCGCAGAATTATCACATCGACATCAAAAAGTTTCAGCAAGATGTTGGTAATAAAGTGCAAACATTAATACGCCAGCGTCAACAGGAATTTACATGTGCTAAAGTAAATTTGGAATTATTTGGAATATATTATTCTCCAACTTTAACCTCTACTTCAATTAAGTCATTTAATACACCGTTCTTCATTGTAACCCATACAACTGATCTACAACAGCTTTACGATGATTTATTCAAGATTATTGAAACCAAAGCAGATGAATTGCCGGAAAGAGACTCAGGTAATTATTATTTAATCTCAAGAGCTAAGTTTTCTTAATCTCAAGAGCTAAGTTTTCTTAATATCACTTGTACATCTCTAACAAATATTATTCAGAACTAATTTTTTAATTCCTATTACAGGGTGGGCTCTACAAAGAATTCTGCATTTGGAAGTCAACATCAATAAGTACAACCCATTGAATGCCTCCTCCTACATTAAGATGCATCACTTTTCTAAATCAATAGTGAATGTGATGAATGAGGACAATTGCTGTTTCGCCTGGGCAGTGGTTTCAGCAGCATACCAGCCAACCGGTAATCCTCGAAAGACCTCATCATATCCAGACTTCAGAGACGCTTTCGATTTTACAGGTATTGAATTTCCAGTAAAATTATTAGATATAAAAAAGTTTGAGGAAAAAAATAATTTGTCCATAAATGTATATGGAGTTGAAAAATTTTTAAGGGATAATAAAAAGGTATATGAGATTGTCGGTCCTTTACATTATAATAATGAAAAGAAAAAATTACATATTAATTTGCTTTTAATAAGTTCTGATGATGGAAATAACCACTACTGTTGGATAAAGGATTTAGGTTGCTTGGTATCCAAACAATTATCAAAAAAGAAAATAAAAAAATACTTATGTGATGGATGCCTTCAATATTTTGGAACATATGAAAAACTTAACACACATTTAGAACGTGATTGTAGTTTTGTTCGAATTGAGCTTCCTTCAGATAATTTGATTTTGGATAAATTTGGCAATTATATTCCTGCAAATATATTAAAGTTTCAAAATATTCAGAAACAGTATAAAGCTCCTTTTGTTATTTATGCCGATTTTGAATGTTATTTGAAAAACATTGAGTGCCAACAATCTACACCTGATTCGACAACCTCATATACTATTAAAACTGCTGAACATATACCCTATTCATTTGCTTATTATATTAAATCATCATTTGATGAGAATGTTGTGTGTCTTAAACTTTATAGAGGTACAGATTGTGCTATAAAATTTATTGAATACATTGAAAATGATGTAAAAGAAATTTATAAAAAATATTTAAAATATCAAGTACCATTGAAAGATTTATCATCTGTGGAACAGATTGAATATGAAAATTCTAGCATTTGTTATGTATGTGAAAAACCTTTTTCAAAAGGAAATTTCATAAAGTGTAGGGATCATTGTCATATTACAGGTAAATATCGAGGAGCCGCCCACTCAATATGTAATTTGCATTTTAAACCTCCAAAATATATACCAATAGTATTGCATAATTTAAAAAACTATGATTCTCACCTATTTATTAAATCGCTTTGCTATAATAAAGAAAATATTAGTGTTATAGCTCAAAATAAAGAAAAGTATATTTCTTTTAGTAAGGAAATTTTCGTTGATGTGTCAGAAAAGCGGAAACCAGTTGCTTTGCGACTACGCTTTATAGATTCTTTTCAATTTCTCCCAGAGTCTTTAGAGTCACTATCACAAACTCTACAAGATTCACAATGTTTTGAAATTAAAAAGTTTTTCTCAAATGCTGATGAATTTCGATACATTAGACAAAAAGGGGTATTTCCATACTCTTACATAGATTCCAACGAAAAATTAAATGAGAAATCTCTACCATTGATTGATAAATTTTATAATAACTTAACCGATGAAAATATCTCTCCTCAAGACTACAGTCGTGCTGTAGAAGTGTGGAATCTATTTAAGTGTTCTACAATAGGGGCTTATTCCGATATTTACTTAAAATCAGATGTTTTACTTTTGGCTGATGTTTTTGAAAATTATAGATCCACATGTATTAAAACCTATAAGTTAGATCCTGTTAATTATGTCACTAGCCCTTCTATGTGCTGGGATGCAATGATGAAATTAACTAATGTAGAATTAGAATTATTAACGGAACCAGATATGCTTCATTTTTTCAAAAAAGGTGTTCGTGGTGGGGTTAGCACTTGTTCCAAACGCAAATCTGAAGCAAATAATCCATTCTTAGAAAATTTTAATCCTGAAAGACCTACAACATATATCGCTTACTTAGACGCCACAAATTTGTATGGTTATGCTATGAAACAATATTTGCCTGAAAAAAATTTTGCTTGGGTACCTAAGCTCGAAATAGAAACTTTAAATATATCCGAACTTTCAGATACATCATCTATAGGATACATATTTGAAGTTGATTTAGAATATCCAAATTATTTACATGATAGTCATAATGATTTCCCATTTTGTCCTGAACAATATACACCACCAATTTCAAACCACTCAAAATTAATTCCAAACTTACATAATAAATATAACTATATCATTCACTACCGATATCTGAAACAATGTCTACAATTTGGACTCAAAATCATAAAAATACACAGAGCAGTTAAGTTTACACAATCACCATGGTTAGCGGAATATATAGATTTAAATACAAATTTACGAAATTTATCTAAAAATAAATTTGATAAAAATTGTTATAAATTGGCAAATAATTCAATTTTCGGTAAAACCATGGAAAATGTTGATAGGCGAGCAGATATTAAATTAGTATCTCAATGGGAAAGACAGGGTAATAAATTTAGTGCCGAAAAACTTATTTCTAAACCTCAATTAAAGGATTTTAAAATTTTCTCTGAAAATCTGGTTGCTCTTCAACTTCAACAGGTTTGCATTGAATACAATAAACCAATTTATGTTGGGATGAGTATTCTGGATATTGCAAAAACTGTAATGTATAATTTTTATTATGGGTATTTAAAAGTAAAATATGGTAATAATTTAAATTTATTATATACGGATACTGATTCCTTAATTCTTGAAGTTCAGACCCAAAACTTTTATGAAGATATGAAGCTAAATCTGGATCAATTTGATACTTCTAATTTTTCTGAACAAAATATTCATTGCATGCCTATTACAACATCAGTTGTTGGTAAATTTAAAGATGAGTACAAAGGGATTCCCATTGAAAGTTTTTATGGAACTGGTGCTAAAGCATATTGTATAAAATCCAAAAATAGTGTAGATAAAAAAGCAAAAGGCGTTAGTAGATCATGTATAAAAAATCAATTAACATTATCAGATTATAAAGATGTTGTTGAGAAAGGTGACAAAATATTCTGCACCATGTATGTATTCAAGTCAGATATGCATAATATATACACTAATTTGTTAAATAAATTGGCATTAACAACTCATGATGATAAAAGATATTGTATACCAAATTCCACAAAAACTCTTGCATGGGGACATAAGGATATTTTGGAAACAGATTTTTTTGATAAAGATATGAAAATGATGTATGATACTCTAACTTTTTTAAGTTCTGGAAACGAAAATGGATCTAAAAATAAAAAACCGCGATTAGAATTAACTACTCCTAGTAATTTTTCATCTTTATAAAGACATCATTTTATATGATGATAAATTATGTAAGTCGTTTTTGAAGCTTTAAAAGTTGGAGGGGAAACTGAATCCAAAAACATATATATTGTATAGAAATACCATTATTTGTTAGTAATATTACAACAATGACTGCTGCATCTTTAATAGTTTTAGTTTCCCTTGTTGGAAATGTGATATATGTAAATTACATTCCTAATACAGTTAGGGCTGATATATGTATAAATGCCCTCAAAAATGAAACCGACTGCTACAAACAGATGAAAATGACATATCTTGTTGGAAATTCACACTTTTTTACCTATAATGTAACTGATTCTGCTTTGTGTGAAAATACATACATAAAAATTAAATATTCCATGACAAACAAACCATTACAATATTCAGATTGGATTCCTTTCAATAATAAAAAAGAAGAATCTTGTCATTGTGTCTGTTGTTATATATTTGTTATTATATTTACAGCAGCAATATTTATTTGTACATGTTTAATTTTATTGTATTTCATGAAAAAATATCTATAAAAATATTTAATAAATGTTAAAAAAATAATATAAATTTTGTTTTTTATTGATTCTCGTTAGTATAAAGACATTTAAAGTTTATCCCCTCCTCTTAAATGGAGAGGGAAAATAAGTTTACCCCTCCACTTGAGAGGAGAGGGAAAATGTATAAAATTTAGGAGCAAACGGATTGATAGTTAGTTTTTTGAGAGCAAGCAGATAGCCAGTTAGTTTTTGAAATACATCATTTAAAATGTTCAGTAATCAGAGTAAAAATATATTTGAAAATTCACCATTAAAAAAGAAAATAAAAAAAACAATTATAAATTCTACAAAATATAATTTAAATAATTCTAACTCTAAATATGCTGTGATTGGTTTGTGGGTGGAAAGTGATTTTCTACCATGCATTGAACTTGGTGGTAAAAATGGTCAGTCTGTGATATTAAATGAAGATGATTGGAAGAACTTATTGCAATATCAAGGAGTTATAACAAATTATATGTTTTCACCAAATGTTTTCAATGAACCGATATATTTGCAAAATTTATCTATTCATTTTGAAAAGATTGGTGAATTACCAATAGTGAAGATTGTGAAAAGCTGTGATTTTATTTACTATGGAAATGAAACTGTGTGCAGACTATGGGAACAAATTCCACTTATAGAATATAGACTAAATGTTTTACAAAAACAAAACTTTCGACGTTATTTCAACGTTTTTAGAAATAACAATTTTTACGACGGAGATTCTTTTGACAAAATATATAATGTCCTTTCTCCAAAACAAAATCTAAATAGTGAAAATGTGTGCTCCATGCTGGAACTGCTGTTGAATCATCCCGAAGAACTAGAACAAAAATTAAAGTCTAAGCACTATTATGAAGAAGACAGTATCTATTGATGAATCAAGAAACCAAATTCATCTGATGGTTGCTTGGAACTTCGCCTACAGAAAAGCTCGTATGACTTCTGAAGAGTTTATAAATCAAAAACATTTTAGAAGAAGGATTAAATTGACTGAAGAAATTTTAAATCCCATATTAGACTCTGATTATAGGAATATTGTATTTAAAAAAATGTTTATGTAATAAGCTTATTTTTAAATAAAACAAATATATATAAAAAATCATTTTTTTTTATTACAAACATCAATTATTATTACAGCATTAATTACTATTACATCACATCTCTCTTGAAGATCCAAGAGTTATAAGATTTATCTAATCCTAACCATTTTACAAATACTTTGTTTCCTTTCTTTCTTAACACTTTTTCCACCAGATATACATTTGGGTGTCTTACTTTTTGAAGTTCTTCTTCATAGAAACCTCCTTGAATATCTATCCCATTTCCATCTTGAATCAAATACGTTGTTGGATTAGTAAGCTGGATTTTTTTTATTTGAAAAATTTCGTTTGACCAGTTGGGCGTGTAACCTTTAGAAAATTGTTCGCGAATCTTGCTTATTCGTACTCTATCACTGACACGAAATTTTGGTGATCTGGGATCCACAGTTTTCCTATGAGTATAAGCTGATTTCAAGATTTCCATTTCATTCTTTTTGTTAACTTCGTTTGGTTTTTTTCCGATTGTTGAATGCTTAGTATTATTGTATTCTGTAATTATTTCTTTAAGAAAGCTGATCCATTTATAATTACCTAGTAAACTAAACTTTTTCCACATTTTGTTTTTTATCGTTCTGTTTACTCTCTCTACAATACTAGCTTTCATATTAGAAAATGTGTTGTAATGATTAATTTTGAACTGCTCCATAAGTTTCTGAAAGTCTTGATTAAAGAATTCTTTACCCTGATCAGTATTCAGATTTGTTGGGGGAGTTTTTAAAGTTAATAGAATTTTTTTCATTGCAGCTGCTACATCTTTACCAGTTTTGGATTTTACAGGTTCTGCCCATACAAATTTAGAAAACACATTTATTACCATTAAAATATATCTTAAACCCCTATTAAATTTCGCATATGGCTACATTTCTATCAGATCAGCTTGAAATAGATCATTAAGCCCTTTTACAATTGTTCGTCTCCTTCTATATCGCCTTCTCGCCGGTTTATGTAATTCATTTACAACGTCTTGCTTAATTTTACTCATTATTAATTTATACCTTACTCTCGAAAATAAATCCCACAAATAACTTTACCTCCTTCTAAACCGTTTATAAAAGCCCTTTATCGCTGATGTTGTAAAATATAAAAAAAAATCATCTCAGTTTTTTTTAGTAAGTTCTTTAATTTTATTTTCCATTGCTTCAAATGATTTTTTATTTTCATTTATAATTTCTTTTATTGACGAATTTATTTGGGTGATGTTGTTAGTAAGATCAGAAATTTTTACATTAAATTTATTTTCCATTGTTTCAAATGATTTGTTATTTTCATTTCTAATTTCTTTTATTGACGAATTTATTTGGGTGATGTTGTTATTAAGATCAGACATTTTTACATTAAATTTAGTTTCCAAAAGAACATTTGATAACGTATAATCTTTTTTGAAACCACCTAATGTTGAATTCATTTCTTCTCTTGCATAATTCATTGTATCATTAAATTCTTTTCTAGAAACTTCAGCAGCTCTTTGAACTAATTCGTTTAAAGATTTTATTTCTTTTGTTAATTTATCTTCTAGATTTTTTATATCTTTTCCTAATTGAAATTCTGCATTTGTAATATCTAATGTCATTTTCACAATTTTTTTTTCTATATTTTTTATGTCTGACACTGTCTTTTCAGCTT
Source organism: Diaprepes abbreviatus (assembly GCA_034092305.1). NCBI lineage: Eukaryota > Metazoa > Arthropoda > Insecta > Coleoptera > Curculionidae > Diaprepes > Diaprepes abbreviatus. Next base: position 35,536,965 of record JASJET010000055.1, read on the forward strand.
TGTGTAGTATATCTGTATAAGATGTTTCAAGTTCTTTTATGAGTAAAGAAGTCTCCTCGATTTTTGAACTATTATTTTTAATTTTAATTAATACATCCTTTTTAGAAACTTCTATTATAGCTTGCACTACTTCTAGTAAGGATTCTAATTCTTTTTGTAATTTCTCATCGATTGCCTTTGTAAAATTTCCCTCGTCAAAAGACGTTTCAGATTTGGTTTTCAGATTGTTTAACTGCTTTAGTATATCCTCGATTTTTTCATTATCTTTTGTAATTTGATCTTTGAATTTTGTTTCAATTTTTTCATTTTCGTTTTGAAAATCCTCCTTCAATTTGTCTTCTAAATATTGTAAATTTGATTTATATGCATTGATTTTAATTTCAAATTCTTTAATTTGTTCTTTAAATTCATTAACTTTGTCGGTATCTTTTTTGTGAATTAGGAAATGAGTGTTCATTGATTTTTCAAGATTTTGTGTATTTTTATCCATAACGTCATGTATTTTCTTAAAATTCCTTACTTCTTCTGCTACTCTATCATTAAGCAAATTAGTAAAATTTTGAAACTTTGATGTAATTTCCTTGGAAATACTGTTCTTGACATTGTCAATTGCTGAAGTATCCTTAATTATTGATTTAATTGATGTAATTTCATTTTTTATTTCATTTTCAAAATCATCAACTTTATCATATTTTAACTTCACTACGTCAAAGTCATTTGCATATTTAGAAACTTTCTGAGAAAATTTTTCTACTACATCATCATTTCCATCAACAGTATTTTTCAAATTAATTATCTTGTCATTATATTCAGGAATAACTTTATCCTCAAATAACTTAATCTTTTTTGCAATATTTTGTATATTGTTATCATATTCATTTATTCTCTTATTTAAATTATTAACATCGCTTTTCAACCCGGGATCTAAATTTTGAATTAATTTGTTTTCAATATATTTGACATCGCTTTTAAAAATTTTTATTATTTTCTCTTCAACATTTGATAATATTTTATTTTCTAGTGATAATAATGTGTTTAGAGCAGATTTTTTTGAAATATGACGACCAAATTTATCGATGGTCATTTTAGAAATGTTTAAAAGTATCTATTATGTCCTTTTATATAATAATATTCGCTTCTCTTAGTTCTTCAATAATGGAAATAATTTCATTGTTATGACCAGTGTGTCCCGCAAGCATGGATGCTACCAATAGTCGAAGTCTCTCAACAAGTTCGTTTACATTATCCCAATATATGTAATCTGTATTAGGTTTATTAACTTTTAAAGTTATACCAAATCCGGTTTTTTTTGAAGACACTCGACTTTCTCTATATGGAGCTTTGCGTCTTTCAAAAAATCCCTGGACTGCTTGTTGAGATTCGGGATTTAGAGTTTTAGTTTTTGTAATTCCTTTGCTTTGCAAATAAGGTCCTATTATAGAAATATATTTATGTGATCCATTCCCCTGCACCTGCTCATTTGGATCATTATTTCTACGGTATGCATTGGTTCTTTTTAAAATATCCATATAATTTTCCAAATCTTGTTTTTTATACCCTATTGGTTCTTTTTTAAATAATAACTCATATAAACCTGGTGTACCTGTATAGGTTATTCCTTCAATTTTGATGTTTTTACCAATAATTTCGACAGGTTTTTGAGTTAAATCCAAAAAGAATTTCTCGGTTTCCAAATCATGAACTATTCCATATTGGTGATCAAACTCATGTTCAACATCTTTTACACCGCTATCAATATATTGGCGAGGTAATTCATCAAATCCTAATAAATATTCTTTATATAAATCTGTATCAACAAATGTTCTAACTGTTTGCCGTGTTTGTTCCAGTATATCTGAAAGATTTCCTATTGTGGAGTGTGAACCTGAAGAAGGGTTTGTTTCTGCAATAATACTTGTTTGTTGTATAGATGGCATTTGACTTGCTGAAGCTAAACTCGCGTCCCAGTCAATAATCGATGGTATTTCTGTAGGAAGGAGTGGAGTTTTTCCCGTCTTTCTTTTTTCTGGTGTTGATGTTCCATATTGTAATTTTCTCTTTGGCGTTAGTGTTTGAATTGATCTTTTCTGTGGTGTTTCATAAATTTTTTTAATTGGTGTGTGTAGCTCTTCCTTTATTTCAACAGGTTCAATTTTACCAATCGTTGAAATTAATTCTTGTAAGGGTTGAGTTATCGGTTTATATGTTTCCTCCAATTTAGTTTGCGCCTCAAATTCCGCATTTTTTAAACTCTGATATTTTTGTTTAACAGCTTTTCTTGATTTAACTAGCTCTCTTGCTAAACGTTCATCCATGATTGGTATAATTTACCATCAAACGTTTATTTTTATAAGTAAATATATGAATCAAATCCTTTTCGATATCGGCCAGATTTCACATTAGAGTCTTTGTCTATTACTAAAAATCCAAATTTATCTTTCCAACATATTAAGCACAACTCATTAAATTGGTTTAATGACATATCAACATTAACATGATCATCATAAATATGTTTTAAGTTTGTTCGATCTTGTTGAAATATAACAATTAAATTTGCATTGTCACGAATTAATTGTTTCGGAATAGAAGAATATGTTTGACATAAATAAAAACAATCAGTATTTTTGTGTCTTCCGAAACAAAAATAGTCCTTTACAACATTCTGATTACAACACACTATATCATCAAATATTATTATAGAGTTTGGTTTAACTTGTTTTGGTGAAACAATTGTTTCTTCATTTTCAGATTCATAGTATCCAATTTTTTTCAAAGGTTTAAAAAGTGTTCTCAAATATTTATACTTTGGTTGATATAAGGATTTTGAATAAACATACAGATTTTCAAATCGCAAACCATTCGGATCTTCAATCAAACTAATAATAACATTGGTTTTGCCACAGCCTGACGGGCCAATAATTAACCCTCTTTTACTATTTCCCTCAAACAGTTTTCCATGTTTTCTAAAACCATTCACTGAACTTTCATGATCCTTAATTGTTATAGAGTATGGTTGTTTCTCAACTCTCATTTTATATATAAAACAAACTATTAATATTCAGTATTGTGATGTAACTGGTTAGTTATCACTAGGATTGCAACTATATATAATGTTTCCATCACATAATAAACGAATCATTTACAAGACAAACAGCAAAAGGAAAGGAAGTGGTTTAGTAAACTCATTAATAAATAAATTACCCTTTGAATTGCATATTCCTGGTTATAATTTTTGTGGACCTGGAACAAAATTGGAAAAACGATTGTCAAGAGGTGATAAAGGTATAAATTTATTGGATGAGGCTTGTAAAGAACACGATATTGCTTACTCACAATCAAATGATATAAAAAGAAGGCATTTAGCTGATAAAGTATTAGCTGACAAAGCTTTATCAAGGTTCAAAGCTAAAGATTCTAGTTTTGGGGAAAAAACTGCTGCACTAGGAATTACTGGTGCTATGAAAATTAAAAGAAAATTAGGTATGGGACTTCGAACGAGAAGAAAGTTCAAGCGAAAAACTCGAAAATGACGAGGACTATCATTATCTCAGGTAATTTCAAAAGCTAGAAAAGGAATTAAGGGGAAACGTTTTAAAGACCTAAATGAAAGTATTCAAACTGCTTTAAAAGCTATTAAAAAAACTGGTAAAGTGTTACCTCCAAAGAAAAGGGTAATTCCAATCCCAAAGACTGGCGGATTTCTTCCACTTATACCTTTATTTGCTGGTTTGTCTGCTCTTGGTGCTCTTGGAGGAGGGGCTGCAGGTATTGCTAAAGCAGTAAATGATGCAAAAGCAGCCAAAGCGAAATTAGAAGAATCTAAACGACACAATCAAATGATGGAGTCCATTGCGGTAGGAAAAAAAGGAAGTGGACTTTATTTAAAACCCTATAAAACAGGATGTGGATTATACTTGAAACCTTATTCAAAAAACTGCTAAAACATATACCTCGAAAAGCACTTACAAATTACGATTTACTTAAATACGCTAAATATTTACAAATTCCCAACTTTCGTGGTATTTTTATGAGGGATAAATTACCAAAAAAGATAAAGTTAATTGAAAGTGCAATTGTCAATCTAGATAATCACAGTGGTGTTGGTACTCACTGGATAGCATATACAAAAAAAGGAAAAAACATAATATATTTTGATAGTTATGGTAATTTGCGACCCCCTTCTGAATTAATTAAATATTTTTATAGCGACCAAAATAATAATATTGTTAATTATAATTATAACAGTTATCAAAACTTTAACAAAACAAATTGTGGTCAATTGTGTCTAAAATTTCTTTATAACCATATGTAACACCTAATTTTAGTTTATTATTAAACATATTTTTAAAGTAAAATGTCATATAGTTTTGTTCTTAGCGGCAATTCCGCTATTTTAACATCAGAGTTACATCCTCCAATATATTTAGATGAAGATGTTGAATATGTTATCGGTCTTGTAAATTTCGAAACATTTAATGCAATTCCCAATATTGATGTTGGGAATAATGTATTAATTCATGATGAAAATTTAGAAATAGCCATACCCCCAGGTAGCTACGAATTAGAAGACATAACAGATTTTTTAAAAAAACACTTGGATGAGGATAAAATTAGTTTTAGTCTTTATGCAAATAATAATACTTTACGTACACATCTTAAATGTTCAGCCCCCATAACTTTTCGTGAAGGAACTATTGGTAAATTATTAGGGTTTAAAAATGGGCAATTGGAAGCCAACATTGAACATATATCAGATTTTCCCGCGGAAATAATTAAAGTAAATTCAATAAATATAGACTGCAGTATTGCAGAGGGATCATATTTAAACGGGAAACCTGTTCATATAATACACCAATTTTTCCCGAGCGTTGCTCCAGGGTTCAAAATAATTGAGTCACCTCAAAACGTCATATATTTCCCAGTCACCGTTAAAGTAATTGATAAAATAGCCATTAAAATAATAGATCAGGAAGGTGATTTGGTTAATTTTAGAGAAGAAACCATAACCATCAGACTACATCTTAAAAAAGTAGATTAAAGATGGTAATATTATATAACAATAAATCTGCAAACTTTACTAGAAAATTTAATAATAAAAACATTAATAAGACAAGAAAGAAACCAACTTCCTTTAGTAGGAAATCAAACTTCCAAAGGTTAACACCTTCTAATAGAAAATTTCTTCAAAGTTTGGGTTTTAAACTTAAATAAAAATGGATTATTTAAATGTAAGAGAAAATGTATTGGTTGATGAATCAATATTAAGCTGGGAAATTCTTTCTTTCGATCCTTTTAATCCTACAAAACTCGGACCAAATGATGAAATCAGAATTGCTTTGCAACAAACAGGAAAATATCCTTTACCTTGCAAAAGTGAAATTTATGTGGAATTGCAAGTAACTAAAGAAGATGATTCCCCTTTAGCTAATACTGTTTTAATTAATAATGCTCCGGCATTTTTATTTAAAGAATTACGCTATATTTTAAATGGTGTTACTATTGACTCCGTTCGGGATATTGGTATAACTTCAACTCTTAAGGGATATATTTCATTTAATCAAAATGAAAGTGCTAAATTGGAAAATGCCGGTTGGTATCCGAAAACAAAATCTAAAGAAAAAATTATGACTGATGACAAAGGTAATGTTTCATTATGTATACCATTAAAGATGTATTCAGGATTTTTTGAAGATTATAATAAGATTATTCTTAATTCACAACAAGAACTTATTCTAATAAGAAGTAATGATGATACAAATGCATTATTATCCAGTAATGAAGATGAAAAACCCAAAGTTAAAATTACCAAGTTGTGTTGGAGAGTTCCTCATCTTACTGTAGCGATTCCGCAAGAATTAGCACTTACCAAAATTATTGACAAAAATAGTGATATACTAATAACCTTCCGAAGCTGGGAATTAGTTGAATATCCAGAGTTATTGGAAACTACGAGGCACAACTGGCCCGTAAAAACATCTACAAAAGTCGAAACGCCACGTCATGTTCTAATTGCTTTTCAGAAAAATAGACGTGGTAATCTAAAAATGGATATGAGTAAATTTGATCATTGTAATTTAAGAAATATGAATGTCTTTTTAAATTCAGAAAGATATCCTTACAATGATCTTCAACTTGACTTTGAAAATAATAAATTTGCTACTCTGTATGAAATGTTTACAGACTTTCGTCAAGGGTATTATAACTCTCCAGTGGAACCAATTTTTAATCCGAAAGAATTTAAAGAAAATGCTCCTATAGTTTACATTAATTGTTCACATCAAAGAGATTTACTACAAACAGGTCCAGTAACCATGAGAATTGAATTTGAAACCAAGGAAAAAATTCCCCCTAAAACAGCGGCATATTGTGTTATAATTCATGATAAAGTTTTCAGTTACAATCCATTAACAAAAATTGTGAAACAGTTGTAATACAATTTCCTTAAGATAAAATACTCTTTTTAAACAAACCGCTACTTACGCTTAAGAGCGCACGCGTCAATTTTGATATTTATTAACGTAGCCAAACCAGAATTCTTCATTTATATAATGTCTTACGAGATTTCAGTTCGAGTATTAGATTTTCAACTTCAGTTGCAGAAATTAAAAAAACAAATAAGTGAATATCAATTAAAAGTAGAAATGATCAAGAAATTCAAATATTTGAAAATATGAAACTTATTCTAGATCTTCAAGGATTCAAAATTGAAAATAATAAATTTATTGTAAAGGAATTAGCAGCGTACGATGGGCAAAAGACAAGTCATTTTATTTTCAAAGCTCCATTTCCGATGGGTCATTTACCATCCTATTTACACAAACAAGCTCTGTGGTTAATAAAAAATTACCATTGCATTGAATGGTGTGAAGGATTTACACCATTACACAAATGTGGAGATATCATAAGAGATTTAAGCGCTAAGGTGGACTATGTTTATGTAAAAGGGGAAGAAAAGGCAGATTTCGTAAAGAAGTATTCCATGAAACCAGTTATCGAGATTGATGAACAACCCACCCTAAAGAAAATGGATCCTTGCTGCTTTTATCATCAAAAAATACCATGTGTATGTGCATTATCAAATGTTTATTACCTTTACAACAATTTTTTTATGTAATAAAAGACTTGATTACAAATTATGTGTTTTATTTTCTAACATTGTTTTAATACATGAAATATTATTATTTAATCCTAGTTCTTGAAGTTTACATATTAAAATATCTATATTTTTATTTTTTAAATATTCGCTACAACATTTAGCTGCTAGTAAACATAATTCCGCATGTTCCATATAATTTAAAAACACTATAATATTCTGCGCTTCACTTTCTTGACCTTCATATGCATAAAACTCGGAACAGGCTGCGGACATCAAAAACTCTTCATACATTTCTCTTATTAATAATTCCATAATAAATCCTACACTAAAACCTCCCTGTTTCTCAATATCTCTTTATCTCTCTCTTCCTCTTCCACGATTTCTTTTAATATATCAGGATCTTTTATATAATCCTTCAATATCCTTAAAAAGTAACTGAATCCTATTTTCTTTATTTCATGAAAGAACTTCGGCAAATTTTGGGTTTTTCTATAATTTAAACAGGCTTCTGCAGCTAATTGGTATTGGAAGGCAGTCTCATAATATACCTGTGCCCACTCGGGGTGTGTTTTCCTTAGCATTGCATTCTTTAATTCGGAATTTTGAAGTTTAGTAAACTGTTTACCTAATTTGATTATTTCATTTTGCAAATCACTGTTCATAACTACCACTTATTTTTAATTTAACACTGTTCTTTATTAGTGGTGAATCTTCTATATAAGCTTAAGACTAGTTGTAAATGAATGTAGCTCGCTCAGATTCAGTCCTTTAAAATACCAGCTCCCCTCCAACTGCTACCAGCTCCCCTCCAACTACTGTGGTGGTTAGGAAGGAGGTAGGAGGTGGAGCAAAAAGAGGCGGAGTTTATGAAACCAATCGGAATAGGGGGCGAACTTGGGCAGCCAATCAGAAACAAGGTCATTCTTGGCTGACCAATCAAAAAAGTGGTGGGGGGGTCAACTAGAAGCCCCCTATTCCCACTACTCACTTCACATGAGGCAGTCAAAAGAGCACTTGACAGGAGAATGGACGAAACGACACCCAAATGGATACTACGACTTCTCTCCACTAGAATAGAAGAGACAGAGAAAGGACAGGACACTATCGCCTTCTGTACTACCAGAGGATGCCTTCAGGGAATGTTGTCTCTCCACTTATGTGGATCTTAATTGTAGGTCGACTCCTTTGTGATCTGATTGATCTCGGCCTATATTGTAAAAACGATGCCGATGACGCGATCGTGATAGCACGAGGCAAATTCTAGAATACCCTCTGTGGCATAGTTTAAAGAGAGCTTAAATACACTAGGGAATGATGCCAGATCATGGAACTAAATATCAACCCCACCAAAACCACCCTTAGTAGCGTTTACAAGGAAAAGATACCTCAATCTGAAAACCATCAAAAGGGATGGGAATGTTATTGAGTGGAAATCAGAAGTTAAATATCTGGGACTGACCCTAGATAATAAACTCCTCTAAAACAAGTAAGAAAAAGAAGTAATTAACAAGGTTACATAAGCCTTGATAGTCTGTAGAAACTTTGCGGGATAGGGTACAAACCCAAGAATCCTGCAGTGGATGTACACTGCAATAGTGAGACCAATCACGACATATGGAGCAGTGATCTGGAGCAAAAGAACCAGCCTGGCTAATACGGGAGCTAACCTCTCGAAAGTTCAAAGACTGGCCTGTGCGTGTATAACCTGGGCAATGAAAACCTGCCCAACGGTCACCATGGAAGCAATCCTGAACCTCACACCTCTACATATACTTGTAGAGAGTATAGCGAAGAGGACAATTTATAGGATGATGAGAGATGAGATCACAAAAAAAAGGCCCATTCTCTTATCCAGAAATCAACAAATCTGGGACATGCCCCAAGATGAAATGAAAAATAAACTTAACTTTGTGAAAAACTTCAGCACAAAATTGAGTCGCAAAAGCGAATGGGACAGAAACACCAATGAAAAACTCAACAAAAAATCCAATATATGGTAAATAGATGGCTCCAAAACGGAAGGAACTGGAATAGGAGTATGTGGACCTGGCACCACACCCTACAAAAGCTTGGGTAAGTCACCAAGCTTCTTTCAGGCAGAAATACATGCCATTAGGAAATGTATTCAATTCAACAGCTGCGCTCTCAAGTTATGAACTCTAAGATGATCTGGGAATGCCTAGAGGAATTAAATGTTTTGAGTAAGAAGCATAAAGTCACCCTCATATGGGTACCGAAACACACCGGGATAGCGGGGAATGAAATAGTAGACAGGATCGCGAGGAAAGGGGCTGAGACACTATTTCTGGGGTCAGAGCATTTCTGTGGAATCATTAGCATCGTAATGGTGAAAAAACTAAAGATAGAAGAAGAAAGCAGGAGATTCAATTATTGGACGGAGCTGCAAGGATTGAGACAAGTAAAGATAATTTTTGGGAACTACGACCAGAAGAGATTCAAAGAATGCATAATAAACTTACCAACTTAGAGTTCTGACAGGGGTTTTGATGGAGCTTTCCCACCTGAAGGGACACCTAAGGAAACTCGGGCTGGTAAAAGGAGAAGAGTGCATTTTCTGTGAGGAGGAGGACGAAACTTCTGTTCATATTCTTTCAGAGTGCAGCGCTCTAGAAAACCCTCGGATGTGATTCGTGGGAACTAACCAAATCGAAAAAGAGGAGCTACCTATTTTGAAGCCGTCTAACATCCTAGGATTCCTGAGGAAAATAGGACTGGAAGACCTGCTCCAGCCGATAATCTAACTTTTACGAATGGGCAGTAGTAGGGGGCACAATAGATCTACCAGGTCGCAGTGTACAGACCCCAATTCTACGTACATAGATACAACAGTAGGAAAGAGGTACAAAATATATTTTAAGGTAGAGTATGGTTATTGCAAAAGCCCAGAATTTAAAAAAAGGGAAATAATACGCAAAAAAGGGTAAGTGAACTAAACAAATTAAATTTTAAACTGACAATCTGAGATTTGTTATTATTATAAGATAAGCGCATATCCAGTATCCCCAAAAACCCTACCCTATAATGAGAAGTTGATTATACATAAACATATTAAAATTTTAAAACGTAAAACTATTAATGTTACAGATACAGCAGAAGGTAACGAAATAAGTACCTAATGGCGTGTACACAGCATCTCATTATTTTAATTATTTCAGGTTTAACTAATACTATGACTAGTTCAGAACTTCCATAACTAGAGTCAATAGTTGAATGTAATGTAAATAGAGCAGATGATAAAAAAATGTGTGAAAAGGCAGTTTTGTTCTTATTAATGATAATGACAAACGCACTATAAATCAAATTCAAAGCAAGATATCAGAAATTAGTTTTTTTTATGAATTTTCTTCTTTTTAATTTTGTAGACTAGTGTGATCCCAAGGGCATGGATACTATAGATCAAACTAATTTCTGCAAAACATTAGATATTTCAAGTCACAATATGAAAGAAAATTTGGAAATTGTTACAGTTATTTTCAAATAAATACTTCTGCTTTGATAAGATGTTGTGTTTATTTCAAACACATTATTTGGTAATTGTAGAATCGAGAACAGTCGCAGATCAAAAACAACGTACAATCAAGATCATTGAATTTAGAAGATTTCCTTCCAAAAGCAAGAACACCTCAAAGAAAACGCAAAATTCAAGTTCAAACATCATCTTTTGTTATCTCTTCTAGTGCTTATAAGGTATATATAGAAGAAAAGATGAAAATAGTGGAAGCGTTACAACAATGAAAAGATTAAAACAAAATAAAGAGATTGAAGCAGAAATTGGAAAAATTGACTAAACTTCACCAAACAAAAAATGTAAAATGGTTTAAAAACAAGATAAAAAAGATAAAACTGAAGACAGTCAAACCACAAGCAGATGATGAAGAAATCGTCGAAGAAAAAATATAAAGAAATCAGATTTATGCTTTTCGTGTGTGGCAAATTTAACTTTAAAAAACATTGGAGTCAAATTCCAAGATTGTAATAGAGTTTACCATATTGCATGCTTAGAGGAAAAAAGTTTAGTTATTTTCATTCTTGTGGTGTTTGCACAGTCAAGCAAAGTGTGCATATGAAACATGATTTTTAACGCATTGTACCTAACATTTTTGTACTTCTTTATAGTAAATAAATATACAGAAACATATGTACATAGGGATGTGTATTTTTATAATATTGTGTTTAACGAATACTTTATACATTTTTTAAGGGCTATTAAATAGGTTCGGACCTTTTAACAATTTTCATGTCAGTATATCCTTAGTGCCAAGAAGTAAGTGTTTTTGATATGTCAGCTACTAGGTTTTCAGTGGCAATAACTAGTTTTTTTTGAAATTTTTAATTTTATGTTATGTGGTTTGAACAATAGGATAATGTTTTGGTATATTAAATAATAATCTAAAAGAAATTTTATAAGTAAATAATTATTCATAATTAAATTGTTTGAGTATTTTAGGGAGCTTATCCTTAAAGTGCCAAGAATTAAGGGTAAAAAGTTCTCTTTTATTTCATTTACTTACTTTAGTATCGCACTCATTTCACCTCGTTATTCCGGTTAATGCTGTCACTGTATTAAAGATATTTTGTTTTGTTGTAGTTAGGTATTTTCCGTTAATTAGTTGATCATATATTTAGCAAGTTGTGTTTATATTCATTTTAATATTTTCAGAATGTTTTATTATTTATGTATTGTTAGTTGCAAAATATGGAGATATATTTGAATTGGTATGCAATCCAGAGCTAGTCACTGGGGTATCACGACCCAATTATAGAACCTTCCCTAATTTGATTCAAATATTTGGCTTCCTATTTTTATAATGTGCTATAATATGTTTTACAATGCTATCGCCTCACAGGGATACAAAAAAAGTTGAATGAAAACCAAATCAATCAGGCTATAAAAATAGTTCGAGAAAAATAGGTAATTTTAATCCGGTGGAATATTTACCCACAGAAGTATGAGCTAATTCCAGATGAAGCAATAGCTATATATATATATATATATATATATATATATATATATATATATATATATATATATATATATAATTGGGAAGCAAAACACTGGTTTTAGTAAAATATGTCTTCAAGATGGAGAGCAAGAGATAAAGAGAAGCGATGCTCATCGAATGGAGTTTACCTGCTCGGTGAATCTGGAATGGCCGGAAAAAGCTGGTTAAAATTATTTTTATTGTTTTATTTAAAAAGGGTTGAAGAATTGTCATTGAAAACGTCAGAATTCACTTTTCAGAAAGATATATTTTGCGTTTTTCTCGAATTTTAAAATAAGACCTCTTGCCCGCATACTAAAAAGTTATTTAAAGATAATCTAAATTAATACCTCTTGGACCATCGGTTATATATTTTTAGAATAATTTATAAGATAAAATAATTATTGGTTATTTTAACTGATAAATCACCGTTCGGTAAACTTACTCATCCAGTGATTCAATCGTTCTTTTGTATAATTCATTAAATGTCAAAATAAATAAAAATGCAAATGGACTAATGAATAAAAATGGAATAGAATAAAGTCGAATACAAGTTCTGCTGTAAAATATATAGATAATTTAATGGCAGGTTTTATTTCTGTAATCTGTTTTTTACACGTATTAGTTAACATGGACTATGAAATTTTGAACCGTTTTCCTACTTGTAACAATTGCGTAGGAAATTGCCTTTATAACTTCAATGTGACCTCTAAACAATTTTTTTTCATAATTTTAAATTACTAGCTCAAAGTTCATCTTTAACTCAAATTTGAAATGGATTTTAACCCAAAAATATTTTTCGACTTGTTAAAAATAGTATTTTTTCCAGTGAACGCCCACCTGCAAGTATAGAAATTATTTTCATTGTGTTAATACAAGTTTACCACCTTATCACATTTTTTTGATTTGTTGGTATCGATATTAAAACAAACAAATTAATTATTGGCCTTTATTATAAACACACTACATCTGGGGCAAAAACTGCTGCATGTCTGCTGAATTTTTTACATTCTCGCTTTTTCCCGGTTTTTGATATCAGAGTCCATAATTTGAAAGATATTTCTTATATAAACCTTATTTAAATATTTTTTTAAAAAATTTTGGCCTAAAATTGATTACATAACATCAAAACAGAAGTTTTAAAAACGCAACAAAAATTAAGAATAGAAAATGTAAGTTTGTAGATAATAATATCTTGGATACTATTTAACTTAGGTATGAAATTTTTATTTAAAAATTGAAATCATAAAAAACAAAAAATTATTTGATCCTGTTTTTTATGAACTTAGTATAATTTACAACTATAGAGTTCCTATAACAACATAAAGAACGAAGACCGAATTAAAAGTTTTTGAATAAAGAAAATCATATTTGTCTTGGAAAACAATGAAAATTTATCACAATTTTTCCTTTTGCTCCCCCTACCCTATTTTCTCAATGTATTTTAGCCTCTTTGCTGTTTACGATTATAGAATAGATAAATCTAATTTATTATGGAAAAATAATACTATTTCTGAAAAAAAAAACCTATTAAGAATTTGTTATTTAAAAACTATTGTTTTTCTATTTTTCTTTACTGTTCCCTTTCAACAAATAACGTTTAAAAATTTTGAACTACATTAACATCATAAGTACAGGGTGAGTCAAAGATTGGATGAAGTAAGTTTGTGCCTTTTCGGTGAAATTTACAAAGAAACTATATTTATTGTTTGATACAGTTTCTTTTTACGCAGATTTTAAAAATATTTAGGACTCTACAGGGTGAGCCAAAAAACTAGGACAGCATAAAGTGGTATTTTTTTAAATAGAACACCCTATATACGAATCGTATTTTCGATTTAGCTTATAATTTTAAATCTTTTTTATTAAGGGTTTACTATAACAAAACTTTATAGTTTCTGAGATAATTAAGTTTAAAGAAAAAAAGTCACATTTTCAAGCATCAATTCAATCCTAAATAATGATTTCAATTTTGTGACAAATATATTCAAATTTGGAATTTAGCAAGGCCAAGGACAAGTTAACATAATTTTTACCTAATATTTTCAATAAAAGCTACAGGGTGTTGAACACATCGGCTCAAATTTGAACAAGTTTAAATGAATAAATATCTTTTTTTTAAATGGTACACCCTGTATATTTTCATGTTGTTTAATAGAGTAATAAAAACCCTAAAAGTTTTGTTCAATATATCCTATACCTATTTATAATATTTTTGAGATATTTCAGTTTTTCTTATTTTCCATACTTTTTTACAGAAATAGTCTTCATTATCATAGTAGCCATGTATAATAATAAAAAGAAACTACAGAAACAAACAGAATGTGGTTAAATATGATGAAATACATTATTCGTTATATTACAACGGCAATAGTTTAATTAAACATAATGTGAAAAAATTAACACAACAATAACGACAAGGCAAATACATATTTACTTTTATACTAAATTGAAACAAAAAAAATACCTATTAAATACTGAGATTAATTATTTCTTTTTAATAAGTGTTCGAATAAACGACCCTCTTGTGTAATGCACAAATTTAGTCTTTTTTGCAGATTTTCTCGGACCCTGGACAAAATTAGTGGCGTTATTGTTCTACAGGTATCCCTAATCCTGTTTCGCATATCTTCCACTGTTGTTGGTGGATTAACATACACCTTATTTTTAATATAACCCCATAGGAGGAAATCTAATGGGGTGATGTCGCAAGACCTTGGTGGCCACTCAATGAAACCCCCACGTCCAATCTATTTTTGCGGTTATCGTTGGTCCAAAAACGCACGAACTTCACGATGGTAATGCGGAGGCGCACCATCGTGCTGGAACCACATACTGTCAAGCTCATCCCTATCGAGACCTTGAAGCAGTTGGGGTAGTTCTTCTTGTAGAAAGTTCAGGTAACTATGGCCATTTGGTGGTTCATTAAAAAAGTGGGGTCCAATAATTCGATTATGATGAATACCACACCAAACATTTAATAACCAGTGGTTTTGATGTTGCACCTCTCTAATCCAAAATGGGTTTTCTCAGGCATAATAATGCATGTTGCGTCTATTCACGGCACCATTACTTCTAAAAGTAGCTTCATCACTAAACATTACCTTGCATAATAAATTTGGATTTAATTGAATCTCCGCATTTATTGTACGACAAAAAGTTTACACGACTTTCAAAATCCTGTCCATGCAATTCTTGGTGTAATTCCATGTGATATGGATGATACCTATATTTCTTAGTAGTACGGCTGCCAATATAAGGATTTTCCTGAACATTTAACAATACTTGTAGTTCTTTTTCTTCATTAGTTACTGGTTTGTTGACCACTTTACGTTTTGGATAATCAACAGTACCAGAAGAATCAAATCTTTGCATTAAGTTTTGAAAAGTATGGGTATTAGGCTGGCGTCGATCAGGATACTTCATTTTGTAAATTCTTTGAGCAAGAAGGCAATTTTTTTGAGCCTCTCCTATTGTATGAATCATATCTATTAACTCATTCTTTGGAAAATTCATTTTACAATATAAGATGAATGCAAAAAAAACCAAACTACACTACATAAAAACCAAAAGAAGCGATTGCGGTTATAAATTTGACACACAGAAAAATGTTCTTTTACATTGTTTTTGCCATGGCTACTATGATAATGAAGACTATTTCTGTAAAAAAGTATGGAAAATAAGAAAAACTGAAATATCTCAAAAACTATTATAAATAGGTATAGGATATATTGAACAAAACTTTTAGGGTTTTTATTACTCTATTAAATAACATAAAAATATACAGGGTGTACCATTTAAAAAAAATATATTTATTCATTTAAACTTGTTCAAATTTGAGCCGATGTGTTCAACACCCTGTAGCTTTTATTGCAAATATTAGGTAAAAATTATGTTAACTTGTCCTTGGCCTTGCTAAATTCCAAATTTGAATGTATTTGTCACAAAATTGAAAACGTTATTTAGGATTGAATTGATGCTTGAAAATGTGACTTTTTTTCTTTAAACTTAATTATCTCAGAAACTATAAAGTTTTGTTATAGTAAACCCTTAATAAAAAAGATTTAAAATTATAAGCAAAATCAAAAATACGATTCGTATATAGGGTGTTCTATTTAAAAAAATACAACTTTAAGCTGTCCTAGTTTTTTGGCTCACCCTGTAGAGTCCTAAATATTTTTAAAATCTGCTTAAAAATAAACTGTATCAAACAATAAATATAGTTTCTTTGTAAATTTCACCGAAAAGGCACAAACTTACTTCATCCAATCGTTGACTCACCCGGTACAAATAAAGATTTTTTAGCAGCCAATCTTGAACCCAGTGAGAATTAAATAGAAATATACTAGGGGCATTTTGCTGGAAACGTCCTGGCGCAGCGCGAAAGCAAAATCTGTGTGTTCGGAACTCATGTTTTTGATACTTAAATTAACCAAAAATACATTTCCAAGAGACTTTTTAGACCTATTTTATTTCAGCTTTCTATTGGCATAGTCAGATTTTTAAAATTTGGCATTTTTACCTTGAAAAAAATAAAAAATGTACTGTACTGTAGAAACGGCACTTTTAATATTTTTTGATAGTCTAAATTGAAAGCGGAGGATTTTTACATCGAATTAGGTATTTCTTAGAAAGGAGTTTTTTGATATTTTCGAAAAATAAAGTGACGGTCATTGGATGACGCGTGGATTTAACGTGCGAAGCCGTTTGTACTCCGATCATAGTATGTTCACTGCAATGTACTCAGTTCCATAATAATATCATGGTTCAATACTTTATAGACATTGATTCTTGAAACGGTCTTGTCTCCACATTTTTTATTTTTTTCTACTTCGCAAAACTACTTTTCCGAGTATTATTTTATCTTTTGAACAGGTTTTCTTGGATGTTTTCATTTTTCTTATATTTTTAATTTTAGCAAAGCTTGTATACTCTAAGGATATAAATAAGTTTTTGAACTAGATGGAAATTTCATCAATTCAAATAATAGGCTGGTACTGCCAAGGTACCTGCACGCGAACTCCGTAATAGGATAGAAAAGAAATTTCTTTGCTATTTCTTTCTATTATGGAAAATCATTCAAAAATTACTCTGTAACCACATTTGGCAACGGTCGGGTATGTCCGAATAAGCAATCTTGCTATAGAAATAAAAAGTCTTTGGCTTGTTGCTGTTCTTCTATCCCTCTCAAAACAATTTAAATTCTGCATAAGTCGGTCTCATTTTTTTCCTGATTTACGTGTGTTTGAATTTGTGATTATGTTGAATATGAGATAAATTTGTTTCTAAAAATGAAAACCTATAGTATTTTTATCTATGGAATGAAATGAAGTTCATAAATGTGTTTTTATATTTTATTTAGCCAAAAGTTTAGATTTACACGTTATATAAGAAAAAAATATCAAAATAGCAATAATTATTTTTATTTCTGTTTATTTCTTAACGTTAAAAACCAGAACAATAATAAATTATTAGGGCTGAATTAAGAAAAAATAAATAAATATATACATAATATATATCCAATTGAAAAAGTTTTACTGAGCTGCACAAACTTCTGACAGGGTTCAGCTAAATGTCGGTTGAGCACACAAAATATCTCTCTATTCTTCAATATTTTATACAAAATACATAAATATCGGATCCATATTTTCTAATAGGTAATTTATTAAAAAAAAGTTTAGAATTAAATACTTTAAAATATAATATTGGAGATTTGACGATAAAAATTTTTGGTCAATTAACCTAAAAAATTACAAAGTAAATATGTTTAGTATTTTTTTCTTTTAATTATAAAGTCCCTAGAAAAGATACATGTTTTTAGAGATGGTAGTTTGTAGTTATTTCTATGCGAACTAGCCCGAAGTTGTAAGGAAAATATCCTAGAGAGTAGATTCCGTTGATAGAAAGAAATTTTCTTTCTTCTTTATTTCTTTTCTGTTTCTATTTCTATCGTGTTATGGAGTTCGCGTACTGGTATTACCTTGTCCTTGTCCAATCAAATTTATGGTCTAAAGAAGTTTCCTTATAATCCTCTTTATTGCTATAAAATATTTTTGCTTCCTTGCAGCACTTCTGAGATTAATTAAAAAGATATGTTGTAAAAATTTTCTCATTTGCTGAGAGCCGTATTTTCGAAAAATAAAGTGACAAATATCGGATGACGCGTGGATTTTACGTGCGAAACCGCTCGTACTCCGAACATAAAATGTGCGTTGCGATATATGTACTCCGCTTCATAATAATATTATAGTTTAATATTCTATAGTCATTGATTTTTTAAACGGTCTTGTCTCCCCATTTTTTACTTTTTTTTTTTACTTCTCAAAACTATACCAATAGTGGCTACAATATACTTGCAGTTAGGTGTATAAAATACAAGTACATATATAAGAAAAACTTAGTTCTCAATCAACTAAAAAACCTTATACTATAAAGACAAACGTATTCCTGCAATCTGAGGTAGTCATTTTCTCTATAAGTGTTGGAACCGAGTGTACGTTTGGTCTATAGTATAAGGTTTTTTCAATTGGTTGAGAACTAAGTTTCTCTTATACAATTATATTCTCAAAGCGATTTTTCCGAGTATGTTTTTATTTCTTGAAGAAGATTTCTTCGACTTCCTCAATTCTCTCTGGCAATATAAGGCAATTATCTCTCATGATAATCGCCTTATATTACCAAAATACCTGGTATTGCCCTAGCCTTGTCTATCTATGTTTAAGTTCAATATCAAATTTAATGCAAATTTAACGTCCATTCTACACTAAATTTGACAATTTTGTACCTAAAATGGTGAATAATTTACATTTGCTTTGAATTTAAAGCAATTCATTAAAATAACAATTCGCTGTATATTAAATTTGATTAAATAGTACCTCAAATTTCAATAAAGTAACTGAAAAGATATTTCAACTTTCTGTACATTAAAATTAATTCACATGCACCTTAACATTAAAGAAATTTACAATATTATTCATGATCCATTGCATGAGATACCGGGAGATGGCGTAATTTGTATGTGTGTACTTTTTGTTTAGTATGATATAAGTTGCTTAAAGGACTCAATTTTTTTATGATGAGATGTACATGTTTGTCGGTACTGACAGAAACCAATGAGTTCAAAACCTGTCTATAGATGGCGGTACACTACCTATGTGAAAAATTTCCTCCTTTTTCTTGTAGCAGAATTTTTTGATTGAACATTGGCTGTATATTTAATGTACATAGTCACTTTAAAAAGTAATGACCAAAACTTTTAAATTTAATATATAATTACATTAGATTTAATGGAATAAATTAATATAGATAAATGTAAATTATTAAATTTAATGCATTACATTAAACGCCATTTAATAAACGTTTGAGAAATTTGCTTCCAGCACATTTACTTTAAATTTAATGCATATTCTTTTTAAAGTGTACTCCGTTCCATAATAATATTAGAATTTATAACTTTATAGTTATTGATTTTTAAACAGTCTCGTTTACACATTTTTTATTTCTCAAAACTACTTTTTCGAGTACCTTTTTATTTCTTCAAGAAATTTTCTTCGATTTTTTCAATTTTCTCATATATTTAATTTTAGAAAAATTTGTATACTCTTAGATCAATGCTGAGTTTTTGAATTAGACGGAATTCTTTTCTATTAAGATAATAACCTGGTATTGCCAAAGTAACTGGTTTAACCCTAGCCTTGCCCAATCTAGGTGTGAGTTCTAAACAAATTGCCTCATAGTCCTCTCCTGTAAAAGATTTTTGCTTCCTTGCAGTACTGCTTGGCTCAATTAAAAAGTTTCTTTGTAAAAGTTCTGTTATTTGCTGAAAGCTTTATGCTGGTTGGTTTTGCTACTGTTTCAATGTTTGCACCTATATGGTCACAAGCCTCTATGGTACATACAGGCGCGAAAAAGCGCCTTTCAGCTATAACACTGAAAACTCTTTTATGGAAGTTATTCAACTTCGATTTATTTTTAAATTTCTGACCTACTCAATAATAAGGCCTGTTTCTAGAGAAATTTCAAACCAGTCAGCGCCAACCAGGTTTACGAAAACAATCACGTGACAGATTAACATTTGTTTTTGAACGATTTGATTGTCGCCGACTAGTTCCTAATTACTCTGCGAAAGTAGGTGTTTATGCTTTTCAGATAATTTATTATTATTTCTGATTATCGAAAAAATCACACTGAATCATCATTAAGATTGTCAAATAGTGCAATTATACTATTGTATTTGGATCCATTATTTTCTTTAAAATACATTACAACTGGTTTTTGTGTTTCGCTCCATTTCTCGAAAATATTAAAACGACTTATTCTAAAAAATATCTGTATGGATGTAAAAAAGTCGCTTTTTCGAACTAGACTATTAAAAAAATAACATTTTCATAAAAAAATTGGACCGACTTCTAAAAGCACAAAAAAGCCAAAAATAACAATATAAATTTTAATATGAAATTGAAATTTTCAAAGTCGGAACCAAATTTATACCTGACAAAATATGATTCACATTGAAAGATTGAAAAATATTATATATGTAATTGCTTTCCTACTATAGCTTATAGGTATCTCATGACTTCTAAAAAATTTCAATTTCATATACAAATTTATATTGTTATATTTCCCTTTTTAGTCTTGTTTTTAGAAGTTAGTTAAATTTATATATTTTTTTAAATTTTAATATTAAATTGAGTCGAGTTTTTAAGGTTACAAAAAAGTATCCATTTTATCAATAGTTGTAGATTACACTAAGATGAACATTAAAAAGATTTCTTGATTCTGAAAATTTTTCAGGTACCAATTTTGAATAAAATTGTACCAAACAAATATTTACTCTGTTAGAGTAAATTTGTTATTTTGAATTTTAAGAAATTAATTTTAGGTTTGTAACCAACGCCCCCAAAACCTACCAATACCAATATTGAAAAATTTTTCTGACATATTTTATCCCGCATACTGAGTTTGAAGAAATTAATTTCAGATCCGTAATATACGCTTCAAGGATCCAGCAACATCAATCAAGGAAAAATCTGAAAAATGTAAAATTTGTAGGCCCCATAGATTGTAAAAAATTAACTTCAGTTTCGTGACCTACTATTCCGAAAACACCAATTTTGAAAAAATATGATATCGTAAAATTTTCAATCCACCATATTGCATCCGTCATATTGAATTTCAAAAATATAGTTCCAAACTCTTAATCTAACCTTAATCTACCCCATCGAAACCTTCCTCCACCCTCTCTGTGAATTTTGGACATAATTCGGAAATATATAATTTTGAGATCTCGATGTTGCATGTGTCATATCGATTTTTTAAAACTAATTTTAAGTTCGTTATTTGCACTCTTAGAAATACCCCACAATAAATTTTGAACAAAATCGAGAAAAGTTCAATTTTTAGTACGTCATAATGGATCAACCAATTTGAATTTTGAAAAAATAATTTTTAATTCAATCAAAAACCCTCTATACCTATTTTGAACAAAATCGAGAGATATAAAATTCTTATTGAATCCTCCATATTGAATATTTTAAATTATATCCTTAAAAACCCCGCTATACTAATAATTTTGTTATATACAACCCCGAAAAATCCTCCGTAACAATTTTTGAGATAATCAGACAAAATTAGTTTTTTTGTCCGCCAGATTATCAGCGCCATCTTGGATTTTACTGAACCAATTAAGGCCAAAATAACGCAGCAACTTTCTTAACATAATGCAAAAAATTTCACTTAATTCGGTTTGTCCGTTCGGGAGTAATCGACGTACATACATTAAAAAAAACATACATAGCGGTCGAATGTTGAACCTAATTATGTTATGTGTAGAAGACGGTTAAAAATCTTTAAAATGTCATTTTCGAGATAACAGGTTTTGTATTTTATCAAAGATAAAATGCCAAAGTTTGAAAATGTGATTTCAGTAATATACAGGAGGGATAAAAATATATAAAAAACGTTCATTGTAGAAGACTTTAAGATTGATTTCAGTATCGAAAACACGAGTTTAAAATAATGAGATTTTTCAGGAAAAATTCCCTATATATATTTCAGATTTGTGAAAATAAAATTTAAATTTCATTATATAATGCGTACTTAATAAAATTAATTTAAAAAAAAACCGCATTTTTATAATAAGAATACAAGGGATAATGCTACTACGTTGTTGATCTCAAATATATTTTTCCTAAAATTGACTCTATTGTTCCCTATTAGTCTTACATATCTGTAAAATAAAATTGCTCATTTTCTACATACAATATTTTGGCAAGTTTGAAAAGACTTGTTTTATTATTAAGTACATCTCTAGGAAAGCGTAATGATGAAAAAGCCACATACATCATATAACATTTTTTCAAAGAAAACATTTACTATACATAAAAATATAATAAACAAATAACAAATTAAAATAAGTTTCTCTAATTCTTAAGTGAGTTACTTTCATATGTACTCAAAACTAAAACCATATTTAAAGCTATTCTGGTTATTTTAAATAAAATTGAAAAAAAATGAAATTTAAAAATAAACGTGTTTTGAATATATATAATTAATCAATATACAGAGTGACGGTGGTAATGATATTATTATAGATGTTTTTAGAGTCATTTTTATCGAAAGATAGAATACAATCAAATAACTGTTGTTACTAAAAATGATTTAAACCTAGTTTTGAATGCAACTGAAAATCTGAAGGTTTGTTAAAAAAACAAGTAATACGTTTCTCATTAGTTATCGGAAAGTTATTAAAAAAAACTACGTTTTCTAAATAATAATTTGTTACTGAAAAGTGGATGTTGCGTATATGAATCATTAATAGAATTTAGACAAAACACGGAATTCAAAAATAAAAGATATTTTATGCGTTCTATACTAGTAACAGAGTGTAGCTGTAAAATAGTTTTAAATATTTAGAGATACTTTTGTAATAATATCTAGGTCGAGGCATATGGTGGTACCTACAGGGAACCACGCAAACCCGACTTCACCGATTTTGATCATTTTTGGATATGTTGTAGTACTTGAAAAAATAATAGACACGTATTTTTTTTTTTCGACCAACATCCTTTAAAGGGGTGAAATTCACACTCGAAGTCAAACCTTAAAATTTTTTTTAACAAATCTCAGCATCTAATGATTATTTTTGAATCAAATCAAGTGAGAAACATTCGTCATAAAAAGATACAAATGTGGCGTGTATTAATGACCAAAGGGGATGCAACGCCTATTTTGTATTCTAAAAAACTATATTTATTATAAATTTTTCTTAGAAATATCGGGGAATGAACTGAAAATAATTATAAAAAGCATTTTTGTTAGCAATTTTGATCATTAGTGTTTCGGGATTTTTCAAATAACCACCTATAAAAATTTTTTTTCCCTAAAATTCTTCTAAAATGTGAAGCGAATTTAATTTATAACCTGGGCAAATATATTAAAATTTTTTTTTCAATAATAGTACCAAAAAAGTAAAAAAAGTCACCCCCAAAAGTAAATACCGAATGTCACAGTCTAATTAAAATTGTTTAATAAAATAAAATATAAAATAAGTCCTATATGATTTAACAAGAAGAAAATTTTTTTTAACATGTGAAAACTACCCTTAAAGTTGAACCTTACGACTTACTTTTCCAGATGCATCGGCATTTAATGGATATTCTTTAAAAAAGTGAGTTAAAAGATATATTTAATAAGAATCCTGAAATATACGGTGTATTTATGACCGAAAGAGTTGCAACCCTATATTGGAAACAATACATTATTTTCTATAATTTTTTTCTTGAAAATGAGAGTATAAATTGAAAAAAATTCATAAAGGTAATGTTTTTAATATTGAATATTAAAGTATACTTGTTTTATCATTTTTCAATAAACCACTCCTTGATATCAGCAATTAACCCTTAAAGTGATCACATGTAAGGGGTGAAAAATAGATTTTTTTATTAAAATTTATTTCATGTGTAAACTATATGGGATTTGTAACTAATTCAAATGCCAAACTCATAAACCTCAAACCCACGAACTCCAAACCCATATACCTCAAACCCAAAAGTTGAAAAGTAGGTTTGAATTCAGTGATTAAAGGGTTTGAGGATTTGGGGATTGTAGATTTGAGGTTTGTGGGTTTGGCGTTTAGGGTTTGAGGTCTGGGGTTTGGAGTTTGTGGGTTTATAAATCAGTCAACTTTTGTACGCCTGTGTAATTTTCTGTAAAGAATCTGGGTTGAGTCTCGAGTTTTTTATGGTTTTAAATAATATCTTAAAAATAAATCCCATTAATTATATCCCTGATAGCAAATTCGTGTTCAGAGGAAAAAAATAAACAAGAAAAGTATAGTCAGACACCCAGCACATACAATTTTTTTTTATTTTGTGGACCTGTGTAATTAGACTTCATGTTACATTAGGTTGTTACTTTTGGGGGTGATTTTTCACCCCTTTTGATACTACTATCGCAAAAAGTTTGTAATATATTTGTACTTGTTATAAATTGGTTTACACATGAAACGACTCTTAAGAAAAAAAAAATTACTTCGTACATGTAGTTCATCACTGTAAGGGGTAATTAACAGTATTTAGGGATGGTGATTTGAAAAATCCCGAAATTCACCAACACTAATAATCGATATTAATAAAAATTCTTTTTATAATTTCTTTAAGTTCATTCTCCAGTATTTATTAAAAAAAATATTCACTTGTGAGGGGATGAAAACGGTAGTTTTTTTTAAAATATAAATTATGAGTCATAAATACACTTTATATTTCATGTTTCTTATGAAAAATATTTTTACACTTGGTTTTATTCAAAAATATCCATAAAATGGAAAGGTGAATCAAAATGAATTTTAAGGGTAAACTTTAGGGGTAGTTTTCACCCCTTAAAAAAATGTTGGTATATTGGAAAGAATAATGTTATTTCATTTTTCAATTATACAGGATTTACTTTCTTTTTTGTTTATTAAATAATTTTAATTCGAATTCGTGATATATTAGATATTTACTTTTGGAAGTAACTATATTTTTACCATTTATACCGGGTGTCAACGAATCTATTTGACAAGTCATAATTTCTAGAGTATTATGTGTATCAAAATGAGAATTGGTACAGGTAAATGGTATGTGAAGGGAAGAGTTTTCGCATATTTTCCACTTTCCGGCCACTTCCGGTTTCACCGGAAATCGCCCCGGTTTTGAATTTTTAAATGGAACACCCTGTATATTTTAACATTTTTGGATTTCTGAGACAATTCTAAATCAGAATGTGACATTTTAAAAACTTTTTACGTCTACTTCATTTTTTTAGAGCCACTTTTAAAATTGAATCTAGGTGGCCATGATCGGACGCAAACTAATCTAAGGGCCTTATATGTCAAAAAAATACAATCGCAAAGTTTTAGTTACTAGTATGAAAGACAGGAATAAGACAAGTTGACAAAATTACGTTTTCATTTCTAACTATTAATTTTCAAATGGCGACCCCTTTTTGACAACTACTTTTCGAAAAAAGCATTCTTTGACGAATCTAACGGTACTAATTTATTTGCGATTGGATTAGACATAAGAACAGAAATTAAATATTATTAAGCAAAATACTGGATAATTTATTTACTTATGACAAGTGCGCCATGGACAGCCATGATGCATAATAATTTGCAACTGTTTTTATCAAGTCTTCTTTGGAAAACAAAGCACTCACTTAAGTAGATAATGACAGTGACATACGCTCTAAGAACAGACGTAAAAGTTTCTTAATTTTCGTTAAGTTTAGAGTTCTTAGAGCGTATGTCACTGTCATTATCTACTTAAGTGAGTGCTTTGTTTTCCAAAGAAGACTTGATAAAAAGAGTTGCAAATTATTATGCATCATGGCTGTCCATGGCGCACTTGTCATAAGTAAATAAATTATCCAGTATTTTGCTTAATAATATTTAATTTCTGTTCTTATGTCTAATCCAATCGCAAATAAATTAGTACCGTTAGATTCGTCAAAGAATGCTTTTTTTGAAAAGTAGTTGTCAAAAAGGGGTCGCCATTTGAAAATTAATAGTTAGAAATGAAAACGTAATTTTGTCAACTTGTCTTATTCCTGTCTTTCATACTAGTAACTAAAACTTTGCGATTGTATTTTTTTGACATATAAGGCCCTTAGATTAGTTTGCGTCCGATCATGGTCACCTAGATGCAATTTTAAAAGTGGCTCTAAAAAAATGAAGTAGACGTAAAAAGTTTTTAAAATGTCACATTCTGATCTGGAATTGTCTCAGAAATCCAAAAATGTTAAAATATACAGGGTGTTCTATTTAAAAATTCAAAATCGGGGCCATTTCCGGTGAAACTCTCCCCTTCACATACCATTTACTTGTACCAATTCTCATTTTGATACACATAATACTCTAGAAATTATGACTTGTCTAATAGATTCGTTGACACCCGGTATATGGTCCATCACTGTAAGGGGTAGTTAACGGTATTTAGGGGTAGTTATTCGAAAAATCCCGAAGCACGCCAACACGAATAATCGATATTGTTAACGAAAATGGTTTTTATAATTTTTTTTAAATTCGTTCCCCGATATTCATAAAAAATTATTCATAAAACATGTATTTTTTTTTAATTTAAAATAGGGGTCATAAATATATCTCATATTTGTGACTTTTTATTACGAATATTTTCGATTTGATTTTATTTAAAAATATTCCTTCAGTGATGAGGTATATTGAAAAAAAATGCAAAGGTTGACTTTTGGGGTAAATTTTACCCCTTAAAAGTGGATGTCAGACAATAAAAGAAATACGTATCTATTATATTTTCAAGTACTACAATATATCAAAAATTATTAAAATCGGTGAGGTTGGGTTAGGGTGGTTCCCTTGTTAGTGTGGTTCAGGAATTCATAACTAAACCTAGAAGGAAGAGTGGAAATAAAGAGAGAATCTGTTTAATTTCGACATTAGTATAAAATTATTTCTGTGGAGATCTGACTCGGTTTTCAAAATAAAAATAATATAAGCGAGCTAGATTCGAGCTATAAGGGAAACAATTGATTTCAATGAAGCTGCATGTGCGAATAGTGTCCTTGGTAACCACGACTGCATAAACTGAGTTGATTTATATGCTCAATATGTGTCCGAATAATACTTGATTTCGAAGTGCAATTTTGAATTTATTTTTGCTGGTATTCTTTTACTTTTAGCATTAGTTAATCAACAGTTTATTTCCACCACTGTAATGTTTCAGGAGACACAGTTCATCCCCATGTAAACAAAGTAATATTTATAGTTGAAACTGTGTTTAAATTTGTGTTTTCTTTTAATACATGTTAATATTATGTTTATAAGCGTTACTTTATATTTAATATCAATGCACTTTAAAGTTTTATCGTGTTGCAACTACTCGCATTCAATGTGATACAGTTATATTAAGAATCCATTAACTTTCCTGAAATAACCACATTTTCTAACTTCCTTCCGTAAAATTAGCGGCACAAACAGTTACGTCATTGTCATAAGCTACCTTTTCTCTTTATCCTATATTAATATTTAGAAATAGATTTTGGTTCTTTGAATATTATATAAACTACTGAGCATAGAAACAAAATACGAATTAAAATTAAAACATTTATTTATACCAGGGGCGGATCCAGCCTCTCTCTTTGGGGGGGGGGGGGCGGTGATATCACAAAAGTATAGTTTGGCAAGAAAAAAAAGTTGTCAACGGGGGAGGGGGGGGGGGGGTGCAAGCAGCATACTCATTCCTAATATAAACGGCAGAATGGGTTATATTTTCCTGAACTCAAAGCTCTTGGGAGGGGGGGGGGCGATCGCAAGCATACACATTCCTATACTCTATTCAAGAACTCGAGAGAGTAATAAAACTGTTACCGAATGCTCCAACGTACCTGCTCCAGTGCCGCAGGTAACTGAGAACTGCCGTAAATCTAATTATATTGTATTAGATTTAAATATATTTTATAAATTTACTGCAACTTAAAATTTCTGATGGTTTACTTTAATTTCTGTGAGTGAGCAAAGTACACCTTACAGTTTGTTCTTAGTGATTTATCTTGTTTTTCCTTGTTTTTATATATTATTTGAGATTGATACCCAAAAGATATGGCTTTCACCTCTATAATTTATTAAAAAATCATTAAACCAGGGCATTTTTCCTCAACGAAAAACTTATTACGATAAATGTTTATGATGCCTTAAGATATCAGTATCGAGATAATAATGTTGAGATATGTTCCAACATGACAGGAGTTGGAAAATCTACTATGTACCGAATACTGAAGGAGAAAACACGACTGGAATTGCTAGTACTCCCAAGCCACATTCGATCACAGGCAGAGATCCTCGTTGGAAGAAGAGATGAAAACTGCAATTAAAGGGGTTGTATATACATTTTATTATGAGCAGCAGATCTCAACCGTCTACAAAATTCTAACTCAAATCGATGAAGATCGCGATTTACCTGAAACTAAAAGAACTGATCTCTGGAAATTGCTCAGAAAACTTAATTTTTGCTGGGAAAAACCAGATAGAAAATCTGTTCCTATAAATCGTCCGGAAACTGTCCGCTGGAGAAGTAAATATCTCTTTCAAGTAAAAGGTAGAGTTGCTAGAAATAACACAATTAGTAATTTAACTAAACTTTTGAAAGATTTTTTTGAATAAAGTTACTGCGGAAAATTGGGAAAAATCCATATAATAAAAGAATAAAATAAATGTGAGAACTCGATCTCATGATCGGTGAGATAGAGGAACCAATTATAATTAATTTGAGCGAAGATAGTTTCACTGACTTTGATTAGGAATAAGATACGTAATGTTTACTAGTGTAAACACAATTTATTATTTGAATTTTTGTTTTTGTTGTATTTTAATGTTTTATGTTGTTTATATGTTTTTTATATATTTTTATTTTAGTGTGTCCCACTCTTTAATTTTATATATATTTAATTCCAATTAGCCGTAAGTTTTTAATTATTTTATTATTGTATTATTTATGTATTATTGTTGTGTCTTTTTCTTAAGCGTGTAGAATTAACATGTTTATCTTATTTTTTTTGGGGCTATCGTATTTCCATATAAAAAGTAAATTAAATTAAGATATCAGTACAATAGAAATAAAAATAAGTAGTTCTAATTTTAATTACAACATATAAAAAGTAATTACATTTGAATCCTTTTTTAGTGTTTACTTGTAATTCTACAGATGGTTTAAGAAATAAATAAACTGAAACGTCAAATACCCTAAAAATGTTTTTAATTAATAATAAAATGACCGATAGCCCCAAAAATATTTTAATATTATATGGACGAATTTATTTTTTCATATATGTTTAACTTTTTGTATTTTTGATAATGGATATTTTGTAAGTATTTAAATAATAACTTCGAATTTTTTGAGAGAATAAGGCTACGTTTTAGTCCATTATTATAGACCGGTATTTTTGGGTATAAAATTTCTAACCCATTCTTATGAAAAATATATATGTGTAACAGATTTTGCTAAAGACACCGGACAAAAGAACACAGGTAGTTTGCGAAGAGAAAAAAGGTAAAAAATGATTTATTACTCTCTCTAGTTCTTAAATAAACTGTAGTATAAGAGGAAAAATCGGGTCCATTTTCCTAAACTCAAAGCTCTTGGGGGGGGAGGGGGCGATCGCCCCCACCGCCCCCCCCTTGGATCCGCGCCTGATTTATACAGTGTTATTAATTCCTTCATATACTGGTTGTAGATTAAATCGAGATATTTGTTCTGGAGTAGTCAATTTGATGAAATCATGGTTCAAAATTAGTTTTCTATAATATAACAGGAAATTGTTAAAAATGATAACACTCGTAAAGTAGTAGCAGGTTTGAAAAAACTGCAACCATTTTTATTTCCAAATAATTTTTCGTTCATTGTAATAATATAACATATACAAAAGAATTTCTACTATTTAAGGAGATTGCAAGAGTTCAGGAGAAATCTAAAGACTGAAAAAGTGGCACGCATCCTACCATTAAAAGTTCAAATAGGTTAGACCCCGCAATATAAAAACACGGAAAAAAAATTAGGGAAATGTCACAAAAATAATTTTGAGTCGAAACATAAAGTCATCTATAAGTGACCCAAGCGTAATGATGATAAGATATTTCCCTGTTTTACCAACCTAGTGACATATACTAATGACCGCTGACGCTAAGCTATAATTGTCTTTTCTTCCAAGCGCGCTGCAATGGTGGACATTTTGATAGGTCATCTTCGTTGTTAAGTTTCACATATTTTAAGTTGAGTTGAGACTACAGATGATTTACTAATTAGTTGCAAAAGTTCTTCTACATTGAGGACCGCAGAGACAATTATTACGGTGATCGCAAGGTCCCTTTAAGGAAATATTATTTTTAATTTGATTTCCTTAATTGAGCTAGCGAAAGCTAAGAAATTTGATACACGGTATTTAGGTAATAAGTATATAATTATGTATTAATTGTTACTAAACTTTATTATTTTTTTAAATATTCTTAGATTAACTTGAATTTGCTTAGATCAGCTTTAACTTCATTAATAGGTCATTCTAGTGTAACAGAATTTGATCATAGACTCTTTCAAATGATATATTATGGTAGCGTTAACCCTTTCATCTATAATCATTTTCTGCCCCATACTAATTAGTAACTATTTTATTAACCTACAATTAAATTTCACAGTAATAAAGACAATCTGGAAGTCTGGACGTTCAATTTCTCTCTTGCAGCTTTAGTACCAAACACTACGGTTATTAAAGCTTACCACAACCATGACTCATATCTTCAAGACTCAGGAAAGGCTGGTAATTAGTTGGTCAGAAGACATCTTTTGTATTGTAGGTCTCGCAAAAGCGCGTCTGCAAGTTAACTCGCGTGAAGATTTTATTTAAATTGAATAAAACAAGTTTCTCAAACACTTAAATTTATTTAACAGAAATAAACTGAAAACGAACTATTTACAATGAGAAACTTAAAACTAATAACAATTACTAAAACTAACATAATTGCTCTTCTCGGTCGTTATTTAACCAAAAACTTAAAATCCAATTTTGAAAAAACACGTATAAATAGCTTAATAAAATATTAAAGAAATAAAACCCGGAAAACAGCTATTTATATTACTTAATCAAACCGTATGAAAATCGCGAAATGCCCCACTAAAATAACACATGATAATCCCTTAATTTCCCAAATTAAACAAAGATAACCTTCTTTCCCGTGACGTAATTATTCTACGGCATTGGTACTACGGTACCGTTCTAACGACATTCAAACTGTGACTGACATTTACTATTATTTCAAAGAGTGTCTTCGAAACTTACACCCCTGGACCCCCTCTGATCCCCTTTTGTACCCATATTATCTAATGGAACCCGGTAAACGTCAATTTCTTTCCCTCAAAGTTCGAAGGTTTCGATCGTTACGTGCTGAGGGCGTTAGCTATTCTATACCGGATGCTTGATTCACGAATTGGCTTGTGCGCTTCTTAATCTTAATTTGTATATAAACACAGTTAATAAAACTATTCTATTTCTTTCTATAACTAAAGGAATAAGATAATATAACGTCTGTGAAAAAACCTGAGTGCCCTTTTATTCCTATTGCTAGTATTTAAAGCATTCTTTCTTGCAATCAGGAAAAACAATCGCCATATTAGATTCTTTACACAGATCAAACGTTATATTACAGTATAATGAGTTTATTTGATTATTCTTTTGTTTCCTAATAATGGGAAAATCGTTCAATATTTTAATACATTTTAACGGTATTTCATATACCATATGTTAAAAACTACTCTTATCACGTCTGGTTTTATTTCCATAACCAGGGCAGTATTACTTAGACAGATTTATAGGCAATTCTAAGAGAGGGTCTTATACGTCTTCATAAATTAACTGACTTTATGTATTTTTTTAAGAAAGCATTTAAACGACAAAGATCATAAAAGTTAAGCTCGATAACTGATTTATTTTTCCTTTAGTCTTTCGTGGATAGTGATAAAAAATATAACTACCCTATTCCCACGGGATATCTATTTACAGAGTGATTATTTAATTATTTATTTTAATAAAATATAGTTGACATTGAACAATGAAAAATATTTGACAGTTGTTCCGTTACACTAGAATATGTTTAATAATTATATTGTTTCATTTATATTCAAAATAAATAAACTTTTTTGTATTTTATAAATTTATTATGATAATGTTTAAACTTAAAATTTAAAAATAAACCTCTTTTTGTAAAGGTTAAATTTAAAAAACTTCCAGATTCATTTTTTTTTACATAAATTTCAAGAAATAAATAATGTGAGTAAACTGTCCGATCAAATCTGTGATGACATAGTTAAAATGTTTTATGATAAAACATTTCAAAATTTGATTTAGAATAATACATTGATAACTACTGAACAACAGAAATACAAAAATTTATACACATAGAGTCGAACAAGTTGTTAACTCACTAGTATTGTTCTGAAATAATTATTTAAATACAAAAAAATGTTTAATGTACCACGTTTTTAAAACGGACTAAATTTGTCACAATATGTCCTAAAAACTTGTGATTTTGCATTTTTAATAGCTATGAAAATATTTGTTAAATTTAGAATAGAAAACGTATGCAATAGATAATAGTAAAGAGTGTACAGAATAATTCTCGTTGAAAAAACTCATACAATCGTTATTATCTATTACTGCCCCGTTTTTCGTTTTAATTCTTACAATTATTTTCATGGATCTTTAAAATTCACAATCGTACATTTTCAGAACAGTATGACAAATTTAGTATGTTTGAAGAAAGGGGTATATTAAATTTTCTGCTTTTTAGTCTCTCTCTCTCTCTCTCTCTCTCTCTCTCTCTATATATATATATATATATATATATATATATATATATATATATATAAATTTATTGTTGCGTACTATTACTAGTGGATTTCAATGAGGAAATTCTAGAATTTTAGAGCTCCGATGAGAAGCTTGCTAATAACAATAATGAAAGTCTATGTAATTTGAGTATAGGATCTCAGTGATGGAACTAACATACATGAAAATGAAAAACTGTAAAATTAATGATAATTGAGAAAAAGAATCTTACTTTTCATATTGAGTAATCGAATATGGAATATCATTGTTTCTTTTTTTTTTTTTTGAAAGCAAAAGAGATAATTATTTCAAAAATTAAACGTTTTTAATGATAATCCTAGTCAGTTATTTATAT
This sequence comes from Diaprepes abbreviatus, assembly GCA_034092305.1. Lineage (NCBI taxonomy): Eukaryota > Metazoa > Arthropoda > Insecta > Coleoptera > Curculionidae > Diaprepes > Diaprepes abbreviatus. Next base: position 35,570,302 of record JASJET010000055.1, read on the forward strand.
ATTTTTCCTTGGCTTAGTAACAGTCCTATAGTTTTAATATTAATTAACATTATTGAAATTATGCAAAAATTAAAATAACAAAATGGTATATATTTATGGAATGGATACCCAAATATAGAACATTAGAATTAGGCACAGCGTTTCTTTTAAGAAAATAACACAAAATAGTTTTCACTTCTAAGATATCTAGAAACTGGTCAAGAATACAAAAAAAACTTAATCTACTTACAAAAATGGCAAATCCAAGTGGTGAATTCTAGACTAGCGCAATCATTATGGGCCCATAGTCCACACATGACATATCTAACAAACATTTCTACTTAAGTATCTTCAGAAAAAAATCGTTGACAAAACATTTATTCTGGATCCTCAGAGTCAGGAACTTCTTATCTCATTACGGTAATAGATGCACTGTCTATATCAAATTGAACATAGTCTCTATGCTCAGAGTCTGCAGAACCATTATGTCTTGGTTCTCCTTTTCTTGGTTTTCTTCCTTTTTGTCTTTTTTTTTGTTTGGTCTCTTGGATAATTTTTTTTTCTATTTTCTTCCTACTTTTTCTACTTTTCTTTATTATTTTTATATGGTGAAGACGTTATTACTGATACCACAGCGTCTTTTCTGCCCCTTTTTAATTGACAATGGATCCATGTCATAAAAATATACTAGAATTAGCCTATTGTCATCAAGTTTGAAAGTTGAAGGTTCAGTATCATTTGTTTTTTCAGGTCTATGACTGGAAACTGATATTTTGGTTGAAGTAAAGCTCCTATGTTCAGATGAAAATATTCAAGACCTAAATAAAGGTTACCGTTCTGTTTTAGATCTGCGTTCAGAGACTGATGTTTCACTCAAATTGTTACTATCAAGTATAAAGATCAAAAATCTACAATAATAATGAGGTGATCTGGAATTGGTAGCTTATAGTTCCTCATTAAAGAACGGTGTTGATATTTTTGAAGTCACATTTGTTATATCATCTTTCACAGCATCTTATTTCGCAGCAATAAAGTCTACATAGCTGAATTTAATGGCTGGGGTCCTGTGACGTGGAATCCATTTGCTATAACCTCCCCTTTTTGTAGTTTCATGTAAGCATCACTGAAAAGATCCACAATATCGAAAGGGTACAGTAGTCTCTTTTTTTCTGATCTAGATTCGTATTTCTTCAATGTAGTAGACTTTTAACTGGTACTTAGAAGTTTGTCTAGTGGTTGTGAATTATGTGTGACGGTATGGATACAATTTCTACGTTATTTTATCTAGCTAGGTCTATTACATCGATGTTAGTATGTGGCCGAAGTAGTCATCGGTAGCACTTTCATTCTGGTATTAGATTCATGTATTTTATAAAATTCTTGAACTATTCAATAAATATATCCATTTGAATCTATCCTGACGTGTTTGCAATTCCTAGAGTGCCTGGAAAGCAACCTCTCATTACATGAGGCCCCATATTTTTCATAGAGAAAATTATGAAGGGTAATACAAAATGGCTGGTGGAATTCATGCAAATAACTCTTGTAATGGATAAACCTCTTTTCAGGCCATACCAGATTTTGCTCGTTTATGGAATTTGCCCCCATATTTAAAATAAATTTTACTAAAAGACTTTCAAGATGTCCAATACTATTTTTCCTCTTAATATGGTGGTTGCTGCTTCATCTAGACATAGTTAATGTTTTTGGCAAAGTCGAAACAAAGTTGCTCTTGGTACTTGTGTACGCTGTGTTACAGTTTTGTTATTTTACAAACAAAACTATAAATAATTTTACCAAAATACCAACAATCAAGCCAATACTCACCATAAATTAAACTCTTATTTTCATCAAGTAGTCTCTTTGATACATATAAAATAAAAATTAAAAGTTTTTGTCACTGTCACACCAAAAACCGGTTTTGTTAAAAAAATCAAGTGTGCCTAGAAATGTGTCAAACACTCCACTTTTGCCACTTTCATCAAGGGTGTAGTTAGTTAATCTTTTGTTTTTTTCTTGGCGCTCTTGAGTGTCAGTAGAGAGAGTCTGGGCCAAGCCTTGGTTGTGAAAACTGGCATAAACCCAGAAAGCAGATTTTTTGCTGATTTTCTCAGAGTATAATACTACTTTTATTCCTGTTTGCTGCTAAAATCATAGTTTAGTGCGTTAAGGCATCATTTGCCAGATATTGAGGATAAACAAAGTTTTATTGTATTCGTTTTTCGTTAAGTACAGTTTAGTGAAAGTGATCTCACCTAAGAAGTTAAAACACCATCATTGTGACTTTAATTACTTGGTGCACCCTTAAAGACAATCAGGTACATGCCACAAACAGTTCTTATTATACCGAGACTTTGCGATCCTGTTTAAAATTAGATTTGCCTACCAGAGCCAACATATTACACACCACTGCTCCATAGAGGCCATCGGCTATCCAGCTTGTCGAAAGTGTTTGGATTTAATGACAAAACAGCCTTTCAGGTATTAGAACTTCGTAATAAACAGTGAAATTACCGGTTTTAATGTATACTTTCCTTTTTCCCCTGTGATTGGGAACTAATAAGACTTTATGCGAGCAATTACAGGACACTTTATTTTTAAATTTCATTTAAAATACCTTGTAAACCGAAGGTATACGTATACACTAGGTAATTTAAAACATCACTTCACATATTAATAGTCCAACACTTTTAATTAGGCTTAAATAAACATAATTTTAGACTTAATCGGCCTACTAGAAAAAGTAAGGTTATTCAGTTCAGCCGATAGTAAAAATTAAAGCCGGACCTACATCTAAACCGACTTGGCGTATGGCGCAGATGACGTCATACTTGTAGTAGGGTTGTACATTGTTTCTTTGTTTTTTTTGTTATGATCCATTTAGCAAATAGTCACATATTTCTTTAGTTTAAAACTGTAATTCAAAATCCCCTTTTTTTTATTGTTAAATATAGATTTTAATTGTTTTTGGAATCGGTGTGTTTTATTTTTGGATCCAGTTGTTTCCTGTTTTCGATAAGATCATCGCTTCTTCTTACCGACGGGCCTAAAACAGGTGGCGCTTTAAATTTAAATAACCCCCCCTAATCTCCGGCATGCTAGCCTAGGCACTGCCCTAAAAGAAGGAGCGATCAACACTAAAAAATAACCACCTGTACAGAAACATTCAATATTTAATTTTCACTCATTCTTTTTCATTTTAATTCTTTTTCTCTCCCGTGACGTCATAAAATTTGGCGCCCTAAACGTGTTAAGGGTTGTTTCTTGACAACATTTATGTGACTATTTGTTTAATTTTTGACATTTTTTTTTCACCGCAATTAATTTCTTGTGATAAATTTTTGAGACACATACAGTGACAATGAACAATGCTGCTTGAGATTTTAACAACAAATCTGAGTGTCATCTGTAGCTAACACGTATTTTATTCTTGCTAAAGTGGCATTTGTACTGTGCATCTTTAGGGTAAGAAAAGTATTGTTTTGTTTTGTGCAGTACATTTTTGGTGATTTTTAGTTAGCCCAACAATCGTTTTGGATTTCTAACTATATTATAAAATTTTCATTTTTGTTGAAAATTAAGCTACCCGCTACGCGCAAAACAAAAACGAATTTTTCAGATGAACATTTTAGATTCTTTAATTAGTTTCTTGTAGATTAAGTAAATTTCTGAAATAATAGGTGGCTAGACGTATTTTTAGGAATTCTTTTTGGCCTAGAAGAACCTGCGGTTCTTTTTTTTTATTTTTTTTTTATTAGTAGAGGGCGGGTTTCGTGTTACTGATAAACTCCCAATAGTTTTATTAATAATTTTAGTGCATATTGGCTTGCCTATAGACATTTTGGGTTAAAATGGATGTAAATTACTTAGGTAATGAAGAGCTAAAGTACGAACTACATATTCGTGGATTACCTCTTACCGGTACTTTTGCGCAAAAACGGACAGACCTACGAAATGCTTTGCGTCTGGAGCGCGAGTCTGAAACTGAACCCCAGATTCACCAGACACCTGTTTCTTATGACTTAATAGATCTGAGTGATAATAATAATTTTAATGGTAACCCTGTTAATCAACAAAGTTTACCAAAGACCAACACAACATCGTCTATCACCAATCATTCATATGTTGATCAAAACTCCCAGTTTGACTTAATAAACTTTCATAGTGAGGTACCAGCTTCAACCATATATTTTCATAATGCTCGTAATACACGGCCCCCAATATCTGAATTTTCCCCATATAGCGCTAATTTTACGGAGTCGTTATTAGACCGTAAAATTGCAGCTTCTACTGCCCCTTCAGCTCCTGTTGCTTTTACTAGTTCAAGTCCATTAGATCTTAGCACTCATAACAAGCCAGTGCATTTTCGAAGTCAGACATTACTTGAAGATCATATGTCATTTATCGAGCACAATTCTCACCATCCCGTAGTAAATGTAGTTCAAAGTGCCCCTCAGTGACAAGCCACTCCAGTAACTAGACAACCAGCCTTTCATTCACAACATTTGGGTCAGTTACAGCCCGAAAGACTTGACACTGCCCTACCCCCTCATCACTACGTTGAACAGTTTCGGCAGCCCGTTACTGAGAGCCTTCCGCGAAACGTGTACCCATCCTGTGACGAATTTCGACGTTCCGACAGACCAATAGTTCCTCAATCTCCTATTGCTCCTTCACTGACTAGTTCTCGCTTACAGGCTACGCCTAGTAACACTCATAATGTTCAATTTCACAACCAGCCCATGACGACAATTCAGTCTAGGTCAAACATGAATGTTACTCAGCCTCAAGTGAATCCGTCAGTATATTCTACTGCTGAGCAGTTGCGAAATTTTGATTCCCCTAGCAGAAATTTGAGAGCGCATGACCGTCCTTTGCCTAATAATGAGTGTGGCTCAGCACAAATCAGAATGAACGTTTTTGATTCCTTTGCCTCCAATAAAGCCAATGTAAACTCAACCAGACCTTCAGAGATCCCTTCTCAGTCCATGCCTCTTATTGATGTAACCAATCGATTAAATAATCTTGCGTTTTCCCCTCTCCGTGAATCTAACCGTAATGATTTGTCTACTTATGCGACTCCACCTCAGTTTTACGACATCAGTCGTTGGAACTTAATATATGATGGCCAGTCTAGCGTTACTAATTTTTTTGAAAGAGTTGAGGAGCTAAGATTATCAAGAGGTGTATCTAAAGATCATTTACTCCGTGCAGCACCCGAATTACTCACCCGCGATGCACTCTTGTGGTATCGAACCCGTTCATTTAATGACTGGGATGATTTAACCTCTCAATTACGAGAAGCTTTTCAACCTTATGATTACGAGTTCAGTCTTTGGGATGAGATTCGTAAAAGAACTCAGGGATCTCAGGAACGTGTCCTCAATTTTGTGGTTGCTCTACAAAATTTGTTTCGTAAATTACCCGAACCACCTTTTGAAGCAGTACAGCTTCAATTGGTCCGCCGAAACCTTCTGCCATATATTCAGAGCCGTCTGGCTACTCACCAAATATCTTCCTTATCTGAATTAACCCGAATTAGTCGAGCTATCGAGGAAACAGAGTTATCTCTTCAACGCTTCGCTCCACCACCTACTAATTACAGGCAACTTTTGGAACCTGAATTAGCATACCATAAGCCTACCCATCATGCTGAATCAGTGGAATGCCCAAATCTAACTCCTCTAGACTCGTCAATGCAGTCATCCCCTGATTTTCATGCCGAACGTTCTGCAACTACGACAGTTAATGCAAATGATGCAACGAGTCCACTTAGTTGCTGGAATTGTGATGGAAAAGGACACCGATTTCGTCATTGCGATAAAGCTCGTAAGAAATTTTGTTTCCGATGTGGCAAAAAGGAAGTTACCAGCAAGAACTGCCCATCTTGTTCAAAAAAACGGCCTCTTGGCAAGGTCATAGGCCGTATTCCTTGCCAGAACTCTACGGCCATTCTATCTCGAAATGCTGTATTAAATTATGTGCTAGCGCATGCTAAGGGTGATCAGCGTCCCTTTTTGAATGTGCAAATTTATGATAAATCGTTTCTAGGTCTTCTTGATAGTGGAGCCTCTCGAACTATCCTCGGCTCTACCGGATGGAACTTATTGCAGTCCTTAAGTAAACTTAATCCATCACCAACTTCCGAGTGTATTGTGGCTAATGGTCAATCCTGTCCCGTTTTAGGTGTGGTACAGTTACCTATTCAGTTGCGTGACCGTGTGATTTTGCTAGAGACTTTAGTAATCCCCGCGTTACCCCACACGCTTATATTGGGAATTGATTTTTGGACACGGATGGAAATTGTTCCTGATCTTTACGCCGGAGAATGGTCCTTTAGGACTGAAGAAACTCAAACGCCACAATTTTCTGCAATTCAATCGGTAGAAATGCTTTCACCTCAACAAAAGCAAACACTAGATGCACTGATAGACGAAACATTTTCCACTATGGGCAATGGTCTTGGTTGCACAAATTTAGTGGAACTAGTTATCAAGACGGACTCACCACCTCTAAAACAACGGTATTACCCTCTATCGCGAGCACTTCAAAATGAAGTAAACAAAGAGCTGGCGCAGATGTTAGCCGACGATATTATTGAACCATCTGACTCCCCATGGTCATCTCCCATAGTTATGATCAAAAAGAAGAGTAACGGCTGGCGCTTTTGTGTAGATTATCGCGCGCTTAATAAAGTCACCGTTCCAGATGCCTATCCTATTCCATACGTATCTGCCACTCTAGATAAACTGCGAGACGCTCGATTTCTTACAACGCTAGATATTAAATCAGCTTATTGGCAGATTCCCATTTCCAAAGAGTCTAGACCACTAACTGCCTTTACTGTACCATCACGAGGTCTTTTCCAATTTAAGCGTATGCCTTTTGGACTTACCAATGCCCCTGCGGTGTGGCAAAGACTTATTGATCGCGTCGTTGGTGTCGATCTAGAGCAATATGTTTTTGTGTATTTAGATGACGTTGTTATATGCACGCCAACGTTTGACGAACATATTCGAGTATTACGTGAAATCATTGCGCGCATACTACGTGCCGGTCTAACTCTCAATCGCGAAAAATGTATTTTCTGCAAATCCGAGCTGAAATATCTAGGTTATGTTGTTAATTCGTCCGGACTTTCAGTTGACCCAGAGAAAATAGACGCTGTTGTACGCATCCCAACTCCCAAAAATGTTTCCGAGGTGCGAAGAGTCATTGGACTTGCGTCGTGGTACCGAAGGTTCGTACCAAATTTTTCATCTGTTGTATCGCCACTTACTGCCCTGACCAGGAAAAACGTAAAATTTATTTGGGACGAAAATTGTGAGGCCGCTTTTAAGTTAGTAAAAGAACATCTTATTAAGGCTCCAGTACTCTCTTGTCCTGATTTTGAAAAGCCCTTCACGATTCAATGCGATGCCTCAGATTTTGGTCTAGGTGCTGTTCTTTCCCAGGTCATCGATGGTCAAGAAAATGTTATTTGCTATCTAAGCCGCTCACTAACTAAAAACGAACGGAAGTTTAGTACCACCGAGAAGGAGTGTTTAGCCGTACTATATGCAATCGATAAGCTTCGACCATATATTGAGGGTACCCATTTTACAGTCATTACGGACCACTACAGTTTAAAATGGTTAAATTCGATAAAAGATCCTGTCGGTCGAATAGCGCGATGGGCCGTAAGGTTGCAACAGTACGATTTTGATATCATCCATCGAAAAGGTAAAGAAAACGTCGTCCCAGATGCTCTTTCTCGCTCAGTGCCAATTATTGATGCAACAATAGAACAACCTGTCAGTCCTGTACCAATAGATCGGTCCTCTTCATCTTCTGACCGATGGTACCAGGAAATGATCAAAAAAGTTGAAGAACGCCCTTCTCAGTATCCTTTGTGGTGGTTTGAAAACGGCACATTGTACAAACGAGCTAGACTTCCTTATCCCTCACTAGCCGAACCCGAAGATACATGGCGTATTGTCCTTCCTCGTGAGCAGCGTTCTGCAATCATCAAGTCCCATCATGATCCACCTACCTGCGGTCATCTTGGTGTTTTCAAAACCTTCTCCAGGATTAGTCAGAGATATTACTGGCCGAGAATGAGAGCTGATGTGGCAAAATATATTCGTCGCTGCTATACATGTCTTCGAGCTAAAGCCATCCAACAAGCTCCCGCAGGGCACATGCTCAGTGCACAACCTACCGCTACTCGACCATGGCAAATTATTAGTATCGATATAGTTGGACCACTTCCACGTTCAAAGTCTGGCTATTCCTACATATTCTCGGTTCTGGACGTTTTCAGTAAATACACCCTCTTTTTCCCATTACGTGCCGCTACTTCACCTAATATACTTCGGTGGCTGGAAGATCACGTCATTCTGATTTATGGTAGACCTGATAAAATTATCGCTGATAACGGAGTGCAATTCCGAAGTAAAATTTTCCAGGACACTATGGAACGATATGGCATCAAAATTCAATATACGGCCAATTATCACCCTCAGGCCAATCCCGTTGAACGAGTCCATCGTGTCCTTAAAACTATCTTATCGAGCTACGTGAATGAAGATCACCGGAATTGGGATAAGATTCTTCCTAAGGCAGCCTGTGCCCTTAGATCTGCTAAACATGAGGTCACCGGTCTGACTCAAAATTTTGTGGTCTTTGGACGTGAAATTCAGTTTTCTTCAGGTTCTCCCTTACCAGCAGGTGACGATGCTACAGGATGTGATCTTCACAATAGATCTCAAGCATTAGAACAAGTATTCTCTGACGTTCACAAGCGACTACGCAAGGCGTACGAGAAAGCTCAGCCTCGGTACAATCTGCGACGTCGTGATGAACGTTTTTGTTTAGACCAAAAAGTTTGGAAGAGAAATTACGTTGTGTCTAATCAGGCTAATCAGTTTACTGCTAAACTTGCACCTAAATTTGCTGGACCCTTTACCATCACTAAAATTTTATCACCATGGTCCTACGAGATTTCTGATGAGTCAGGAAGAAATTTAGGCGTTTGGCATGCTAAAGACCTAAAAGCACACCCACCGGATAATGACAATTAACAACCTGATATTCCATATTTTTAATATAGTTGTCAAAATAGTATAAGATTTCTTTTTTATTCCTTAATTTTTTTTTTAATAAAAGTTTCGAAGAAACTTTTCTCCAGGGAGGGGAGGTGTGTTACAGTTTTGTTATTTTACAAACAAAACTATAAATAATTTTACCAAAATACCAACAATCAAGCCAATACTCACCATAAATTAAACTCTTATTTTCATCAAGTAGTCTCTTTGATACATATAAAATAAAAATTAAAAGTTTTTGTCACTGTCACACCAAAAACCGGTTTTGTTAAAAAAATCAAGTGTGCCTAGAAATGTGTCAAACACTCCACTTTTGCCACTTTCATCAAGAGTGTAGTTAGTTAATCTTTTGTTTTTTTCTTGGCGCTCTTGAGTGTCAGTAGAGAGAGTCTGGGCCAAGCCTTGGTTGTGAAAACTGGCATAAACCCAGAAAGCAGATTTTTTGCTGATTTTCTCAGAGTATAATACTACTTTTATTCCTGTTTGCTGCTAAAATCATAGTTTAGTGCGTTAAGGCATCATTTGCCAGATATTGAGGATAAACAAAGTTTTATTGTATTCGTTTTTCGTTAAGTACAGTTTAGTGAAAGTGATCTCACCTAAGAAGTTAAAACACCATCATTGTGACTTTAATTACTTGGTGCACCCTTAAAGACAATCAGGTACATGCCACAAACAGTTCTTATTATACCGAGACTTTGCGATCCTGTTTAAAATTAGATTTGCCTACCAGAGCCAACATATTACACACCACTGCTCCATAGAGGCCATCGGCTATCCAGCTTGTCGAAAGTGTTTGGATTTAATGACAAAACAGCCTTTCAGGTATTAGAACTTCGTAATAAACAGTGAAATTACCGGTTTTAATGTATACTTTCCTTTTTCCCCTGTGATTGGGAACTAATAAGACTTTATGCGAGCAATTACAGGACACTTTATTTTTAAATTTCATTTAAAATACCTTGTAAACCGAAGGTATACGTATACACTAGGTAATTTAAAACATCACTTCACATATTAATAGTCCAACACTTTTAATTAGGCTTAAATAAACATAATTTTAGACTTAATCGGCCTACTAGAAAAAGTAAGGTTATTCAGTTCAGCCGATAGTAAAAATTAAAGCCGGACCTACATCTAAACCGACTTGGCGTATGGCGCAGATGACGTCATACTTGTAGTAGGGTTGTACATTGTTTCTTTGTTTTTTTTGTTATGATCCATTTAGCAAATAGTCACATATTTCTTTAGTTTAAAACTGTAATTCAAAATCCCCTTTTTTTTATTGTTAAATATAGATTTTAATTGTTTTTGGAATCGGTGTGTTTTATTTTTGGATCCAGTTGTTTCCTGTTTTCGATAAGATCATCGCTTCTTCTTACCGACGGGCCTAAAACAGGTGGCGCTTTAAATTTAAATAACCCCCCCTAATCTCCGGCATGCTAGCCTAGGCACTGCCCTAAAAGAAGGAGCGATCAACACTAAAAAATAACCACCTGTACAGAAACATTCAATATTTAATTTTCACTCATTCTTTTTCATTTTAATTCTTTTTCTCTCCCGTGACGTCATAGCTGCTTTAAAATCACTCATTTTTTATTCTAGAACCATCTTTACAGTCTTGCTTATCGTATATTCATTCCAATCTTTTCATTTCCCTTTTGATCGCGTCAATGGCATTTTAAAAATCAATGTAGCACATTAATAAAAGAGCAATCCAACCACCTAAGTCTTAGAATCCAATTATGGAATATTCCCTAATTAGACCCCACTGAATTTCAGACCAACTGAAAGTTATGTAATATCGAAAATATTAAAACAAAAAAAAATATAACTTGCTAAATATGTAGCCACAGTATTATTTCTAAGTAATTAACGAAAAATACCTAACTTTAACAGTAACGACGTTCGCCGGACTGATGAGATGAAATAATGCGATACTAAACTGAGTAAATGACAAGGTAGCTTTGCATTATAGCTTCAACGGTTTATTCCAGAGAAATTCTGGTATTCTATATTAGCGATACTATTCCATATTTGATCAATTTTCTCTATTTTAATTTTTTTGGAGCTAAATCCAGAAATATTGATTTCCAATTTATTATAGGTTGAAATATTTTCAAAGGAAATTTGACTAAACCAAGAAAACTTGGAATATAAAAGAAAGTTTGCTCATAATTTTACCGACATGATACTATAACCTATGAAAGTGTCAAAAATGCTATTTTTCAATTATAACTTACTTCGTTTCTAACGCAAAATACTGATCGAATAGGAATTATAGGTTGAGGATTTTTTTAAAATCAAATGTTTTTTTATCGAAAATAGCTCCATCCGATTCACTTAATCCCTACTGCAATTCTTTACAATAGAACAATGAAACGATATTGAAAAATAAGAGATGCCATCTGTTCTTCTCCCTTTAAAGGTGGCAACAACTTTAAATTACTTTAGGTAGGTGGATGTGCCCAGTTATTTTGAAAAAAAAAGATAAATAAATCAATTTGTTTCTCTTTATAAGAGAAAATTATCGTATTTAATTTCATCTGATTTCATATATTTTTGCTTAATTTTCTCTTTTTTGTTTACTTCTATTTGTAACATTTTAATCAAGAAACATTATAAAACTTTTTCCAGTTAATTGTTTCATAAAACTATTAACAAAAAAAAAACAGAAGAAATCAACTAGTGACATGCTTGTCATTTCAATTCAATTCCGTTTTTAACTTGAAAAAATGTTTTTCATCCGATATATGTTAAAATGTTGTATCTAATCAAAGCTTAATCAGAACCGTTATATTTCTAAAATATAAACTTTCGTTAACATCTTGAATAACATTAATTTCTTTATCTGAAAATAGAAAACGTCTGAAATATAATTTGCTTACTGACTAGTCAGATTCTTATTGTTACGTAAGATATTCCTATGACGAAAATTTGTTTTTCGGTATTTTAATTTATTCCCCTGTTTTATTTTCATTTCTGTCTCGTGAATTAAACACCTACGCCAAATGTTGTGCAGGATCATTTTTACAGGTTTACGTATTTATTTCTTTAAATTTAACAATTATTTTGATAAACATGTATAAAGAACGTAAGCTGTTCAAGTTTTGGTCAATCATGATTTTAGCATTTTACTTTTAAATGTAGAGATCCTTATGTTGTGCCAATAAAACATAATAACTTAAATCTGTTTATGATTTTAAATATGCAATTTACTTGCCAACCTATTACTTACCCTACTACATTATTCCTTGTAAAATATTTAAAATATGTATAATGCAATATGCAAAAAATTAATAAATATATTTAATCATTCAAGAACTATGTTTGCATGAGTTTAACAAGGTGTAATTAAAGGAATAAGCAGAGCCTATTTCCTATATATACAACTCTGGTCCTTTCTCCATATGCGTTTCGATTACCTAATGATCCCATCAGTGGAGCTGTAACAAACCATGAGCTAAGTATCACATCGTTTATTTTAAAAACGATGGGGAAAGCAGTAGATAATTATATTAGAACAGAAATTTTTGAATTGGCGCCATTGCACCCTCATCAACATGCGTATCAAGCCGGAAACCGCACTGATACAATTATCAGACGAGATTCAAGAAGCTATGAACTGTAAGAAAACTGTAATATGTGTTTTTCTTCATATAAAAGGGGCTTTTGACAACACTCCATATGAGGCAGTAAAAAGGGCATTTGATGACAAGGAAGTAGACGAAACGACATCCAAATGGATAGCATGACTTCTCTGCACTAGAATAGTAGAAACAGAGATAGGACAGGACACTATCGCCCTCTGTACCACCAGAGGATGCCCTTAGAGGGGAGTAGCCTCTCCACTTGGAGCTTAATTGTAGATCGATGCCTCTGGGATCTGACTGACCTCCGCATATATTGTCAGGGCTATGGCGATGACGTGGTCGTGATCACAAGAGACAAATTCGAGAATACCCTCTGTGGAATAGTTTAAAGAAGGCTTGAATATACTAGAAAATGGTGCCAGATGATGAAACTCACCAAAATCACCCTTACTAGGACTACTGCCTTCACCAGAAAAGGAAACCTCAACCTGGAAACCATCAAAATGGATAAGAATGTTATTGAGTAGAAGTTAGAGATTAAATATCTGGGATTGACCCTAGATAATAAACTCCTCTGGATCAAGCACGAAAAAAAAGTAATTAACAAGGCTACAAAGCGTTTATGGTCTGTAAAAACTTTGCGGGAAAAAGATGGGGTACAAACCCAAAAATCCTGCAGTAGATATACACTGCAATAGTGAGACCAATCATCCCATATGGGACAGTGATCTGGAGCAAAAGAATCAGTCTGTTTAACACGAGAGTTAATCTCTTGAAAGGTTAAAACTGGTTTATGCGTGTATAACCCGGGCGAAAATCCTGCCCAACTGCCACCATGGAAGTAATCCTAAACCTCACATCTCTACATATACTTGTAGAGAGTATGGCGAGGAGAACAATTTATGGGATGATGAGAGATGAGGTCATAAAACGAAGGCCCAATCTCTTATCTAGAAATCAACAAATTTGGGATATGTCCCAAGATGAAATGAAAAAGAAATTAACTTGTGAAAAACTTCAGCACAAAGTTGAGTCTCAAAATCGGATGGGACAGAAATACGATTGAAAAACTCAACAAGAAATCCATTACATGGTATACAGGTGGCTACAAAACGACGGAGGGAACTGGAATAGGAGTGTACGGACCCGGCACCAGACACTACGAAATCTTGGGTAAGTTATTCCGGGCAGATATTATTGCTATTAGGAAATGTATTCAATTCAACAAAGAAGAGAACTATCACGGCAAAGAGATTATCATCATGTCGGATACTCAAATAGCTATCGGTGCGCTGAGTTTTCAAGTTATCAGCTCCAAGGAATTAAATGATTTGAGTAAGAATAATAAAGTTATCCTCATGTGTGTATCGGGACAAATTGTGATAGAGGGAAATGAAATAGTAGACACGCTCGCGAAGAACGGGGCTGAGGTACTATTTGTGGGGCCAAAGCTTTTCTGTGGAATCAGCAGCAGCACAATGCTGGCAGAACTAACGGTAGCAGAAGAAAGCAGGAGATCCAATTATTGAACGGAGCTGCAAAGATTGAGACAAGCGAAGATACTTCTTGAGAACTACGATTAGATGAGATTAAAAAAATACCTAAACTTAAGTAAAAACAAACTCAGTTCTGACAGGGGTCTTGAAGGGGCATTGCCACCTAAAGGGACACCTCAGAAAACTCAGGCTGGTAGGAGGAGAGATTTTTTTTACGTGATCGATAATTAGTTTTAATTACCTAAAAGTGGTTTCAAAATTATAATTTGTGAACATTATCACGGTTAATAACTGCGGAGTAATACTCACTTTTAGCTTTCAGGTGTAATAACTAGTTAAGTAATTTTTTTATCTCCAAACCTTCAGCTTATTCACATGTTTGTGTACTCTGTAGATATTTGACAAGAATTTAGTCATTAAATGTTTAATGTTTATCCAGTCTGTTCTTTATTTCTTACTTTAATCCTGTAAAAAAACCTTTACATTAATTTTAAAGGAATGTGCTGGAAACAAATTTCATAAACCGTTTATTAAATTAATTTATTTTTAATGCATTAAATTTAATATTTCTTACATTAAATCTAATAAATTTATATCAATAATTTCAGTAACTTTATTGAAATTTAAGATAGCATTCAATTAAATTTATTGTACAAAACTTTAATTTCAAAGTACATGGAACTTATTCACGATTTAAGGGACAAAATCATTAAATAAATTAATGAATGTACTTTAAATTTAAGGTCATGTTTAACAATGTACCGATATACGGCAGCTTGCAGTTGAGCTGGTTTAGATTAGCTGGCGTTCTGAATTTACCGGACCTCCTTACACTGAGCTGTCGGTGATTTGTTCACTGTCAGGAACTGATTTCTCTGCAGGGCCACTTTTGGTTAATTAGCTTTAATTTAATCACGCCCTCTCCTATCAAAGAAGAGTATAGCAAAGTATTTCTAGATATTTTCAAGTATTTTTATGTACATAATCTGAATATTTCGCATTTCCAAGTTATATTACGAAATTTCAGAAACTAGGACATAGGGCTGGCGATTTCAATCCCAGAAGTTAATTAAAATCATGTTAAGTAAAAGAATAGTCGAATATTTTTTATTACGTACAATTTTTCACCTTTATTAACGAGAATGCTCATAATAATTTTTATAAGGCTGGTCTCTCATACTTGGAACATCATCGCAATTATAAATTTGTTTCTTTTATAATTAACTTTTAATCAAGAAATTGTCTCACTCTTTATAAACTTCCTGTTCTTGATCCCGCCGTCCTTCACAAATAATAAAAAAATTCTAAATAAGGATCTCTAATTGAGATGATCTTAAGAATGAGGAGAATAATTGACTTTTACCTAAAATTTTAAGAGCCCACATTAAATTTATGTTGACTAAGTTTGTAGATAAATTGTCGGTTTGGTTTATTGTTCACAAATTAATTTACTGTGGTAAAAAATAAAGGAAAGTTGGCAAAGTATGTAATAAAGCCCTAGCATTTTTTATCCAACTTTCAAGCTGATTAAACTGACTGATATTTCATCAATCGATTTAATCGGTTATAGGTTATATATTGGCAAACTATTAATAAGGAGAGTTTTCTATATATCTTATTTTGTTTTTAATAAGTCGTGCTCTACTATTGTATTTGACACTAGCAATGAATATTTCTTGTGTGAAGTATGGGCCTTTCAATTATTCTTTAATCTTATATGCAAAAAAACCAAGAAATCGGCTGAGTGCATATTGAACATGCACACGATAGGATTCCGTGGCCCTTTCAGAACACGAACCTACAAAATTATTATAATTGAAAATTTTTCAAAAACAAAAAACATTAATGCCATCTTTTAATTTAATATTGAACCTTTTTTGATTGACCTTCATAAATAAATTTGGAAAAACCTTCTTGAGGATATGAAAGGCGGTAACTTGTAATGCTATTCAATCATTCTTGATAAAGCTATAATGTAGTGAAACATATCGAATGTTTGTTAAGTTCAAGTTTTAAATAAAGTGGAATTTCAAACAAAAAAAAAGTATTTTCTCTAACTCTAAAATAAAAATCAAAGTTTTCTTTCGAAACTTCTCAATTTTTTTTCCGTTTCATGTTGTTCTTTTGATATTTCTGATAAATTTAAAACATACTAATAAATATATGTACAAATATTTTTTTAATTTCAACTGATAATTTAATGATCATCAATATTTTACCTAGATTATACGCGGCAGCAGTCAATTATTGAAATAATTTAACTCACTTCGCCTAAATGTCAAGAATAATTTGTCTGTATTAAAGTATTATACCTAGAAATGTAATTGCTTTGCAGGTGTGCAATTTTACTGCTATTGTATTTTTTTACGTTTTTCCTTTTGGTTTTGGTAAAAACAAAAATTAATTCCGTTCAGAGTTTAATTGCAAAGCCATTCTGTGGTCAGTCATTAAGTGGTAAGGCTGAGATAAAAAGGCTTAAAAGGCCTACTCTGAATTTGAAAATAGAACAATCCGTGTCTAGCAAAAAAATAACTTTTACTAGGATATTTAATACGGACCTTTATAATAAACATATATGGCTTTGTGGTAGTAAAATTAAAAATGCTCTATTTTTTGTTTTCTTTGATTTTATTTTGGGGGAGAAAATTCTTGGACAAACGGAGGTTTTACCGACTTAAATTATTCGGGGGACCGCATTAAAAAGCATACGTTGTCGGCAAAATACATGAAGAATGTTTTGTAATATTTATGTTTTGAACTGCACAATGAAAAAGTTAGACATAATCGATACATTTTAAACATTATATTAAATTGTGTGCGTTTCTGTGGAGCTTTTGAACGCGCATTACGAGGACATGATGAGCTTTATTTGATTTCAGTGATGAGTTAGACGGTGCTCTGAAACAACATTTGGAAAAGCATCGGTATTTAAAGGTACATCAAAAACCATTCAAAATGAAATTTTACACCCAATGTTTATTGTATGTCAAAAGGAAATTTCGGGACTTCTTGTAGTTTATGACTGTCTTAAGCAAAACATCGAACTAAGTAGACATTTAGTGAAGTTTTAAAATTCTTAAAAATTTTAATTACTATTCCGATGACATAGGCTGAAGCAGAACGGTGCTTTTCTATCCTTAAAAGATAAAAACGTTTTTACGGCATACTATGAGCCCAGAAAGACTTTCTGCTTTGGCAATGCATTCCAAAGAAAGGGATTTTATCGAAAGTATACCTGATTTCATTCAACGGTTTATAGATAAGTTTGCTATTGCCAAAGATCGGCGTATGGATTTTCTTTATTAATAATTCACACAATAAGTTATACGTGCGTTTTGTTTTGACTGCTACGTTTTTAAAATTAACTACCTTCTATATGTTTAGTTATTTAAAATACACTGCTTTGTGTCATACTAAACCAGTTTTTAAAGACTTTTATTTATTCATCCACCGATGCGTTTGGCAGGTTTTATGCATATCTATGTTTTTAATGTACCATTGGAATTGCAAACCCTACTTTTTTAGTGCACCAGCCGCCACTGATTTTTATGATATTGTACAATATTTAAGGAGAACCGTTTGGCTTCATTTTTAACCTACTTCTAAAAGGAGGTTCTCAATTCGTCGAGTATGTATTTTTTTTTATGTATGTACACCGATTACTCCGGAACGGATCCACCGATTTGAATAAAATTTTTTACGTTATATTCAGGAAGTTACTGCGGTAGTCCCATATTTTTTTAGATGAAATTGGTGCAGTAAAATCCAAGATGGCGCTTACAATATGGCGGCCAAAAAAATTAATTTTGTCCGATTTTCTCCAAAATTGGCATGGGAGAATTTTCGAGTTTGCACATAACGAATTAAAAAAATTTTTTTTAAAAATTCAATATGGCGGATCTAATATGGTGGACAAAAAATCGATTTTTTCCGATTTTCTCCAAAATTGGTACTGGGGAGTTTTCAGGGTCACACATGACGAATATAAAATATTTTTTAAAAAATTTAATATGGCGGATCCAATATGGCGGACGAAAAAATAAATTTTGTCCGATTTTCATCAAAATTGGTGCGGGAGGGTTTTTGGGATCACACATGACGAATTTAAAATTATTTTTAAAAAATTTAATATAGCTTATCTAATATGGTGGATAAAAAATTAATTTTGTTCGATTTTTTTCAAAATTGCACATTACGAATTTGATATTATTTAAAAAAAAATAAATATGGCGAATCTAAGATGGAGGATTAAAGATTCTACATCTCTCGATTTTGTCTAAAGTCAATATTGGGGGATTTTTGTTAGTGTTAATTACGAAATTAAAATATTTTTTGAAAAACTCAATCTGGCGGATTCAATATGGTGTCCTAAAAATTTTACATTTTTTAACTTTCTCCAACACTGATATGGAGGGTTCTCGAGGGTGTAATAGTATTTTTTCTGGATTCAATATGGCGAACGCAATATAGCTGATTAAAAATTTTAAAATTTTGTTCAAATGTGGAACTGAATCGTTTTTGAGGATGTAAATAACGAATATAAAATTATTTTAAGAAAATCTAATATGTCAGATGCAATATGACCGTTTAGAAATTTTAACTTTCTGGATTTCATCTAAAACTGGTACTAGGGGGCTTTTGAAATGTTTAGATTTAGATTTAATTAAGACGTTAAAATTATTTTTTTGAAATTCAATAGGGCGGATCCAATATGGTGAGCTGAAAATTTTTCCCTTATTCGCATTTTTTCAGTTTTGGTATTAGGGGGTTGGGGGGTTGTGTATTACAAATATGAAGCTAATAGGTTGATAAGATACAAAATGAGGGACTAAAAATTTAATATTTTCCGGTTTTATCTAAAATTGATATTGCGGGGTTCTGGGGGCATATACAAACTCAATATGCAATTTAAAATATATCGGGCTAAGAAATTTACGTCTCAACTTCTTTATATATCAATATTGGTAGGTTTTGAGGCCTATATTACCAATTTAAAATTAATTTGAAATTTAAGATAGTGGATTTACTATGACAGAATAAATATTTGCTTGACACAATTTCATTGGTATTTGGAGAACTCTAAAAATCAAAGAATTTTTAGTAGTTTATTTTAGGGTGATTGACAATTATGGATAAAATGGGTACTTTTTTGCCACCTTGGAATCATTGCGAGGTACACTAATCTCGATTAGCACTTAGTTCAAATAATTTATGAATATCATAATGAATTCAAAACTAAAAATCGAAAAATAAAATTTTTATAAAAAAATTGAACCGACTTCTAAGAGGGCGCCAAAAATTGAAAAATAACTAGAAATTTCTATATGAAATTGATATTTTTAAAGTCGGCGCCAAATTATTTCTAAATGAAATAAATAACTACTAATATAACGGTAAGAAAGCAATTAGAAATAAAGTATTCTTAATATGTTTACGTGAATCACATTTTGTCCAGTATTAGTTTGGCGCCAACTTCAAAAATTTTAATTTCATATAAAAATTTTATAAATTACATTATTTTGAAAACAGCTGAAGTTTATTTAGTATTAATAGTAGTTTTTATTAAAGTATTTTAAATAAAGATTATGAAGATAATGTAACATAATTTACCTATCTTAATATATAGTATTATATATTCCAATTTCTAACCCAAGCAGAATTAAGTAAGGGAAATAACATAATTAAAAGGTAAGGACAAATTTATACACCCTGAACTTCAAAATTTTTATTTCAAAAATAATCTGTTTTAAACTAATGTATATAAAATAAAGCTTAAGTTTTATTATCATGAATCTCAGTTTATAAGTGCTGATAGTAACTATTTAGTTTAAAATGTGAGATTCACAGTAATCTTCTGGATAAACTTCAAATGATGAAAATGTTAGGTGTGCCCATTAAAACATAAGCATTTTATAATACATTAAATATAGTTTTGTCTGAAAGTAAATGTTTTTAAGGATATTACTTAAAAATAAAATCGTATACTTAAATATTAGCAAGTATATCAAACAGTTCCTGAAGTTTGTTTAATTTTTTTTTGTAAAATATACATAGTTATGTGAATAACTTGCTAAAAAATAAAATCACTCTTTGTCAATGAAGGAAAATATTCATTAGGCTTTATTTTTTTCATTAAGTGGAATTCCTTCGACAGTCTCTTCTCTACTTGGTGCTGGTTGTGGAGTAAAAACAAGTCTATAAAGGAGAGCTCCAACGAAGCCAGCAAGGAGTGGACCAACCCAGTAAAGCTAAAAAATATAAGGAAAATAGTTAAAAACCAATTGTTTGTAACATTAAATGTAAGTAAAAATGAGCTGAAAGCTCAATATCTAATTTAATTATTTTAAAAATAATTATGGAGAACATTATTGACTAAAACGTGATACCTCCATCGAACGGTAATTTTCTAATTACACAACTAACACTTAAGTGTTTTTAAAATTATGACATCTTGTTAGAATCTGATCGAAGACAAATTTTGCTTTAGGAAACTAGCAATTTTCAAAAATGAGTCGTTTTGAAGAAGGCTTGAAATATGATTCACTTGAGACATTATTTCATGACGTATTTATTTCTTTAGTTTGTAATGTGATAATAGCCTAATGTCATCAATTGTTAACAAGAAATATATAAATAAAATGTTTATAAAACATTTAACTATCTTCTGAGAAGCCACTAAAAAGCGAAAAATAACAATATTAATTTTTTTATGAAATTGAAATATTTGAAGTCGGTGCCAAATTAATAACTGACAAAATGTGTGATTCACATACAGAGATTGAGAAATACTTTATTTGTAATTGTTTTTTACCGTAGTTTGTAAGTCTCTCGTTCTATTAGTTATTTGTTTCATTTATTAATAATTTGGCGCTGACTTAAAAACCTGAATTTCATATAAAAATTTATATCGTTATATTTCACTTTTTAATATATTTTTAGAGCATAGAGCATTTAGAGTTTCGGATATAAAATTACTGTGAAATGCTTTCGTTACTAAATATAGTATTTCAAAGAACAAACTTACTTTTTTAACCTCGGTTTGGCATCTTAAAATTTAATTACTGCAATAACCAGCAACATATTTTTGTAGGATTTCTCTTAAGACGAATATTAATGATATTAGGTTGTTTTACATCCGTTCAAATGACTTATCATGAAATTCATAAAAAAAGTTGAATAATTTCAAAGGCAGAGAGTGGCCGATATCGCAACTGATTGTATTTGATTTTGTTGTGACTTTTTTCAAGTCCTTCTTATAGCATTTTATGTGCCTTAATTTATAACGGTTATTTATCTGTTTCACTACGGAACCAATTTTAGTGTATTTGTTGTATCTTGTATAAAAAGTGTATTTTTTGTTAATTTTGTGGCGTTTCTTGAGGTTACATTGTTAATATATATTAAGGAATGTCTCTAAAACTTGAACTAATATTAAAAAAGTAAGTTTAGTTTCAGTTTTAGCACATCAAAAATGAAGATTTAGTCGATTTTATTTTAGATACATTTTGCTAGCACCGGAATGTATTGGTAGAAATACCAATGAGCATCAAAATAAATAAACATAAAAACAACCGGATTCACTAAGAAGGTTTAAAACAAGTCCGGTCTAGTTAGCTCTTCTAGTCAGCCAGTTTTGTTTTACTTATGATATTATATATCTGAACAAATAAACGCTTTTACAGGATTATTAAGGGTAAACAGCTAGAGATAAAACCTTAATATCAGTAATAGTTGACAGTAGAGGATTCACAGTGACACGAGCAACAAAGAGTCAAGCAAGTTTTGAACCTTAAAAATTCAAAAAGAAAAAATTATTTTTAATATTACTAAACTGGAGAAAATTAAATATTTTGTTAATATTCAGGTAGAAATTATCCAAATTCAAAATGTACTTTATCGTCTTAAATACAACGCACTTGCTGAAAAAGCCATTGGTAAGATAAACTGAAGTAAATATAAAATATATAAATAATAGATTAACAACTAAAGAATAGAAATAAAAAAAAAACAAACATTAAAACGAACCATGAGATATAAACAAAGAAAATAGATAAAGGATATATAAAAAACACACCCAATGAAAAACCTATATATATATATATATATATATATATATATATATATATATATATATATATATATATATATATATATATATATATGTATACTGAGATTGTTAATTTGTCTAATATTATAATTAGTACGAGATACATTATTGAATGATTTACAAGCCAGACGGCTTCGCACTCCCTCCAGGGATTATTAACTCATACCAGGCACACAAAGGTACCAGAAGTATGAAGCTCTGTGGGAACCCTTTCCATGTTATCGGGTCCTAGGTGACGTGGTCTGCTGTATTTCCCATGAACTTTCGGACTGTTCGCGCCGTTGCTAGGAGAGTTGCTTTCTGCATCGGTTTATACAGATGCTCACTAAGACCCAGTCCCTTGATGTTCTGCAGGAGGTTCTTCGGTATCACTCCAGTTGTTGAGAGTATTATGGGAATCGTTTGGACGCTGTTCATTGCCCATTGTCTTCGGATTTGCACCTCCAGATCTCTGTATTTGGCGATCTTCTCGTTGTATTTTGGTCTTAGGTTGTTGTTGTTAGGTACAGCGATGTCGATTAGTGTAGTTCGCCTAGAAATTTTATCTATTAGTATAATATCTGGTCTATTATGAGCAACTGTTTGATCCGTCAGAACCGTTCGGTCCCAATATAACTTGAACTGGTTGTTTTCAAGAATAGGCTCCGGATTGTACTTGTAATAAGGCACTTTTCCTACCTGTAATAAGTTTAACTTTTCTGCTAACTCTTGGTGGAGTATCTTAGCGGCTGAGTCGTGTCTTTCCTTATATTCGGTTGCGGCAAATGCTTGGCATCCTCCAGTTATGTGCTGGACTGTCTCCGATGTTCGACAGCCATATCTGCACTGGTCATTCTCTATTGAAGGATCTCTAATGATGAACTTCCGATAGTTCTTCGTCGGAATAACCTGGTCTTGGATAGCTAACAAGAAGCCCTCCGTTTCTGGAAACATCTGTCCTGAAATCAACCAGTAGTTCGACGCTGAGTTGTCGACATTGTCCTGATTGACCTCATTTGGATGCCGTCCATGAAGTGGCTTCCGTAGCCAGGTTTGTGACTTCTCTTGGTCTGTTTGGTGGTGAGAAGTAATATCTTGTTCCCTCAACTGTAGCGGTGTTGAATCGTCTGCCTCGCATATTGCTCGATGTAGTGTGGAAGAGTCCGCCAACCTGTGGAAATATGAACGTAAGTTTATTATTTGTTGGTCGAGCTGCTTACCAATATCCACCAATCCTCTTCCTCCTTGGTGTCTTGGAAGCATTGTACGTTCAATAGCACTCCGAGGATGATGTTTTTGTGCTTTTGTTAGGAGTGTCCTTATTTTTCTTTGCAGGTTTTGGATGTCCGTCCTGCTCCACTTTACAATTCCAAAAGAGTAGCTCAGCGCAGAGCAAGCATACGTGTTGAGCGCCTTAAACAAATTTCTACTATTTAAATTAGTTCTTAATACTCGCCTTACCCTCCTGACAAATTCGGTTGTCAATTCGGCCTTCATAGTGCCATGATCAATTCTTTTAGCCTGTTTCATACCTAGATATTTGTATGTTTGGTCTGCTTCCATTGCAGCGATAGTTTCACCGTTCTGCATTTCAAAAGCCCCCGGTTGTATCTTCCCTTTAACGATGTTCAAAATACGGCACTTGTCAAGTCCAAATTGCATTCCGATATCCCCGGAGAACTCCTCTACAATTTTAAGCATTTGTTCCAGCTGGCTTCTGGTAGCAGCCATCAGTTTAAGATCATCCATGTATAGAAGATGATTCACTCTGACTATCTCTTCGTTGTTGTTTCTAACACTAAAGCCGTGTCTGGTGGAGTTCAAACGGCGTGATAATGGGTTCATTGCAAGGCAGAACCACAATGGGCTAAGTGAATCGCCCTGAAATATTCCTCTTCGTATCGGAATGGTGTTAGTTTCGATGGTGTCACTGGATGGCACTTGCAATTGGATCCTAGTTCTCCAGGTTGACATGATGCGTTCTAAAAAGGAAACAAAATTATTGTCGACCCTGTACATTCTTAATATAGTTTTGAGCCACTCATGTGGTACTGAGTCGAAGGCCTTCTTATAATCCACGTAGGCAGCAAAGAGGTTTCTTCGGTTGGTACAGGCTTGGTTACATATGACAGAGTCAACAATCAATTGTTCCTTGCATCCCATTGCTCCCCTCGTGCATCCTTTCTGTTGAGTTGCAATGATGTTATTTTGCTCACAATGTGCATAGATGCGTTGGGTCAAGCAGGAGGTGATCACCTTATACAGTGTGGGTAGGCAGGTGATTGGCCTATACTTAGCTGGGTCCTGTGTGTTGTGTTGGTCCTTTGGTAGGAGGTACGTAATACCTTCGGTCAAGAACAATGGCATTTTTGCTGGGTTAAGAAAAACATCATTAATAAGATTAGCCAGCTGACGGTGCATACACCAGAACTTTTTGAGCCAGTAGTTCTGGATCCCGTCGAGACCTGGAGCTTTCCAGTTATGGGATTCCTTGATTATTCTTGAAATTTCCTCGGTGGTAAATGGCTCAAACTGCATCTGGCTGTATTCTTGGCAGATTTGGTGTTCTTCATTGATCCAGCCAGCTGCGATGTTACAATCGGCTGGTGTGGAAAGTTGGTTTCCCCAAAACTCTTCTACCTGCTCTCTATTGGGATATCTATTATCTGCTATATTAGGTGGAGAGTTTAGCTTACGGTAGAAAGTCCTTTCTGATCGTTGGAAGAGCGCATTGTCTCGTTTTCGATTATTGCTGGTCTTGTACCTCTTTAGCCGTCCTGCAATAACAGAGAGCTTCTGTTTCAGCGAGTCAAGGCATTGCTGAGCAGTGACATTCGCTGGATCTTGTTGCGAATGATATCGGACACGACTCATGATTTCTTCAACTCGCCTTTGCAGTCGACTAGTTCTTGTGCCCCTGATGTACTCCGTCAGCTGTCCTATATCTATTCGAAGACTTTCTATTTTCTTGTTTAGTCGTCTTTCCCATGGTGGTATGTTGGGTTCTGTCCTTGCTGATCGACGCTCTGTTGTAACTTTAATTTCTAGAGCTCTAGCTATAGCAGTCGCGGCACAGTAGATGGTCATATGTAAGGACTCCAGAGTGTAGGCATCTGAAACATAAGCTGGTAAAATCCGATTGTTCATGATGTCTAACATGGCACCCAGTTTTTTGGATGAATTAATTTTTGGCAGTGCCGGTCTTCTTAACGGATTGCTTCCATCATACTCCAACACCGCAGCACTCATTTCCGTTGACAATTTCTGATAAAAGAGTTCAGTGTTGTCCTGTTGGGCTTCGTCATTTAGCTGTTCCTGTTGTTCTTGGACCTCAGGTTCCGGTTGTGGCTCAGGTTCAGCAATCGGATTGTTGTTATTGTCAGTGCCTCTGATCTCACGTTCAATTTCCTCTTTGATGATATTAAGCCGAGCTTCAGGAATTAGGCTGTTTCGGAGAATAACTCTATATTGGTCAGCTATTCTCTGCTGGGACACTTGCATGTGTGGGTACTCCCTGCAAAATTCGGCATGTAGTTGTTGTCTGTAGCCGATCATTTCTCATCCCAGTTGAGTCACCCTATAAAAAATGCGCATTATTGTCTCGTTCATGTACGAGATACATTATTATTATTAATGATATTATTGATATATTCCTTGAACACTACATACCCTATTTCCAATATAGAAAGACAGAGAAGTGTTAAAATTTCCTAATAATAACCTACTGGACGAATTTACCCTACAGATGTACATGAATGCCATTTTTTGTAAAATGGAAGCAGAAATAAACATATATTGGCTACATTATCCACAAAAGACTATACTATACCTCAGATGGATTTCCACAAGCGAGAAATAAACCGATATTACTTAGTTACTTTTTCAGTGGTTGGTCTTATTTGGTTTATTTTTTCTACTATATTATATAAATACTTCTACCAATTTAATTATCTCCTCTCTGTCTCTTGTTATATACTTTTTCGGGTCGCCAATTAATATGATTCTATTTTTACTCAGTCTTGATTTTAAACTGTTTAAATTTCGGTTTTCTTTAGTGATTATTAGATTCTTTCTTGTTTTCCCAACTCGTTGGACACAACCATAACAGCACAGCCTCTGCTTACAAGCTTTCGGTCATCGAGAAAAATAACGAAACTTATTAATTTGCTTGTTTTCTAGCTCGTAATCAGCTTAGACCATAACAATCAAACCTCAAACTGAGCACACTGGTTTTACTTACATTTACACTCAAATGATTTGCACTGCATCATTCGCCCATTCTTATCAGATCGATGGAGGTAATGTGCATCAATGACACTTGTTGATTGTGCGACCATAAAATGGTGGTATCATTTGCAAATACAGCAAAATAGCCCCGGATAATAAGTGATGTAGGATCATGTAAACTAGAAACAGAATGAGACCAAGCTCCGACTTCTGTGGTTAATGTCATGGACATCTGACATTTCACCCTTATTACGAATGTCAAAGCATTATCTCTAGATTTTTAGGCTTAATACTCTTATATAAGGTTTTATTTGTTGATATATGTAATACAAATTATAATAAATTCATAAGCAAAACAAAACTGGCCAACAAGTAGATCTAACTTCCATGGCAACAAAATCGTATCTAAGCCTTAACCTTTTTTGGCGAATTTGGCTGTTAATACTAAACTACTGGAGTTTTCACCAAAATTCATTTTTGATGTCAATCCTTACTACACTAAACAATTATGATTCAATATTATCTAAATCGTTACAGGTTTTAAAATAAACTGAAAATAGTTTTTAACACGATAAACGCCAGGGTGGTCCCTAGGGATCTGCTTCTACTTCTGTAAGGAGCCGTGGTGGTCTCTATGGACCACCTTGTAGCACACTACTATGATAGAGGTCATAGGAGCACATTTAAATTAAGTTCAAGCTCGAAATTTGCCCGGTATGGTCTGTCGGGAATATTTAGCAGTGCTGCGATTTGGATATCGATAAAAACTAATTTGAAAGAGTGTAATGTTTTTGCCATATTGATTGACTCACTTCGTTAAACCAGCGGGCCAAATATATGTGAAATATTGTAACGAACTTTACAGCATTATACATTTCATAGTAGTAGTTTGTGTTTGTAGTTTGTAGGATTTTAGGTTAATTTTCTACAAGTTTCTAATTTATTTAATTAATTTTACCTTTGCTAATTTCCTCATGAGACGTTTATGAAAAAAGGTGGGGAACTTTTTACAAAATTATATTTTCTTATTTTTAACTTGGAACGCCTATGACAGAATGTCTAAAAATCGCCAGATTACTTCTTCTTCATATTTTTATTACACCATGAAGTATGAAAATCCTTTTAGAAAGATACGAAATCTTCTGGTATCCAGAAAAAGGGTATATAAAGGGTCCAAATCTACTTTCGTGGACAGTTCATTTTGAGACGTCGTAGAAATAACGTGAATTGTTTGACTAGCATCAGAATTAAAGTTGACAATAAAAAGCTTTTGAAATAATAGAGTGTGTTCAGAGATAGGCCGTCCAGAACAATATATTTTATTGCCATTGATGTAAGAGTAAAGGAGTCATATATATTTTCACAATAATTTATTTCTACACAATACTATAAGCGTCTACTACTGTGGAAAATATTGACAACTATGAAAAAGCCTAAAAAAGGTGATTTATTTTTTCCTTGAGTTGGGTCACTGGACCCAGGATTCTATACATTTTCTTTCTCTTTTTTATTACGGTCTACAATATTCTTTCTGGTTTTATGCGTTAACTACAAGATTTCAATAGCAAAATTTAATTATCGGCAAATAGTCATATGCAGTATTTGCTTGCACTATAACTACATACCATTCCTTTCCCTCGTGGTGTTATAACTCTAATGATCAAAAGCTCAATAGGAGACTATATATATATATATATATATATATATATATATATATATATATATATATATATATATATATATATATATATATATATATATTGCTGACTTAACTAAAGTTATCTCTTCGTAGTGCATATTGGTTATTACTTATGAATGGTGGGGTACCGCTATTATAGCCCGCTTAGCTTAGCAATAAATATGACCAAAGCAGAACCAACGTAGTCCGCCATTTTTTTTCAGGATTTTTGCAAAGAAAAAAAAATTGTAAGTAAAACTTCCTCAACATTATTCTGAACAGCGCAATAAGTAAATCCGAAAAATAAAAGCCTCTTGACCCAGCACAAGTTTCCTTCACAAATACATGTAAAGAATTTTCAGTACCTTCAAAGGCTTATAAAAACTTCAATCTAAAGTTACGCATTAATACCTACCCAATGATTATTCCAATCACCATTAAAAAGAGCTGGAGCAAAACTTCTTACAGGGTTCATGTTGGAGCCAGTGTATGGACCCTAAAACATAAGAACGTAAATAAAACTGCAAGAGTTAATCCGTTTAAAAATATAATTACAATATGCTACAATTTAAAACTATGTTAAATAAAAGTGGGGTGCGAATTTGACTTGTATTTTTAATAATATATTCTCTATATTATTCCGTTTTTAAATAACATCCCAAATTTTAAAAATTTATGTGTGAGCCACTGATATAAGCTGAAAAAGTTTTGGGTTTATTAATAAAATGGTGACAATCAATTATTATAAACTATATCATCTTAATGCCGTACTTAATTTTGTGTACTATTAGTACTACAACACAGATTATTTAATCTCACAGATGCGAAAAACACGTTTCAGTCAAAATAAAATTTTTTGGTCTTGCTTGCCTTGCGCTAGAAGAAAGTATTGAAATTGGAATTATCTTAAATAGATGCAAGAACTAGCATCCCCGCCATAATCAAATTTCTTTGTGGATTTCTGTTGGATTGAACTTAACTTGACTGTGTACGTTTCGTAGTGTTGTTTTCTTTTCGTATTTTATATTTTTTATGTGAAATTAATATATATATATATATATATATATATATATATATATATATATATATATATATATATACATAAAATATTTTTGTTTAAAAATGGAATGAAGGACTTTCTGTACGTTTAAAAATGCCCTTTTTTTATTTCCCTAAAACTTCCTAATTGTAAGCATTTGAATATTGTCAGAAAAGATAGAAACAAAAAAATGATGTGCTGATTCAAATTAATGAAATTTAACAAATGTTTAAA
Organism: Diaprepes abbreviatus; assembly: GCA_034092305.1. Lineage (NCBI taxonomy): Eukaryota > Metazoa > Arthropoda > Insecta > Coleoptera > Curculionidae > Diaprepes > Diaprepes abbreviatus. The sequence continues at coordinate 35,599,720 of JASJET010000055.1, forward strand.
CTATTTTAACTGTAACTTAAGCTTAGTCATACGAGGCTGGTTTTGCTGTCGGATTGCTTGGTTGATGTCGCCATTGAGTGCCAATCGAGCTGTATGCTAGACATTGTGATTGTTCCTGAGCTGGGCTTGTAAATGATTTTAATGTGTGGAATAGTTCGGAAAATAAGACGCCATTGTGGCCAATTTTCTATCAAATTTTGCAATTAATTTCAGAGAGTTATATAAATTAATAGTCTTTTTTATAAATTTATGAGAATGTCTTGAAATAATTATAATCGACCATAAACAGAGCGTCATTTCTATAATAAAACTCAAAACGGTGCCTGCATTGACATCATTTTCCATCAATGGCTATGAGAGCTCTCAGCATGCGGCAAAACAAGTATGATGTTATCTAAGCCTTAGTGTAAAAGTGTTTGTCTAGATTACACATTTTTGTAAAGAATGTCTAATGTATTTATTAATTATTCCTTAAAATATATTCTATATACCAGGGGTCGCCAAATTTTTCAGTTAGCGATGCATTTATAGATTTAGTATTTCGTCACGGCGCTCTTATCAAAATATGCATACAGTCGTATTCAATAAAATGTCGTTCAAGGTTTGTGTTTTATAACCTGCCTACTACATAGTAGCAAACTATAACACTTCATTGTCACTAATGGCCAAGCACAGAAATGAAAACAACAACAATCTGAGGCTCACATATAGGTATATATTGAATTGATACACAAGAAAAATAGGACAAAAAAGTCAATAAGACAAGTGAGTTTAGTGACCTCCACACATTTTTTCAAAGCAAGGGATATGACTTGGCATTGCCACTCTCATTTTTTGCTCCACGTGGATGTTTGAGCGATATTTGCTGTTTATTAGAGCTACAGCTGAAAATCCGGTTTCGCATAATGGAACGAGAATCTTTATAGCTTTTAAACCTAGAGTTGAATATTCACTTTTGACGGTTATTCAAAACACCAAATCGGAACAACCGAATTTTGTTATAAGGCTGTTGTCGCCAGAGAGTTCAACGAGACTCTCATCTTGTTGTAAAGTGAATTCTGGTGGAGCTTGACTAAGGAAAGGATCTTGGATTTCTGAATATTTTCTGCCCCAAAGTATTTTGCAAACCATTCAGAAAGGTTCGAAAGGTGTTCCGTTGCGATCTTCTTCAATACTTTCAAAATGTGCATGTTATTGCCTTGCAGAGACAGATTTAGTTTGTCAAATATATCATACAAATATGCCAGTTTTGGTAAAAAGTCTAGTTCGGCAAACCATCTGGAGTTTGCATGACCTTTCTCTTCCAGAAAAGTGTGAATTTCTTGATATAACTTGAATGCCCGGTATGAGACATTTCCATATGAACTGCAGTAAAATAGCAGTGCTCTGTGTTCAGCTCTCATGTCCATGCAAGGTTTTTTGAATAGTCTGACTTTCATCGGCCTACTTTTTATGTAGTTTACTACGTCTATAGTCCGTTCCAATACCAAATTCAATTCACAGCTCATCGACTTCGACGCAAGTGCTTCCCTATGGATGATCAAATGAGTTTACATAGTATGAGGTGATTTACTGCAAATAAGCGTCTGCAATCTTCCACAGCAGCTAGATATTGATTGAGTGCCATCAGTACATACACTGATACAATTTTCCCAATCTAAATTATTTTTTGCTTTAAACATGTTAAGAATTTTAAACAAGTCTTGAGCCTTTAAGTCTGCAGTGATTCTTTTCTAGAAAAGGAGGTCTTCACCAATAATATTATTATCCAGAAGACGTACCGAACAAATAAGGTGTGCATCTTTATTATTGTTAGTAACCTCATTAAGTTACAGACCAAATTGCTTGCCTGTAATTTTCTCTTTTAATTTTTCATTGAGATCCTTAGCTATATGATGGATTCTTCAACTAATAGTTTTGTTAGATAAAGGTACCATTGTAATTAGTTTTTCCGCCGATTCTCCTACCATCATATTAACCATGCCGAGAGCATCAGGTAAAATAAATTATTCTGCAACGGTTTGAGATCTTTTTGCACTTCGTCACCCTGTATGCCACCTTGAAAGATGCTAGCAGTACGTTGCTAGGTTCTGAAAATTATGAAATGAATAAGTTTTTTGTTTATGTAAATTTTGCAATTTCTTATAAAAAAATTCTGTGAGTAAATGGTCTCGAGATGTCGCTTTAGCTTACTTGGGAACATTTTCTCAGGCGCTAGAATTTTCAAAGAGAGCGTACACTGCAGTCTTTCTTCATTATTTACTTCTACTAAAGTAAAGCCAAAGTCCAAATAGGTATCATCGAACTTGAGATATTTCCACCATTTTGCACTCCTGCCACTAGTCGAAGCTTCATTACTCTAACTTGAACTATCGACTATGCTTATTTAATATAAATCATCCTTCATTTTGTGACTAACTTCTTATGAAAACACAAAGCGGTCCAGTTAAAAAAAAGCTCGCATATATAAATTTAAATAGATATTGTAACCGCTACAATGTAACGATATCTGTCCTGTGTTCGTAACACTCTGTATCACTACTTTTAGTGCTAACAACATTTTATTATTTATTCTATTTATCTTAACAATTCGACTGCTTACACTTAGAATAAATTAACGGCCTAATGGCTTGTGGCGGCTTATATACCACCAATGATTACGCGCTAAAATTCCCGTCGATGATCAAATGCGGGCTTCTGGAACATACACCGCTCTCTCTCGCCAGCCAGCAGCGAACTTGGTATTGCCAAACCTAACCCAGACCCCGTGTTACGGAAAATTAGTCTCCCGTAATAATATTGAGTAAATGACGGTCGACATTAACTTCGCAACGAACGATTTATGCAGTGCACACGATTTGAATTGTTTATGTTGTAAAGACGAATATAAGTAAATTTAGATTCCGAAAAAAAAACAGGAGCGCCTTGCGCCCTTTTGGGCGCAGAGGCGCACACTTTGGGAACTCCTGCTACATTTATAGTTCTCTCGAGTCATTCGAAACCTATAAACAACAAAAAAAAACAAAAATAACTCATTTGTTACATTAGAATGGAGTCAGCCTTTATCTCTTCTAATTTAAAGTAATATGTTTTTTTTTACAAAAGAGAAAGAGGTATTATCACCTTTTTGGTCTTTTATTTTTACTTTTTATCAATGGAGAACTATATCTTGGTGTTTTTTTAGTTATTACTTTCACTGGTATCACGGTCTTTTTTCTAATTTTCACTTTTTCTCAGTGTAATATTGTGGGTCGCGAGGCAAGCAAGGTCACGAAAAGTGGAATGAGTAGAACAAACAATGCTCTAACTTTTCAGTTACAGCAGCATACCGCAGAAAATTTTGCCCAGAGCAAGTTTATTTACTGCTAATATATACGATATGTTCAATGCTTTCTATATGATTTATGATTTGAATTGCTTTTCCTAATGATTTTGCGCATCTTTGGATATATTTAGCATGCACGAAAAATGCTTTAAAAAACGGCGTAAATTAAAAATTATAATTCATTTCGTTCATGTATAATTAAAAATATTGTGTTTAATATATAGTATATGTAACCTTAAAAAGTACAAGTAGTCAATTTCGGGAACACTAGTGTTTGCATTATGAAGAGTGTTGATAAAAACTTAATATTTCTTTTATAAATTAGAAAAATTAATTTGACTTGCTTTCACATCAATATATTTTACATATTTAAAACTTATTTAATGATTTTTTTTCTTCAAAAAATAAATAACATAACGTTAAAATTAGATATAAACACATAAGGAGGTTTCACGAGAAAAAAATGATAAAAACAAGGTTCAACTGGTGTTAAGTGGCAACCTTTGGTATACCACTGGCCAAACTTTCCTAGAACAAGATTTTAAATGAACAAAAATATACATATTGAGCTTATATTTTCAATGGTTAAATAAGTTCCTGTCTAAATTAAAATTTTAACATTTTTTGTAAACTTTAACCTAGATTCATGTATATTTTTACTCGCAATTCGTGTGATAAAGGTCTAGAAAACTTGAACCCACTTAAAATTTATATAATTTAATATATGCGTTAAATAATTCCCACAAGAAAGAATTAGTATGATGTATAAAAAAAATTGTTATTTGTTAACACTCATTAGAAGAAGCGACCAATTATTATTTTACATTCGTAATTTAGATGAATTTATTTAAAGTAGGAGACTCTTGTGATATATCCATCGCTTTTTCTGATATTTCTTTTGATTTTTTTCTCTATTCTAGCCACAAAAATACTTACCGCAGCCATGGCTAAAACGGCGACGGCCAATCCGAACCGGACTGGTACTGAATCATGTTTATTACTGTTTCTGCTATCCCATATACCACAACACACCAACGCCAAAATTAAGGTAGCTAAAAATTCTACCAAAAATCCTTGTAGTGGGGTGATATCTGGATGAATTCCTGGTGAACATACTCCGGGAGTTTTGATAGTTTCATTTGCCGTTTGAATGAGAGTATTTCCCATGAGCTGAGCTGGAGTAGAAAGCTAAAAAATTAATACAAAAGTGCATAATATATATTTTAGCCAAATTTCCAACAATTTATCCTCTGTTTCACTCTTCCATTTCTGTACTGATATTCAGGCATATTATGAAACTGAACTGCTAAATCACGCAAAAGACTAAAATTCAGAGTAATGTAATTATAAAAAAAGTAATAATATTATTTAGACGATGTAATTAAACAATTTCTACAACAAACAAATGTTACATTTATAAATCTGAAATTTTTTAAATAAAAACGTATTAACAAAGCAACCAAGCTATTAAATACTACTGTCAAAACCATTACTGTCAAAATACAGGAGAAAATTTAATACTTATTTTTATAATTTTAATTGAAATTAAAAATACAGGGTGTATTATAAAGGTTGGAAATAAATAAAACAGTGAATTCCTTAGTAAAAAAAAATTTTTTAATGTAGTGTTGCTCTACGAATATTTGTTTCTAAGTTACAAGGTTGTAAAAAATTAAAAAAAAATCATTTTAGTGTAATAACTTTCGAACATCATCATCATCGTCATCATTTAGCTTATCCTGTCCTCTGCTGAACGAAAGCCTCCCTTAATTCCAATCATCTCTTTCTATGACTAGGAGGTCGTCCTCTACTTCTATAGGCCTCATGTCTTGGCCTCCATTCCACAAGACTCTTTGTCCACCGTCCATCAGTCATCCGAGCCACAGGTCCGATCCAGTTCCATTTAAGATGTAAGATAGGTTTCACAGCATCTCTTACTCCTATTCGGTTTCTTATGATGTGTTTGGGTATTCTATCCCTAAGAGTGACTCCCAACATTGACCATTCCATTTTTCGTTGCATGACTTGTAATCTGTTAATGTTCTATTTTGTCAAAGTATGTGTCTCAGCTCCATACGTGAGAACAGGCAAAACACACTGATTAAAAACCTTTCTTTTTAAGCATATAGGAAGATTAGATCTCAATATATATCTGAGTCTACCGAATGCCGCCCACGATAAACCTATTTTTCGCTGGATTTCGTGCGTCTAATTATCTCGCCTACTACCGATCTCCTGTCCCAAGTACTTGTATATATGCGCTTGTTCTAGATTTATGTTATTGATGTTTAGAGGCTACTCATTACTAGATTTTCCATGTATTGTGTCTTTGATAAATTAATTTGCAAACCGACATTTTCTGCGGCATCGTTTAGTGTCTGCAAAACAGAGATGATTTATCAATTCGCCCTTGATGTTGATTCCTGTTGAATCCCAGTTTATTTTTTTCAACATACTCTCTAGCAATGCAACCAATAATTTTGGGGAGAGTGTGTCACCTTGCCTTACCCCTGGAGCAATATTAAATCTATCTGTGCATTGATTTGCCGACATTTACCGCGGCGTTCTCATATATGTTTTTGATAATTGCGGAGTGTCGATGATCGACGTGACATTCGCTTAATGCCTTTAGAAGTTTCCGCTGATTCATTGAATCAAAAGGACTTCTCGAAATCAACGAAGACAAGCATCGGTGGTCTATTATACTCAATATATTTATCGTTAAGAACTCTGACGGTCAGAAGATGGTCATTTGTCCCATAGCCTGATCGAAATCCCGCCTGCTTTCTCGAAAGATAAGGGTCTACTTTATTTATCAAATGGTTTGCGAGTATTTTGGTAAATAGTTTGTATATGTGGCTAAGAAGGCTCATCGATCTCTAATTTTTAAGGTCTATAACGTCACTTTTTTTGTGTATAATGACAATGGTTGCATTTGTCCACTGTGATGGGGTTATTTCTTCTTCGATGCGTTTATTAAATAGAACTTTTAAAGCTTTGGTGATTTATGGTCCTTCTTCTTCGATTGACTTTATTACCAGTTCATTGTTCCCGGGAGCACTATTCTGTTTCATATCTCTTAGGGAACTCACGATTTCTTCCTCGGTTATTTCTGGAATTTCTTCCGATCTCTGATTTAGCACTTTTGGAATGTGATCAGTCGCTGGTTTGATGTATAAAGTTCTTGGTAGAAAAGTTTGTTAGAGTGTAAAATTTCCTCTTTGTGTGTTATTATGCTGTCGTGTATATTCTTGATTTTCTGTATTTCCTTTCTTCCTGTTGTACTATTTCTTAATACTTCCAAATTTCTATTCTTCTCTATCACGCTCCTAATTTTTTTCATATTATGTTGTCTCTTATGCTTTCTGATTTATTTTGATATCTCTCTGTTTAGGGTTTTATAATCTTGTGTGTTGTTGTCTTCAATTTCTCTTCTCTGCTTCATTAAGAGTTTTGTTTTTTGGTTTAATTTTTGTTCTTTCATTTCCTCAGGGCAGAATTTTTTGATAGCTGTATTTATGGAGTCTTGGATGTTTCCAAATATTTCATCTATCGTCGTACTATTTTCATAATTTAGAGTAGAGGCAATACATTTCGTATAAGAATCTGTATTTTCAGGAGTTATTCATTTCTTGTCATATTTCTTGAGTGTCATATTGAATCTTTCTTTCTTTATATTTATTTTTCCTTCGGCTCTTACAATGCGGTGATCGCTTCCTGTCGAAAATTTGTTCAATACACTTCCGTCTTTGATTATATCTTTTCTATTGCTGATTATGAAATCTAATGCGTTTTTGGTTTTGCCATCTGGACTAGTCCATGTGCATCTTTTGCTGTTTCTTTCCTTGAAAAAACTAGGATTCCAACACCTCTTATAGCAGTTTCTTCTCTTGAATAACATATTGTATTTCCGAAATTTAAAGTAACTCGACCCTCTCCTATCCTGCGGGCTTAACTTATATCTAGTAGGTCCCATTTTATATTTTTGAGTTCTTCTTCTAGTTCCAGAAGTTTCTCGTCCATTGACAGTGCTCTCGTATTGTATGTTGTTTTATACAGTGGCTGTATGTAATTTTCGAACGCTAGGAGATAATGGAATAAAATTTTAGCCAGAGCTTAATTCGATACTGCTGTAGTAATAGTAACAAAATTAACTTTGTAGTTGTCCCAGTGGCGTGCGTACGGATTTTACACTAGGGTTTTTAGAAAAATGTCGTACGCTATTGTTAAAAAAATTTGTGATCATTTTCTCAAATTCGATTTTTGTTTTAAATAAAATTTTCTTCTTGCATTTTCTTTGTATCTCTCGGCATTTTTCCACAATTAAGCGTTTCGTTAACACCATTTTTTCCATTGCATTCACAGAAACATGTAAAAAACACAAATATTATCCCCCTCGTTCTCCTAACCTTAATCTTTTGGATTATTACTTACGGGGGCACTTAAAAACATAGTTTATTCCGTTGAAATTCCTGGCGTCTAAACTCTTCGTCAAAGAGTTTAAATAGGATATCGGCAAATTCGAGAGATGCCTGGTATCTTTGCACGAGTAAGAGAATCCATGAGGAAAGGCATGGGAAAATGTATTGCAGCTGGGGGACAATATTTTCAGAATCTTTTGTGATTTTTTGTGTTTGAATAATTTTTGTTAATTAGTCATTACTATAAGTTTGTAAGTTAATAGTACATTTATTATTCTTAATTAATTAGTCATATTTTATTTCTTAATTAATTAGTCATATTTTATTTCAAACGTCTAAGAATTTTTTTTAATGCCAATGTGACACGTTTTCAAAAACAAGTTAAAACATACCCGATAATATTTGTCTTTTTTTTACATTTTTGTTCATGTTTCTACATTTTTCTGTATATGCAATGAAAAAAATGGTATTTACAAAAGGCTGAATTACGGAAAAATGACTAGAGATACAAAGAAAACCCAAAAGAAAAATTTTGTTTAAAACAAAAAATCAAATTCGAGGAAATGATCGAAAAAATTTTTACCAAAGGCGTACCACATTTTTTTCAACACTACGGTAATATCCGTATGCACGCCACTGTAAACTACGAAGTCAATTTTTTATTTTTACTAGAACAGTATCAAATTAAGGTCTGGCTAAAATTTTGTTCCATTATTTTTTAGCGTTCGAAAGTTATTACACTAAAACGAATTTTTGAAAATTTTTAACACCATGTAACATAGAAGTGAATATTCGTAGATCAAAACTACACATAAAAAAATATATTTTTTACTAAGGGATCCACTGTTTAATTTACTCCCAACCTTTATGTTACACCCTGTATATTTAATTAAAATCAAATGATATTTAAATGGTATTCATAACGGTCATAAATCTATCTAGAAATCTAAAAGCAGATATGAGCCGATCAATACAATGTTCGATTAATTCTTTAAAATTAATCTGTGCGAATTCGTTATTATCTCAAGAAGAAGCTTTGGCACTTTAATCTATTTGATTGGATGAATAACTGACTAACTGTAGGCTGAAGAAATCCACAGTAAATAGATGCTAATTCTTCATTTATAAGCGTTTTATATATAAAAATAAAAAATTCTTATAGCTATCACAACGGAAAAGTAAGAATGAAAAAAAAACTGCAACTTTTATTAAAAAGATAATAAAGGGTATGCTTCATTTATTTCAAATTATTTCGACTATACAATATAATAAATTTAAAACTTAACTTACCTTCAACAAACCAAATCCTATCAAAGCACCAAACAATTGACCAACAAAATAAATTGGAATCTGAATTAGTGGAATGTTACCTAGGGTTGCGGCAGCTACTGTAACTATGGGATTAATGTGTGATCCAGATATATGGCCAACTACCTAGAAGTAAAATACCGTTATATGCATTGTTTCTCTCTTCTAATTTAAAGAAAATATATTCATTTAAATTTTAATTTACATGCGCTCTTGGAAACATTTTCTGGAAATATTGTTAATCAACTTTTATTGCCCAGTTTCTTTCATATTACCGAATTAGTTTTCATATTCTTCTTTTATTTTTGTGAAGCGAAAAACTATTTCTTATCTTCCGTTTTCTGCAGCGATGTTGTAATTTATTTAGTTTAACACTATTGTAAATATGTCCATATTTATTGAACTTGTTTTTAAAGTTAAGCCGGCTGTATGTAATTAGAAATTTATGAAAACCGAAAACCTTTTTTAAAAAAATAAGATAATTTTTGTAAACATATGCTTAATTTTATTATATTTATGATGTATTTTGTCTTGTCTTTTTATTTTTCTGTAAATTTTGATAATATAAGAAAAAACAAAACTTCGAATGAGTTTTTAGGGTAATTGTATTTTTGTTAGCGTTAGACCGATACTCCAATCAAACTAGCTTATTTGCTTTTACAGTAACAACCATGCTTATCACACCCACCTAAAGCTTTCATCGAAAATGGTTATGGTTGGTATTTTTATTTTCTGTTTACACCATCGAGATTGTTTCATCAGTTTTGATTTTGTAAACAAAAAATGAAAAAGAAAACTCAATTTTTCGTTTTCAATTATTGGATCGTAGTGGAAAGTGGAAAACATAACAACATAATACCATATCACTATGGATTATTTTCAGTGTGCACAACTTCGAACATACCCCTGTAGAATTAGCATAACGTCAGAACTAGGACCCGGTTGTTTGACCGCTGAATGACGTAATCATATTTTTATTTATATTTGAAAAAGAGTTGATAAACAGTAGATATTTAATTTCTTGGTACACACATACCGATTTTATGATATCCTTTTCTAACTGCATTATATAAACGAGGATCATATTTCGGTACGTCAATTCTGAATATATAAAGTATGAATATATGGTTGCCTAAATTATTATTATTGTTATTTTCAATATGTAAACAATATTTCTCAATAAAAAGAAGTTTTTAAATCCTCTTTTTGTTCATATTAATTGTAAACTTCGCATTTCTAGTAATTAATAACCCTTAAAAATACCAAAAAAGTCACGACAAGAAACTAAACTAAAAGAAAGGATAAGTAAACATGTTTATGTCTGTCAAACATCAAAAAAGCGTCTCCCCCACCGATCATAAACAGCCTTGAAACAATCTTTTGTTTAAATCTAGGGTATGATCGAAGGTGCACAGTCACTACCCTGAAATATTTCAAAGTTTTTATATCACTACATAGTATAAAACAAAGTCGCTTTCTCTGTCCCTATGTCCCTTTGTATGCTTAAATCTTTAAAACTACGCACCGGATTTTGATGCGGTTTTTTCAATAGATAGAGTGATTCAAGAGGAAGGTTTATATGTATAATAACATCCATTAAATAGTGGAGAAATACTGTTATTTTTGAGGTTTCTAATGTGATGTCGTTAATTATCATATTTTTTTCCGCTTACATTGCAAACGCAGGCTGAACCCTACGAGATTTATCAAAATAATGTACTAATTATTTGTACACATTGAAAAGGTCTACAGAAAACTCCGCGATGGTATATGTCTATCTCTCATGGATATCCCACAATAACATTTTTTTGTCATTTACTTTTTACGACAAATAATGGCAAATTTTGAAGCGATTTTAACCAACAGCATTGCACCCGTGCGAAGCCGGGGCGGGTCGCTAGTTGCCTATAATTTATGTTTTTTATTTAAGTAGAAACAATTATTTTTGAAATTAAATTAAGAAAATCGCTTTTTCTCTTCTAATTGTAAAATTGGACATCCGAAATTCGAGGCACTTAAGATAAGAGACTAGTAGTGAACATAACCCGATTCGCTCGATCCCCCCACTCCTCGACCTTGACCTTGACCTTGCTTCACCCCTCTTTGGCCCCGCCCACATGTCCTTGTCATTGACCTTGAAAGTGCACGTGTGCTTTGGCCTTGGCCTTGTGTTCAAGGTTGTGTGTGTGACCTTGACCTTGACCTTGGTCGAGACGACCTTGACTTTGTTGAAGGTCATCTTGGGTGTGTGACCTTGAAGTAGTTATTTGTGCATTGTAATAGTGTGGGATGATCTTGAAATGATTTCGACCTTGCAAATTGTTCTATAAATTGTGTGAGTCTACTTGCATTCATTCAGTGTGAAATGTCAGATACGGAACTATCTAAAGAAAAAATTATAGAGCAAGTCGGCAGAGTAATTTGTTTATATCAGAGTAATTTAAAAAGTTTGTGTGATTTTGAAGAGAAGGATCTAGCATTTTTTCCTCTCGAATATTTAAAAACTTGCGTTGATACGCTGAGTTTACGGCAAATTTGGGATAAGCTGCCAGCGTCATATCGGTGTAACAAGGAACTACAGTTAAGCTTACCCTGTTACATTCACTATGAACAAATATATCGTCATCATATAGATGGGCCACCACCAGCAATAAAAAAGTGTCGTGAATGTAAAAATGAGTGAATAATATGAATAGTGCTTTGCAAGAGACAGTAAAAAAATTGGGCGATGAGTTCACTGAAACGGCTAGTAATTATTTCAATGATGCAATGAAAAGTCGAGCAGAATGGGCGTCGCGCTATTGTGATTTGGCTTATGAATATGAAAAGGCTGCGAATGCATGTCGTAAATATTGCAGCAAAACAATAAATTTACAAGACTTTGTTCGTGAGATAAAAAAGTTGGGGTTTAGTGACTGTTTGGAAAAACTGATTAGGTTCATTGCAGATCCGGTTGTGTTAGATGAAATTAGAGTGTAGGACTTAAGTTTAACGTAGTAGTAGTTAATATGGAAAGTTTAGTGCGAGAAATGTACGAGGAATTTCTAATTTCTGCAGCCTGTTCGGAATTTTACGCATATGAAATGCAAGATTCGGAGGCTCAGGACTTTAGTGTATTTTTTAAGTATATGGACCATGCCGAAGTGTGTCTTTTAGCTAGTATAGTTTGTAAGAATTTTCTTAGAAATAAAAATAAACAATTATTATTGAACAAATTAAGGAAATTAGGTTTAGGTGATAATGTTAAACGCATAGAAGAATGGCAGAAAAAAATCAATGAATAAAGTACATAAAATGTAGTTATTTGTTTCATTATATTTTGTCCTTGAAGTTATCCTTATACCAATTTAAATGTGTGACGTCATTTGACCTTGAATACTCCTCCCACTATTTCTATCGTTAAGCTACCCCCACCATTGTTACAATTCGACCTTGAAACCTCGCTATAAAGGTTCGTGGGAGAAGAAGTGACTTCAAACAGTCGCAGATATCAGTGGCATAAACATCAAATATTGTGTTCGTGTAGTGTTCTGAAAGTGCTTTTATATTCACGGTAATTTTTGGATTTATATACCATTTTTTTCAATAATGAGTATTGCAAAAGAAACTCTAGATGAAATTAATGAAATGTTTAGCAAAGATTTCGAGGTTTTAGAGAAAAAAAAAGGTTACCGAAATGATTGTAGGCAAAGTGTATAAAATTGTAAAGATGGTTTCAATGACTACACGATTTGGTAAAACTCTTTTAGTGGCTTTACACGATGACGGTGATAATAGCACATTTGAGACTTTTTTACCAAAACGTGTGGCCGAAACACTACCTGACGATATTGTAGATATTATGAGTAAAACTAAAGATAAATACACTCTAACTTATTTGGGGCAGGGCACTAGAGTTTTTGGAAACAATACTCGAACATTATTACGTTTTGGCTCATTGGAGTAAATTGTATGTAAATTGTTTGAAAAAAAGGATGTAATTAAATTTAAAATATAGTTGCACATGTCAGAATACTTACGCGTGTTCATTATTTCTGTTAAAGATGTCTGCTGATGCGACGACGACGACGACGACCGCCAACGAATGTGTAGATAGATACATATTTTGGTTGGGGAGAGAATTAAGAAATAGGGCTCACGATATGTTAGATAGCGTAAATGATTGGTCGCATATTGATGTAACCAAAGATCAATATAAGAACGAGATCAGGGATACAATCAATTTTATGGCTGGGGCACACTTGTGCGACAAATTTTTATATGGTTCCATAGACATGGATACATTTTGTGCTGAAATGGTTGAAGAAGAATTAAAAGAATACCTCGTCAATATTCCACATTTACCAGGTGAGCTTGCTGCAAAATATGAATTGGTTTCTGCAACAGCAACAGCCCAAGACGTTGACGATCGAAATAGTGTCGGATGGGATAGAATTTTGAGCAACGAAAACGAAGACATGGAAAACTAATTTTTTATAATTTTTGTATTTGTGCAATTAAATTACTGTAAATAAATATCTATTACAATCACAGTTTTATTTTATTTCTTTTATAAACATACCAACCCAGTAGATCATAGTCAGTGTTTCTTTTTCTCAGCTGAAATATTTAATATAAGTAGGGCAAATAAAAATAAAATAGTTTAGTAAAGATTGAAAATGAGTCGAGGAAACAACACAATTGATAAATTTGGTCGTCAGAAATATAATGAAAAATATCATATATTATCTGGGCCACAAGGGATTGGTTTTAAACTTACAGCGGATGGGCAGTATGATATGGGTGGAAAAATCATAACCAACTTAGGCGAACCTAAAGATGATGACGATGCTGTGACAAAACACTTTGTTAATAGAAAGTTTTACAATTTTGCAGTTGTAATATGTGACATATTTAACAAGGATGTCCTCCCCATGATATACAAAAATAATAGTGAGCTTAAAACAAAAATTGAAGTTATGCAGAAAATACTCTATCATCAGCCTTTAAATGACTCATTAAGCGCACTGTCGTACGACTCGACTTCAAAAAAAAATCTAAAAAAAGCAGGTTAAAGAATAGGAGAACGCACTCCGAGTGGCATAGCCTTGAAGATAACGTCGTAGTCGTCGGTGAATTGGACCTTCCCTCCAAGAATATTGAAATGTTATTTATGTGTATGATGTTTTATTGTCATTGTTTTTAATAATGAAGATTGAAATAAAAAACTTTATTTTACAATATATTGTTTATTTATTTTACATTTTAAATAAAAAATATAGTCATACAATATGTTATTTAAACAATATTAGCTTTATCTATCCAAGAGTTGAAGTGGTTGGGAAATCCTAGCCATTTGACAAATAATTGTTCGATGTGATTTTTCTTGCGTTGTCTAAGGACCTTTTCTACTAGATAAACGTCAGGACTGCTTGTTTTTTGTAGTTCTGATTCGTAAAAACACCCTCTTATAGGCTGACCTTCTAACGATTCCAACAAGTAAGTAGGTGGATTTGTAACGTTAACTTTTACAACTTTAAACAATTCGGTTGACCAAGAGGGCGTATATCCTTTCTCGAATAAGCTTTTGTACTTGCTAATACGCACAATGTCACCCATGGAAAACTTAAATTTTTTAGGTACAATTTTTAAATAATCATATGCTTTAATATGTGTTTTTTCTTGCACGTCTGCAGGCTTCATTCCAATGGTGCGATGTTTCGAATGGTTATAGGTTTTTGTTACTGCCGATAATATATGTATCCATTTGTAAGATCCTCTTGTCGAGAATTGTTTATATAAATTATTTTTTAAAGTCCTTATGACTCGCTCAACAATTGCAGCTTTCTTTGTGCTGTAAGTGGAATAATGATTTATATTATATTTTTTCATCAGGGCTTGAAAGTTTGTATTATAGAACTCCTTTCCTTGATCACTTTGCAGATTTGTTGGTGTATATGATGCCTCTTCAATGATGCTTTTCATCGCATTAGTAACTTCTATACCAGTCTTGTTTTTTATGGCTTTGGTATAGACAAATTTCGAGTAACAATTTATACAGACCAAAATATAACGATAACCATCGTTTTCATCAGCATACTGTTGCATTTCAGCCAAATCAATTTGCCACAAATCTCTGTATCCTTTTATTATCGTGCGCCGTCTTACAAAATTTTTTCTAGCCGTTCTATGTAGTTCATTAACAATCTTGATTTTTTCTAGACTGGGCTCCATATTATTAGTAATACTAAAGGTTTCAGATCGAAGGAAGAACTGAATAATATCATTAAATATTGAGCTTAATATATTATATCTTCTTCTCGTAATTCCTCTATAATTGACATAATTTCATTTTCGTGTCCAGTGTGACCGGCCATTTTGGAACTCCACAACAAACGTAAACGATCCACCAACTCTTTAGCTTTGTTCCAGTAGACATATTGAAATTTTTTCGAAGATAATTTCTTTTTTGTGGGTAACTGTAGTTTTTCCGAGAGATTTTTTCTTGTAATAGTACCACCTAATTTTGTGCCCATTATCAGAGGTTTAATAATTCGTAAATATTTGTTCCATCTGGTCTCCCGTAAACCATCACTTTTTTTAAAATTGTTGTAGACAGCATTCGTTGATTCCAAAATTTCCTTGTACGTTGAAAGTACATTATCACTTAATTGTTGTTGTTCCTTGCCTACACTTGGGGGTGTTTTAAGAAATAACAAATCATAAAGTGCCGGTGATCCACCATATTCTGCAATATTTTTCCCTTTTTTGTATAAGACAATATTTCCATTTCGAAAACGCACCTCTAAATTACCAATAAAATTTTTGTTATGATCTGTTTTTGAACCAAAACGTACACCATATACAGTATCGTATAGAGATGGTTTCGAACGTAATCCTTTCAGGTGTGCGTTTAAAGTATCGGAAGTTGTGGTGTCAGCGGATGCGAGAGATGTATTAGTTGATGTCGAGGGTGTATCAAACACCGATTGGCTAATATCTTCTTTTGAAATGCGATGCTGCTGCTGCTGCTGCTGAATAGGTGTGGAGGTTTGAAAGGAATGTGTAGGTTGGGGAAAACCTGATATTTGAGTCGACTGCACTGATGTACTGAGACTATGTGGCTTTGTAGCTGGATAATGTTGTTGCTGTTGTTGTTGCTGCTGCTGCTGCTGCTGCTGACGTTGCTTAACCACATCAGATATAGTTGTCAACGGCTTAGAAATGGGTTCGTAAAACTTTTCCAATTCCACAACATTAAACTCTTTAGCCGCTTTAATTTGTTTAAATTTTTTTCTGACGGCATTGGTAGCTTCCACTAGTTTACGTTTTAAGTCGATCGCGTTATTCATGATGTTAACAAAGGACGTTTCAACAATCAAATGAGCGTTTTCTCTTATTATTACAGTAATATATAGCTATCAAATCCTTTGCGGTATCTTCCCGATTTCACATCACTGTCTTTATCAATTACTAAAAATCCATACTTATTATCCCAACATTTTGAGCACATTTCTTGAAATTGAGTAAAAGTTAGATCCGGTGAAACGTGGTCGGAAAATATGTGTTTCATATTCAACTCATCTTGTTTAAACATAATAATAAAATTGGCGTTGTCTCGCACAAGCTGTTTAGGCACTCGCGAATATGTTTGCGCTAGGTAAAAGGAGTCGATATTTTTATGACGTCCCATGCTAAAGTACGATCTTATAACATCTTGTTTTTCACATATAACATCATCAAAGATAAATATAGAGTTTGGTTTTGCATCGGACGGTTCCACAATATTACTGGAATCACTAAAGGCATAGTAGCCTAAACCTTTGATGGGCGCTAAAATTTTCCTTAAATACTCATATTTCGGTTGATACAGAGATTTCGAGTAAATATAGACATTTTCGAAACGTAGCCCAAGGGGGTGTGTAAGCAGCGAAATCATGACATTAGTTTTTCCACAATTGGATGGACCAATTAACAGGCCGCGAATAGAGGAAGGAAGTAAAGGACCGTGTCTCTTCATTATCTTCTTTTCAAATCCAAGTCCGACTTTTTCATCGAGATTGTCAATAGGAAGTTTTTGTTTAAGATCGATAACGCGCATCTTAGGAAAATTTGATATTTTATAGGCAATTTTTCACAAAAACTGTCATTCAGATGCCGAGCGTCAAACGAAGTGGACGGTCTCACGTTTCCAACAAAACTGGATACGGTATTGTGAATTCGTTAATAAATAAATTACCATTCGAGGTACACATTCCTGGTTATCAATATTGCGGACCCGGAACAAAAGTAATAAAACGTGTGACAAGAGGTGATCCAGGCATTAATCCTTTGGATGCCGCATGGAAAAAACACGATTTAGCCTATTTACATAATAAAGACAACATAAGTGCGAGACATCGAGCGGATTACGAGCTCGAACAAAGTGCTTGGAATAGAGTAAAATCGAAAGATTCCAGTTTAGGTGAAAAAACAGCAGCTTGGTTAGTTACAAACATTATGAAAGGAAAACAACGTTTTGGTATGGGTGTACCATCATCATTATCAACAAAAAAAACATCTAGTAAAGGCACGCGTCATACAAAAAGGAAAGGTGTTAATAAAAATCGACATGTTCGGAAAGCCAGTTTCGGAACAGCTATTCGACAAGCAGTTCGAAGGGAATTATTAAAAGCCGGAAGTAAAAATGTGTTGGAAAAAAATGTCATGAATGCATCTAAAATAGCTCTGTCGGCAGCACGTAGATCGGTAAAAGCGGCAGGTGGCAAAAGGAAGGTTCGTACACCGAGAATAATACCGATTCCTAAAACTGGTGGAATATTACCATTAATACCAATTTTTGCCGGGTTATCAGCTTTGGGTTCATTAGCCGGCGGGGCAGCGGGAATTGTGCGCGCCATAAAAGCAGTAAAAAAAAGCAGCGAAGATAAAACCGGTGCCGGCCTGTATTTAAAATCGAAAGGAAATGGTTTGTTTCTAAAGCCATATCGTAAAGGTATGGGATTATTTTTAAATCGTAGATCAAAAAACTAATTGAATCCCTACCTCGAAGACCACTATCTAACATCGATATAGAAAAATATGCCAAAAAGAAAAGAATAGGACACTTTCGAGGCGTTTATATGAGGGATTTATTACCTAGACAAGGTCCTCGACGTTACGAAGCAGCAATAGTGAATTTGGATAGTACGCGTGGTGCAGGGACTCATTGGGTAGCTTATAGAAAAAATAATTCTAAAGTAACATATTATGACAGCTTCGGCGATTTACCCCCACCGATCGAATTGGTACGATATCTACAAACGGGATCGGAACCATCAAAAATTATTTACTATACATACGATCGTCAGCAGGATTTTGGAAC
Organism: Diaprepes abbreviatus; assembly: GCA_034092305.1. Lineage (NCBI taxonomy): Eukaryota > Metazoa > Arthropoda > Insecta > Coleoptera > Curculionidae > Diaprepes > Diaprepes abbreviatus. The sequence continues at coordinate 35,618,117 of JASJET010000055.1, forward strand.
AGTCTGGTGTGGACATTTGTGCTTAAAGTTTCTTGTCGAATCATCAGCGTAAAAGATGTCATCATCATCATCGTCACCATTAACACCGCAAATGGATCGCAATAACTATACTAAAATGTTGCAATCACTGAAAGCATTTCATCTAGCCGGTGGATTAAGGAAAATGACCGTGAAACAGTTAGAAAACATGCCCAAGGAAGTAATGATTGCATTAGCCCCAAATGAAATTCCATTCGTTTGGGAAAAGTTGCCGGAGCACCTTAAAAGCGATATCGATATATTAAAATATCAGTGCGGTTGCAAACATTATTTCAGCAGCAGCAGCAGCAATTTAAACGAGGTTATGACTGATGAGGATCTTACGGCTAGAAAAATATTTTGTTGTTATTGCAAAATCAGCGATGTGCGCATAAAAGCAGAAAATAGCATAAAAACATCACTATCTAATGCAGTGAGAAAAGGTGTGACGATGAATCTTTTTAAATGTTGCCGCTAAGAATAAAACCGAGATGTGTGATGTTTTAATGGTTAGTCATGTCTTATACGTTCACACTAACAGGACACTCGAGCGTCTTAAGCGCCGATTTTTATCCACCAGTCGAATTAAATAGAGAAAACAAATATGGTCTGGCATTGCTGGGATTTTACACATACAATTCAATTTTTAATGTGGACGAAAGCAACAATAAGTTTGCCTACATGAAGGAGGGTTACACCACCGAGCCGATACAATTGCAGATTCCACCTGGGGCCTATGAAATAGATGAGATAGGTAAAGCTATGTTGGAGGCTTTGAGGATTTCAACTGAAGAAAAGAACGATGGAATCTTTTACTTGGTTGCTAATAATAATACGCTGAAATGTGAACTGAAATCCCAATATACTATAGATTTTCGGGGAGAGGCGAGTATCGGTAAAATGTTAGGATTTAATCATACAGTGTTAAAAAGAGACAAAAAGCACGAATCAACCGAGATGGTGGAAATAATGAAAGTACGCATCATACGCGTAGATTGTAATATAATTTCCGGAGCATATATGAATTCGGTGGAAGGTCATACCTTGTTCGAATTCGATATCGACGTGGAGCCCGGTTACAAAATCAGTAAAGAACCACAAAATAATATTTATATGCCGTTAATGCCGGCAGGACGTCAGTTTATCGACAACATTACTCTTCGCATCTTGGACGATAGCGGTGATCTAATCAATTTTCAAGGCGAGAAAATAATCGTGAAATTGGAACTGAAGAAACTTTCATAGAAATGGGTTTTTGCTTCAATCGTCAATTGTGTGTGCTGTCGACTAAGATGGGGGAACCGCCGAAACATAATAAAAGTAAAAGAAGAGTTAACGTCAAGGTTAGTCGTCGTCCAGACGTTAGATCACAAACATCTCAACAGTTATCTGCCGAAGACTATAAATTTTTAAAATCAATCGGTCTTAAAGTGCGAAAATGATTTCCACCACCAGCGATAAAATAGAGGTTTTCTCCGAGCCCATCTTGGACAATTCCATTATTAGTCTAGAAGAGCATACGTATAAACCATACGGATCTCCATCATTCAACAATTCGGATGAAGTCCGTATCCCCATTAATTTTCAAGATATTATACTGGATATCGCCGAAAGTTACATATATATCGAAGGAAAATTTAAACCCATAGACGCAACGAAAAGATGTTTTTTATCAAATAATGCCCTCGCATTTTTGTTCGATGAAATTCGCTACGAGATGGGAGGTGAACAGGTCGCCGTGGTTCGTAAACCTGGAGTTACGACGACATTAAAAACCATGGTTTCATTCGGAAGTTTGCAACAAAGATCTCTCATGACGTGCGGATGGGGTCTCGACGAAGCAAACCAAGATATCGTAGACACGGCAAGTAACGTATTCTCCGGGAAATTACCCTTAAAATATCTTATGGGATTCGCCGAAGATTACGCAAAAGGTGTTTTCAACGTAAAACAAGAGCTTATTATGATTATAGCTCGCACTTTTACCAATTGTTACGTCGGCGAAGTAGAGGCAGAAATTAGTATCGACAAAATCGAATGGAAAATTCGTCACATCATTCCAGACGACAAGCAAAAATTGAAAATACTGTCTCGCATTAATAAAGGAGGAAACAACGCCAGTATTCAAATGGCATATCGTAAATGGGATCTGTACGAATTACCAGCTTTAAGGCAAACATCTTCCGACATATGGGCCTTGAGAACGAGTACAAGTCTGGAAAGACCGCGCTATATAATCGTCGGGTTTCAAGACAGCAATAATTGCGACAAGAAAGAAAAAAACGCAACCCAGTTTACCCACGCCGACGTATGCGACATTAGACTGTATCTGAATTCAACCGTTTATCCATACGAAAGATGGAATTTAGATTTCGCCAAGAAACTGTACGCAGCAGCCTATTACAATTACGAAAACTTCCAAAGCAGCTACTACGGGCGCGAGATAAACGATCCGATGATAACGTTCGCGGAATATATGAAAAACCCCGTTTTTATTATCAATTGCAGTCATCAACCAGAGGCGATTAACTCATCGACAGTGGATGTAAAATTGGAGTTCCAAACGAGAAAGAATAAATTCCCCAAAGACACTAAAGTGTACGCATTAGTTATTCACGACTCATTTTTTAGTTATAATGTATTAAACGGTTCGGTGACCAATAAATCTATATTTTAATGTATCTATTATATGTAACACAAAATAATGTTCTTGAATCAATAAATTTGTAATGAGTGAAGTAGTAGTTTTATATTTATTTGAAACCCAACCAAAAAAAAAAAAAGCTGGCGGAAAAGTCCGCTCTTTAAGAAAAGAGTACGGGAATTTAGAAAATGGTGGTTTATTAAGTGGAAAAAAGAGCTTAAATAACACAAGAAAAAATTTTGAAGGCAAAATATGAAAACAACGATTTAGAAAATTTGTAGGAAAGTAACGGTTAGGAATAGGGAAAAAAATTATAAGAAAAAATTATAGAGGAAATCGAGTACTATAAGCAAGCATTTTTCTCGATAGTAAAAACGTAAAAAAAAATTTTTTCAAAAAAAAATTGAAAAATGGTGAATGCGCGCCAAAGTTGAAGTTTTGGAGCAAAATGATATTAGGAAATTAGAAAGAGAATTTTTTTCTACATATGGTAGTACTTTTCAAAATTCGGAAAGATGAAATTTTAAGAAAAGGGTTATAGTAAGTTAGTAATTTGGATTTTTTAAAGCGCTGTAGCTCGGGAACCGTTCAAGATAGAAAAAAAATAAAAGCACTTTGATAGCCCAAAATTTTGAGGAGAATGCGATGGTGTAAAAAAAATTATATTTTTTTTTTTTTTTGAAAATGCTGAATACGCGCTAAAGTTAAAGATTTAGAGAAAAACGGTATTGGAAAATTAAAGAGAGAACTTTTTTCTACATATTGTAGTATTTTTGAAAATTCGAAAAAATTAAATTTGAAAAAAAGGGTTATAGAAAGTTAGTAATTTGAATTCTTTAAAGCGCTGTAGCTCGGGAACCGTTCAAGATAGAGAAAAAATAAAAGCACTTTAATTACCTAGAATTTTGAGTAGAATACAATGGTGAAAAAAAAATTTGGAAAATCTTAAAAATGACAAAAAATTTGGACGAAAAAATTGAAATTCTCGAGTTAGGAGGCTAGGGCCGCCGAACGGGAGTATGTGGAAGTTGTAGGGGGAGGTTTTTTTTTTTTTTTTTTTTTTTTTTTTCTAAGTCCACCACCACCTCCACCACCCTCCCACCCGCGGAGGGAAAAAAAATCGATTTTTGATGGTTTCAGAGCGATTGCGCGGCTCCTTCACCATTTTCTCGCAATTTTTGAGGTATCGATTTTTTTATTTGCGGTGACAGAAGTTCGGAAATTTTTTTTTTGGATTCTAGAGAAAATTTCCCACAATATATGTATTTTTCCAATTTTTTATCGTCAACCGTTACGACGCCAGAGCCCATCCAAAATGCGATGAAAAAATTTTTTTTATATTAGCGAATCGGGAAAAATAGTGTGATATACTTCAACTCTTCCTTATTACGATTCCGTCAAAACATTTTCAAAATTTTCCTTACCTTGCCTGAAAATAATTAAAATATATGCATAATTTGCATTTTTTGTAAATATGTAGCAAAGTAATGGTTAGAAATATCAAAAAAATTTATTTGAAAAAAATGTAGAGAAAGTCTAGTACTATATGCTAGAAAAGTGGAGGGGGGTAGTTTGTGTCCATACCAGAGATACGGTGAGTTATAAAATCATATTATTCTCAAACTTATATAATGCATATATGCACTCCACCTTACCCCCTCCAACTTTTTGAATGTATATAGAGGCCGGTATTAGAATTATTTCATCATTACACATTCGATCGGCAAGATGGAAGATATACCAAAAAGGATCATTGGCATTGTCAGGCCATTCGTGCCCGGCAAGATATGCAAGTGTGAGGAGTGCGGGGGTACCGCACCAGGAGCGGCACCTTCGGCACCGCCTGCAACGCCGACACCACCAGCGACGACGACGGTGCCGCCAATGAGAAGACCAAGGGCTGCACCTAGGTCGGTGTTAATATCGTTGGGTATTACTCCACGGTAGGCACCCCACCCTCCCCCCAGGCCCTTTTAGGGCCACAAAAACGGTCCTTTTCAGGACCACATTATATTTTGATCGTAGTTTAGTAATCGTCACTTATGGGGCGAGATATTCGTTTAACGACGATTTGTCTCGTAGCTTAAGTGCCAAGTTATATGCTTGAGAACCTATGAAAATGTTAACAGTTCAAACAAGGTTTCTATTATTTTTTTTTGTAATGTATTCTTCACAAAATATTAAGAATAAGTCTTATTGTCTAAACAAATCTAATTCCTTATTTAAAGTTTTTGAAAAAAATCAATAATTCTATAAGCTCTCACCAATACATAACATTTAGAATCCGTTGGTGGGGTGGGGGTAGTTCTATATATATGAGACTGGGTCAGTTACACAGTCATATATTCATCAACCCTCATACGATAAACATGGAGGAAGAAAGACCCGCCAGCCGAGGCTCATCCATCTTTAGTGATGACACCGTAGCCGACAACGTTGGAGACCTGCAAGTCTTCGACGACGACGACGAGGTGGATTTTGAAATTGACGTCCTACGTTGGGACGACTTGGATGAGCCGATTCCGCTAGTATATGACCATGATCCGGGTCTAGTGGAATTAGACGACGCGGGTGATTGGGTCTTACAAAGACTCGAAACTCCGTCGCCGCAGCCAGAGCCGGACTCGACGGAAGATGCGATGCTGGAAATTTCAGCATCACCAACACCCGACGACCCACAAGGCTCCTGCGATTCGTCAAGCTGGTGGTCGACCAGCGAGGATGGGGCACCATAAGCCCCACACTCTCCCTGGCCCTTTTTAAGGGCACACAACAACGGTCCTTTTCAGGACCACAAAATACTTTGATCGTAGTTTTAGTACATATTAGTACTTTGTTACTAATATTGTATGTATAGAATATACAATATTAGATACAAAGTATTAAAACTTTAAGTGCTGGTGGAACCCAGCTAAATCGTTCGTTCGTATTTGAGACCACAAACAACTTTTGGTCTCAATACGTAATATGACATTTGTTTTCACCCCCCACCATTAATTTGTCTCTATATATACGACCATCAATACTTATTACAATCATTTTAGTTCAACATGTCTGCGACTCAACAACAACAACAACAACCCATCCAATGCCCTGTGGTAGATTCTACCACAGAGAATTGTTTGGAGTGGGAGCCGAACGATCCTAGATGGGATGAACTTTGGCGGTTCATCATCGAATACACAGAGGACAGCACCACCACCCCCGCTGATGATGATGACGGGCCGTGCGACTCCACAACTCAATAAAAGAGTCGCATGTTTTACAACCAAACGGTCCTTTTCAGGACCACAAAATAATTTGATCGTAGTTTTAGTTGGTTATAATACTTTGTAACCAATATTTTATGTTTTTTTCATAAAAACATACAATATTGAGATACAAAGTATTAGAAGTTTTGGCGACAGAACCTTAACTTCATAAACCGAACCATGTTTTAGCATACTTGTAAATATTATCAGAAAATATTTACAACTATTGCTATTGCGTAGTTTTAGTGGATTATTCACTCTTTTTTTTTATTACCTAATATTATGTGGGACAGGGCCTATATGAAATAACACACAAAAATAAATTTTCAAGTCATTTTTATTCTCATTATAAAATATAAAAAATTTGATCAAACACTTTTTTATTAACTACAATATATATATATATATATATATATATATATATATATATATATATATATATATATATATATATATATATTTACAAACTTAATACTATAAATTAAAAGCTAATATCTACAACTACCTAACACCTACTACATAATTTATTAAAGTCCTCTAATTGTCTTTTTAACCGCGCAGATTTCACCTTTTTTATCTCTAATTGTTTTTCAAGTTCTATAATGTCACTGGCACACTCGTTCACTTCATTCACTAAGCGTTTTTTCATGGCATAAATGTCAGTCAATTTGGTCTTCTGAGAGTTGGTGAAGTCTTCGACCCACTCCGGTTGTGATGGCTCGGAAGAAGACGCGGTTTTATTTGGTGAAGACGATGACGACGACGACGACGACGACGCAGCGGAAACTTCATCGCCTTCAAAACACCGCTTAAACCGCTTCTTCATGGGTTTCCGGCACCCCAATATCGGCGACAGTGGCGCTGGCGCTGGGGAAGACTTCACCTCCGACACTATTTCATTCTCGACGCTGGCCGGTGTTGGTGGCGTTGGTGGTGTTGGTCCATCGGGGCCTTCTATGACTTCCACTTCTACTGACAGTGGCTCTTGCGGTGCTGTTTTTAGGAAGTCGGGTAATGGAACAGGGGTGGAGGGACGCTTAAAGTTAAACTTTTTCTTCTTCCCTTGTCCCACACCTTTAATCGCCGAATAAAATGTTTTTTTATCGGCGATTTCCGACTTCCGCATAGTCAAGAGCTTTTGCAGTTTCGACGCTTTCGGAGAAGATTCCCTAGGCCGCGATGCTTTTCGCACAACCACATCACTGATCACATTTATCTTTGGCTCCTTCTCCTCCGTCCAGCATTCCAGGAATTGCGCTGCCGACTGAACTAACTCCTCGTCGCGACCATCGTTGAGGGCTCGGTCTTCGGCATCTTCATGCTCCACGCCATTCCAGTTCTCGAACACCCCCGGACTTAACACTTCTAAACCACTTATGTTATCCAGCATGCCTTGCTGTGAACCGCAGCTCACGTCAAGAGCATCTAAAAGAGACCGTACACTAGACATTTTCGATATTCAAACTCACACAATTTACTTTTTCTTAGCACTGTACTGTTTGCTGTTCTGACGAACTGTGAAGAGCTCGAGCCAGCAAGTCTGCTTTTATGCCCATTTCCCCCACTACACCACCTTTATTCCTTTTGTTCGATGCATTAAGTATAATATTTAAACTTGTCAGATGCAAGGCCAAGGCCAAGGCCGACGTAACCGGCAATACCAGGGTCGTTTTCAAGGTTGTAATTTTCATGGATTTTTTTTTGTCCCTGTCAAGGTTATTTTAAAGAAGCATATAAATATAGTACTAAACTTGTTAGATGCGAGGCCAAGGCCAAGGTCAAAGTACCCGTCAATGTCAGGGTCGTTTTCGAGGTTGTAATTTTCAAGGATTTTTTTTTTTTGGTCCTGTCAAGGTTATTTTAAAAAGTAATACATAATTAGAGTACCGCGATTGAAAAGTACAACATATTCAAACATCATGTTGCCAACTGATGAACAACCTAGTGAAGCAGCCAAAACATACAGTCATATACCAAAAGCTTTTTATTTAACTTGTCATCATTGTAAAAGACTAGGTATCTGCTGGCGAAATGATCTTACGTACGACTTCAACTACATTGACCTTTTCAGGGTTAAATTTGTACAATGCGGCTTTTGTGGACTAGTTTACTACCAGTTCAAGGACATTAATGAACGTGCCATCCAGAGAAGAAATTGGGTCATAGAAGAAGCTTACCTGTACAGAAGAAATTAACATGTATTTTATTTCTTAATTTTTAATTTTTTTGTTTGTTATTTTTTTATTTTTTTTAATAATAAAAAGTAAACTCAATCTTTTGTTATATTTTAATTTTTTTTTCAATAAAACAATAGTAAAATGAATCTGTATGTGTATTTATTAAACATCACCTAAAATACGTTTTGCAATCCATATTTTTCTGCAGAGTCCGTTTATTAATGAAATAGAACCATATATTAGGGTGAAATCTAATGGTTTCAAATCAGTCTCACATAACAATGTCAGAAGTAAACACTATTGATAAGTTCGGTCGCAAAAGAAAATTTAAGGATTTTAACTTTATGCGAGGTCCTTCAGGAATAGGTTTTAAACTTACACCTAATGGAGATTACGACATGGGAAGCAAAAGATTGTGCTATTTAGCAGAACCTCTTGAAGGAGACGATGCGACCACACGAAATTATGTTGATAATAACCTTGCTCAGTGTGTGCAAGATACGCAGAAAGCTTTACATGACTCAACAATTGTTATTAAAGATATATTCAGAAACCAACTTGAAGGTTACGTACGCAAGAAATTAATTGAAACCGGTCAAGAACTTAGAGGATACATTGATGATACTGTTATTGCAATATATGAACTTAGGCAAGACGAACTGCGTGATGAACTTAACTCTAGAATGTTGAAAATTGAAAAGACTATGGAGGATCTTGTCAGCAAACCTGTTTCACATTAAACATTTACTCGTAGACCTGTGCGTTTAATTTACTATTAGACAAATTTTTCAACAATAACTTTTACAGTTTGTTATTTGTCGACACTTCATTATATTTATAATTTTAAAATAAAGGTTCAATAAAAAAGCAATCAAGTAATGAATACATGTTTTTTATTTAAAAAAAAAAAAATTACAATACTATCGTTACATATTAATGTTGTATGTTTAATAGAAATAATAAAAACAATACAAATAATGAAATATGGATTTTCCAGATTACGTGCTGTCCTGACTTAGAAATGATTCCAACGCGGTGACTAAATTTGCTAAGTTTTCTTCCGGGTCTGTTTTGTAAAAATCTATGTCTGCATGCCCCCAAGGTAGAGTTTTGGTTGAACTGGGAATTACATAACGTTTATCATCGCTATGTGACAATGCTACTTTATTTATTATGTTGGTATAAATGTTATGTAATTCACTTCTAAATGTCTTCATCTTTCTTAATATCAAACCACCCCGTTCAACAATTCTTTGGTAGTCTTCCTGATGAAGGTCTTTCTCGATAACACATTTTTTGATACCTTTGGCTTTTTTTAATTCATTATTAATGGACTTTACATAATAAGCTTTCGCGCCGGTACCATAAAAACTTATTATCGGATCACCAGGAAACTCATCTTTCATTCTACCAACTACAGAATTACTTTTAATTATGTTGAAATTATTAATTTCGGGGTAATTTGATGTATCGAATTTTTCGGGGTTTTCTGATATAGTTTGATAAAAGTTTTCCGTATACACTTTTAATATAAGCGAGTCAGTATCGGTGTAAAGTAACGAAGCATCATCGCCAAACTTGGATTTAATAAAATTATAATAAAAATCGTATATTACAGTCTTTGATATATCTAATATGGAAAAACCGATATAAATTGGTTTATTGTACAATATTTTAACTTTATTCATATGTATAGCAACAAAGTTCTCGGTAAATATCGAGCTACTATTGAAATTGGGGCGGGATATTAGTGCTCTAGCTCCATTTCTGCCTACACTGTTCTCCCAATGTGTTACTAATTTTATATCCTTTCGATTTTCCACATTTTCCATAGTTTTACCAAATATCGCGTTATTTTTTAATTTAAAAGTGTCCTTCGCAAATTTTGTGGTGGCCTTGTTACGTAAATTGGTATTAAAATCAATATACGATTTTAGCCATTTTGATTGCTCAAACTGTAATACTCGATGGGTTTGCATTACCACTAAGCCGTTGGCGATGGCTTGTTTTAAAGTTCTATAGTGTACAATGTATTTTTTTTTATCTTGTAAATTAGGAATTAATTTCGGTAATTTAGCGTTTTCTGTTGGCGGTATGAAATTTTCTACTAGAAATGGAAGATCAGAATGTGCATCATGCAACTCAGTCGGATAATGCACATCCACTTCCAAAACGTAGCCATGTAAACTATCATCACCAACAGCCATAATATTTAAATCCAGAATTTCGCGCTCGCTTAACCATCTAAAACCACCATATGGTAATGCTTGTGACATACTATGACCATATAGATTTGTAGCATCAAGGTATGTTATAAATGAAGAAGGTTTTGTTGGGTCATAGTCTGGTAAAAAAATATTATTAGCGATGTGCTTCCTTTCTGTACACTGGCTTATGCCGCCGCGTATACCTTTCTTAAAAAAATGTATCATGTCTATATCAGTTAAGAGCTCTAACTCTACCTTAGTCATACGTAGCATACAATCAAATGATAAACTTGGAAGGGTATAGTAATGTGCTGGATCAAGTTTATCGAATTTTAAACAATTATTCCGAAATTGCTCAAAAACATCACACAATAGCAACACATCTGATTTTAAATACACGTCCGAATAGTCCCCCAAAGTTTTACACCCAAACAAGCGCCATACTTCTTTTGCTCTTCTATAGCTTTCATCGCTAATATGTTCTTCCCGTAAATTATCATAAAATTCATCTTTACTTGGAAGACATGTATTTTCCATTTTTTCTATAGAGTCAATAAAGCTATAGGGAAAAACACCCTTTTGACGCATCAAATTAAATTGGTTGATATTTGAAAAATGTTTCCGCGTTTCAATAAAATCGTCGTCGTTTAAACCGCTGCCTAAATTTTCCAAAGACGTTGACAGAAATTTAAAACTATCAATAAATCGCAACTTTAAATATTTCCTCTTGACTTTTCCACATTTACTATCAAAATAATCGTGCACATAAATGCTTTTGGTAAATGATATGTACTTTTCCTTACTTTGAGCCAAAACACCAATTTTATCACCATATTTACATAACTCTTTTATAAATAAATGGCTGTCGTAGCCGCTTAAGTTATGAAATATGATAGGGATAAAAGAGGGTAATTTATAATTTAAATTACAAACGGAATGTGCAGCACCAAATCTTTTTGCACCAGTTATGTGACAGTGGTCTCGTACTTTAATCTCACCCTCTTCAAAAGGACCTTCACATATACCACATATTTTAGCATCATTAAACTCCCTTTTTTCTTCAGGCGTTAACGGTTTCATAGGCTTAATGTCTTTTAAATATGTGTTGTATAGAGCCCTTAAATCACACTCGATACGATCCACAAAGACTTGAGCTGCATTATTCCCCCGAAATAGCTCAAATTTCGAAAGTGAGTCGTCAAAAGAGCATTTAATTAAATAAGCAAAAGAATATGGTTCATGTTTAAAACTTTTTACAGTGTAAGAATTTTGTGGGTTTGGTTGTACCGTTTCAATGGGTTTTAAAACAGATTCGAAATCTGCATAAACCACGAATGGAACGCGCATTTGCTTTTCTATACCCTCGAATTTTAAAATATTTTCCGGCACACTCTTTCCAAATTTATCGATTTTTAAATCCACTGAGGGTGTTTGCGTGAAAATGTGGTTACAATCGTAGCTTTGATGTAAAGTTAAAGCTGACGGTGTACTAAAATAAATGAGGCAACCATCATAGAAATATATTTTATGTTGTTGACAACTAATTTGACTTGAAACTAAACGTGATAAATCCCGAATCCAACAATAATGACTCTTTGAACAAGTCGTATCACAAAAATGTTCACCGCCATCTTTACTACTACAGTCTTTTGTAATTAACAATAAATTTACATGCCTATCCAACTTTTTTGACGCATACCTCAGTGGACCAATAACTTCATGTATTACTTCATTATTTTCATATTTAGATTCCAGACCGTATACGTTAATTGATATGTTGTTCATTTCCTCAAATTTTTTAATGTCACGTAATTTTACTGGAAAATCCATACCTGTTACATTTAGCACTCTAGAAAAATGGGGGTAGGATGTCTTCTGTGAAGTCTCTGCTGTTGGAGGAAACAATGCTGATGTTACAGCCCACGCAAAGCAAAATTCGTCCTGGTTAATCACATTGACGACAGCTCCTTTCTTTTCAATAGAACACGGCAACTTGATGTATGATGAGCCACCCATAGGCATATACTTGTTGATACCAACTTCCAAGTATAAAATTCGCACAAGAGCCCATCCTATAACAAGAAAAATAATATATAAAAATCAGTTTAATATATCGGGTTTTGATTTTTCCATACCTGAATCTTTCTCCTGGAACTCTGTCGCCTGCGTTTTTATTAATTCGGTGAAAGAATGGTAAACGGCATCCAAATCACTTTCTACACTAATTATTTGATTAGCAGTGTTGAAGGATTTTTCACTGAATATTTCTTGTGATGGAAGCATGTACTCGCCAACAGCTGTCATGTTAACTTTTAAAGCATGATGCACACGCAATAAATTATTAACAAGTTCCACCACCTTGGATTTAATGTCTGCAAAGAACATTACGTAATCGGAATGCTCCATATCACTGCTAACCCGATAGGTTGCAATTCTCCTTTTGAAGGCACATTGAACGAGTTGCACACCATGACATACCGGCAAACATGAATTATTTTTATGTTGTTGTGTTCGTTTATGCACCGACATATGATTTATTGGAACATCTACATTACATGTAGCGCAATTAATTAGCGGAATCGTCGATGTATACTCTTCAATTCGGAGCCGTTTTCCTCCAGGCACTTCATTAAATCTCGCCGCACACGATTCTCTTTGATGACGTCTCATATTATAAATATTAGTAAACTTAGAACCGCAATTTTCACAAACATATGCCATGATTTGTCAAATATTAACACATGTACTACCTATACAAGTCAGAGCCAACTGATGAATGAAACTGCCCCATACCTTATATAAAACCATTCAAGGTCACCCCCAACCACGTAACATATCTTCAAGGTCACACACCCAAGATGACCTTCAACAAAGTCAAGGTCGTCTCGACCAAGGTCAAGGTCAAGGTCACACACACAACCTTGAACACAAGGCCAAGGCCAAAGCACACGTGCACTTTCAAGGTCAATGACAAGGACATGTGGGCGGGGCCAAAGAGGGGTGAAGCAAGGTCAAGGTCAAGGTCGAGGAGTGGGGGGATCGAGCGAATCGGGTTATGTTCACTACTGAGACTGTATGTGCCGCCGGGAAGAATGATCTATAAAAAGAAAATTTTCATTTGTGATTTATGTTAATTTTTGCTTATTTTCAGTCTAATCTTAACATCATTGCATTGGGCATGAGCAGCAATATATTTAAATAATATTGCATCTATTACAAAAAAAAAAATATTGTATTCTGTGGCTTAAGGTTTTCACTGAGAACAGGACCAATTTAAGCTATTAATGTCATAAACAACGATGCAGCGAATTACAAAAAACTCGCCTTCTATTAGTTGTGGAGAGCTATTTTTTTTATGTGCGTTTTATCCCCAGCTTTTAAATATTATGAATTTTAGAAAACACATACAAACATATTTTGTTGTACTTTTTGCACAATTTATCTTGCAAAACTTGGTGATCCTTTTTAAGGAAGTAACAGTGCTTTTAAGAATAAAATTTGCTGTACGATTTGCCAATAAGTTTTCTCGTCCCATAAAAAATAATAACTTTTCACATTAGCAGAAGAAACAATTGCAATTGTATAAAAACTATTAAATTCTTAGACTCTATCTTTTAAAAACTTTTTTATAACACGAGTTACTTATTATTTTTATGATAGTTAAGGATTTCAACAGCTTTTTGCAAAGTTATTGATAAAAACAAAAAAATGTAATTTTTTAATGTTCTTTCGCAAATAGCTTGGTAACCACTGAACAGATTTTAACAAACGAAACAATAGTACACTTTTATTAGAGGTTTTTCTATTTTAGTTCTAAAACAAGGCGCTATCTCAGGTTGCAACCAGGAAAGAGTAGAAGCCTCTCCCAAGGCAGTGCACCCTCACCGGCAAACCTATTTCAGACTCCCTGGTTCTCGTCAATACAAGGTAGGCAAGCGAACTTAAACCTAAGAAAAGCAACCTATATCGGACAAAATATGAAGTCTAATACAAGCAGCGCCACTTCCCAGGATGCAATCTCTAATCTGAGATAGTGCTTTGTCTCTAGCCGTGTTAGAACAGAATACATCTGTCTTTAGAGTATAAGTCTTTTTTCAAGTGGTTGAGAACTAAAATAAACTAATGTAAATATATTTATTGACCCAACTGTATTGCTTGTATTAGACTTCATATTTTCTCTGATATAAATTGATTAAAAGATTCGCTTTTAGGTGCGTTTACCTACCTTGTAGTGACGATAACCAACGAATTCGAAAGCGATCTGCAGGGGGCGATGCGAGGCGAGAAAATAATTTCTCTAATATAAATGTATTTACACAGGCCCTTAATTGTTAATAAAAAATAGTTATTGAACGAAATTCCAAACGCAAAACATTATTGTCGTTTAGTATCCCCTGGAGAAAAGATTTTCAAAAGAAAATTTCTATTTGGATTTTATGTTTATTTTGCTCGTTATTACTGTGATATTCCTGGCCTAAGATAGAAGATATGCAGAAGAGGATCTGAAACGTTTGCGTTTCAATAACACTAAGAATTTACATTTACTGAGATAAAATAAATAAATGTAAATAAATTGATTTTTGAAATAAAACATTTAAAGAATATTTTAATTTTAGGAGTGACAAAAATTATCCTTTTACTATTAAAATATTTAATATTTTATCATTATGTTTAATTAATAATCTTAGTTAGTAGTCATACTTCATTTCTTGTTTTACTGGGCTACAGCTATTAATGTTAAAATTTTAAAGGCCTACAATAAACTAAAATATTGAATTATCTCAACCTCAATGTTAAAAGTAAGAATACGATTTGATAAAAATAAAGGTTTTTAATAGTCTATTAAAGAAAGTAAAAAATATGAGTCGTGCCATTTAAAAAGAGTTATATTTTTAATTTAAAATTTTTCTGATTCAGTCTTTAACTTCATCTTAAATAAGTTTTAAGCTTTATAAAACCTTAAACTTTCATTAAACTCAGCTATTTCAAAAGCTGTAAAATTTCGGTTAATCAAACATAAGATAAAATAGTTTTAGGAAAATATATATGTCCCAAATAATTTTAAAATATATTATCTTATTACAATTTTTTGAAAAAGTCAATATGTTTAGAACAATATGAGCATTTAAAACAACAATATGTACAAATATGGATTAATATTTTAATCATTCCATAAACATAAAATAACCACGCGTGGTTTGAAAAAAAGAACGTAGGAAACGAAATTAGGTTCGTCAACTTGTCCCATTTTCTCCTAAGGTTAACGTCAAAAAAATTTTAAGCGCTGCATATCTTTTAACCACCTGATATTTTAAAAATAGCATAACGAACTCAGTAATAGGGAATTAATTATAAAATAAAATATATTGAACTTAAATTTAAATGTAATTCTTCACTTTTAATTCTTAAACTGATTACTTACTTGTACCGCTATCGTCACAGCTAAACCAAATGTAAATGATATTTGTAGATGAGGTATGCTTCCTCCTGCAATACCTGTAACACAGCCCATGCATCCAAGGAAAACAAAAATTGCGGTACCAACTGCTTCTCCAGCACAAAGAACTACCCTATCCATGGTAGTCATATCATCACTTATTTGAATTTTTTTACCTGCAATTAAAATAAATATAGGTTAAAAACTATTTTAAAAAAATTAGCCACTAGTTTATTGAAAAAATTTTGCTATTGCATCATAAAATATTATATGTTTTAAAGTTTCCACTGATTAAAGTGAATTAGGCATTACTAAGAAAGTGAAGCTATAGTCAAGATTTAGGCGGAGTTTACTTAACTTCCTTATGAAGTCTATCAATGTGACTTTACAGATACCTCCGGAAGAATAAGAGACAGCAAATAAATTCTGAAAATAGAAATATATGTATTTCTAGAGCTTTATTAGTAATCATTTTTTTCTTTTTGTCTCTTCAGCTACACTCATATTATAAATGCTCTTAGAGTACTAGGCAGAAAAGCAGGGTATGTACAAGCTCTTCTAATTAATATATTGGTGACTGTAGCCCTCTTTTAGTCAATAATTAAATAAATTTGCAAGCATTAAGTTAGATTTCAGTGGTATATAACATAAATAAAAAAATTTTTAACAAATAAATACACTCACACACACACATGGTGTTATTTCCCACCTAAAGGGTAAAACTGCTAAAATTCTTAGAATTAGAACCTAGAAAGAAATTTTAAACTTCCATATTCTGTCAGAAAGGAATATCAAAAAGTACCATTTACAAATAATTCAAGTATATACCAACATCACAAAATACACAATACAATATAATTATAGGTCTTGGTACTACAAACGAACAAGGTAATGGCTGATAAATGATTTTAACTTTATATAGATATTTTAAATGAAGATCTTCTGTCAGGGAAGTACAAAAAGACGATGGACATGGGGAAGCTCAGACTCAATCACGAAAAACGAAGTGGATTATATAATATCAAATCAAGAATATATTGAAAAAACGCCTATATTTTAAATAATCTTGATAATGGGGGTCATCACAGACTGTTAAGAGATACGCTTAAAATAATGATCAAAATGTAACAAAGAAACATGAATTAAACAATCAACTATGTAACAGATAAACTTTGAACATGATTGATATTGATCGTTCTGAAAGGAAAGCTAGGACAGATATTGTCAGAACCAATAAAAAATTATGTATAAGTACAAGCAAAAGTACAAAAAATAGACAGAGAAACCAAAGAACTAAGGACAAAATTAAGAAAGATGGCAAAAGATACTACAAAACATTAAAGACGATAGAGAGGATATAATCAAAATTATCAAGGATTTCTACAGTGTACTGAACCAACAATAAAATACAGAACCGCTTAATATGACTTTTGATTTTAGACCCAAGAACTACCAGAAAAATCTATAAAAGGAATAGAACTGCCACTATTTTAAATGGAAAGCGCTAGGGCTCCAAGAGAGGATGGAATAAAATGATAAATGTTCAATTTAGGTGGGGATACAATATTAGAAGCTATAAGACTACTCCTTAATAAATGACAGATGGGAAAATACAAACAACAAGGCAAAACGTAAACACAGCTTTAATATTCAAGAAAGGCGATAATTTAAAAATCAACATTTATCGATCCATATGTTTCTAGCCTCATTGCTATAAGCTACTGACCAAAAGTATATCAAATAGATGACAAACAAACTGGGTAGTTACCAACTACCCGAGCGGGCTAGATTTCATCTGTTTTCTAATAGAAAAGTGTAATAAACACAACGAAGAATTGCATTTTGCTTAGAATGACTACAATAAGGGATTCGACTCGGTGGAACAGTGGTCAGTTTTCAGGGCCATAAATAATATTCGACCAGACTCAAGATATAGAAACCTTCTGGGAATATTTATAATCACGCAATCTTTATATAAATTACATAAAATTTAACAAAACAAAAATTCCTGATCTAAAGGGATTATAACAAGAAACACAATTTACCCCTTTTGCATTTGAAGATATCTTCAAATCACTGAATTGAGATGAAAATGGAATTAGAATCGACGGTCCCTATCTAAGCTATCTCCGACTTGCAGATGACATCATGCTTATCATTCAAAACATCGATGAACTACAAACCGTGCTACAAGAACTTAAATATAAATCTGCTGAAATTGAATAATGAACATAAGCACAACAAAGTTTATGACCTCAGATGAATTATATGTGTGGAAATTATGATATAGTGAAAGTTAAAAAGTGTACATTACATATCTAAATTCAGTTAAGAAAAATAAATATCAGAAGTGAGCAGACGTGTTCATTTGTCGTGAGCAGCCACAGGAAATTTGTATTACATACTAAAGAATAGAGCAATTCCTATCAATCTACCAAGGAAAATTCTTATAGTTATATATTGCCTGTGACGGCATATGTCATGGAAACCAGGTCTCTTACAGTTAAATCAGCACGCAATTCCCGATACTCAGAAGGCGATAGAGAGAATGATATTGTGAACAAGTGTGAAAAAGTGTATAACGAACGGCGGGATCAGAGGTAAGACTGGGATTGAGGATGTCATAGCGAAAGATAAGATGGCGTTGTGTCACACATGTGGTTCATAGGCTGTTAAAAGAAGAAGAAATTGATTTTTTAGTCAAATATACAAAAAGTTTTTGTATTTTATTTTTCTAATTCAATGAAGATGTATAAGGCCCTTAAGTCACATTTTTTAAACAGCTGGAGGCAGCTTTGCAATGGTCCTTTCATTACATGGCAAAGAGAGAAAGGCGGCAAATATAAGAAATCTCTCTCGCGTTTCTGAGCAAGAGAGATGCACTTCAACATATTCGCCCCCTCTCTATCTTTGCAAGCTGCTTCCAGTAATGTATACCATTTGCCATTAAATATACGTTGCGTAATTTAAGAATCCTGTTTGACTTTACCAGTTATTGTGGTAGAAGAAAACAGCAATAATTATTGATATATACATTACATGTCTGCTCGATTATTAAATTAACAAAGCATTGTATTACAATAAAAATATAACCTTGTATCCTATCATAATCAGCTGAACTAAATTGACGAAAGTTCATATTTTTCTGATACCATTAGTCTAGCAATTAAGCTGAAAACAACTTAACAAAATTGAAAATTAAAAAATTTACAAATGTCATTTACTTTGCAGTGAAATACAAAGCAAACTCATTAAAAATTTAAATTTTCATTTACTCAACCATAATATGGGGTCAGAGTAGATAGAAACATATACAGATATCTATCAATTGCTTTTTTTTAACATTTATTTATTATTCAGTTGGAAATTTAAAGCATTCAAATGCTTTGTTTGTGTTTTACCTTCTACTAAAACTTTATAAATATACTTTTATGGTAATTTTCTATATTTTTTTGTTTATTGAACTACCCTAGTAAATATTATACACTCGTTTTTTGTTTATTTAGTGGAAATTAAATAAATAAATGTTGTTATATCAAAATATAGATTATTTATAAAATATTTATATAAAGAAAACGCATTTTTAAACTATACAAGATCGCCCAATACAAATTAGTGGCAAAAAATCACGCAGGCAGTAATTATTAGATGTATATATTAATGTTGATTTGACCCTTGTGGGAACACCATTATGACAAACACATATGGAAACTTCAAAAAGGTGATTTATCATTGCGTAATTTAATAACATGGTGTAATTTTAAAATATAAACTGACAGTAAAAGGTTTAAACTGATAACTTTACCAATAAGTCAAGTAAGTTTTGAACCATGAAAATTGGAAAATGAAAATTCGTTTTATATATATATATATATATATATATATATATATATATATATATATATATATATATATATATGTTATGTCAGATATTCTCACGGCTGTGATGTGTAATCGAAGATCTTCGGAAATCCCGTGTCTCAGGACTGTAAGTCAATTGAGGTTTCGGTGAAATCTCATTCACCATTTTCAAAACTCACTGTACGACGTCTGCGAGCCAACTGACGCTTGCGCCTCGGGTACTGTCGGTTCCGTTTGTACGTGAAGCGGATTCGTTGGTTAGATGGTTCTGACCAATCAAGTTGCGAGACTTGCTGCGTGTCATCGGCCTTGTTGCCAGTGTTTGGGATCGTGTTGCCGAGTTCAAATCTGTTTCTTTACTACCTATTACTGGTTGATGTTTCGTAAGCAGATTTTTCCAAGTATTAGGCAATGGCTGGCTATCATCTCTGCTATTTAAGTTATTGGGCATCTTTGCAATTTCGATGGCTTTCCTTCTAACTTTTGTAGATAGGTTTTCACATCTCGATAGCATTTTTGTTCCTGAGAAATCTATTTTATGTCCTGTGTTTAACAAGTGTTGGGCCAGTGCAGAAGAATTTGTTTTTTGCTTGACAGCGTTTATAAATTCGTTTCTTCTGGCGCTTATTTTACAGTTGGTTTGACCTACGTAAGATGAGCTGCATTCAACGTATGGAATTTCTGGTTTTATAGAGGGATTTTTTTAGGTAATGGCAAGAGATCTTTTACTTTACGGTCTGTAGTGAAAATGGTTTCAATGTTGTATCTCTTGAGAATTTTTGCGATTTTGTCTGTAGTGCCTCTGACATAAGAAACAAAAACTTTGGAGCTATCCTCATGGTTTTCGCTATTTTTCGGAGCCAAACATTTGTTTTTTAGAGCCGTGCCTTACGTTCTTTTTTATAACTGTTTTTTAGGGCGTCTTGCAGTATGTTCACTTCTTTATGGTAATTTTCTTGATCTGTAAGGGACTGCTATCGAAACGCAAGTAATTTCACTACTGCAAATAATTGGGCGTGATGTGAATCGGCGTTGAAGTATCTGTTGGCGTGAGTGGGCTTTCTGCAGACAGTGCTCGAAAGTAAGCCATCCTCTTCTTTTTTGAGTAGGATATCTAGAAATGGTACTTTTCTTTCCTGTGCTGTCTCCAGATACCTTAAGAGCAAGGTATATACCTTGAATCCACAAAATTTGAGAGAATTGAAGCTAAAAGGAAATAAATACTATTTATTATGCACTGCTTCGGTAAGTTATTGCAAACTTCTGTTGACTGTGGAAACATGAACAGTGCTTCATTATCTCATATTCTTGTCCCGAAATATAAATTTAATATTCAGATTTTCTTTTCGTGTTAAATGGCATAAAAGCAAATATTTCTCATATTTTTTATATTAAAATACTTCAACAAATGCTAAGAAGATATCTGTTGCGTTAATTTGAATTACTCTTTTCGATTTATTGACAGCTTAAACTCAAAATGAAATACAATAATAGTATAACTGATCTAGTGGTCTCTGCCTGTGTTATATTTTATCAAATAGTCACTTGAGTTAATTTAAGCTGAATATAAAACTTAGTATCGAAATTCTTATGATGATAGTATATAACAAAAACGTAAGAACCCACAAAGTAGTTTATAAGTTATTAAAAAAAAGTATCCTAATTTTCCGACAATTTCAGAACCGACAGTAAGATTGAGCAAAAGTTTCATTGGCTTGATCATGTTCGAGATGCCCCAAGAAGCGTCGGTCGACCAGCAATTAGTGATGACAAAAAAAAGTGGATGTATAATTAAGTGTCTAAGATCATCATCACATTAGGTGTAAGGAGTTAACTACAAACTAGCGCATAAATATTATCCTTTTAAAATGCAAGTCGTTCAAGAACTTTACTGAAGATAATTATGACAAGCGTCTTCAATTTTATGAAGTTACGAGAAATGTGTTTTTGGGATTCCATTTTTATAAAATAACATTGTTTTTTCTTCGGGAAGGTCATGCACGAATGCCATATTTGTTATAAGACAAATAACTGAAAAGTCAATTGAATATAATCGTCCAGCCTTTATGTGTTTCATCGATCTAGAGAAGGCGTTCTATCGTATACAACTGGGGGATGTAACACAGCTACTTTATGACAGACAAATACCTCAAAACATTATCAAAACGATTGAAAATATATATCAGGCAAATACGATTCAAGCTAGGATAAACGGTGAATTGACCGAAAAATAGAAGAAAATAATGGCATCCGACAAGGTGACTCTCTTAGCTCCCTACTATTTAACATCATCATGGACGAGTTGATAAAGCAGGTGCGTAGATTGAAAGGGTATAATGGGAGACAGGGAAATCAAAATACTGTGCTACGCCGACGATGCAGTGTTAATAGCTGAAAGCGAAGACGATTTGCAAAGACTACTGCACCAATTTAACATAACAGTGAAAAAGTTTAACATGAATATATCAGCGTCAAAAACTAAAGCCATGACTACATCTAGAACAGAATAGAAATATCCGGATACGGGAATGTTGAAACGGAGGTGAGGGGACAAGCCATGAAATCAGCAAGAACAGCCGCATGTCTTAACAGTACCATATGGAGCAATAAACATATAGGAATCGAAGTTAAATCCAGAATTTATAAAACAGCAATAAGACCCATACTAACATACACTGCAGAAACCAGACCAGAAAGCTCGAAAACAAAACAAATACTGGAAACAACAGAAATAAAAGTGGTGCGCAGGATAGCTGGCAGGACACTTATGGATCGTAATAGGAGCGAGGATATAAGAAAACTGTGTAAAGTCGATAACATCGATGACTGGGTATACCTCTATAAAAAACACCCCTTATAAGCCATCCGACGAGAGATCGGCGAAGCCGCGTTCAGTGTTGCATGCTTCCTTCCGATCTGTCCCTTGCACAGCCAGGTGCATGTCGGTACCCTGATGAGTCTAGTGAGAGACGAAACATGTATTTCCGCCGTATCACTGTGGCGGGGAGGGTAACCTTTGACTTTCTTCTCGGTATGGTGGTACAGGTAGGCCACCATCTCGATGGTGGTGGGATAGGATGAATTCTGATTTATTACAGTTTATTCTAACTGTGCAACCTCTAACACAGAAAGGATATGATGGAGCGAAGTTTGCATTCACTGTTTCGCATTTTACTTCATATATATATATATATATATATATATATATATATATATATATATATATATATATATATATATATATATGTATATATATATATATATATATATATATATATATTCCATTCTACAGAATATCTTATCAAATTGTGTAGCTCTATGTCAAGCTTTGGTGACGATGACATTTTTCATAATATATTTAATAACCGCGTGTTTCGTTTAGTCATGAGACAATGGCTTCAGCTGTCATAAACACGATGATAAAATTGTAAAAATTCAATATTAGGAAGACAAGGGGAGTCTAAGGAACAAATCCTAAATTGGCTAGCGATCTACGAGACTTGAAGTTAAAACTAAAAAACACCGATATTTATTAATTTTTTCAATTCGGGGCCTAAATTATCTAAACAGCGAATACTATATAACGAACGAAATTTTGTTTTCTTCGTTTAATCCAATAAATGATATTAATTAAACATGTGATGCTTTGTTTCATGCGTCTCAAAAAACTAAATATTATTTTACATTTAAAGTACTAAAATAAGTTTAAAATTTGCAATAATTTTTATCAGACATAAATTTGATTCATCCATGGTATTACAAATCTGTTATTAAAACAATTTCCTATATGATCCAAGAAGCAAGATAAAAATATATATATATATATATATATATATATATATATATATATATATATATATATATATATATATATATATATATATATATATATATATATTGCTTCCTGGATGAAACTAATTTGTGAGTTTTATTTCTAAGAGTTTATTGACAAATTGGTGAAACCAAAATAAATTTTACATTGGTTAATAAACCATGAGGCAAAATATATCATCGGAGATATATAGTGGATATTTATAATTTATATAAATACCACCTTAAAATTACTATCTGGCGTTGGATGATATTATAATTCACGGTTCTTAATTCGTGAAAGGAAGATTCACAAAGATGTGCCTCATATTCGAAACGTCGAACATCAGTTCCAAGATGTTCTGAGATTTTACTTGCTAAAAATTACTTTAAACATCAATGAAAACTGTAACTATGTAAAATTAATATTTCCAATAAGGTTAGTGATGATTTGATAATTTTATTTTAAACTTCCTTAAACTAGAATTTGTACATTTTAGTACTTATCTATTTGCCTCTCTGAATAATGAAGATCTTTTAAATCCAAAAATCATCTAACTTATATACCACAGTTTAATTAATCCACAATTACTTTAAAGTTTGAGCCAAAATGTTGTCAACCAGCATACAAATTGGTCTCGTAGTTTCTTTACAGTGAGCGTTTAAAAATGGAATTTTGTGAAAAAATCGAACTTTCACTGAATGTTTCGTTGGATGATTTTTTTTACGATTTAAGGAAAGGCATAACTCAACAACAAATAGAGTCGTTAAACATTTGGTAATGAAGTACCATCAGATAAGACCGTTTATAATTTGTTCGCAGAATTTAATCGTGGTCGTGCATCCATCAGTGACAGTTTTTTGAAGAGCGACCAAAATCGCTTGTTATTCCAAAAAACATCGATGCTGAATGCAATATGATTGAAAATCTGCATGTTATTTACCGCAAGATGGGGGCATTCTTAGGCCTATTGGAGACTATAATACATTCAATTTTCAATAAACGTTTAAATGTTAAAAAAAATTGATTGATCGAAGTGCAAAGAAGTCTAGTCATAATTGGTGTAAAGAAATGTTTAAAAAACTTGGTCGAGAAACTACAAAATCTATATGTAATAGGTGACAAAGCTTGGATATATTTGTATGAACCATAAACTAAGCAACAATCCACTGTTTCAGTGTTCCAGAATGAATCGAATCCCACTAAAATTGTTTGTTCACGAAGAACTTTCAAAAATTAATCTCGTGGTACTGGACAGGCCACAATCGTTGCCTTATTCACTTGACTTATTACCTAAAGACTTCTTAGTGTGCCCAAATATTAAATAAGAAATGTGTCGACAGCTATTCTCATTACCTAAAGAAGCTATTCGGGCCTTAAAAACCATGTTTTAAAGAAACCAATTTTAGAATAGAAAAAATGTTTTGAGAATTCATTTTAAAGCATGCAAAAATTAAATGATATTTTTGTTATATTAATGTTAAAGGCAAATATTTTGAAAAACAACAATTTGTTCCAAAAAGTTGTTTTTCTTTTAAATTTTTTGCAAAAACTTATAAGTTTGTCCTCGTACTATAGCAGTGTTAACTGACAACAATAAAAACGTATTTAGTTATTGATTAAATAATTTAAAATGTTGCATCTAATTTTACAAGCTATAGCACACTTTTTCATCGATCGTGACCATTAGGCGTTTTTACAAGTATCTCTTAATTATGGTTAATTTATTAATGTTTATCCAAAAAAGTGTGACTAATAATTCATTATTTTACAAACATATTTTTTTATGAAACCAATTTTTAAATTTCTTGAATATTTATAGTTAGATAACAATAAAAGTATTTAGATATGACAAAATGTTTTTTTTTTGTTAAAACAAAATATAGACAACATGCGATGTAAATTTAGGCGAGGGGCACCAAATCAAAACTCTCCTAGAATTGGGATGATTCTGCTAATGAAACTAGAAATTAAAGCAGTAGAAGAAAATGGGAAAATTTGCAGCAGAATTTAAAATATTTCAAAATCACAAATTATTAAATGAAAAATATATCAACAAGTACCAATTTAGTGATATTATTGCAAGAACTTAGTTTAAGCATATGTATATGTAAAATATTTCGAAATAACCCGTTGAGTTATAACAGTATCTATTAAGAAAAAAGGAATTTTATCCTAACTCTTTTATTATTTTCTAACGCTAATATTTTATTAAACAAACTGAACAATATAAACTTATATATCAAACTGAAACACTCCTTTAGAAAAAAGAATAATGTCTTTGAGCAAAATATAATTATATCTAACAATTCATTATGAATTACAGGTCAAATAAGGAAAATTGAAATGAAAAGATACCTACCCTTATGTTATTGATAGGTAGTAGAAAAAATAATATTTACTCACGTTAGTGACATTATTAAAACCAAAATAAGGCTACTACAGATACACACTATTTAGCAATATAGGAAATAGCTATTTTATTTCCTTCTACAAATTTTGTTCTGTGCTTATTTATTTTATTATAAATTATACAGGCCAACTGTATACTAGTAGAGATCTCGCTACCCCCCTCATTCTGCCAACTCGCTTCCGCAATAGGGTGGGGGTAATTTTAATTTTTTCTTTAATATCGCACCCCTCTTTCCCCCCAAAGAAAGAGGTTGGATCCGGCCTTGTTCACTAACCTAAGAATAAATATAAAACTAATGCTCCATAGCAGTTGTAGGCTTATCCCCAAAAAAAATGGATGTTTTGTTAGATAGCGCATCGAAACATCAGATTAAATTTTTTAGATTTTTTTTTTCATAAATTTGAAAACGTACTTTAATAGTATTAACTTTCATTAAAAATGTTTATTAAGTCCTGTCATATCGAATTTTTATCAAATATGTAAAAACTGCGATTGGAAAACTAAAGGAGGCCTTAGCGAATTTTTTAGGTAAGCATATATAATACTAAAACTAATTTAAAAGAAATTTTATAAAAGGAAATCTAAGTTTTATTACAAACCGATATAGAGGTTTTAGTAAAGGAAAAATATTTGATCCCTTTAGACCCTCTCATAGAAGATCGGAAATGTAAATCCGTTTAAAACCCTAACTTTCAA
Source organism: Diaprepes abbreviatus (assembly GCA_034092305.1). NCBI lineage: Eukaryota > Metazoa > Arthropoda > Insecta > Coleoptera > Curculionidae > Diaprepes > Diaprepes abbreviatus. The sequence goes on from JASJET010000055.1 coordinate 35,644,632, forward strand.
ATTAAGAAACCCCACATGATCGGCACCCCTTACAGAAGGGACAAAATTTATATTTGACCTATCTAACGTCTTGCCAGCGCATTCACCTAAAATCTCACTCCTAAAACTGGACGATAATTATAAGGGAATTTAGAGGCTTACATTTCGCAAATGAGAGGACTAAACAGGAAATATTTTATTAAATATGTAATTGTATTTTTGAAGATATATTTAACGGTACTCGGGACAAACCCTTATCGTTTAATTTTTAAATTTAAAATTTAGTTTTTGAATTTTTCGCCAGGGTTGAACATTTACTCTAACACAGAAATTATCTATGTGATATTAATTTACGATTATTATGAGGGAAATGGTCGGGAATCGGTGAGAGTATACAGATAAAGATTTCCAAATTGACGTGTACTAAACCATCGCTGTTGAAAGGTGTCTTCGAGAAACCAGCAGCTTTGACAATGCAATGATTGATTATAGGTAACATCTTACGGCTAAGCGTAAGCACCAGACACTTGGATTTGGTACAAATACAAAATTCATTTAACACTTGAGATGCAGAGATAATGGAAGAGTACAGTTCAACTTTTTCCGTAACATTAATCTTTGTGTCCATAAAAATGAAATGTGAACATTTGCTTAGAGTTTAATTAAAAAATTAAATAAATAATGTAGTAGTAGTAGTAGTTATTAAATAATGTCACATCAACCCATAGGATTTTTTAGTGACGGGCACTACAATTTAACCAGTATTCGGAATCACAGTTCTCGACATTCAACCAACCCCGAGTTTTCACTTCTTATCAGTTTCCGTGTCTACCAACTGTTGGCTACAGCTACCCAAGCGGTCACCCATCGAAGTATTGGCCCGGCCCGGCATAGTTTAACTTCGGTGATCTAACGAGAACCCGTATGTAATACGTGATAAGTCCGTAGCCAATAAACAATATTTTTCTGTTTGCTTGTCATTGACTTTATGTGTTACTTTTATAGTTCTTTGCCAGTTCATTCTAACATTATTATCATCTTTGCTTTATAAATTGTTATTATTAAGAACGAAAGTTTTCACGGCTTTGGTCAAGTTGAAAATAATGGTTCTTGGATTAAGGCCGTGTCAAATTGGAATTACTATCCGACGTTTCGCCTACGATTGCACGAAGCATCTTCATGGATCTTTACTCCACGACATTCAATGTTCTAATCTCGGATAGTAATTCCAGTTGGACACGGCCTAAACTCAAGAGGCATCATTTTCAATTGTTACTATTGTTAGTCTTTTGGCTTTTAAATAAGTTCAAAGTTCCTTGAACCAGGTCTAAGCCTAAACCTGGATAAAGTGAGAAGGGGGCTTCGACGAGTCTCATTACTTAACAAAACATTTCAAATCGATTATCTCATTAATGGATGCTCAAGGCAATACCTATTTATAACTATTTTGAATAAAAAATTTCAATGAATAATAATTTTTAATTAGAAATTTATTATACCATGACACCAAAAAGTTATGAAGCTTTAGATGTAAGTAAAGTGTTGCTGCTGGCGCTCCTTGCAATGTATATTGAAACTGTAACATGATTTTCCATTCTAAAAACTCAAAATACCAAATTTAGTACAAAAAAAAGCTATATTAAGATAAATTACACAACATTTTTAAAAAATTGTAATTTTGGCGCCCAGTATTTTGAAAACTCTCAACTTTTAGATTAAGATAAATTGGGCTATATTCCCATATTTTAGCTTTAGGAATTTATGCTAGCGTTTTATATAGACCTCTTAGAGATCCTTGTGTAGTTAAAAACCTGCTATTATTGTTTAAGACATCTTCCTAATCTTTCGTTAAATATTATCTAATAATTAATTATTTATTAAAATCATCAAATTTGACTTACCACTTTTTTCATCCTCAGGATTGACCCATTGTATAGACGTATCGACAGGATTTGGTGCTGCTGGTAATGCTGGTGCAGAAATAACTGACACTCCAACCGTCCCTCCATTTTGTGCAAATTGACGATCAACCATCTTGAAGAGATACTGGACTATGTGACTGATATGTTTGATCTGTTTCGTCTTCGAAATGATGAAAAAAATTGGGTGAGTCTGAAAAATTATGAAAAATATATATTAAGAGGAATTAAAGAATTCAGAATCACAAGGACCTGATATCTTGACATTTTAATTATTTATACATTGGGAACTTAAAGCTTTATTGACAAAAAAAAATTCTGACAAAAAATTGTCACAACAAACATTAATACAACGGCATTTTATTGTGTGATTGGATTGGCTATGCAACACAAAATAGCATAGTAACTAAGACCGTGATGCATGGCTAACATTAAGATATTAGGAGGGAAATTTTATTTTTCATGTATGTGCATGTCTCGGGTAATCTTCAAGATGATTTATTTCATCACTGAAAGTGTATTTCCCCCAAAAGGATAGAGATTTATTTTATTTAATAAGGATAGGTATTGGTTTAAAGAAACTATATATTTTTAATTAAAAAAATATTCTCTGCAATTTTGGGGACGGAGCACAAGTTGAAATGAGAATCGCCTACACAAATTTTTATTTATAATTTTTAGTAATCCTCCCTAGAGTAGTTTATATATGTACCAAAAGTAGCAAAAATTGGTCTTGATATAAACATATTTATTTTATATAATTTTACACGAGGATCGAATTTTTCCAACCTATTGATTGCTAAGTAATGTATTTTATTAAAATTTTTAGCTCCAAATTAAATTCATATCGAAATTTTCTTGACAAAACTTCAGAAAGAACTGTTTAACAGATGATGAGAGCGAGTAAAATGAGCAATAAAGTGTACACTGTGTACTGATGTGTTTCTGGAGAGTACTGCAGCGCCCGCTCTATGGACGGGCAACCCGGACATTTGTTCGGGGTGCCACTATTTGGGGCCGGATATTGGATATATGTGTAAGAAAAATATTGATGTGTTAAATACCCAATTAATAGAACATTTCACATGTCGATTTTTTCGTTCGCCATAAATTTACATTGCGTAGTGTATTTATACTGTTTATGTCTAAAAGGTAAAAATATTTACATTATAGACACTTTGAGTAAAGATTCAGCACTGTGGCCAAGAATTTTAGAAGACACCGAAAGAAGTTTTTAGTCAGACAAGATGCACCTAAACTATTGCACAATTACAAATTTCTATTCAACGACCCTGATAGATATTTTAGCGCAAATTAGTATAGATGAATTTTAAGGGATAGAGAGCAAGCTTTACCAGACTAGTAGTGTACTCTTTTTCACCATAGTGTGTTGACTGCTTCTATTGCAAAGTTTTCTGATATATATAGTTAGTTCTCTTTTAAAGGGGGGTTTTTAATTTAAAACAACCTCCGCGAAACTTTAAAAAAGCACGAAATTTTCAAAAATCATATTTAAAACCAAAAATCATGGCTAGAAATGAATCAAAAATTAAAGTAATTTGTTATATATATAATTCTCCTTTCAGGCAGAGAATATGAAAAATATATATACAAACAGTTTATTTCCTGCAAATATCGCTCTGGTCCTCTCTCCATACGCGTTTCGATCACCTCATGATCTCGTCAGTGGAGCTGTATCGGACCAAGAGCAACATTAGCAGGAAACAACTGATCTATGAAATATAAATTTCAAGGTATGTCGGCAGGATATTGCTCCTACCATCTACCGACCTCGATATCAGACTGAAAAATATCGCCAGTCGAACGACATCTATGAATCATTGGAGTAATGTGAAATTTAAAAAAAAATCAAAATTTCAGTAAGAAATAAAGAAATCTTTCTGCCGTATTTAAATAATTTGTTATTGAAATTCTCCTTTCAAGCAGAGAATATGAAAAATATATATACAAACAATTTATTTCCTGCAAATATCGCTCTGGTCCTCTCTCCATACGCGTTTCGATCACCTCATGATCTCGTCAGTGGAGCTGTATCAGACCGAGAACAACATTAGCAGAAAACAACTGATATATGAAATATAAATTTCAAGGTATGTCGGCATTAAATTAAATTATTTAAATACGGCAGAAAGATTTCTTTATTTCTTACTGAAATTTTGATTTTTTTTTTAAATTTCACATTACTCCAATGATTCATAGATGTCGTTCGACTGGCGATATTTTTCAGTCTAACATCGAGGTCGGTAGATGGCAGGTGCAATATCCTGCCGACATACCTTGAAATTTATATTTCATATATCAGTTGTTTCCTGCTAATGTTGCTCTCGGTCCGATACAGCTCCACTGACGAGATCATGAGGTGATCGAAACGCGTATGGAGAGAGCCATAGCGATATTTGCAGGAAATAAACTGTTTGTATATATATTTTTCATATTTCCTGCATGAAAGGAGAATTACATATATAACAATTTTTATAAAACTAAAGTGTTGTAAAACTATAGATGCAGCTGCTCGAAGAATTTTAATGCCGAAACAAACCATTAGAACGAAGTTCTTCCAAAAATCGTGGCAATTACTAAAATGCGTAGTAAAAATTTTCTGACTTTTCAAGATACACGAGTTGTTCGAGTGTAATAGCGATAATTTCTTAAAAATAGTTTGCTATCTAAATATGATCCCATTATGCTGCATCAAAGTGTAAATACCCTAGATGCAAGATTTAAACAACTTAGTGAACATAGTAACTATTTAAATACCACGTCCAAAGAAATGCTACTAAAACACTGTAAAAATTTATAATGTACAATATTTTAACTTATGGCGATTAGTCGACATAAATGGGATAGAATTAGCAAAGCAAATTTCAGCAGTATTTGCACTTTTGTGCAAAATAAGAACGTCTAAGCAATGAACTGAGCTTAATTACCAAGTTAAATTTTACCTCAAATATTACTATTTCTTTAAGAATATTGCTAATGATACCAATAACTGTACTTACTACTACACAAATCGTTTTAATGGTTTGGTCATTTTGGCATGAAATTGCTGATAAAGTAAATTTAAAACAAGTAATAAAAAAGTTTTCAGAACTGAAAGTGAGAGTTTTTTGTGAGTAGTTGATGTTACCTTGTTTTATTTTCAAAATAAAATAATAATGCACATTTTCAACAACATTTAAAAATGAATAAAAAAATTATACGGCTAACAATTTTTAGCTATGTACATATTTTTTAATTTATTTATACTGTTTGATACTACTTGAGTGTGTGTATTATGTTGTGCTACATGTTTCTTTCTACGTATATGCTTTTATTAAAATTTAAATAAAATTATTTGTTTTTTATTGAAAATAAAAAATATATACCTTTTTTTATAATATTTATATATATATATATATATATATATATATTTATATATATATATATATATATATATATATATATATACAATTTACTCACCTCGGGACTTCATATACGATCATTTAAGTTTTGTAAAGATGTCGTTTTGTGATTTTAATTATTTAGAGAAAGTATTTTATCGTTACTGATGTTAATTAATTTTAATATTTTAAAATAATCGTCAATTGAAGTATGTCTCTTTTTGTAGGTTGTAAATAATACTTAATCTAAAAGCAAATAATAAAAAAAATGTTTTTGGAAAAGCCTGCTATGACAGGCGAAACGTTAAACAGTCTTTAATGTCACAATAGAAGTAAAAACCTATACCCAAGAAATTAAAGAAATGTATTCTTGAATTGTTTAAGAAGAAAGAAATAAAAAATTGAGCACTGATTATTGAAGCTATACCGATAAGATTGAAGGAATTGCAATGAACTAACTGTTCTAGTGTTCTAACAGATGACCACGGTATAGGAGCCAGAATACACGAAGATACACCTAGACTTAATATAGGTAAGTCATTGGGACAGTACATTATGGTATTCCAGGCAGAAATACATACTCTCGATACTTGACTTCAAGAGAATGACTAGTGGTTACAGAAGCAGAACCATTCTCATTTTCTCCAATAGTCAGGCAGGGTTGATAACAGCAAAACAGGACTGGAATTGTCTTCAAAATCTTACCTTTCTCGCGCAACACGACTAAGTTACTCTTGAGTGGGTATCAGGACATAAGGGCAGCTTGGCCAATAAAAAACAAACCTATTTGCACGACAAGAGTTTGCTACGGCATTTATTGGACCGGAACAAGTATTCAGCTTTACTAAAACTACTATTTATAGGTAGTTATCAACACCAGATACACTGGAACCAAGTCACGAATCGAAAGCATCTACTGGAAACAGTTCGAGGATCGATCAATTAAGAGGACAAACTAGTGAACAGGCTGCTAAACCTAATAAAGGGAACCAATCTGTTCACATAAAACAGATATAACAGGCAACATAATAAGTGACTAGACTGTAGTGTAAGAGCTTCTCAAATCTTACCTGCTATATCATTCAATCAATTAATCAATCATTCAAACTCAAGCACAAATTATTTTATAATCCACTAACAAATTGAAATGATTATTAAAGATCGCGGCATCGCATAGTAAAGAGATTCTAGACTTGTGGAATATAACACATAAAAAAATACCTAATATATTGGAGGCCCAACCTAGAACAAGAAGGCGAATTAAAAGCCGTAGCAGGTGCAAAAGAGAAAGAGACACAAGGTAAAGGGAAGGATGTTAAAAATCCACTAAATAAATAAACTGAATTATTGTAAAAAAATTGATAACACAGCCAGCCAAAAGAAAAAGAGAAACAAGAAATCTCAATTATATGCCGTATCAAGGAAACACGTAGCAATAATCCTCACCTTTTTAAACTTCTAAAAGGTATCCTCTAAAAATTTTGAATTTATCGCACGAAAATTGTTTCTGCTACAAAACTAAACAGCTTTTGGAAGTTGGGTGTTCTGTGCTGAGGAACTTTAAAAAACGAATATTTATGTTGTGACGAGGGTGAGAACAGGAATTAAAATACCATTTTAAAAATGGAGGTTTATTGCTATTCGGTATGATATATGCAAAACTATAGGTTGTCAATGATTTTTTATATTTAAATTAATTAAAATATTAATCAATTGAGGTGTAATTTAATTTCTAAAGTAACTATTAGGGAATTAATGCATAAAACAATTTTTGTAATATATACGAAATTTTTACAGCTAAGGAGCTGGTGAGAGAAATTTTTAAAAGATCGACATATTCGCTACGTTTATATAGATGGTTTCAATTCGCATTGAAAGTGAAGGGGCTTTAAAACTAATTTTAAACCTATCCGTCTATTTCAGTGACTTGAATCTGGATTAAAAATTATTTTCACTCTCAAACCAGTTATTTCGCATGCGTGAGTACCTAATCCTAATATGTGTGGAATATCTTTAAGAATTTCTGTCACATTTTTTAAAATTTGTATCACATACTTTAATAAATTGAATTTAAAATAACAACAGTATCCCTGATTTTCATAATATACAAAAATAAGTATATATTTGGTTCTTAACCTTAACCTAAAACCTACAAATGTCAAAACCATATGTTTCGACGGTCACCGATTTGAAGTTCGCAATTATAAAATACAGCTTGAACCATTTCAATCGCATTTTGAAGCAATTTTAGTAAAGTCGACCTCATTTCATCTCAGACTTGACTTAAATTATTCAAGTCGCTTTCCAGCGCGTTTACTTCACTTTTTTTCAAATATCTTTTAAAAGCCGCTTGAACTGAAACCGGCTTCAATTCCTCAATATAGGCGTAATGATTGTGCTAACGCTATTTATCGTGGAATTTTTGTCGTCAAAGTCAATAAACTCCGCATCAGCCATTCAGCGGTTAATGATTTTTTTATTAGCAATTTGTCAAAGTTGGTAAAAACAAATTATACTAATAAATAAGCTGCATGTATCACCCCTTTAATTCTTTATATTTTTGTGGTAATGTAATACAAAAATGCAAAAGGATGACATATATATTTCTGTATTATGGAATATTTTTTGTTCGGATCAAAATAATTTATAAAAGTTTAAATAATTAACATCTCGTGCAGACTATAATTATATTAATAAACTTACAAATTAGTCAATGTATTACAATTAACATGCTAGCTCTACTGTGCTGCGTTTTTAATTATCGACTAAAAAAATTGGATGATTACTACTACATATATATACATATATATATATATATATATATATATATATATATATATATATATATATATATATATATATACTGCCCGTCAATCACTTTTGCCATGTCTACGTGAAAACAAGTAGAACTTCAAAGTTCTGTATTGGATGATTACTACTACATATATATATATATATATATATATATATATATATATATATATATATATATATATATATATATATATATATATATATACTGCCCGTCAATCACTTTTGCCATGTCTACGTGAAAACAAGTAGAACTTCAAAGTTTTGTATTTCAGTAAGGAATCATGGCATGACAATTCTGAAAAAAGCATTTAAAAGCTCTTTGCGAGTACTTGCAGATGACATAAAGTGTAAGTTGATTTTTAATTTTTGTAAAGGTTTTAATCGAGAATAAAAAAATTTAAAAAAAAATTCAACTTTATTAAATTCAGCGCCATTTTTGTAGAAAAATTTGTGAGAAAATTCTGATCAGACAGTTTTTTAGAGTTTTCTAAGAGGTTTAAATTAATTTTTTATAGTTTGATATAAGGGCATTTTTAACCAAAATGTTTTGTATATTCTTAACTAAACTAGATAAAGAAAAACTTCAAAAAGAAAAAATACCTGTTTTTACATGCAGAATGGCCTTCATTAGTTCCGAAATATTTTCGCAAATTTAATTTTTTTGATTTTTCAATTTTTTTAAAAATAAAAACGATAATATGCTGTTTACGACTGTTCACTCAGTATGATATCAACGCGAAATTTTCGGACATTTCTTCAAATGTTTTTACATTGGTTTCTTTACGTGATTTCAAATTTTTAATTATTTGTCATAGGATTAACTGTTTACAACTAAACTACACATAAAAAAATAATAAATTGAATATTTTTTCATGTAAAAACATTCGAAAAAATGTCAGAAAATTACGCGTTGGTATCATACTGAGTGAACAGTGGTAAATAGCATACTATCGTTTTAATTTTCAAAAAAATTGAAAAGTCAAAAAAAATTAAAAAATTAAAAAAATGAAATTCGCGGAAAACATTTCGAAACTATAAAGGTTATTCTGCATGTAAAAACAGGCATTTTTTTCTCTTTGAAGTTTTTCTCTATCTAGTTCAGTTAAGAATATACAAAACATTGAAGAAAAGTCTTTTTTTTTTCGTAAGAAGGATCGTATTTTGGTCAAAAATGCACTTAGATCAAACTTTAAAAAAGTAGTTTAGACCTCTTGGAAAACCCTAAAAAACTGTCTGATCAGAATTTTCTCACAAATTTTTCTACAAAAATGGCGCAGAATTTAATAAAGTCGAATTTTTTTATTTTTTATTTTTTTATTCTCGATTAAAACCTTTACAAAAATTAAAAATCAACTTACACTTTATGTCATCTGCAAGTACTCGCAAAGAGCTTTTAAATGCTTTTTTCAGAATTGTCATGCGATGATTCCTTACTGAAATACAAAACTTTAAAGTTCTACTTGTTTTCACGTAAACATGGCAAAAATGATTGAAGGGCAGTGTATATATATATATATATATATATATATATATATATATATATATATATATATATATATATATATATATATATATATATATATATATATATAACCATGCTAGCTCTACTGTGCTGCTTTTTGAATTATCGACTTTTCAAAATTGAATGATTACTACTACATATACATGTATATATATATATATATATATATATATATATATATATATATATATATATATACGTATATATCTTGTTTGAACAAATGTCAATCTCGATATTGTAATTATCATAGCTAATTTGAAAAACATTAACTACTTTGTAAAAATAAAATCAGATTTCTGATATTTTTTCAAAATTTTGAATTTTCAGTGATTTACTGGTTTTAGCAAAAAAATCAGCAAATGTTAGTTTTTGGGATTCAAAGGATGTGAATAAAGTAGATGTAATAAAACTTAAAAATCATCGAAATTGTTATCCGACGTTTCGCGTACGATTGCACGAGGCATCTTTAGGGATCTTTATTTCACGACTTTAGAACACCGAATCTAAATCTCGTGGAGTAAAGACCCCTCGTGCAATCGTAGGTAAAACGTCAAATAACAATTTTAATTTAACACAGTCTAAGCCCATGAACCATGATTTTCAACTTGACCAAAGCCGTGAAACCTTTCGTTCTTTATTACCTAAAAATCATCATTTATTTAACGGTAGTTTTACAACTTTTTACCAAACAACAGAAGTGTAGAACCATTTTTAATTTTGGATTCCATATGATCGCTTTAAGGAGAGATATAAAAACATTTGCAGATAGTAGCTTTTTTTGGTAATTTGTGAACATATGTTTTTGAATTTGACTACACTCAAACCATCATATCTATCGCTGTAAGAAATACGTAAATCTTTTGTGGATTTTGCCACCAATTTCCTACCTATTACTTCTTATGAATGATTCTAGACAGTGTCTCCATAATTAAATACTTATTAAATAGAAATATGGTACACATAAATTTGGTTAAGGAGAGTAAAATATGAATTAAATTTAAAAGTTTCTTGAAGCACATTTTCAACTATTTTCAGTTCATATATATATATATATATATATATATATATATATATATATATATATATATATATATATATATATATATATATATATATATATATATATATATATGTGTGTGTGTGTGTGTGTGTGTGTGTGTGAAATGTTATACCTGAATATAAGCAAATATGTGAATTTTTTGCTTCATTAAATATTGGCAACAAAATATTGTTGATATTTGTGTAAAATAATATACACTAAAATGTTGGTAATTTTTATTGTTTCCAAAAAAGTTCATGCTAGATTTAATAGTATGCCCTCACAAAGTGCTCAAAGAAATTTACTTTATCTAAATCTACACTAGATCGTAGATATCGATTGTATGTGGGTCGTTAAGGCTTTTCTGCCTTTCTAAAGCACTTCGACCTATAATACATTTTGTACGTTACCTCATCACGGAATATTTCGACTTCCAAAAATTTAAGTCAATTGCAAAACAGTGCCATGCATTTCAAAGCAGGTGTTCCGCTGTTTCGGCTGTACAGTTGCAGAAACGACAAATCACAACCCTAACTTTACTCATCTTTTCGAGATGCTCTCTCAGAAAGAAGAATGTTCTTTCTCGAGAAGTATCCTTGCGTCCTTTATGTTATTTTAGTATGAGCATTGGCATATTAAATTTTAACTGAGTGCTCTATGACGTGAAAACTATATACATTATTGAAACTAAGTAGCATTTTCCAGAGGTTCTGAATATTATATTCATAGCAGCAACATTTTTGAATGAATTATCTGTTCAAAATGGTGAAGTCTGGTCAACAATCATTGTGTGATTTAAAGTATCAAAAGCCCTACCAAGCTCTAATACAATGAGATATTTATTTTCTCATTGAGCCTGATCTCATTAAGGAAATGGAAAAGACTGATAGTAGTACTGCAATTTTTATTAAAACTTGATTGACACCCAAAAATTACAGTAAATTGGATAGCATCTGCTCCTCTTTGTTCATAAATAAGTTTCTCCATAATCTTGGATACGACAAGGAAAAAACTAATACGTTGTAGCCATCTCTGCACCAATTTTCGTACGAACGTAAACAGGAATAGAGTAATAAACATATATTCAGACAGTAAAGCTGCAATAATGGCTCTGAAGTCCAATGTATTAACTTCGCGGCTAGTGTCTGAGTGCAAGGATGTACTGAACAGTCTGCTCAGGAATGAGGAAGGTCATTGTCACCTAGGGGCCATCTTCATAAGATCGGCGTCGTAGACGAAATGCAGATGGTATCTGAAGGAGGTTGAAACGGTTGACCATATCCTTAGGAGTACCCAGCGCTCAACGGACTGAGACAGACATTTCGCAGATACAATTTTATTACCGCAAGCAGTTGGGAAGGTTCAATTAACGGAGATGCTTGGTTTCGCAAAGGCGATCGGCCTCGGATAACTTGAAGCTAAGTGGGATATAAAGAACCCAATGAGGCCTGGCATCGCCAATCAAGTATCACCACCTTTGTTCATTTATTCAGTTCACAAATTTTTAAAATATTCTATTTTGAACTTAATTCTCGCAATTTTATATGATATGGCGTAACTAATATTATGTTCATAAAAGTAACATCAAAATTATACTACCTTGAAGTATTGGAAATGATCTACAATATTTATTATTCGAGAGTGAATTTACTTGCACATATGGCTTTATTCACTTAATATCACAACTGTTAGTTATAAACAACAGTTGATGAAACCAGGACACCAAATATCACAATAAACTAATTTTGCTCCATGATAGTGCACGGCCACTTGTAACAGAAATCGTAAAAAATATATAGAGGACATAAAACTCTTCATATTCACCGGACATGGCACCGTCTCATTATCATTTCTTTCTAGTAATTCGGACAAGCATTACAATAGGGTAACGTAGTTGTTAATGTTGTTAGTTTTTTCTGCAATTCCGTTACATATCTCTCTATGAGTTAATTGAAAGCAAGTGAAAGGAAAATATCACAAGAAGTGGACTTCTTGTCGAAAAGTACACTGAAAAAACTTAGTTTAAATATAAAACATTTATTTTTATTTCATAAATTAATATACGAAGCTTAGTTGCACCAATTTTCGTTGCAACTATTTATTAAACGTTATTTTGTCGAAATTATTCAGATTTTGAAATGTAGGTTTAAAAAACTAAACAGAGCCACAATAAAATTTTAAATAAGCTAAAGCTTAAATAAAAACTAATATATAAATTGTAGCAAATATTAATTCAATATTGAATACAAAATGCTGGAAAATAATGGGCTATAAACTAATAAAATATTTAATTTTGCAATTAAGTTTTTTTCAGGTTATCAGGATAAATCTGTTTATTTATTACTGTTCATTCATTATTTCTTTTTAAATTATGATCTAATGATTTATTAAGACCACTTTAACAAGTGGGCGATATTTTTTTAAAAAATAATACATATCGCTAATTCAGATGATTTTATGCCCTCTAATTTTTTTAGACAGCAAACGATATAATATATATATATATATATATATATATATATATATATATATATATATATACATATATATATATATATATATATATATATATATATATATATATATTTGTTCTTTTCAGTAACTTTTTAGTTTTCTTATGGAAGTTGATCAACTAATCGAAAGCTAACAAAAATTTGAATGGATCAATTCACAAAACGATATATATATATATATATATATATATATATATATATATATATATATATATATATATATATATATATATATTATATCGTTTGCTGTCTAAAAAAATTAGAGGGCAAAAAACGATATATATATATATATATATATATATATATATACATATATATATATATATATATATATATATATATATATATCGTTTTGTGAATTGATCCATTCAAATTTTTGTTAGCTTTCGATTAGTTGATCAACTTCCATAAGAAAACTAAAAAGTTACTGAAAAGAACAAAAATCTTATCGTTTGATACTATAATATTTAGTAATTTCTTTCCTCCTGCGAAATGATAAATTATACAATAGGAAATCATTATTCTTACCTGCCTTTTTTAAAAATCAAGTAGGCACTAATTTTAAATATTACAGTATTAAATTACCAACTTTTTTCTTGAGCAACTTAAACTATATTTGTAGTAAATCTAATATAATAAAATAATATACCGAAAAACCTCTTTGATATGCTTTCGGATCTTTAAAACATCAAATTGCTGGTAATAATTTTCATTACTATTATGTTTACCAAATACGTATTTTATAACAACATAACTTTTAATTTTTAAAATATGTTTTTATGACAGGTGATATTTGTATAAGGTACTGAGATTTCCAAACACGGTAAGATGTTATTTTTTTACTTGACCTCTTTGAAAATGTTTGTAATTGAACTATAAAATTGAAATTTATGATAATTTTACAGTGACGCAGTACAAACTTTGATTAGATAATTAAAAATAAAATTCCAGCAAAGAAATATAACGGTTAAAGATCAAAAATCATCATATGGTCTTTTAGTCGAACTTACAGGAACTTCATAACTGTTTAATTATTTTTATTATAACATGAGCTAGTAATTTTTTATTAAAATATGAGTGAGTAAAATATCTTTCCATAGCTATGGGAGTGAACTAGCCAATTGTTCATGAAAAATTGGTTTATACAATTTGAATAAATACTCAAATATTGTATAAGGTTAACAATAGAAAAATGATATTCAAGAAACATACAATAAGGAAAATGTAATACGTGCCTTTCTCGATATAGAAGGGGCTTTTGACAACAATCCACATGAGGGAGTCAAAAGGGCACCTGACGAAAGGGGAGTGGACGAAACGACATCCAAATGGATAGTACGACTTCCCTCCACTAGAATAGCAGAGACAGAGATAGGACAAGACAGTATCGCCCTCTGTACCACCGGAGGATGCCTTTAAGGAGGTGAAGTCTCTCTACTTACGTAGAGCTTAACTATAGATCGACTCCTCTGTGATCTGACTAATCTCGGCATATCTTGTCAGGGCGATGCTGATGACGTGGTCGTGATCGCATGAGGCAAATTCAAGAATACCCTCTGTGGCTAAGTTCAAAGAGGGCTTGAATAAACTAGGTAATGGTTCCAGATGATGGAACTAAACATTAACCTCACCAAAACTACCCTAGTAGCCTGCACAAGGAAAAAAACCTCAATCTGAAAACCATCAAAATAGATGGGAATGTTATTGAGTGGAAATCAGAAGTTAAATATCTGACCCTAGCTAATAAACTCCTCTGGAACAAGTAAGAAAAAGAAGTAATTAGCAAGGCTACACAAAAGCCTTCATGGTCTGTAGAAATTTTTCGGAAAAAAATGGGATACAAACTCAAAAATCCTGCAATGGATGTAAACTGCAATAGTGAGACCAATCATCACATATGGAGCAGTGATATGGAACAAAAAAACCAGTCTGGCTAATACGAGAGCTAACCTCTCGAAAGTTCAAAAACTGGCCTGTGCGTGTATAACCGGGGCAATGAAAACCTGCCCAATGGTCGCCATGGAAGTAATCCTAAACCTCACATCTCTACATATACTTGTAAAGAGTATGGCGAAAAGGACAATTTATAGGATAATGAAAGGTGAGGTCATAAAACGAAGGCCCAATCTCTTATCCAGAAATCAACAAATCTGGGACATGCCCTAAGATGAAATGAAAAATAAATTCAACTTTGTGAAAAACTTCAGCACAAAGTTGAGTCGCAAAAGCGAATGGGACAGAAACACCATTGAAAAACTCAACAATAAATCCAATATATGGTATATAGATGGTTCCAAAACAATGGTGGGAACTGGAATAGGAGTGTGTGGACCCGGCACCAGACACTACGAAAGCTTAGGTAAGTCACCAAGCTTCTTTGAGGCAGAAATACATGTCATTAGGAAACGTATTCAATTTAACAAAGAAAAAAACTATCACAGCCAAGAGATTATCATCATGTTGGATAGTCAAGCAGCCATCATTGCGCTGAGCTCTCAAGTTATCAACTCTAAGATGGTCTGGGAATGCCTAGAGAAATTAAATGATTTGAGTAAGAATAATGAAGTCACCCTCATGTGGGTACCGGGACACACCGGGATAGCGGGGAATGAAATAGTAGACAGGATCGCGAGGAAAGGGGCCGAGACACCATTTCTGGAGTCAGAGCCTTTCTGTGGAATCAGTAGCAGCGTAATGGTGGAAGAACTAAAGATATAAGAAGAAAGTAGGTGATCCAAGATCCAATTATTGGACGGAGCTGCAAGGATTGAGACAAGTAAAGATCCTTTTTAGGAACTACAACCAGAACAGATTCAAAAAATGCATAATAAGCTTACCAACTCAGAGTTCTGACAGGGGTCCTGATGGAACTTTCCCATCTGAAGGGACACCTCAGGAAACTCGGGCTGGTAGAAGGAGAAGAGTGCATTTTCTGTGAGGAGGAGGACGAAACTTCTGTTCATATTTTTTCAGAGTGCAGTGCTCTAGAAAACCCTAGGATGCGGTTCGTGGGAACACACCAAATCGAAGAAGGGGAGCTACCCACTTTGAAGCCGTCTAACATCCTAAGGTTTCTGAGGAAAATAGGACTGGAGGACCTGCTCTAGCCGATAAGCTAACTCTGAGGACAGAGCAGCAGTAGGGGTGCACAATAGATCTACTAGGTCGCAGTGTACAGACCCCAATTCTACGCACATAGATACAACAGTACGAAAAATGTACAAAATATGTTTTAAGGTAGAGTATACTCATTGCAAAAGCTTAGAATTTGAAAAAAGAGAAATACATACGCGAAAAAGGGGAAGTGAACTAAACAAATTTAATTTTAAACTGTCAATCTGAGATTTGTTATTACCTAATAAGATAAGTGCATATCCAAATTTGTTACAACTAAATTTTAGTTCCAACTTCGTAAATACTCTCCTGATTGAATACTTATTATCCCGTCGATAATCAGGTCGGTGAAAAGTGGGTAGAAATTTAAAAGATGCTCCATCGTTTTCAATCCCACCGAAAATTCTAGACCCATTTTGTAAAATGATATGTTTAAATTTAATATTCCTATCTTTTTGACGTTGATATGTTATATCAACATGCGTAAGGTCGTGTGGCACACGACGGCGCCAAATACCCAAATCGGCAAATTTAATTATACCGATTTCTGTAGCAACAGCCAAGAGCTCATTCTCTAAATAAGACTAATTAAGGATTACATACGTTGGCGCTGAAGACTTTTAAGGAGGTGGCAGCGGATCCGAAGACAATTGGGGGCCTTAAGGTGGTGAAAGTTAGTAGCTGATAATAATATATACTTTAAAGTTTTTCATGTTTTTGTTTCACATACATTTTTAAAAAGAAAATTTAGTATTATAAGTGGTTTTAGTTTTATCCGTGACAAGTCTTTGCAAGTTTGTAAGTAATGACAATTATTACGTGATTCAAGCACTCTAGCTAGCTAACATTCAGGATATGGAAGCTTGTAATGAGTTGTTATCGCAAACAAACAAAGGCGTGCAAGTGGATGTGTGCATGATTCAAATGTATAAAAGGAGGTGATTTAGAAATTAGTCTCATAACTTTTTGTGTGCTTTGCCAATAAATTTTATGTGTGAGTTATACTTGATGTAAGTCATTGATCATAATATATAATATAAAGGTGAATAGTTGATAAGTAAATATATTGAAACACTAGCAAATTTTGTCTGAATCCAAAAGAAACGCCGATAGTACAGTATTGAATTTTAAAATATGAATTTAAGTGTTCCTTACAGGAGAATCATTGCTTATGTTTTTAATTTACCAGATTTTCCTCAAAATAAAGTCATGAAACTTTCTAGGCTATAAAAGCATTTGAAAATGCATTCTGATAAAAAGGACACAGATATATCTTATTTTCGAGGATTGGAAAAGAAATATTAGAAACAGCCAGTTATATGAAACCTCTTTGCGTTGTCTTCTAGACAAGAATATGATGGACTACGAGCTTCATATAATATATTCATTGTTAATCGCGAAAGCGAGAAAACCACACAAAATTGGTGAAGAATTAGTCCAGCTGGCAGTGAAAGATGCAAAAAAAACTGCTCTTAATCTTAAGAATACGTCAGACACCAGAAAAATTCTTTTGAGCAATAATTCAGTGCAAAAAAAAATTGATGAAGATATTGAAATATTATACTGTTAATTGAAGAAATGTGAATTTTCTATTCAACTCGAGAAGTCAACTCAATCAACTACTCGTATTATAAGTACGTTTCATAAAAGAAGAAAAAGTTTGTCAAGAATTATTGCTGGCTAAAAATTTGGTCACCAACATAAAGTCTTTTAATCATATGAATTTTATTAACGGCCACCGATGATGCTCCAGCAATGACGGGGCATCACGAGGGTTTCATAGCGCATTTTAAACAAGCAGTACCAAATGTACTCACTGTTATTGTGTTACTGATCGTCAGCACTTGATTGCACAGAATTTGAAAGACCTGCAAACTCATACGTCATTCGATTAAGATTAGAAGCAATTCGTTGGCTCTCTAAAAGTATATTTCTGAATCATACTAGATATCCCTGAAGACGGAGAAGAAAAAGTGTGCGTCACTTTGATTGCATTCAAAAATTATAATGCTTATTTAAAAGACGTATATCAAATATTTAATGAAGTAAATTTAAACTGCAACGTATTGAGTTGAATTTAATTAAAACAGAAAACCCTATAGCTCCTTTTGTGAGGAAACTTTTTCTGTTCAAGCCGAATCTCTATAGAGGTGAATACAGTCACTTTTCAACATTATCAGTAGTGTCTGTAAAACAGGAAGATTTACTTATTTACCTGCTGCTGATTTCACGTAGAGGTTCCAGGATATTGTAAACATGAACGTACCGAGTTGGGTTTTAGATTCTTTCTCAAATGTAGATAGAGCAAAATCACCAAATTTAGAAGAAGAATCGATTGAACTCACAACTAACGAAGAAATAATATTCAGAAATGGATACCATGAGTTCTGGCTGCAAAAGTCAATACCAAAATTTTACTCTGGAAATGGTTCGAAAATTTTTAATTGCTTTTTTCTTATCATATTTGGCTGAGCTTAGGTTTAGTGCGGCAGTAAATTTACTTTGCACAAAAAGAAATAGACTGCTGTTGCCAGAAAAATTAATATTAACAAATTATATACTCCATCAAACTCAACCACTTATTACTTTTTTATTACTAATTATTTTAATGTAAATTTTTTAATCTCTAATAAACGATTTTCTAATAAATTTGATGTTGTTTTAATTTTTAATATAACATTTTAATATTCATTAAAACTACTATGAGGGACGGGGGAGCTATTTATTATTTGTCGAAAAGTCCAGCTCCTATGATAGTTTCTCCATGTTTTCTTAATAGTTATCTAAGGACAGGACAAGTGCATTCTAAAGATATTTATTTAAACTTTCCCCTAATAATTTGGAATAATAATGTTTAACAATGTTACAACCGGGAGCATTTGAGATTCAGAACGGTGAAACTATAGCTGCAATGGAAGCAGAACAAACATACAAACACCTAGGTATGAAACAGGCTTAACGAATTGACCATCATACTATAAAGGCCGAACTGACAACCGAATTTGTCAGGAGGGTAAGACGAGTGTTACGAACTAGTCTAAATAGTAGAAATTTGTTTAAGATACTTAACACGTACGCGTGCTCTGTACTTAGCTATTCTTTTGAAGTTGTAAAATGGCGCAGGATAGACATCGAAAACCTGCAAAGGAAAATAAGGACATCCTTAACAAAAGCACACAAACACCTCCTTCGGAGTGCTATTGAACGTACAATCCTTCCAAGACACCAAGGAGGAAGAAGATTGGTCGATATTGGTAAGCAGCTCGATAAACAAATAATAAGCTTACATGCTGATTTACACAGGTTAGCGGACTTTCCCACACTACATACTAGACAGAAGATTCAATGCCGCTACAGTTGAGAGAACGGGATATTGTTTCTCACCTCGAACAAACCAAGAGAAGTTACAAGTCTAGCTACAGAAACCACTTCATTACGGCATCCAAATAAGGTCATTCAGGACCATGTCGACAGCTCAGCGTCGAACTACTGGCTGATTTCAGGACAGATGTTTCCGGAAATGGAGGGCTTCTTTTTAGCTATTCAAGACCAGGTTATTAAGACAAAGAACTATCGGAAGTTCATTATCAGAGATCCCTTAATAGAAAATAATCAATGTAAATATGGCTGTCGAACATCAGACAATCCTGCACATAACTGGGGGATGCCAAGCGTTTGACGCAACCAAATATAAGGATAGACACGACTCAGCTGGTAAGATACTCCAAGAGTTAACAGATAAGTTAAAACTATTGCAGGTAAGACATTATACTAACAAATAAAATTTCTAGGCGAACTACACTGATTGACATTACTATACCTAATAACAAGACCAAAAAACAATGAGAAGGTCCCCAAATACAGAGATCTAGAGGTGCAAATCCGCAGACAATGGGCAATGATCAACGTCCACATGATTGCCATAATACTATGAATAACTGGAGTGTCACCAAATCTCCTGCAAAACATCAAGGGACTGGGCCTAAGTGAGCATCTGTATAAAGAGATTCGGAAAGCAGTTCTCCTCGTAACCGCGCGGACCGTCCTAAAGTTTATAGGAAGTACAGAAGACCACGCTACCTAGAACCCGATAACATGGAAAGGGCCCCCACAGAACTTCACACTTTTGGTGTCTTTGTATACCTGGTATGAGTCAATAATCCCTGGAAGGAGCGCGAAGCCGTTTGGCTTGTATATCTGATGTTTAATAATTTCAACACTGTTTTTTGTTTTTCAAGTACTATTGCTTCATTGAGCAATAAAAAATTTAACAATTCGAGTTAATTACTTTCCTTCTATGTACCCATTGATTGACTCAAATAAAGAATACTAACAAATCTAAAGAGTTCATCATAAATTTGACCCTTAAGCCATAAAAATAAGTTATTAGCGAAGTAATTTTGGAATGGAATGAAATGGATATAAAGGCGCCCATCAGTATTTTGCATGAGGGCACAAAATACAGTTGGGTGTCCCCGGTTCTTTCTCAACATTCCAGAGTAGTGAAAAAAGGTTTTCATATTTTTATTCATTCTCTATTCAAAGCTGCAACTTTCGGTTTATTATAAAAACTGAGATGATATTCTGTATCTAACAGTTTCAACTTTTTAAGACGTCCCACTTTCGATGTATTTACAGGGTACGAGTTGGATTTTTAAAACAAGTTTGACAATGAAAACAAATCAAGGCTGTCTGAATTTGATAATATACAGAGCAGTGCTCCCGTAACTGTGTTGTTATTTAGGTTGGCACAAAAGTTTTTCAAGGTGTTTTTTTTGATTTTTACATAGAATTCAGTGGCGTCGGTTTATTTCTTTACCATTTATAAATTTTAGGATATGACAAATATTTAAAATTCTTAAAGAAACACCCCGTATATCAGTTAACAGCTTAATTCTACATAAAATTATTATTTCAATGATACCATGCACTTTATAATTATATAGCATTGAAAGGCTTTATCTTTAATTTTTATTCAGGCAAGCTAGTATACTATGGAAATAAAACAATTTTTTAATTATTTCCTTTTTGTGGGTTTAAGAAGTTACATCAAATGTGTGTTTTATAAAAATATATTTAATGTCAACTAAACAAGGTAAAAATAATCAGAAATTAGACGTTAATAAGCAACTACTTAACTATAAACACCATATTTTAGTATCAGTTATTATTGTTCTTGGAAGTTGACACTATAATTCATTGTTTTCTGGGCATTTGCTGCTACGTTTTTCACTTTCCTTGAATTATTTCTAAAATTTATCCTCAGCTAATTAATATTGTTGCTTCTAGTTTTATAAATTTAATTTTTTTTAAATCCCCAATAAACATTTAGGATCGTTGAGTCGGGTGGTTCCGTAAGGAAATTAAAGATAAGTGTAACGAAAAAAGAAAAGAATATTTAGCATATAGAACGTCAAAAACGCCGGAACCATACAATAGGTACAAACTAATTCGTAACGAAACTAATCTACTAGTCAGGCATCTAAAAAATGAACATTGGGAGCAGTTCTCTAAAAGAATGGAAGGAGACTTCTATAGTGTACAAAAACAAATGTGGTAACTGATAAGACAACAGCGCAAAGAAATATCTGAACTCTCCGAAACAAACAAAATATCAGAGGAGAAATGGATAGACTACCTAACAAAATTATTTGAGGGAGATGCTAACATTGGAAAAAACAACATACCAGCAATAAGGAATAATGTGGAAGTCACCATTCAAGAAGTAGAGAAAGCTATAAAATCCTTAAAAAATAGAAAGTCTCCCGGACAAGACGGAATTCATAACGAATTGTTGAAATACGGAGGACAGCGACTAACACAGGAACTCACAAGCTTCATTCGAAAAATCCTGACACAATGCAAAGTACCAGATAGGTGGAGAACCAGCACAATAATGCTTATGTTTAAGAAAGATGACAAACAAGAACCATGGAACTACAGGGGTATTAATCTACTGGACACAACTCTGAAACTCGTTACGAAAGTAATCAAAAATAAAATTAATTCGGTTACAATACTGGAAGACGAACAGCAGGGATTTAGATCAGGAAGGTCTTGCGTGAATGCAGTATTTATTCTATGACAGATAGTCGAAAAATCTCTAGAATACAATAAACCAACACTTTTATGCTTTATAGATCTAACAAAAGCATTCGATCGCATAAAGCTAGATGACGTAATCCACCTGTTATATAAGAGAAATATTCCTATCAATATAATTCAGACCATCGAAAACATATACTCAAACAATAAAGTTCAGATTCGCACTAACGGTAAATTATCAACACCCATACCAGTCAACAGCGGTATTAGACAGGGAGACTCGCTTAGTCCTTTATTGTTTAACATGATAATGGACGAAATAATAAAGGAGGTGCGACTTAGTAGAGGATATAAAATGGGTGATACAGAAATAAAAATTCTCTGTTACGCTGATGACGCTGTGATATGTACCGAAAATGAAGACGACCTCCAGAGATTGTTAAATACCTTTCATCTTACGGGAAGAAAATATAATATGATTATCTCAGCCGAAAAAACTAAATGTATGACAACCTCAAAAGAACCCCTCTGATGCAAACTAGAACTAGACGGTCGAATAATACAACAAGAAATGAGTTTCACATATCTAGGAATCGACATAACTAGTTATGGCAACATCGAAGATGAAGTAAGAGGCCTGGTGGCCAAAGCAAACAAAGTGACGGGTTGCCTCAACGACGTGATCTGGCGAAACAAACACTTACAACAAGAAACAAAGGTTCGGATCTACAAAATCACAATTAGACCTATTATGACATACACCTCAGAAACACGGCCAGAGACGACAAAAACGAAACAACTATTGGAGAGTACAGAAATGAGAATACTTCGACGAATAACAGGAAAAACGCTACTAGACAGAGAAAGAAGCGATAACATCAGGCAATCATGCAACACAGACTGCATTAATGAGTGGGTCCTACAACGTAAGACACAATGGAACAAGCACATAAGCCGAATGACAGAGAATAGTCTGGTAAGGATCGCACGAGATAAATCGCCTAGTGGTACACGCAGTAGAGGTCGACCACGGAAAAGGTGAAGCGATAATTTAAGTCCAGAATGAGGAAAATCGAAGAAGAAATAGGTCAGGAACCTGTTATAGAAGGTAGAGGAAGAAGAAAAAGAAGAGTCGGGTGATCAAGCTGGCCACTTGTTCAGACCATCTATTTATTTACCTCCATTGCTCACCAAAGCCCTCATTTAAAACGTCGTGTATTTGACAGACATTCAGACTAGGGTTTCCATCTTATTAGAAGGAAACATTATTTAAAACTGAGTTAAACAGATTGTCTTCGAATATTTGATACTGCCTTTCAGTGGTGAGTTTTCCTTCAAAAACCTGATAAACCAATATTCTGTAATCGCGCAACAAACTTTAAACCAAATTTTCGTTGTGTAATATGATCCACTGTCAGATTATTATGTTTATTATAAATCCTATGATGTATGAACTGCATCGCCCCATATAACTTTTCAAAAAAAATTAATATCCTCAATAATATCGGTAGCATAAACACTGTATTCTCCATTCAGCATAACTGGGATATAAACTGTTAACTATTCGGTAACAATATTGAAAAAATTTATATTTTCTCAAAATTTTCTTAATTTTTTGCCTACCTATTCTAACTGCATCATTTTCCTTGACAACTCGACCAATACAGATTTTCTGTAAAAATGGATGTTTTAGGTAAATTAATGAACCACTTGAATAAAAAATATAGAAAAATTTTTACTATCGAGACTTACATCACTTATTTCATAATAAGTTTTAAAAAAACATGTTTTTCATGTTTCTAAGGATTTCTGATCGACTAAATTCTTCTCTGGCCTATCTGTCGTGCGCGCTAGGCCAAAGTTATATGCCTAGCAGGTTTACCTTAGCTAAAAGTTTATAACTAAATTATTGAAAAATTCTTAAAAAAACAGACATGATAATAGTTCCGTTTGCGGAACAATCAGAACCTAATCAGCGCCAGTAAGATCGCCTAAAAACTGTAACCTGATTGTTTTTGTAAGTTCTGATTGGTGCTAACTGGTTTGTAATTTCTTTTGCAACAGACTCATTTATAAATTCAGGGTGTCCAGTTAAAACAAAATGGCACCATTCACAATTGACGTGTTCATTTGAAACAGTTCTTGTTGTAATCTCTTTTGAGTACAAAAATAGATTTTTAAATTTGTTTAAAGTGAAACTTTTAATGTAAAATGAAGAAAAATCGATTAGTTAAAAACCTAATATGACGATAATAAACGTTCATTTAATATTTAGATAAATACATAAAAACTAAAAAGGAAAATTGTAGTGTCCTAAAACTTTTTCAACGGTGATAAGACATTTGGGATGTTATGTTCTCCTTTTCCATCTCTATTGTATTTTATTAATTAACCTTTGTCAGAAATACGTTAAAAGAAAAATTTAACAAGAAAATTTATGAAAATCCGAACAACTCCGTCCCTGGTTATTATCAACTTGGGAATTTTTTTATTATTTTTAGATCTTGAATAAATAAAGAAATGTTTATTTACATTGAATTTGGGTCTTTATTTACAAATAAGCAATTGGTAAAATATCTGTAGGTAGTTTGCTTACTGTTGCAGAAAGGTATGATGATCATGTTGTTAATTTGTGTGTTACAATCAAGATAAGGTTTATATTTATTATATAATAAAACCAAAAAATTTTCACATAAAAATTAATAACAAACAACTGCAAATGCGATAACAGCAGATTTATAGCTATATATGTATATTTTTGGTAATAATGTCGGTAACTATACACGTACATATATTTTTAGTTCATCATCACTCGTAGGCAATGTGTATCTTAATTTAATAATTTTCTAGGGAATGTCGCAATTTTTGGTAGTATAATAAGAAATGGTGTTATACAAACTCGTGGAGTTTGCACGTAGTTTCACATTAGTTATTTTACTTGTTGCAAGTTTGGTTATTTTAAAGCAAATAAACTTTGGGGTATTTGCATTAAATATAGAAAGAAATTAAAAAGCATCGTATTATTTTGAAAATAATAAATTAGCGAATACCAAACCAATTATTGTCCTGATTAAAAAAAAAAACGGTGATTTTTAAAAATTTTTCTTCAAAATTGTTAGTGGTAATATAATATAATTGGAGTACCTCAACGAAGTCCCCCATATATTTAACATATCGTCAGAACTAGAGCCCCTTGTGTGGTAATATTTATATTTATATGTGGAAAAGTGCTGATAAATAGTGTCAGTATTTTTATTCCTTGATATCAATATCGGTTTTGTGCATTCCTTTTCTAATTGCATTATTTAAACTAGTGTTATAATCTGATTGGTATTTGAACTCGACAATGACGTAACCGAGTAATAAAGTAAAAGTCTAACTGTCTGGTTGCCTCAATTATTATGTTATTTTCAATATGTAAAACATCAAACAATATTAGCCGTTAAAAATAACTATTTAAATCCTGTTGATACGAAGAAGTCACGACTAGAAAAAAAAAATGAAAGCAAAATTAAATAAAAATATTCTTGTTTGTAAGACATAAAAAAGCCACTCTCTCAACTACCATAAACAACGACAATATAAATTCATTGTTGTTTGTCTGCTGGTATGATTGGACGGGTACCTACGTAAAAATGCATGTTTATTCGATAATTTAGATATATGGGCCTGTCACAATTCGTCTTGGATAGACATGCCGAGAAATATAGGATATTCTATTGTCTACTGTGTAGGTAAGTAGAAATATTAATTAGTGTTACCTAATTCAAAATTTATCATCAATTTTTAAAAATTATTTTGGAGTATTTTATATTCCAGATATTAACGTTATGGAGAGAGCATTCTAAAGTTGAGGCATTGCTTTGAAGATAAAAAAAATCATACTATTGCAGATACCTCCAATAAACCCTACCCAGTAAAGTAGCGAATTCTTGGAGCCGAAAGGCAGATAAAATTACGCAATATATCCTTATTCAAAAATGCATTTCATACATGTCCAGAGACTGGATGGAACAAATTATATCTGAAATACAGGCAGTTCCTGTTTTTTTCTTTCCAACTTGATGAGTCGATATTAGTGTATACTCCCTATTACTCATTTTCGTGAGATATATTCAACTGAAGGACACCAAATATGAATTTCTGTTTTATAGAGCACTAAAACTACTACGAAAAGTAGAGACGTCACGATCATGATACGTTCATTCTTTGAAAATTACAATTTATGATGGAAAAACTTGTTTGCAGTGTATACTGAAGGAATTCGGAAACATCTACATAAAAGGCATGATGACGAACTTATTGTTGTCGATGACTAGTTATACCAGCCAAGAGCCTATAACTTTAATAGGCCATAGACTATTCAGACTGACTAGAAGGCAGAATCTGACCGAACAGTGAGTCATCCAGGAAACCTAGTCTTGCTTACATATAGTTCCAAAAATGACCATAGTACAGAAGACGGACTACTCGGCGCCACCCTCAGACTCAATATAAGTGAGGCACTATGGCAGCACATCACTGTGAGTAAAAAATACATGCAATTGATACCTGTCATCCAGAGATTCTGACGAGGGGTTACATGGGCAAGACCGTTGTCATTTTCTCCAACAGTCAGGTAACGCTCAAAGCGCTTGTATGTCATCAGATAATATTTAAGCAGGTGTGGAACTGTCTTTACAACCTAATCGCCCTGTCAAAATCCAAAAAGACTACTCTTGCATAGGTATCAGGACACTAGGGTATTGTAGACAATGAAAGAGCGGACCATCTTGCAAGCCAAGGGTCTGCTACCCTAATAATTGGACCTGAACCAGTATTTGGCATTACTAAAGCTTCTACTCCTAGATGGATACCCAGGAGATCAACATCAGACTTGTTGGAACTATATTGCGAACTACAAGCACAGCAAACTAATAGTGAGCAAACCATCCTACAAACTAAGCCGCGAAATTCTACGTTTAAGTGGACTGCAGATAGGGCTGATGACGGGACTAATAACCAGTCACTATAGGTCAAGAAAATATGTACATACTATGAGCATCAATAATGAATAGTCTTCAAATGTAAAGCTCTAATCCACTAGAGAAACGTTCCAAGAGTAATCAGTCCTGAAAGTTTATATCCAGAGAACAAACTAGAAAACATGCTGCTAAACCTGATGAAGGCAGCCAATCCATTTACATATAATAAATATAAGAGATGACATAATAAGTCACTGCGTTGCAGTCTAAGGGCTTCGTTAACCTGCTCGATCATTAAATCAATCAATGAATCATTATAAATAAGAAGATTACTTAGGTGATTTTTTATACCAATCAATTAAATTCATTATAAAAATTAAGAAAATGGAAATATTAATTTTAATAAAGGTTGCCGTCCTATACTTAAAACTCACACGATAATCTTTCAAATAAAAAATATAATTATTCTCAAAAAACTTATTGCATTTAAATAATTATTAAAAATATTTATCATTACTTTATAAATTAACAAATAAATAACACCTTATTTCAAATCATGTTTTTAACATAAAATGTAATAACATCATTTCTACTGACAATTAAGATTAAATGTCCATTAAAGCAGATATTTTTAAGGTACATCTACCTGTTGCATGACTTCAGAGCATAAAAATTTAGTTTTTTTAACGAAAAATATTTTAAATTCAGCTCATTAACGACTTGTGCTACTTATAACTTAAGTTATGTATAAATGACTTCTTATCAATATTTTATAATAGATTAGGTCTCAGGAAAATATTCAAATCAACGCCTATTACGTCTAGAATTTTCGACAATTTTAAATCCATATTTTAATAAAATTGAGAAGCTTAACGTTAATTTTACATTATTTTTAACTTGAAATCTGACTTTTAAAAAAATATATTAGTTAAAATTGTCACATATACATTTAACAAGTAAAAGATCATGTAAACAATTAATTTTCATTGGCGGTTAAATATTACTGGCAGTCTGAAAAAAACTTTGAAACTGGTATAATTTGGCAACTACAATTTAAATTGGTAACTGTTATAATATGTCAGTTTTTATCTGAATCAAAAATGTGTTAAATTTGGAAAATCGGACATACTTCTAACCGATTCACAAGTCTTTTAACTAGTTTTTTGACTTAAATTAAGGTTGAAAAAGGATTTGTTCGGAATCCTACAGGGTGGCATAAAAATACCAGAATGGTCTAATGACTACAAAATAAAGGGTTATGGAGAGAACCTCTAAACTCTATCCCTCTAATTCAAATTTATTAACGGTACAATAAGTCAAGCAAATTTTGAACCTTCAAAATACAAGGATTAAAATCATTTCCTTTTATTCCTAAAATCCACAAACATGGAAAATTGTATTTATTTTCGAGATAAAATTAGTCCTCTTTCCGATTTTGAGGCTTTATATCTTAGCTTTTATTATTAATAAACCTATCAAAAACATCAAAAGCAAAACAAAACAGGCCAGCTATAAGATCTAACTTCCCTGAAAACTAGATTGGGTCTAAATCAAATTTTTTTTAATGAATATGGCTGAAAAGTTTTAGGAAATCGAACGGCACATTTTAAGGTGACCTTGGCTATGATCTTAAGTATGACCTTTAGGTTTATTTGAAGGTCAAATCAATTTATTTATAATTGAAAACCTCCTTTTTCATTAGAGAAATGATAGTGGGGAAAATGTCCTATCCAATGGAATGAAAGGTCGAAAATCCTTTTCTTTTTTCTTGAATTGATGTTAAATTAACCGAAAATGAAAAGAGCGGCGAAATTTACTTTCAGGTATGATCATGAGCAACTTGAACCTTGTACCTCCGAAAGTCATATCAAGAACAAATATCAGAACAGCACTAGCGTAAATTTTCGGGGAAAATATTTCAGACAAAAGTTGTAGGATTGCTCTTTAGTTATGCGGTGGTGATCTTGATTTTGACCTTGACCGTGAGCTTCAGGTTGAGGTGAGGTTGATTTTTTAAAAGAGATACACATTTTTTGACCCCGAAAATAGAAAGAACGGCAAATTTTACCTTCAGATATAGCCATATCTAAGTCAAGCATTAGAACGGAAATAAAACTTAAATATCAAGTGATACTGGCAAATGTCCACATAAGTTTCCTCGGTTAGTTGGCGAAAATTCACAGTCTGTGCAGTGGCTGTTCCAATAGTCCGTCAAATGCGCCGTTCGATTTCCTTTATATTAGAAGTTTTATTTATTTATATATATATATATATATATATATATATATATATATATATATATATATATATATATATATATAAAGAAGAAATAAAATGCAATTAAATATGTTTTATAATATTTATTATTTGGTTGTTTTATTCTCGAAATATATGCCTTTAAATTTGATTACAATTATTACCCTATTTAGGAATGTGATATTTGGTGCATGCACCAGGCAAACTAATTCTATTTTATTATTAAGGAAGCGCCGGACTTCAATGGTTTTTTACCGTTCTTCTTAGAGATTTCATTGCTCATTAATCACATATTTCATTATTTTTTCTAGCATAATTATTTTAAATATTTTATTTTTGACTTTCCAGTTTGATTTTTACTACAAATTTTATATCAGTTTTAAGATTTGGATTTTTAAATTAAATTCCATTTCCATTTTAATTTTCCAATGGTAGATTTGGAAAATCTAAAAATGTTGATCATAATAGCACTTAGTAAACCTAGGACATTGACTATAACTTTTTGTAAGGAACAAATTAGTAACAGCATTTTGATGATCGAATACGTTCATTTGGCACGCAAATGTGATAAAATCACAAAGTACTAGTAAGTTCAGGGGTGAGTTTTTGAAAATGGAGTGAAAATGGCTCTTTTTCAGTTTTTCAAAAATAACTCAAAAACTAATATACGATTTTTTGTCGATATTTAAATTTCCTATCGAAACGTATTCTCCGAAGGTCAAAAAAAATTTTTTTTTTTGCGAAATAAATGCAAAAAACGTAATGTATTTATAGATGGCCAATATGTGGATTTACACATAATATTAGCATTATTATCCGATCAATATCAAAACATTTATTTATTGAAATCAGGCATTAGAAAAGTAGATAAATAACCGCATATTCCCAATAACTTTCATTATACACAATACCGACCATTTCTGGGCTGATAGCACATCTACATTTTCCAATATTGGAAAAAGTAGTTCATGACATTTTTTTAAAAATTTTATACATATTGAAGAAGATGTAGACATTTTTTTACAACATGATGCAAATGAGGAAGTGATAGGTAATGGAGCAGAATCGGTCATAGCTTTATTATATGGTGGGAAAACGAATAAAAAATCTTTAGCTAAATATCGTTTAGCATCATTTAAAATCTAGTCCAAGAATATCATATTTAAAGTCTTACAATTACCTACGACATATGATGTTGTAAAATTGCATGGACTACGCACTTTTCAAAAGTCTACTGTAAAAATGCAATTAATAAGGACATCTCTGAGGCGGATATTGAAGAAGATGATGAAGAAATTGATATTGTTCTTGACGATGTATGATAGTTTGAAGAAATGAAGAAATAAAATAAACTGAATTGTATACTTTGAGCATAAAACATTTGTTTTCATTTTATGTTGCTACATTGATTATTTAATGATAAAAATATTTTAGATTCAACACAAAACGCAACATTTCTGTTGTTCATTTAAAAACGACATTTTATTATTATAAAATTAATATAACATTAACTTTCACTGTTTAAATATAAATTTTTTAAATCAAAAAACGGAAGAAAATGGTATAAAAGAAAAGTCGATAAAAGCTGCAAAAAAGTAGTAAATTTCAAATGACTATATCAGTCAAATTTGATAAAAAAAAAATTTTGAAAACTCATTTTAAAGGGTGAAAGGTCAGTGTTCTTTTCTCTGGAGCCATACCGACACCTATTTCTACTCAGAAAAAAGTTTGTTTTTTCATTTATTTCGCAAAAATAAATAATTTTTTTGACCTTCGAAGAATACGTTTCGATAGGAAATTCAATTATCTACGAAAAATCGTAATATGTATATATTAAAGTTATTTTTGAAAAACTGAAAAAGTGTCATTTTCACTCCATTCTCAAAAACTCACCCCTGAACTTAGTAGCACTTTGTGATTTTATCACATTTGAGTACCAAAGGAACGTATTCAATCATCAAAATGCTGTGAATAATTTGTTCCTTACAAAAAGTTAGTCAATGGCCTAGATTTACTAAGTGCTGTTATGATAAACATTTTTAGATTTTTCAAATCTACCGTTAAGAAATTAAAAGAGGCACAAATTTATGTTGTAAACAAATTAAAATGGATTTTAATTTAAAAATCCAAATCTTAAAACTGATATAAAACTTGTAGTAAGAATCAAACTGGAAAATCAATAATAAAATATTGAAAAAATTATGCTACAAAAAAATAATGAAATATGTGATTAATGTGCAATGAAATCTCTTACAAGAACGGTAAAAACCATTGAAGCCCCGCGCTTCCTTCATAGTAAAATAGAATTAGTTTGCGTGGTGCATGCACCAAATGTCACATTCCTAAATAGGGTAATAATTGTAATTAAATTTAAAGGCTTACATTTCGATAATAAAACAACCAAATAATAAATATTATAAAACATATTAATTGCATTTCTGAAGATGTATTCAACGGCATTCCATTCGAATGGTTAAAAAACAGTGTTATTTGCATACAGTGGCGAACATAAGTTACCCGTAATAATTTTCATTGCATATATTTAGTAAAAGCTGTTATACCAAATTTGTTGAGATTTTTATAATTTACCGTTAGAAAATTAGAAGTGGGGACACTTAAAAGGCTAATTTGGAAGTTCATATTTTGCGAATAAAGCGACTAAATATACGAGGGTCGTTTAATAAATCCTTAGAAAATCTAAGAGATGGCGCTTGTTATATTGAAAAAGGATTATTATTAGTAAACGTCATATCTTACTAGACTACTGTTAAAGTTTCAGCAATATCCATCACGTGGTTTCATTTTCATAGTCGACTGAACCAATAAATTTTTGTTTAAGTGGAGAAATGGAAAAAAATAGGTTTCGTGCGGTAATTAAATGTTTCAATTTAAAAGGCTTAACGGAGTAACGATCAAAGCATCGTTTGATGATGTTCATGACACATCTGCTCCTGTATTTGCAATTGTTTATAATCGGGTATATGCGTTTGAACGTGGCCTTAAATTCACAAATGATGAACATCGTTCGGGACGTCCAGTAAAAGTGACGTCCTCTAAAATGACTGTCAAATTATACGTTATAGTTTAGAGTAATCGCTGAGTCAAAATACACAAAATATTTGAGGCCATGGACATATAAGTATAGTGTTTTCAATTTTGCACAAAAGTAGGATGTGAAAAAATCTAGGCAATTGAGGTGCCGGGTTTGCTCTAAATGGAGAATAAACGCAATGGTGTGGTGGATTCAGAGCAGTATTACCAAACTTTTGATCTTAAATTATCGTAACGAGGTGATAAAAGTTACCGTACCTAAAATACCAACAAATTTAGACTGAAGATAAGTCCAAATGCAAAAAGAAATGCGCACAATAAGACATATGTTAAATTTTTTGCCTTGTAATTGATCGAATGAAAAAAAAAAAGATGGAAAAATTACTTCCTTTTTTCGGATTTTTTACTTTCAGTGGAAATTTTTTTTTTCCTTTATTATTTTTTTTTGATTCAACCAATCACTAAGCACAAAACTTGATATTAGGTGCTTATTTTCACTTGTTTTTTTACGTCTATTCACATCAGCTTTTTAACAAGCCAGGTTTAAATTATTGCACTGTAAATGGGTAAACAGTTTATCAATTTTTTTATAATTTCAATAAAACTCAGGCCAAAAATTTCAGCAATTTATTAACAACAGCTGACAGCTATAAATATGTATCTACATATGCAATATAAAAAAAATAGTAATTAAAATATTGTTACTTGTATTTTCCCCCATAAATATAATAATATATACATATGATGTGAATTCAATAAAGGCTTTGCATTATTGTTTCAAAATTTATAAAATAAAACTAAAAAACTTGAAATGTGAAGTGTTTAGTTCGTAATAGATATATTATTGAGATAACAAAATTAAAAAAATAACAATATTTCTACTTCAACATGAATAATTCTTAATTAGATCTAAAATCTTTTAATTTACATATATGCAAAAATAATGGAATTAAAGTTAGATTTATTACAACATCCAACGTATTCACCAGATTTGGCCTCCAGTGATTTTATTTATTTCTAAACTTAAAAAATGGATCAGTGGAAAACAATTAACGTCAAATGAGGAGGTCATCATCCAAACAGATGCCTATTTAGAGGACTTTCAAAAATCCTACTCTTTGGACAGCTTAAAAAATTTGGATAAACGATGAGAATACGTATCAAGTTAAAAGAAGATTAATTTGAAAAATTACAAAAAAAAATCTACCCAAAACAAATTGTCCCTCTATTTTTTTTCTAAGGATTTATTGACTGATTCTCGTAAAATATGATATAAAATATTTATTTGTATTTTTAAACACCTATCAATAATACCCGATGAAATGAACGAAAATTTTTTTGTTATCCATATTTTTCAGAGAGAGGGAGATACCCTAAACTTTTTTTATAATTTCAACCAAAATCTCTTTTTGAGTTAATGAAAAGCATCTGCAAAATTTCATTCGCAAATATTAAATACATTATAAAGCTGTAGCAGTTCTCGAGAGCCTTACCAAGTACTACGGAACCGAGCCGATCTTCCCGTCACTTTATAGTTTTAACCTCTAATTTCTGAAACTGCTATACAAAAAGAGGTTAAATTAAGTTTTTTCAACTGAGACACCCTTAAGAACCACTTAAATCTATTTTACATATTAATACACATATATCATCATAGCATAAACTCGTTTATTCAAAAAAAGGCTTCAAATAAAAAATAGACAAAAAAAGATCCTCCAACTCATTTAACAGCCTTGAAGTATCGAAATTAGTCAAGTAATTTAAAAAAAAACCTTAACACTTTCCATTTAAATTTCGCACAACTGAATCAATAGCACAGAAAATATAAACTACACTTTTTGTGCTAGTAATTATATAATTATTTATAGAACAAAGTGGTTGTAACTGGGATTTTAGTCATTCAAATCATTGTTTCCCTTTCTGTATATATTTCATTTATTTTCAGGTTTAATTATTCCAGTCTTCCACATATAACTTCGGTTTTATTTGTACAAAATGTTTCTAGACTTTTCAATTGGCTCTAAATATAGACTTAAAATAAATGGTCTGCCTAAAAATACATCTTTTATATAAGATGTTTTTTAAAGGGTCATTATTTTAAATTTACTATATTTGATGTTACTTATATTTTTTTGTAGTAAAATTTTACCCTATTTTTTATTCTACTTTATTAATTAGTGTTTTTATTACCTCTTAAAAAGGAGAAAATAAATATTGACACACAACAATATTTTCAATATATTTTGGTGAGAAAAAATGAAATAATCAACACAACCTGTTCTTATTTTAGCAAAATTGGAATATTGCCTAATAGTAGAAAATTTTACAAAATTTGGTATTAAAAAAAGGAATGAAAACATAAGATATGAAATATTATAGAAAGAGCTTGAAATATTAAAAGGTTTAGAAATATAAAGATCATTTTGAAGTGCTGCATAATATATTTAAATATCTCCCCTAACATAGCAAAACTATTAAATATTTTCTCTCTAACTAGTTTCCCACCTCAATATATGGGCTTCCATAGAAAACTTCTCAAAATTTCTAAAAAAAAATTTATGAAACATCGTCAAAAAAAAGAACCGCTATATAAAAGATTCGATGGACTCTAAGAACTAAGAATTAAACATAATTGTCCCAGATGGTCATAAATTGATATCCTTCGATGTTGTTTCCTTATATGCAAACGTACTTACTAACTTGGCAAAAAATTAAATTATTTACTAGCATACCTTTAAACGAATTCTCAAATATATTTGAATTAATTCCCTACCCTACTTATTCCATATACAACTAAAAAATTTATAAACAAATAGAATGATCTGCAATGAGAACTTCAATTTATAGTTTTATAGCACAACCTGTTTTGGAAGACCTGGAAGGAACTGTAACAAAAAAACCTTGAGTTCGAATTGCTTTTTTCTATAGATATGTTAACAATAATGGTACCCAAAAATCTATGAGACTCAGTATTAAAAAATTTTCTTTTTCCATAAATTAAAATTCACAAAAGAAAAAGAGAAACATAAAAAAACTAATTTTCTTCACTTAACCTTATACCACAATAACAAACAGAATAATACACCAAAAAAACATAGTCATCCAGATATTTATATTTTAAATCCCAACACCGTCTATACCACAAAACAAAAACCGATGTCATGGGTCTCACGGATCGCAGCATTAAATTATCAGATCCTGAATACTAACAAGTTTTAAAAATAAACAGTTAGCCCACAAAATATTATAAAAGAAAAATAATTCATAAATTTTATAATGAAATCCTATCATCTACAAAAATAAAAGAAAAAAGTGAAAAATACATGTCATTTCCATATATCCAGGCAATAAAATGAAATAATAAAAATATAATTTAAAATCAATAACGCATTGCATTTTTTGGACTAAGTCAATTAGCCATAATATCCAAAACAACCTTTATTACTTTACAAAATATCCATCTAGTTCTTTTGGTGTTACTCTAATTTCAAGATGATACACGTGGTCATTTTTATATTAATGTGATACGAAAAAATGTCTGTCTCAACTTAATATAAGCCTAAGCTGTTTTAATTCCATTTTTAATGGACCACAAACCCAAAAAAATTAAAAATAAAAAATATTTAATCGAAGGTCTAATCTATATACATAACATATATATATATATATATATATATATATATATATATATATATATATATATATATATATATATATATATAATGTTATGTCGGATATTCTCACGGGTGTGAGGTGTAATCGAAGGTTTTCGGGCATCCCGTGTATGTGCTGAGTCCCTCTCAGGACTGTAAGGCAGCTGACGTTTCGGTGAAATCTTATTCATTTTCAAAGCTCACTGTATGGCATCTACGAGCGATATATATATATATATATATATATATATATATATATATATATATATATATATATGTATATATATATATATATGTATATATATATATATATATATATATATATATATATATATATATATATATATATACATATGATACAGAACTGTGTTGTTTTTTTATATTGTAAAAGGATGTATTAGGATGTTAAGCGTTTGATAATAATTCAATCCTAAACATTAGAGCCATTTAATTGTTTCCCCTGACACAAACTGAAAAAAATACCACAGTTAATTGAAAGTGCATCCAATTGTAATTAAAACAATTTCGATCTCCGAACTACCTCAAAAATACCCTCATTCTTAAAAAATATATAAGTTGGCATACTGAAAATTCATTACTTATTCTGTGAAAGTAAAACGTTAAACGGGAAACCTTTGAATTTGGATTTTGATCATTGTTATTTTTAGTTTTTTTTTCGATACTTACTATCGTAAAAATCGAATAAAAATGAAATGATCAAAGATAATAATAATAATAAAACTCGATATCACATGTTACAAAATTATTAGATACCTATCTGGTTTCTCCATCTCCAAATCATGCTTTGAGAGGCATAAAGTTGGAGAAATTATGTCTAATATAGGAGTTTACAAAGAAAAACAAAATTAAAAAATTTATTTACCAAAGTTCATAATTACCTCTTTACTTCCCTAATTAATTAAAATGTATTTTAAACTGACCAATTCACACAATTTAATTTCTTTAAATATGCAGCAGATGACCTTGTTTGCGACAAGGGGTACATAACCTTTTAAAGTTAACTGAACAACAGTTTTATTTTTATTTTTCTTGCGAAAAACGGCTGTTTTAAAACATATTTAATCAATATTTGATATTGAATATAATAATCGCTTAATGTACGGTAGAATTATTGTAATTTTGGTTAGATTTTAAATCCTTATAAAAATTTGTAGGCATCAAAAAATTCAAGAGTGCTTTATAAAGATAAAATCTACAAAATATCTTATTTTTAATAATAATATTTATTATGTCTACTAATTTAGACAATTAAATTGATTGATAGGGAATGACGAATTGTTTTTACTATTGAGTTATTTAACGAGAAGGAAAAGCCTTTATCCTTTTAAAATCACAAGGATTTAAGTGTATTTAACATGTCCTGAAAGATTCATAAGAGTTTAAAAATTTAATTACTCAGCATTTCTATCGGTTTCCGTAGCATAATTGATGTGTTTATTACGAAATGAGGTTTCAAAATTAGTTCATCTGGGCATCATAAAATACCTACCATTACTTCCCAAATCCTTTTATTGTTAATACCCCGAAACAAGTTTGATAGAAAATATGTGTTTCATATCAATTCAGTTTTCAAAAAACTTATATTTGGAAAATCTGTTTTGGAACATATCAGTTTTTTGTCAAATTTAATATAAAGTTTGAAAACTTTATAAGGGTCAGAAGCTCACAGATACATATAGGATATTATTTAGTCCTTCAAAGTGCTGCTTAAATTGGAAAACCTTTTGGATTGCAAATGTTTTGTGTGAAAGATTATATTAAATTATTTTTGAGATTTTGGAAAATAAGACAAATTTTTTTAATATTGTGCTAAGCGGTAACTTTCCAGGAATTCATACGTGTTGTAGAAAGATAGGGGAGTATTATTTCCTCGTATCATTGTTCTGTCAGTAGACCTGATAATCTCATCAGTACGGTTTGAGTAAATCAAGAATGCAACTAAAAACGAGATTGATTGTTTTATAACAGGTCAGAAAAAAACATCTGAGATGTCGTCGTAATGAACAAACTTTGTGTAGAAATTGATTATTAAGCAGTAGGAGCTACATTTAAAATAAACCTGAAAAACTAAAGAACAAAGATGATACACAAGAAGAACAGAGTAATTTTTAATGAACCAGAAAATATCGATGAATATTGTTCCGGACGGCCGGTCTTCAAACAAACTATACACACTATTATTTTAATAACTTTTTATTGTCAACCTTACTTTTGACACTTGTCAAATTAATTCAAGTTATGTAAGAAGATAAAACACAAGAAATATACAACAAACAATTGAAGAAAACAAAAACATAACAATACTCAAAAAGAAATTAACTGTTGGAAGAAAAGAAATACACGAACTAAGAGATAGTGAGGGCAATTAAATAAAAAAGTATGATAATGTGAAATAAAATTACATCGTTAACAGAAACCACTTAGTGATTGGACTTACAGTTTAAAGTGGATTTTGAACCACTGTCACTTGATCCTTCCAAGCGGTTACCCATCCAGATACTAACCGAGCCGGCGGATATTAATTTCGGTAATCAGACATGGAATGGCCTGGCCAACGAAGTGAACCGTCGAAAATTAAATAAAGGCGAGGAAAAGACCAATAGAAATTGCAGAATAATTCTATAAAGTAGTATACAAAAGTCAGCAAATGAAATTTCATACTCAAATATATAAACGAATAAACTAAGGTTTAGAAGAATTACGAGAGAAGTACGAAATTAAAAAGCTCCCGGAAAATATCAGATAGTATCTGAAATTGTAAAAATGGTGCTGAGAGTTATAGTTTCTCTTTTTAATCTATGGCCTGGAAAGTAGCATAATCCCAAGTAAATGGAACAACAGGGGAACGGTCCTCATTTATCTTAAAAACTGTAGACTAATCAGTTTCCTCTCCCATTCTTATAAATGGTTTACAAAAATCATAAGCAATTACCTTAAATAATAGCTGGATTTTTCTCAACCAAGAAAACAGACTGGTTTCAAAATTAGATACAGTCCTAACGATCATTTGCAGACTATCAAAATCATTATAAGAAAAATTGTTACCCTAGCATAATACTAACAGATGTAAAATTAATTTTGTGGGTATAAGGGTTAAATTTTTTAATGAGTTGGGTCTTTAGTTTCTTACAACTATACTCATGCTAAGATGGTTAAGTGGTCGAAACCGATTTGCAGGAAGATAGATGAATGCTATTAATTAAAAAATGTTCATTCAGTGGTCTAAAAGAAGAAAAAATTTTGAGGTGAACATAAATATTCTGATGACTTGTTGAGTTTATATGATCAATTATTTATTTTGATTTATTTTTATCTTATATTAATTTTTATTCCTAATATGTTACAAGAATTACCTACACGTCGAGTAGAATATACAAATTTGATGTAAAAATATATGTTGTATTTTTATTATGTATAAGCATTCGTATTTAAAATCTTTAGGCAAATTTTTACCCTTTAGTTTTTTTATTTATTTATTAATTTTACTTAGACAACCATAGACTCAATAAGATAGTTTAATCTGGGTACCCGTCAATTAAATTCTCTCAAGATATAATAATTAATAAATTTTCAGAATCCGTTTAAAATGGAATAATAATTCAACATTTCATTTCATTAATTTATGTTGCATTTGGTCCTCTATTTTTAGAAATAGAATTTGGTTATTTTCTTCAAAAAAAAAAGTAAATCTGAGATTTAACAGATTTTTTCTTTGGACATAGATTTTTTGACAATTTCTAACAAAATATTTCAACGCAAATACTACCAAAACCTAGAAATTTTTAGTTCTGAAAAATAATTAAAAAAAAAACATTTGCCTGGGGCCTATAAGGTGGTAACCCTTAATCATTATTAAAACAATAACTAGTTTCACTGTTTTTTCCTTTAACTAAAAATTATGAATACATTAGGAAATAAATAATATTATTATATATGATATAATTATAACGTCTAATTACATCGTATTTTTCAATCATGCACATTTTAATAGAGTACAAAAAATTACTTACCCACTTACTAAAAATTGCTAATAAATAATGTTATAAGCAATTAACTGGATCGGAAGCTCCCGGAGTTTTTCACGGACTGAATGTACAAAATACAGCGACTAGCGTTGTCCCTGGATATCCAACAAACTTGATCTTGATAATGTATATATACCAATTGAAACATGACAAATTCAGGAAATTGATGTTTGTTTTTACTTTTTCTTACATTTTAGTAAGTTGCGGTATTTCCAAACGTATATTTCATTTAAACTAATGGGACGCTATGAAAAAATTGAAAATCTGCAAGAACTATATGAGTCATATTTGTGTAAAAATATAATTATAAGAACCAACTAGTTTTTAAAGATACATCAATCATAAAAACTCAAATTTTATTACTTGATTTGAGATATGATAATAGCGCCCAGGTTTTGAGTGTGAGGCATTCTAAAAAAGTAATTTCCAATTCTGAAATTATTTTACATGCAATAAAAATAAATAAATATTGCAAAGTTTAAATTTAAATTTCTCTGAAATAATTGTTCAAGTCGTATATTTATTTAAGACGCTTGTAACGTACAAAATAATACCCTAATTCAGTAACATAACATAATCTAACTTTAAAACTAGTCAAAGTGCACAATCAAGTCTTTAAATTGACAGGTGTAACAAAAGCTCTTCTAAGTTTTGAGCCTGTAAAATATAGTCATAAAAATTGTTTTCTTTTATTCCAAACAAGAAAAAATGGAAAATTTTGTTTATTTTTACAAGCCAACTGTTCCTCTTACAGATTCCAGATCTTTATTTCTAGGTCTTAACCTTTAATTTTACTACATGACATTTTGTTTGTTGACATCTTCTTCTTGTTCAGCTATCTATACACTTTATTGAATGTCGGCGATCACATCTTTGAATCTTTTTCTCTCATTGCCCCTATTAATTCTTCTATTGTTCTCAGGCCAGTCTATTGTTTTATATTCCTCGTCCAAAACATCTGTTTTCTGCCTACTCCTCTTCTACAGTATTAATTGCAATAGTTCATATTTTCCACCTCTCATGATGTGACTAAAATAAAAAGTCTTTTGATGGTTGTTCTCTGTTTTTATTTATTCTTCTAAGTATAAGTATTTTCTCGTTGGTAACTATATCAGTCCAAGGTACCTTTAACAAGTGTGTGTAAGTCCACATTTCAAAAGCTTTCACTTTATTAATTAAATTCACTTTCATAGTCTATTACTCAAACCATACAGCAGTACAGACCACACATAATATTTTACATAACGCAAGCGGAGTGACAGCCGTATATCTCTATTTTATAATATTTTTTCATATTCTATAAACGCGGCTCTCGCCATCCCAGTTCTGCATCTGATTTCTCTGAGTCCCAATCTACATGCATGCAACAACTTAAGTACTTTCTATTTGTTGCTTATCTATTAAGAGTCTAGCATCAGTTTTTTTCCTACTGACAATCATGCACTTTGTTTTCTTGGCGTTGATATTTTTGTGCACATGTTCTGCAGTTCTTCGATATTGTTTGCAATCAAGACAGTATCATCTGTGTACCTAATATTTGATATTGGTACTCTCTTTACTTTTAGTCCCATCTCTTGATCTTCAAGAGCTTCGAAATATAGGTTAAATAGCAGTGGCGACAGCACGCATCCTTGTCGCATGCCTCTACATATGCCAATATCAGCCGACGTCATTTATTACGTGGTTATGTATGCTGTCTGGTATTAATATAGTTTTTCTATACATCTTAGGTCTGTTTCATGTACATCTGGTGTTCTCAGAATGCTCATGAGTTGTTTATGTTGTACACGATCAATAGCCTTTTCATAATAAACAAAACGACTCGACAGTTTTGTATAAGATCTTGTATTCCGCAAAGCGCTTCTCTAGTACCCATTCCACATCTAAAGCCAAACTGATTAGAGCTTATGTTTTGCTCACATTTTCGATAAATTCTGTTATGGATTAATTTTTGGAAATAACTTAAGAGTGTGATTCATAAGGCTTATAAGTCTGTAGTCTTCACATTTGCGAGCGTGTCTGTTTTTGGAGAGAGGGATAAAAGCATATCTCAGCCAGCTCTTGAGACATTGTCCGATATAGAAGATGTTGTTAAATGTTTCCCGAAGGAGCACGATGTTGTTATTATCAATTTAATTTAGCTCCCGCAGCCTTGTTATTCTTAACTTCTTTAAGCGCTTTTTTAATTTCATCCGTTGTTGTTGGTGTATTACTTCTGTAGGACTCTGCATGAGCTCATGTCGTGAGTTATCCGCAAATAAGGCTTCCACGTAATCTTTTAAAAGGATGTTTTTTTTCCGCTTCTACTATGATTTCATTGTTGTCATTCATGAGCAGCACTGATGGTTGTGTTGTATGTGCTGCAGCGGCTTCCTTTAACTTTTTATATGCTCCCAGTGTATGATGTTTCTGTTGCAATCTTTCGATTTCCTGACATTTCTCTTCCAGTCATTTCCTCTTAGCTTTTCTAATTTCTCTCCATACAAATGTGTTCCGTCTTTTGTTTTCGTTGATGTTAGTGTTTTTGTTCTTACGTCGTTGTTCCATTAATTTTAAGATATTTTCTGCCATTTTTTCTTGAGGTTCTTTTACAGTTTCCTAATTCCTCGGTCGCAGCGCTTCTCATTATATCTTTAGTATAATTCCACATTTCTACAGGCGCTGATTCTGAGTTATTTGTTATCTCTCTTAGCTTATCATTTATTTTCACTTTTAGTTCCATTTTAACCTCTTCCTGTTTCAGTTTAGCAACGTTTAATCTTTCTAATTTGCCTTTCGGTTCTGTTAGAACAAGTTTCAGTTTAAGTCTCATTAGCAGGACGATATGGTCTGAAAGCTCCCGGGTATATGAGCGTCTTTGGCACAGCTGTACTAAATCTCTTATTTATTAAAATAAAATCTATGTGATTTCGAACTATATGGTCATCCTGATCTTGTGTGGACTTCCATGTATATAGTCATCTCAGTGATAGCGAGAACCAGGTGTTTGTAATTTTAAATTGTTCTTCTTGGCAAAACTGAATTAGTCTGTCCCCCCTGCTATTCCTCTCTCCCAAGCGAAATAATCTGATTATTTCATCCACTGAGTTAACCTTCCCACCTTAGCATTGAAGTCACCCTGTAAATCAAGAGGTTTAGTGTATTTGAATAGTTTTTTAATATCACTATAATTTTTTTTTACTTCCTAATCCGGTTTATCAGAAGTAGGGGCATATACTCAGATTATGTTTATGTTGATTGGTTTTGTTCGAATTTTTTGCAATATTATCCTATCCGAATATGGTATTAACTCTGTGACAGCTTTACTAATTTCATTATCAAAAATAACAACAACTCCGTGTCTGTGGTGTTCGTCTTGGTTACCTAAGTAATAAAATTTCACATTGTCGGTGTTACACTGACCTGAGTCTGGCCATCGGGTATCACAAACTCCCAATATTGCTACTTTTAGACAACACATTTCTTTAATGGTATTTTCCAGCCTTAAATAAACTACATTCCATGCCCCAACGACATTTCAGGCCCCAATATTTAATTGATTTTTGATTCCGGAGATTCATAATATCCTCTTTTTGCTGGAGACTGAGGGTCATTCATTTTTAATTGTTACCATGTGGTTTTCTTGGGAGGATACTTTAGTGGTTTCCCGTTACCTTCTGAAGGGTTTCTAGTTTTCCTTCTGCAATTCGAATGCCCCTTACATAGAGTCAGACGTCGTTTAAAGCCGCTTCTAATCTGAAGTACAATCGCATCTTTGCTAGTTTTGGTCCGCCACGGGGATTTCATTTCCCCAGCACCACCCATATCTGCGAGGCATTAACCTATACACCATCTGGGGAGGCCCTCGATGGGGGCTAGCAACCCACACATTGTTGGTATACATAAAACAAATTATAACAATATCTCATGCAAAACAAAATT
Source organism: Diaprepes abbreviatus (assembly GCA_034092305.1). Taxonomy (NCBI): domain Eukaryota; kingdom Metazoa; phylum Arthropoda; class Insecta; order Coleoptera; family Curculionidae; genus Diaprepes; species Diaprepes abbreviatus. The sequence continues at coordinate 35,688,869 of JASJET010000055.1, forward strand.
GGCCGTCTAAAAAATGGTAACTAGATCGGATTTAAAATTTAACCCTCTAATTCAGTAATGGTCTATGTTGATAGTAAGGTATTTAAACTGGCGTGTGCAATAATAAGTCAGGCATGTTTTGAACCTAAAAAATGCAAAAATAAGGAAACTGATTATTTAACTACAGAACTGACAAAAAATAAATATTTTATTTATTTTCGGGAAACAGCAATTCCTCCTCATTTGCTGATAATGCCAAATTTAACAATATCATCATCAAAACAAAACTGGCCAACTAAAAGGTCTAACTTGCCTGGCAACTAGGTTGGGCCTGTCTTAAACCTTTAAAGTAAATCTTACTGTTATGGTTTAAACTGACAAGTACAACAATATGTCAATTAAGTTTTGAACCTTAAAAATACATACAAAAAAAAACGTTCTTTTATTATCAAAGTGGATATAATAGAAAATTTTGTTTATTTTTGGTAGATATGTATTCTTTTTAACTATTCCAAGGCTACGTTTCTAAATTTTTATCTTAAGTATATTATACAAAGATTCATTTATTGACATATATAATACAAATTGTGACAGTATCATAAGCAAAATAAAAGTGGCCATCTAGAATATCTAATTTCTATAGCAACTAGATCTAGTTTGAGTCTTAACCCTTTTTAGTGAATATGGGTGTAAAAGTTTAAAGGGGAACAGCCCCGCAATAGGTCCTAAAATAAGAGACATGTATTTTTTTTTATTTGCGGATATTCATTTTAACGGGGTAAAAACCGCCTCTAAAGATCACCCCTAAAAACAGAATTTTTGAACTTTCTCAGGTTCTAAGTGAGATTTCTTTAAAAAACAAAATGAAAATTACTTGTTCGAAATGATGTTAAACCATGGTTTTTACCCCCAAGGATATCACCCCTTATTTTTTATAAGGGTAAACCATCTATTCGCGCCCATAATTTAATTCTAAAAATTACGAAATTTAATTAATATAATAGTTTAAAAATGATTTTTTCACGAATACGAGTCACTTAAGTTGTCATGTTTCGTGGCTTCTAAAAATAACTAGAAAAAGAGGGTGTGCCACCCCCAAATACTTTTTTCTTTAAATCTCAAGTTCTAATTGAGATATCTTTACAAAACAAATTGAAAATTACTTGTTATTTGGAGTGATTTTGAACTAAGGTATTATTTTTTATAAGGGTAAACCATTTATTCGCGCACATAATTTAATTCTAAAAATTACGAACTTTAATGAAATTGTTTCAAAGTATTTTTTTACGAATATCATAATTATCTCAAGTTGACAAGTTTTGGGGTTTCAAAAAATGAAGTAGTAAAATAGGGTGAATCACCCCCAAATACATTTTTTTTAAACTGAAATTTTAATTGAGATATTTTTATAGAACAAAGTGGAAATTCCTTGTTAGTTGAAGTGAGTTTATACCATGTTGTTTTAATCCCATAAATATCATCCCTTACATTTTATGAGGGTTAGTCTTGTAATTCACTTACATAATTTAATTCTGGACATTAGGAAATTAAACTAAATTTGCTGATAATACTTTTTTTACGAATACAATAAGTAACGTAAGTTGACGTGTCTCGGGGTTACCGAAAATAAACTAGTAAAAGAGGATGAGCCACTCCTAAACGCCGTTTTTTATTATCTCCACTTCTAATTACTATATGTCTACAAAACAAAAGTTAAGTGTCTTGTTATTTAAAACGGTGTTATACAATGGTATTTTTACTCCCAATGATATTATTCATTATTTTATATAAAACTCAACCGTCATTTCCTACATATATAGTATTATTCCTGAACTTGTCAAATCTTAATTTAAAAGAATTAGAAATCACTATTTGTAATGAATTATAATAAATTACAGACATGAATGCTTAACCAATGAAATAAGTTGGATTTTGTTATTAATTGAAAAAAAAAATCAGTAAGCTCTGTAATGTTGATATCAACTCAAATTTGGCAATTTTAAGAATAATTATACTTGTATGAAATGACATCCTTTGAATGATATCCTTGAAGGTGAAAATATTATATTTTAACTTCATTTCAAATAACAAGTAATTTCCAATTTGTTTCCTAAAATCTCAATTAGAACTTGAGATGTAAAAAAAAATATTCGAGTGTGGCTCACACTTTTTACTAGTTTATTTTTAGAAACCCCGAAACACGTCAACTTAAGGGACTGAAAAAAAATATTTCCAAACAATTTAATTAAATTTTTTAATTTTTACAATTAAATTACGTGCGCAGATATATGGCTTACCCTAATAAAAAATAAGGAATGATATCCTTGGGGGTGAAAATACTACAGTTTAATTTTATTTCGAATAACAAATAATTTTCATTTTGTTTTGTAAAGTTATCTTAGTTAGAACTTGAGATAGTAAAAAAATTGGGGGTGACTCACCCTCTTTTACTAATTAATTTTTGGAAACCCCTAAAGATGTTAGCTTGAGTTAATTATGGTATTCGTAAAAAAAATATTTTCAAAAATTTTTATTAAATTTCGTAATTTACCCTTACAAAAATAAGGTATGTTATTCTTGGAGATGAAAATACCTTAGTTCAACATCATTTATAATAACAAGTAATTTTCATTTTGTTTTATAATATACCTCAATTAGAACTTGAGATTTAAGAAAAAAAGTATTTAGGGGTAGCTCATCCCTTTTACTATTTATTTCTAAAAACCCCGAAACCCTTTAATTTAAATTAATGGTATTCAAGAAGAAAAATTAAATTACATAGTTTACCCTTGTAAAAAATAAGGGATGATATCCTTGGGAGCGAAAAAATTTTAATTTAGCATATCATTTCATACAAGAAGTAATTTTCATTTTGTTATGTAAAGATATTTCATTTAGAACCTAAAATATTTCAAAAATACTATTTTAAAGGGCGGTTTTCACCCCATTTAAATGAATCTCCACAAAAACACGTGTCTCTTATTTTTATATCCTCTATAACATATTGAAGTTTCATCAAAGTGGAAGTGGGATACTTCAGGTATCTTGTTAGTATATGCTTATTAGGCTTTATAAGATTAATGTATGCTTAATAACATATATTTTTCATAAATCCTAAATAAATAATGTGGTTACAAAAAAAAGTGAAAAATGTTTTTTTTTTCATTCTTTTACATTGACATTCCCCTTAAAAGCTCTGGAATGAAATATATTGTAAACAATCCTGAGAAAAAGATTATTCATAAATTAAAACATAAAGAAAGAAAAACTCCGGCGACAAGGATGATATCCTAAAAGTACTCAAATGTTTTTGTAGTGAATTGAATGAAAAACCAAAACAAATTGTTAGTTGTCAACACCTTCGAAATATTATAAACTAAGATTTAAAGAAGATGCCCTAAATAACACCCAATGAACCTAAATGAGCGCTTTCAGAAATGAAAAATAACAACATTTCAGGTTGTTCAAGTATTATTCAAACCTTTGCAACGAGGTCTTTATTAAGCTCAATAACTCCATCTCTATTCTATGATTACGTACTCTGCTATTATATGGTGTCCTAGTGAAGGGTGTGCCAATAGGAACGTCGAATTTAAATTTCTCCAATTTCCTATTTTGCGCAAAGTACAAACTTGAATATATGATCGCTTTCGTATAAGCACAGTCCAATTTTTTCAGTCATCGGTGGTACTCTCCAAAACAACGTGTTACAATTATTAAGATCCATTATAAATATGAAGAAACCGTTGGAAAAGTACGTGCAATTTTCGGTCGCGATAATGCTTCAAATGAAAGGACAATGCGAAGGTTAGAGATTGAATTTGAGGAAAATGGTTCGGTCAGGAACATTAAAAGACCAGTGCATCGTTGTACTAGCCGATACACTGAAAATATTACCGCGGTACGCGAAAGTGTTACCGGAATCAGTAGCAGCATAATGCTGAAAGAACTAAAGATAGAAGAAGAAAGTAGGAGATCCAATTATTGGACGAAGCTGCAAGGATTGAGACAAGTGAAGATACTTCTGGGGAACTACGACCAGATTCAAAGAATGCATAAGCTTGAGTAAAAAGCAACTCAGAGTTCTGACAGGGATCCTGACGGAGCATTGCCACCTGAAGGGATACCTTAAGAAACTCGAACTGGTAGAAAGAGAAGAGTGCAGAATCTATGAGGACGAGGACGAAACCTCTATTCATATCCTTACAGAGTGCAGCGCTCTAGGAAATCCTAGGATGCGGTTCTTGGGAACACACCAAATCGAAGAAGGGAAACTACCCACCTTAAAGCCGTCCAACATCCTGAAATTCCTAAGGGAAATAGGACTGGAAGACCTGCTCTACGCACATACATATACATACCGAAAATCCTGGAACCTTGATTCGTCATCATTCCCAACAAGCTGGTATTCCAAGAAGCAGTTTGCAGCTAATTTTAACGAAAGATTTTCATTTGCATCTCTACAAAATATAATTGACACAGGAGCTAAAGCCAGTAGATCACCCAATGCGTCGGAAACTTGTTAATTGCGTAATGGCAAAGCAACAAGAAGATGTTGAATTTCCAAAAAAAATTTTTTGTTCAGGCATGAAACGTACTTTCATGTCAATAGCTAAGTCAATAAACAAAACTGCAGAATTTGGGGCGAAGAAAGTCCTCAAGTTATCAACGAAGAAACCTCTGCATCGCCAACGAGTCACTGTTTGGTGTGGAATTTGAGCTGGCGGCATAACTGGACCCCACTTTTTCAAGGATGAAACTGGCAATGCTGTGACGGTAAATAGTGAACATTATCGCCATATGATAACTGATTTTCTGTGGCCAAAATTAAATCTTATAAATCATGTAAACTTGTGGTTCCAGCAAGACCATGCTACCTGTCACACGGCGCATGAAACGATGACCTTGTTGCATGAAAATTTTCCTGGTAAAGTAATTTTACGCAAAGGAGACAGAAATTGGCCAGCGAAATCTTGTGATCTGATTGCCTGTAATTTTTTTCTCTCAGGTTTTGTTAAGTCTGAAGTCTACTCCAACAAACTCACAACAATTCACCAACTCAAAGACTATATTCGACGTGTTATTGGTGAAATTTTGCACCGAAATGCTATTAAAAATTTTATTAAAAGTGGTGGGCATTTGTCGGATATTTTGTTTCATGCATAATCGGAAGTTGTGTCGAAATAAAAAATTTTATGGTATTTTATTAACATATCAAATGCGGCGTTTCTATTGTACACCCTTAACAACAAAACGCAAATGCCATCTTCAACTTGACAAAGTTCAGAGAATGGCTTGTGTGGGATGACGACTGCAACTTAGTCTCTCGAGGTCCTAATGAACGAACCCAGAAGGGTCTATTGTCTTAGTTGTCTAAATCATTTTAGAACTAGAATTGACGGCTATTCATGTAACTGAGGAAGTGTAGGGAAGAGATGTTTATCATTCCCCAAGCAAGCAGACTACATTGCGCCGGTTTTGAAACCCAACTACTCTCTTGAGATACTTTACTAACAAAGAAGGCACCTGAGGTGTCCGCCTCTGATTTTAATAACACTTCAATATGTTTTAGAGAGTACAAAAATAAGAGACATGTATTTTTTTATCTGCGGAGATTCATTTTAACGGGGTGAAAACCGCCTCTAAAATTCACCCCTCAAAAACAGTATTTTTGATATGTCTCATGTTCTAAGTGAGATATTTTTACAGAACCAAATCAAAATTACTTGCTCAAAATGATGTTAAACTGTTTTTTTTTTCATTCCCAAGAATATTATCTCTTATTTTGTATAAGGGTAAACCATCTATTAGCACACTTATTTTAATTCTAAAAATAACGAAATTTAATATAATTGTTTGAAAACATTTTTTTCACAAATACCATAAATAACATAAATTGATTGATTTCGGGGTTTTCAAAAAGTAACTAGTAAAAGAGGGAAGTCACCCCCAAACAATTTTTTTCTTAAATCTGAAGTTCTATTTGAGATATTTGTATAAAACAAAATGAAAATTACTCGTTATTTGAAATGATGTTAAACTAAGGTACTTTCATCCCGAAGAATATCATCCCTTACTTTTTATAAGGGTAAACCATCTTCGCGCACGTAATTTAATTCTAAAAATTACGAAATTTAATAAAATTTTTTAAAAATACTTATTTCACGAATACCATAATTAACTGAAGGTGGCATCTTTGGGGTTTCCAAAAATAAACTAGTAGAAGAGGGTAAGTCACCCCCAAATACTTTTTTTATATCTCAAGTTCTAACTAAGATAACTTTACAAAACAAAACGAAAATTATTTGTTATTCGAAATGATACTAAACTATCATTTCGAATAATAAATAATTTTCATTTTGTTTTGAAGATTTATCTTAATTAGAACTTGAGATATTAAAAAAAAACATTTGGAGATGACTCACCCTCTTTAACTAATTGAGTCAAATGTGGAACATATATCACTTTTTACAGTCATCATAAAAACATTATTATTATGTAAAATAATATGCAAAGTGGTACTTTTTCCGGATCTGCAAAATTTTACCCTCTCGAATTTTTTTTCGGGGATCACTGACTCGATTTGATTATTCAGTTAGCTTTCCCACCTTATGATGAAACTTTTTTTTCTCTCAAATTTTCCTTTAAAAGTCAATAGTTGTTCCACAAAAAATGAAATATTTTCAGATGCATCTTTAATTAAGTTCTGTAGGAATGGTTTATTAAATGAAGAAAATATATAGTAGGCTATTGTAAAAATAAGTTCACGTTTCTTTATCATAATGTTTTTTTGTTGTAATGTATTATAATTTGTGTTGATAAGTGTGATTGATTGTATGTACTCTTAATGTAATGTAAGTTTAAAAAATAGTAAAAATGGCAGAGTTTACATATGTTGAAATGTGACATATGTATTTTGTTTATGGTCATGCTAATGGAAATACATTAGAAACTCAACGAATTTATGCTGAATTATATCCGCAACATAAGTTACCTCATCATAACACATTTGCTCATCTTCATCAGCGTTTACGAGAAAATGGTACATTTCTAAAACGAACTTCTGATAGTGGACGTCATCGGGAGATAAGAACCGTGTTTATTTTTGGAAACCCCGAAGGACATCAACTTGAGTTACTCATAGTATTCGTGAAAAAAATATTTTTAAACAATTTTATTAAATTTCATAAGTTTTAGAATTAAATTACGTGCGTGAATAGATAGTTTACCGTTATAAAAAATAAGGGATGATTTTCTTGGGGATGAAAATACCTTAGTTTAACATCATTTCAAATAACAAGCAATTTTCATTTTATTTCGTAAAAATATCTCAATTAGAACTTCAGATTTAAGAAAAAATTTATTTGAGGTGGCTCACCTCCTTTTACTTGTTATTTTTTGAAATCCCGATATACGTCAACTTAAGTTACTTATGGTATTCGTGAAAAAAATAATTTCAATTCTAATGAAATTTTATCGTCGAAGCTTGATATTTGTCAAAGTTACGCCAACTTAAGTACATCTAGCTTTGAGCGTGTATCGATTTTTCATAATTTCAAAGATTGAGTTGAATTTGCGTCA